>CM056053.1:13163804-13763804 GCA_029574335.1 Rana kukunoris
CACCCCCATGTAAAACAGGTCTAAAAGCTAAGGGGACAAGTTGCAGTAGTGAAGGGGCCTGCTGGAGAAAGTCCAGTTGAGCAGGCATGGCCTTAATTTCAGTTTGGGTAAAGCCCTCCCTGTAAGACAGAACCATGTTCAATTAGTTGCTTGCAGCCAATCTGCTACAGCACTAATCAGTGTATTCTGACAGTGAGGGGGTCCCCCATCAGAATACAGTGTACCAGCATCGCTTGTGTAGATATAAGCACCCGTCAGCTAGTGATCTGAAAAATCTGTGCACGTATAGAAACTTTAGGCCTGGTTCACACCTATGTATTTTTTTTGTGCGTTTTTCAGAAACACACTATAGTCCATGTAACATGGGTTCCTATGGATGTGTAACTGACCCAAATAATATTATCAAAAATCCTTTGCGCTATAAATATCAATAAATATTAAAATAACTAAAGTTGCAGCAAAACCTAAAGTGTTTACAGTACACAGGTGAAAAATAAGATAAAGAAGTGATCTTGCGCAAACAAACCACAAAGTGACCAAACACATCAATAAATAAATATATATATATATATATATTATAATATAATATATATTATTATATATATATATATATATAAAATATATAAATAGTGTATCAAGAATAAGAGGAAATAAAATAAATAGGGGGTTATTTACAAAAGGCAATTGCACTTTGCACTACAAGTGCACTTGGAAGTGCAGTCACTGTAGATCCGAGGGAGACATGCCAGGAAAATAAAAAACAGCATTTTAGCTTGCACATGATTGGATGATAAAATTAGCAGAGCTTCTCCTCATTTCAGATCTACCCCTCAGATTTACAGCGACTGCACTTTCAAGTGCGCTTGTAGTGCAAAGTCGATTTGCCTTTAGTAAATAACCCCCATAGTGTTAAAAGTCCATATGTGAAAAGTCCATAAGTGAATACGTGCAGTGCAAAAACTCCACAAAAAAGTCAGTGAACGTAGCTGTGTCCACACAGTAAAGTGCAAGTGCCGCTCCGTGAAAATCAGCCTCACAGGCCTCTCACCTCACTACAAAAAATCAATCCGTGACCATTGCGGTGCCCATAAGCAAAGTGCCAGTGCCACTCAGTGAAGGTCAGCCTCACAAGCCTCTCACCTTACTGCACAAACTCAATGCAGTCCAACACATCACCGGGACATCTCCAATTCTTTCTGATGGTAAACAAAACATCCGTGCCTCTTTCACTCAAATCCTTAGTGTTCCTTAGTGTTCCCCAAACTCTAGTATTCAGGGAAACATAAGGAGAGACAAGCCTCCAATGGTGTAGTATAAAGATAAGGAGCAATCTATTGAAAAGTAATCTCCTTACATAAAAATATATAAAATAGGCATCTAATAAAACAAGGCTCCTGCAGTCCGGCTCCTCTCTCGAGTACACGCACAAAATACACTTAAAAAAAAAATGTGAATTGAAAAATGCAAAATGCACCAAAAATATGCATTTTATATACAGGGTTTAAAATTTTTTAGTTGCCTCCTCCCCTCCTCTGCACCCACACAGCGTCATTATTAAGGCTGGATTCACACCTATGGCATTTTTACTGCTTTTTGCATTTTGCAGATTTGCAAATGGACTGTAGTGCAAATCTTCAAAATGCAAAAAATGCCATAGGTGTCAATCCAGCCTTAGTCATAGGAATCTGTGAATGTATAAACTGCAGGCCAGATTCTCAAAGAAGTTACGTCGGCGTATCTCGAGATACGCCGCGTAACTTCTAGGATGCGCCGGCGCATCTATTTTCTGTATTCAGAAAGCATTCAGAAAGCAAGATACCGTTGTATCTTAGTTGCATATTTACGCTGGCCGCTAGGTGCCGATTGCGTCGATTTACGCGTCCAATATGCAAATGAGCTAGATACGCCAATTCACGAACGTACTTGCGCCCGGTCGCATTTTTTTACGTCGTTTGCGTAAGCGGAAGTCCGGTGTAAAGTTATCCCTGCTATATGAGGCATACGTAATGTTAAGTATGGACGTCGGGACAGCGTCAAATTTTCCGTTGTTTACGTTGTTTGCGTAAAGCGTTCGCGAATAGGGCTTTGCTTAAGTTACGTTCATGTCGAAACCAATGAGTATTTGCGGCGTAATTTTGAGCATGCGCACTGGGATACGTCCACGGACGGCGCATGCGCCATTCGGAAAGAGCGTCAATTACGTGGGGTCACGATTCATTTACATGGATCACGCCTCCTACCTGCCTATTATGAATTAGGCGCAGTTACGCCGGACCATTTACACTACGCCGCCGTAACTTCTTTGTGAATATGGCACCTGCCTCTCAAAGTTACGGCGGCGTAGTGTAAATGAGATACGCTACGCCCGCACAAAGATATGCCCGCACAAAGATACAAGTTCAATCCAACACGGCAACCAGCACACTGATCAGCACACCTGCCTACAGCTCTGCAATGGGCAATAGGACTGTAGTCAGTGTCTGCAGGAGCCTGAGAGCTGGTTCACACTCCCGCGGCACGACTCTGGGGGCGGCTCTGCAAGTCGTCCTGAGGACGACTTCAGAGGCAACCAGCAAAAACGACTTCTGTATAGAAGTCAATGCAGGTCGCCCCGAGCCGCCCCCAAAGTCGTACAGGAACCTCTTTCTAAGTCAGAGCGACTTGCATCGCTCCTATTAGAACGGTTCCATAGCATTAAATGGGACGTGACTCGTCAGGTGGCTGAGCCGCCTAACGAGCCGCCCCAGTGTGAACCGGGTCTTACACTTCACCCGCACTCTGCTGATTGCGGGCGCAATACTTTGCAGTCTCCAGTTTAAAAAAAAGGAATAATGCCCTAGCAAAAATCTATGCATTTATTATTTTTTAATAAAAAGGTAAGCAAAGGCACTTGGGTCAGGCAGGCACATAAATGGGTGGTTTTATGTACATATATGTGAGTGTATATACAGTGGGCCAGATTCCCGTACATTCTGAGGCGGCGGCGCGTAAGCTATTTACACTACGCTGCCGCAACTTACAGGAGCAAGTGCCGTATTCTCCAAGCACTTGCTCCATAATTTGCGGCGGCGTAGTGTAAATGGCCCGGCGTAAGGCCACATAATTCAAAGGGGGCAGCTTCTATTTAAATTAAGCGCACCCCGCGCCGAACGAACTGCGCATGTGCCGGCCGTAAAAGTAGCTCAGTGTGCATGCTCCATAGTACGCCGCAAATACATTGGTTTTGACGGCAACGTAGTTAACGAAAAGGACTATTCGCGATGAGTTATGCAAACATCGGCGTATCAGGCTCATTTGCATATTCAACGCTGAAATCGGCGGGAACGCCACCTAGTGGCCAGCATAGAATTACATCTAAGATCCGACAGTGTAAGTGACTTACGCCAGTCGGATCTACGCCAAATCTATGCGTAACTGATTCTAAGAATCAGTCGAATAGATACACAGGGCTAGAAACAGAGATACGACGGTGTATCTGGGTTGGCAAGGTCCACATAACTATGGATACGTGGACCAGTAAGCACGGTCATGGATGTTTTATCTCCCTAACAGCGCACAGTATAAATACAGTGGCGGCATGTCCTTCCACCACCGAGGATTGCAGGGCACTTCAGTTTGCCTTCTGTTGCTAACTCCTCCTACTCCACTTCCTCATCCTCTACCGGTCAGCGTAACACATTCACCACCAACTTCAGCACAGCCATGGGTAAATGCCAGCAGGCAGTTTTAAAAATTTCCTGTTTGGGTGGAAAAACCCCACACCACGCAGGAGTTGTGGAGGGACATGGAACAACAGACTGATGAGTGGTTGGCATCAGTGAGCCTCAAGCCGGGCCTAGTGTTGTGCGATAATGGGCGAAATCTCGTAGCAGCTCTGGGCCTAGCCGGTTTGACGCACATCCCTTGCCTGGCGCATGTGTTGAATTTGGTGGTGCAGAGGTTCCTTCCCATATGGAAGAAAAATATATTTCCAATATATTTATTTAAAAAAATTATATATTTTAAATATATTTACAATATATTGGCCTACGCGAATATATTTTTACATCTATTCCAAAAATGTAAATTCAAATATATTTTCCAAAGGCATATATTTTAAAATATATTTTTTTCAATATATTTGACATATATTTTTGAGCATCTAAAAAAATGCATTTAAACATATATTTTTTAAATATACTTGTAAAGGCATTCCAAAATATAATTTAAATGCATTTTCCAAAGACATATATTGAAAAATATATTTTTAAATATATTCTTCAGATTTTTTTCAACATATATTTTTACATATATTTGTAAATGTGTTCCAAAAATATAATTTTAATATATTTTCCAAAGGCATATATGTGAAAATATATGTTTGAAAATATATTGTCCAGATATTTTTGAACATATAAAAAAATGCATTCAAAGATATATCTTTAAATATACTTGTAAATGCATTCCAAAAATATAATTTAAATATATTTTACAAAGCTATATATTAGAAAATATATTTTAAAAATATTTTTTTCTGAAAATATTTAATGTCTAATAAAGACATTTCAACATATATTTTGTCTGATATTTTTGTAACTATGTCATAGATAACATTCTGAATACATTTATAAGAGACCCACTCCCATTTTAAAATGGCTTGTTTTACTCTTTTAAAATAAATAAAAAAAAAAAAAGATTCAAATAAAATATATTTTTTTTATAAGATTTTAAGCACATAATCCATTCAATACAAAGCAGATAAACCTCTCGCATCCACTTTCCATTCCCAAAGAATTTTTGTATAAGTCATTCTGAATTGAGAACGCTTGTCGGCGGACCAGCAAAACGTCTTAAGATACAGCAAGTCCAGTTATATTGATTGACCTGAATGAATGAGAACCTTCACAGACATCCACCTCCACAGTCCAAGGGTCTTGTCTGCTTACAGAGTGCAGAGAGAAAATCTGGATATAAATCTTCAATGTTCTGTTTAATCCATGAATCAGAAGTTGCACTATTATTACCAAACTCGCTCATCAGTGTCTTTATGGACCTTGCTTTGTGCACTGGTGATCAGTCATGTTGGAACAGGAAGGGGCCATCCCCCAACTGTTCGCACAAAGTTGGGGGCATAACATTTTCCCAAAATGTCTTGGTATGCTGACGCCTTAAGAGTTCCCTTCACTGGAACTAAGGAGCCAAACCCAACCCCTGAAAAACAGCCCCACACCATAATCACCCCCCCCCCACACACACACACACCATAATCCACCAAATGATTTGGACCAGTGCACAAAGCAAGGTCCATAAAGACATGGATGAGTGGGTTGGGGTGGAGAAACTTGACTGGCCTACACAGAGTCCTGACCTCAACCTGATAGAACACCTTTGGGATGAATTTGTGTGGAGACTGTGAGCCAGGCCTTCTCATCCAACATCAGTGCCTGAACTCAAAAATGTGCTTCTGGAAGAATGGTCAAACATTCCCATAGGACAGCCTTCTCAGAGGAATTGAAGCTGTTATAGACTGGCATGCTATTAAAACTCATGTGCGTGTAAAGGCAGGCGTCCCAAAACTTTTGGCAATATAATATATATTGTATATATACTGTATATTCTTTTTATACTAAGTCCAGTCCATTGTTTGGACTTCGTACCTGCCAAAGGGTAATTCCAGCAGCAAAAAGTTCCCCCCAGCACAAAATTAAAACTCAGCAGCTACACAAAGGGGGTTATTTACTAAAGGCAAATCCACGTTGCACTACAAGTTCAAACTACAAATTCAAAGTGCACTTGAAATTGCAAGGAAAGTGCACTTGGAAGTGCAGTCGCTGTAGATCTGAGGGGGGCATGGAAAATAAAAAAAACAGCATTTTAGCTTGCACATGATTGGATGATAAAATCAGCAGAGCTTCCCCTCATTTCAGTTCTTATAATCTGATCTTATAATATCAGATCTTATAATATGTGATCTTATAATATGTGAATTCAGCCCTGGGGGAAAACTCTTTAAATGAGACTGCAATGATAATACAGGAAACAATACGGTAGCGGCTAGTTCCTGCCCAGTAGAAGGACCCTGTGATGTCACAGGAAACATGTGACCAGGAAGCAGGAAATAGAGGGCGGGAACATGAAGTGAATAGAAGTGAATAGGAGGTGCAGAGAAGAGCGGAGCGCATGTTATTATCCTGAAGGTCTCCCCCTCCCCCTCTGTCCATCTTCTTTTATATTATATCTCTCTGTATACCCCTCTCTCTCTCTGTATACCCCTCTCTCTCTCTGTATACCCCTCTCTCTCTGTATACCCCTCTCTCTCTCTGTATACCCCCTCTCTCTCGGTATACCCCCTCTCTCTCTGTATACCCCTCTCTCTCTGTATACCCCTCTCTCTCTGTATACTCTCTCTCTCTCTCTCTCTGTATACCCCCCTCTCTCTCTGTATACCCCTCTCTCTGTATACCCCCTCTCTCTCTGTATACCCTCTCTCTCTCTCTCTGTATACCCCCCTCTCTCTCTGTATACCCCCCTCTCTCTCTGTATACCCCTCTCTCTCTCTGTATACCCCTCTCTCTCTCTCTGTATACCCTCTCTCTCTCTCTCTCTCTCTCTGTATACCCTCTCTCTCTCTCTCTGTATACCCCCCTCTCTCTCTGTATACCCCCCTCTCTCTCTGTATACCCCTCTCTCTCTCTGTATACCCCTCTCTCTCTCTGTGTATACCCTCTCTCTCTGTATACCCTCTCTCTCTCTCTGTATACCCCTCTCTCTCTCTGTATACCCCTCCTCTCTCTCTGTATACCCCCCTCTCTCTCTGTATACCCCCTCTCTCTCTGTATACCCCCCTCTCTCTCTGTATACCCCTCTCTCTCTCTCTGTATACCCTCTCTCTCTCTCTCTGTATACCCCTCTCTCTGTATACCCCCTCTCTCTCTGTATACCCCTCTCTCTCTGTATACCCTCTCTCTCTCTGTATACCCCCCTCTCTCTCTGTATACCCTCTCTCTCTCTGTATACCCCTCTCTCTGTATACCCCCCTCTCTCTCTGTATACCCCCCTCTCTCTCTGTATACCCCCCTCTCTCTCTGTATACCCCCCTCTCTCTCTGTATACCCCTCTCTCTGTATACCCCCCTCTCTCTGTATACTCTCTCTCTCTCTGTATACCCCCTCTCTCTGTATACCCTCTCTCTCTCTCTCTCTGTATACCCCCTCTCTCTGTATACCCTCTCTCTCTCTCTCTGTATACCCCTCTCTCTGTATACACCTCTCTCTTTCTCTGTATACCATCTCTCTGTATACCCTCCCTCTCTCTGTATACCCTCCCTCTCTCTGTATACCCTCTCTCTCTCTCTGTATACCCTCTCTCTCTCTGTATACCCTCTCTCTCTCTCTGTATACCCTCTCTCTCTCTCTGTATACCCTCTCTCTCTCTCTGTATACCCTCTCTCTCTCTCTGTATAACCCCTCTCTCTCTCTGTATACCCCTCTCTCTCTGTATACACTCTCTCTCTCTCTCTCTCTCTCTGTATACCCCCCTCTCTCTGTATACCCCCCTCTCTCTGTATACCCCCCTCTCTCTGTATACACCTCTCTCTGTATACCCCCCTCTCTCTGTATACCCCCCTCTCTCTGTATACCCCCCTCTCTCTGTATACCCCCCTCTCTCTGTATACCCCTCTCTCTCTGTATACCCCCCCTCTCTCTGTATACCCTGCTCTCTCTCTCTCTGTATACCCCTCTCTCTCTCTGTATACCCCTCTCTCTCTGTATACCCCTCTCTCTCTCTGTATTCCCCTCTCTCTCTGTATACCCCTCTCTCTCTGTATACCCCTCTCTCTCTCTGTATACCCCTCTCTCTCTCTGTATACCCGTCTCTCTCTCTGTATACCCGTCTCTCTCTGTATACCCTCTCTCTCCCTCTCTCTGTATACACCTCTCTCTTTCTCTGTATACCATCTCTCTGTATACCCCCTCTCTCCCTGTATACCCCCTCTCTCCCTGTATACCCTCTCTCTCTCTGTATACCCCCCTCTCTCTCTGTATATACCCCTCTCTCTGTATACCCCCCTCTCTCTCTGTATACCCCCCTCTCTCTCTGTATACCCCCCTCTCTCTCTGTATACCCCCCTCTCTCTCTGTATACCCCCCTCTCTCTCTGTATATACCCCCCCTCTCTCTCTGTATACCCCCTCTCTCTCTCTGTATACCCCTCTCTCTCTGTATACCCCTCTCTCTCTCTGTATACCCCCCTCTCTCTCTGTATACCCCCTCTCTCTCTCTGTATACCCCCATCTCTCTCTCTGTATACCCCCCTCTCTCTCTGTATACCCCCCTCTCTCTCTCTGTATACCCCCCTCTCTCTCTCTGTATACCCCCCTCTCTCTCTCTGTATACCCCTCTCTCTCTCTCTGTATACACCTCTCTCTCTCTCTCTGTATACACCTCTCTCTCTCTCTCTGTATACACCTCTCTCTCTCTCTGTATACACCTCTCTCTCTCTCTCTGTACACCTCTCTCTCTCTCTGTATACCCCCTCTCTCTCTCTCTGTATACCCCTCTCTCTCTCTCTGTATACCCCTCTCTCTCTCTCTGTATACCCCTCTCTCTCTCTGTATACACCTCTCTCTTTCTCTGTATACCATCTCTCTGTATACCCCCTCTCTCCCTGTATACCCCTCTCTCTCTCTCTGTATACCCCTCTCTCTCTCTGTATACCCCTCTCTCTCTCTCTGTATACCCCCTCTCTCTCTCTCTGTATACCCCCTCTCTCTCTGTATACCCCCTCTCTCTCTGTATACCCTCTCTCTCTCTCTCTCTCTCTCTCTCTGTATACCCCCCTCTCTCTGTATACCCCCCTCTCTCTGTATACACCCCTCTCTCTCTCTGTATACACCTCTCTCTCTCTCTCTGTATACCTCTCTCTCTCTCTCTCTCCTCTCTCTCTCTCTCTCTCTCTCTCTGTATACACCTCTCTCTCTCTCTGTATACACCTCTCTCTCTCTCTGTATACACCTCTCTCTCTCTCTCTGTATACACCTCTCTCTCTCTCTCTGTATACACCTCTCGCTCTCTCTGTATACCCCCCTCGCTCTCTCTGTATACCCCCCTCTCTCTCTGTATACCCCCCTTCTCTCTGTATACCCCCCCTCTCTCTGTATACCCCCTCTCTCTGTATACCCCCTCTCTCTGTATACACCTCTCTCTTTCTCTGTATACCATCTCTCTGTATACCCCCTCTCTCTCTCTGTATACCCCCCTCTCTCTCTCTGTATACCCCTCTCTCTCTCTCTCTCTGTATACCCCTCTCTCTCTCTCTGTATAACCCCTCTCTCTCTCTCTCTGTATACCCCTCTCTCTCTCTCTGTATACCCCTCTCTCTCTCTCTGTATACCCCTCTCTCTCTCTCTGTATACCCCTCTCTCTCTCTCTGTATACCCCTCTCTCTCTCTCTGTATACCTCTCTCTCTCTCTGTATACCCCTCTCTCTCTCTCTGTATACCCTCTCTCTCTCTCTGTATACCCCTCTCTCTCTCTCTGTATACCCCTCTCTCTCCTCTGTATACCCCTCTCTCTCTCTCTGTATACCCCTCTCTCTCTCTCTCTCTCTGTATACCCCTCTCTCTCTGTATACCCCTCTCTCTCTCTGTATACCCCCCTCTCTCTCTGTATACCCCCTCTCTCTCTGTATACCCCCCCTCTCTCTGTATACCCTCTCTCTCTCTGTGTATACCCCCTCTCTCTGTATACACCTCTCTCTTTCTCTGTATACCATCTCTCTGTATACCCCTCTCTCTCTCTGTATACCCCTCTCTCTCTCTCTGTATACCCCCCTCTCTCTGTATACCCCCTCTCTCTCTGTATACCCTCTCTCTGTATACCCCTCTCTCTCTGTATACCCTCTCTCTCTCTCTCTCTCTCTCTCTCTCTCTCTCTCTGTATACCCCTCTCTCTGTATACCCCTCTCTCTGTATACCCCTCTCTCTGTATACCCCCCTCTCTCTGTATACCCCCCTCTCTCTGTATACCCCCCCTCTCTCTGTATACCCCCCTCTCTCTGTATAACCCCCCTCTCTCTGTATACACCTCTCTCTCTCTCTGTATACACCTCTCTCTCTCTCTGTATACACCTCTCTCTCTCTCTCTCTGTATACCCCTCTCTCTCTGTATACCCCTCTCTCTCTGTATACCCCTCTCTCTCTGTATACCCCTCTTTCTCTGTATACACCTCTCTCTTTCTCTGTATACCATCTCTCTGTATACCCCCTCTCTCCCTGTATACCCCTCTCTCTCTGTGTATACCCCTCTCTCTCTCTGTATACCCCTCTCTCTCTCTCTGTATACCCCTCTCTCTCTCTCTGTATACCCCTCTCTCTCTCTCTGTATACCCCCCTCTCTCTCTCTCTCTGTATACCCCTCTCTCTCTCTCTGTATACCCCTCTCTCTCTCTCTGTATACCCCTCTCTCTCTCTCTGTATACCCCTCTCTCTCTCTCTCTGTATACCCCTCTCTCTCTCTGTATACCCCTCTCTCTCTCTCTCTGTATACCCCTCTCCCTCTCTACTCCCCTCCCCTCTCACCCCTCCCCTCTCTATCCCCCTCCTATCCCCCTCTCTTACCCCCCTCCTCACTCTCTCTGTACCTATCAACCCCCTCTCTCACCCCCTCTCCACCCCTCTCCCTCCCCACCTCCCCCCCCCTGCTTTACCTACCCTCTCTCCGTATACCCCCCCCCTCCACACCTTCTCTCTCCTCCCCCCCCTCTCTGTATCCCCCTCTCCCCCCCTCTCTCTCTCCCCCCCTCCCTGTAAACCTCTCCCCCCCCCACCCCCTCTCCCTCCCTCTGTATACCCCTCCTCCTCCCCACCCCATCCCCTCTCTCCCCTCCCCCCCCTCTCTCTCTCTACCCACTCTCTCCTGTACAACCCCCCTCTCTCAACCCCTCCCCCTCTCCTCACACCCCATACCCCCCTCTCTCCACCTCCCCCCCTCTCCCTGTATACCCACCCCCTCTCTCCTGTACTCCCCTCACTCCCCCTACCCCCCTCTCACCCTCTCTCCTCTCCACACCCCTCCCTCTCTCATACCCCTCTCTCTCCTCTCCTCCCCATACCCCCCCCCACCCTCCTCTCCCGTTCTCCCATACCCCTCCTCTCACTCCTCTCCCCTCTCTCTACCCCGTATCCCCCCACTCCCCCTCACTCCCTCTCCTCTGTATACCCCCCTCTCTCTCTCTGTATACCCCCTCCCCCTCTCCCTCCCCCTCTCCGTCTCCCTCCTCTCCTCCCCTCTCTCTCTCTGTATACCCCCTCTCTCTCTGTATACCCTCTCTCTCTGTATATACCCCTCTCTCTCTGTATACCCCTCTCTCTCTGTATACCCTCCTCTCTCTATCCCTCTCTCTCGTATACACCTCTCTCTCTGTATACACCTCTCCTCTCTGTATACCCCTCTCTCTCTTGTATACCCCTCTCTCTGTATACCCCCTCTCTCTCTGTATACCCCTCTCTCTCTGTATACCCCTCTCTCTCTCTCTGTATACCCCCCTCTCTCTCTGTATACCCCCCTCTCTCTCTGTATACCCCCCTCTCTCACTCTCTCTCTCTCTCTCTGTATACCCCTCTCTCTCTCTCTGTATACCCTCTCTCTCTATGTTCTCTCTCTCTCTCTCTCTGTATACCCTCTCTCTCTCTGTATACCCCTCTCTCTCTCTGTATATACCCCTCTCTTTCTCTGTATACCATCTCTCTGTATACCCCCTCTCTCCCTGTATACCCTCTCTCTCTCTGTATACCCCCCTCTCTCTGTATACCCCCTTCTCTCTGTATACCCCCCTCTCTCTGTATACCCCGCTCTCTCTGTATACCCCGCTCTCTCTGTATACCCCGCTCTCTCTCTGTATACCCTCTCTCTCTCTGTATACACCTCTCTCTCTCTCTGTATACACCTCTCTCTCTCTCTGTATACACCTCTCTCTCTCTCTCTGTATACCCCCCTCTCTCTGTATACCCCTCTCTCTCTGTATACCCCTCTCTCTCTGTATACCCCCTCTCTCTGTATACACCTCTCTCTTTCTCTGTATACCATCTCCCTGTATACCCTCTCTCTCCCTGTATACCCTCTCTCTCCCTGTATACCCTCTCTCTCTCTCTGTATACCCCCTCTCTCTGTATATCTCTCTCTGTATACACCTCTCTCTCTCTGTATACCCCTCTCTCTCTCTGTATACCCCTCTCTCTCTCTGTATACCCTCTCTCTCTCTCTGTATACCCCCTCTCTCTCTCTCTCTCTCTTTCTGTATACCCCTCTCTCTCTCTCTCTCTCTCTCTGTATACCCCTCTCTCTCTCTCTCTCTCTCTGTATACCCCTCTCTCTCTCTCTCTCTCTGTATACCCCTCTCTCTCTCTCTCTCTCTCTCTCTCTCTGTATAACCCCTCTCTCTCTCTGTATACCCCTCTCTCTCTCTCTGTATACCCCTCTCTCTCTCTCTCTCTGTATACCCCTCTCTCTCTCTCTGTATACCCCTCTCTCTCTCTCTCTGATAACCCCTCTCTCTCTCTCTCTCTCTCTGTATACCCCTCTCTCTCTCTCTCTCTGTATACCCCTCTCTCTCTCTCTCTGTATACCCCTCTCTCTCTCTCTCTCTCTCTCTGTATAACCCTCTCTCTCTCTCTCTCTCTCTCTCTCTCTCTGTATACACCCCTCTCTCTCTCTCTCTCTCTCTCTCTCTCTGTATACCCCTCTCTCTCTCTCTCTCTGTATACCCCTCTCTCTCTCTCTCTCTCTCTGTATACCCCTCTCTCTCTCTGTATACCCCTCTCTCTCTCTGTATACCCCTCTCTCTCTCTGTATACCCCTCTCTCTCTCTCTGTATACCCCTCTCTCTCTCTGTATAACCCCTCTCTCTCTCTCTCTCTGTATACCCCTCTCTCTCTCTCTCTGTATACCCTCTCTCTCTCTCTCTCTGTATACCCCCCTCTCTCTCTCTCTCTCTGTATACCCCTCTCTCTCTCTCTCTCTCTGTATACCCCTCTCTCTCTCCTCTCTCTCTGTATACCCCTCTATCTCTCTCTCTCTGTATACCCCTCTCTCTCTCTCTGTATACCCCTCTCTCTCTCTCTGTATACCCCTCTCTCTCTCTCTGTATACCCCTCTCTCTCTCTCTGTATACCCCTCTCTCTCTCTCTCTCTGTATACCCCGCTCTCTCTCTATACCCCCGCTCTCTCTGTATACTCTCTCTCTGTATACCCCCTCTCTCTCTGTATACCCCTCTCTCTCTCTGTATACCCCTCTCTCTCTCTGTATACCTCTCTCTGTATACCTCTCTCCTCTCTCCTCTCTCTCTGTATACCCCTCTCTCTCTCTCTCTTCTCTCTCTCTCTCTCTCTGTATACCCCCCTCTCTCTCTCTCTCTCTGTATACCCCCCTCTCTCTCTCTCTCTCTCTCTCTCTGTATACCCCTCTCTCTCTCTCTCTCTCTCTCTCTCTCTCTCTCTCTGTATACCCCCCTCTCTCTCTCTCTCTCTCTCTCTCTCTCTCTCTCTCTCTCTGTATACCCCTCTCTCTCTCTCTCTCTCTCTGTATACCCCTCTCTCTCTCTCTCTCTCTCTGTATACCCCCCTCTCTCTCTCTCTCTCTCCTCTCTCTCTGTATACCCCTCTCTCTCTCTCTCTCTCTCTCTCTCTCTCTGTATACCCCTCTCTCTCTCTCTCTCTCTCTCTGTATACCCCTCTCTCTCTCTCTCTCTCTCTCTGTATACCCCTCTCTCTCTCTCTCCTCTCTCTCTGTATACCCCTCTCTCTCTCTCTCTCTCTCTGTATACCCCTCTCTCTCTCTCTCTCTCTCTCTCTCTCTGTATACCCCTCTCTCTCTGTATACCCCTCTCTCTCTCTCTCTGTATACCCCCTCTCTCTCTCTGTATACACCTCTCTCTTTCTCTGTATACCCCCTCTCTCTCTGTATACCCCGCTCTCTCTATACCCCCGCTCTCTCTGTATACCCTCTCTCTCTCTCTGTATACCCCGCTCTCTATACCCCCTCGCTCTCTCTATACCCCCGCTCTCTCTGTATACCCTCTCTCTATACCCCCGCTCTCTCTGTATACCCTCTCTCTCTCTGTATACCCCTCTCTCTCTCTCTGTATACCCCTCTCTCTCTCTGTATACCCCTCTCTCTCTCTCTGTATACCCCTCTCTCTCTCTCTGTATACCCCTCTCTCTCTCTCTGTATACCCCTCTCTCTCTCTCTGTATACCCCTCTCTCTCTCTCTCTCTCTCTCTCTGTATACTCTCTCTCTCCTCTCTCTCTCTCTCTCTCTGTATACCCCTCTCTCTCTCTCTCTCTCTCTCTCTCTCTGTATACCTCTCTCTCTCTCTCTCTCTGTATACCCCCCTCTCTCTCTCTCTCTCTCTCTGTATACCCCTCTCTCCTCTCTCTCTCTCTGTATACCCCCCTCTCTCTCTCTCTCTCTCTGTATACCCCCCTCTCTCTCTCTCTCTCTCTCTCTCTCTGTATACCCCCCTCTCTCTCTCTCTCTCTCTGTGTATACCCCTCTCTCTCTCTCTGTATACCTCTCTCTCTCTTTCTCTCTCTCTCTCTCTTATACCCCCCCCCTCCCCCCCTCTCTCTCCTCTCTCTCTCTGTATACCCCCCCTCTCTCTCTCTCTCTGTATACCCCTCTCTCTCTCTGTATACCCCTCTCTCTCTCTCTCTCTCTCTCTCTCTGTATACCCCTCTCTCTCTCTCTCTCTCTCTCTATGTATACCCCTCTCTCTCTCTCTCCATCTCTCTCTCTCCCCCTGTATACCTCTCTCCCCCTGTATACCTCTCTCCCCCTGTATACCTCTCTCCCCCTGTATACCCCTCTCTCCCTGTATACCCCTCTCTCTCTCCCTGTATACCCCTCTCTCTCCCTCTCTCTCTCTCCCTGTATACCCCTCTCTCTCCCTCTCTCCCTGTATACCCCTCTCTCTCTCCCTCTCTCTCCCTGTATACCCCTCTCTCTCCCCCTCTCTCTCCCTGTATACCCCTCTCTCTCCCTCTCTCTCCCTGTATACCCCTCTCTCTCTCCCCCTGTATACCTCTCTCTCCCCCTGTATACCCCCCTGTATACCTCTTTCTCCCTGTATACCCCTCTCTCTCCCTCTCTCTCCCTGTATACCCCTCTCTCTCTACCTCTCTCTCCCCCTGTATACCCCTCTCTCTCTCCCTGTATACCCCCTCTCTCTCTCACTGTATACCCCCTCTCTCTCCCTGTATACCCCCCTCTCTCTCTCTCTCTCTCTCCCTGTATACCCCTCTCTCTCTCTCCCTGTATACCCCCCTCTCTCTCTCCCTGTATACCCCCCTCTCTCTCTCCCTGTATACCCCTCTCTCCTCTCTCTCCTCTCTCTCTCTCTCTCTCTCCCTGTATACCCCCCCTCTCTCTCTCTCTCTCTCCCCTCCTCCCTGTATACCCCCTCTCTCTCCTCTCCCTGTATACCCCCCCTCTCTCTCTCTCTCCCTGTATACCCCCCCTCTCTCTCTCTCTCCCTGTATACCCCCCCTCTCTCTCTCTCTCCCCTGTATACCCCCCTCTCCTCTCTCTCTCTCTCTCTCCCTGTATACCCCCCTCTCTCTCTCTCTCCCTGTATACCCCCCCCCTCTCTCTCTCTCTCCCTGTATACCCCCCCTCTCTCTCTCTCTCCCTGTATACCCCCCCCCCCTCTCTCTCTCTCTCTCCCTGTATACCCCCCCTCTCTCTCTCTCCCTGTATACCCCCCCTCTCTCTCTCTCCCTGTATACCCCCCCTCTCTCTCTCTCCCTGTATACCCCCCCCCTCTCTCTCTCTCTCTCCTGTATACCCCCCCTTCTCTCTCTCTCTCCCCTGTATACCCCCCCTTCTCTCTCTCTCTCCCTGTATACCCCCCCTTCTCTCTCTCTCTCCCTGTATACCCCCCCCCCTCTCTCTCTCTCTCTCCCTGTATACCCCCCCTCTCTCTCTCTCTCCCCCTGTATACCCCCCCTCTCTCTCTCTCCCCCTGTATACCCCCCCCTCTCTCTCTCCCTGTATACCCCCCTCTCTCTCTCTCTCCCTGTATACCCCCCCTCTCTCTCTCTCTCCCTGTATACCCCCCTCTCTCTCTCATTCCCTCTCTCTATAACCCTCTCTCTCTCTCTCTCTCTCTCTCCGTATACCCCTCTCTCTCTCTCTCTCTCTCTCTCCCTGTATACCCTCTCTCTCTCCCTCCCTGTATACCTCTCTCTCCCCTGTATACCCTCTCTCTCTCTCTCTCTCTCTCCTGTATACCCCCCCACTCTCTCTCTCTCTCCTGTATACCCCCCCCTCTCTCTCTCTCTCCCTGTATACCCCCCCCCCCTCTCTCTCTCTCTCTCTCTCCCTGTATACCCCCCCCTCTCTCTCTCTCTCTCCCTGTATACCCCCCCCTCTCTCTCTCTCTCTCCCTGTATACCCCCCTCTCTCTCTCTCCCTCTCTCTATACCCTCTCTCTCTCTCTCTCCTCCGTATACCCTCTCTCTCTCTCTCTCTCTCTCTCCGTATACCCTCTCTCTCTCTCTCTCTCTCTCTCTCCCTGTATACCCTCTCTCTCTCCCTGTATACCCTCTCTCTCTCCCTGTATACCCCCCCTCTCTCTCTCCCTGTATACCCCCTCTCTCTCTCCCTGTATACCCCCTCTCTCTCTCTCTCTCTCTCTCCTCCCTGTATACCCCCCTCTCTCTCTCTCTCTCTCCCTGTATACCCCCCTCTCTCTCTCTCCCTGTATACCCCCCCCCTCTCTCTCTCTCTCTCCCTGTATAACCCCCCTCCTCTCTCTCTCTCTCCCTGTATACCCCCCTCCTCTCTCTCTCTCTCTCTCCCTGTATACCCCCCCTCTCTCTCTCTCTCCCTGTATACCCCCCTCTCTCTCTCTCTCCCTGTATACCCCCCCCTCTCTCTCTCTCCTCTCCCTGTATACCCCCCCTCTCTCTCTCTCCCTCTCTCTATATACCCCTCTCTCTTCTCTCTCTCTCTCCTCTCTCTCCGTATACCCTCTCTCTCTCTCTCTCCCTCCCTGTATACCCTCTCTCTCTCTCTCTCTCTCTCTCCCTGTATACCCCTCTCTCTCTCTCTCTCTCCCTGTATACCCTCTCTCTCTCCCTGTATACCCCCCCTCTCTCTCTCCCTGTATACCCCCCTCTCTCTCTCTCTCTCTCCCTGTATACCCCCTCTCTCTCTCCCTGTATACCCCTCTCTCTCTCCCTGTATACCCCCTCTCTCTCTCTTCTCTCTCTCTCTCCCTGTATTCCCCCTCTCTCTCTCTCTCTCCCTGTATACCCCCCCTCTCTCTCTCTCTCTCTCTCCCTGTATACCCCCTCTCTCTCTCTCTCTCCCTGTATACCCCTCTCTCTCTCTCTCCCTGTATACCCTCTCTTTCTCCCCTGTATACCCTCTCTTTCTCCCCTGTATACCCTCTCTTTCTCCCCTGTATACCCCTCTTTCTCTCTCTCTCTCTATACCCCTCTTTCTCTCTCTCTCTCTATACCCCTCTCTTTCTCTCTCTCTCTCTTTCTCCCCCCTCTCTTTCTCTTTCTCCCCCCCCTCTCTCTCTTTCTCCCCCCCTCTCTCTCTTTCTCCCCCCCTCTCTCTCTTTCTCCCCCCTCTCTCTCTCTCTCTCTTTCTCTCTCCCCCCCTCTCTCTTTCCCCCTCTCTCTCTTTCTCCCCTCTCTCTTTCTCCCCCCCCCTCTCTTTCTCCCCCTCTCTTTCTCCCCCTCTCTCCTCTCTCTCCTCCTCTCTCTCTCTCTCTTTCTCCCCCTCTCTTTCTTTCTCCCCCCTCTCTCTCTTCCCCCCCCCCCCCCCTCTCTCTCTCTCTCTCTCTCTCTCTCTCTCTCTTCTTTCTCCCCCCTCTCTTTCTCCCCCCCTCCTCTCTTTCTCTCTCTTTCTCCCCCCCTCTCTTCTCTCTCTTTCTCCCCCCCTCTCTTTCTCTCTCTTTCTCCCCCCCCCTCTCTTTCTCCCCCCCTCTCTTTCTCTTTCTCCCCCCCTCTCTCTTTCTCTCTCTCTTTCTCCCCCCCCCTCTCTTCTCTCTCTCTCTCTCCCCCCCTCTCTTCTCTCTCTCTCTCTCCTCTCTCTCCCCCCTCTCTCTCTCCCCCCCTCTCTTTCTCTCTCTCTCCCCCCTCTCTTTCTCTCTCTCTCTCTCCCCCCCCCCTCTCTCTTTTCTCTCTTTCTCCCCCCCTCTTTCTCTCTCTTTCTCCCCCCTCTTTCTCTCTCTTTCTCCCCCCCCTCTCTTTCTCCCCCCCTCTCTTCTCTCTCTTTCTCCCCCCTCTCTCTTTCTCCCTCCCCCCTCTCTCTTTCTCCCCCCCTCTTTTTCTCTCTCTTTCTCTCCCCCCCTCTCTCTTTCTCCCCTCCCCCCCTCTCTCTTCTTTCTCCCCCCCCCTCTCATCTCTCTCTTTCTCCCCCCTCTCTCTTTCTCCCCCCCTCTCTCTTTCTCCCCCCCCTCTCCTCTTTCTCCCCTCCCCCCCCTCTCTCTTTCCTCCCCCCCCCTCTCCTTCTCCCCCCCCCCTCTCTCTTTCTTTCTCCCCCCCCTCTCTCTTTCTCCCCCCCCCCTCTCTCTCTTCCCCCCCCTCTCTCTCTTCTCCCCCCCCCTCTCTCTCTTTCTCCTCCCCCCTCTCTCTTTCTTTCTCCCCCCTCCTCTCTTTCTCTCCCCCCCTCTCTCTCTTTCTCCCCTCCCTCCCTCTCTCTCTTTCTCTTCTCTCCCCCCTCTCTCTCTTTCTCCCCCCCTCTCTCTCTTTCTCCCCCCTCTCTCTCTTTCTCTCTCTTCTCCCCCCCCCTCTCTCTCTCTTTTCCTCCCCCCTCTCTCTCTCTTTCTCCCCCCCTCTCTCTCTCTTTCTCCCCCCCTCTCTCTCTCTTTCTTCTCCCCCCCCTCTCTCTCTTTCTCCCCCCTCTCTCTTTCTCCCCCCCCCCTCTCTCTCTTTCTCTCCCCCCCTCTCTCTCTCTCTTCTTTCTCTCTCTCTCTTTCTCTCCCTCTCTTTCTCTCTCTCTTTCTCCCCCCCTCTCTTTCTCTCTCTCTCTTTCTTTCTCCCCCCCTCTCTTCTCTCTCCTCTCTTTCTCCCCCCCCTCTCTTTCTCTCTCTCTCTCTTTCTCCCCCCCCTCTCTTCTCTCTCTCTCTCTTTTCTCCTCTCCCCCCTCTCTTTCTCTTTCTCCCCCTCTCTTTCTCCCCCCCCTCTTTCTCCCCCCCCTCTCTTCTCTCTTTCTCCCCCCCTCTCTCTCTCTTTCCCCCCCCCCTCTCTCTCTCTTTCTCCTCCCCCCCTCTCTCTCTCTTCTCCCCCCCTCTCTCTCTCTCTTTCTCCCCCCCTCTCTCTCTCTATTTCTCCCCCCCCCCTCTCTCTCTTTCTCCCCCCTCTCTCTCTTTCTCCCCCCCTCTCTCTCTCTCTTTCTCCCCCCCCCTCTCTCTCTCTTTCTTCCCCCCCCCCTCTCTCTCTCTCTCTCCCCCCCTCTCTTTCTCTCTCTTTCTCCCCCCCTCTCTTTCTTCTCTCCCTCTTCTCCCCCACCTCTCTTTCTCTCTTTCTTCCCTACCTTCTCTCTCTTTCTCCCCCCCCTCTCTTTCTCCCCCCCCCTCTTTCTCTCTTCTTTCTCTTCCCCCCCTCTCTTTCTCTCTCTTCTCCCCCCTCTCTTTCTCTCTCTCTCTTTCTCCCCCCCTCTCTTTCTCTCTCTTTCTCTCTCTCTCTCCCCCCCTCTCTTTCTCTCCCCCCCCTCTCTTTCTCTCTCTCCCCCCCCCCTCGCTCCTCTTTCCTTCTCCCCCCCCCCTCTCTCTTTTTCTCCCCCCCTCTCTCTTTCTCCCCCCCCTCCTTTCTCTCTCTTCTCCCTCCCCCTCCCCCCTCTCTTTCTCTTCTCTTTCTCTCCCCCCCCCCTCTCTTTCTCCCCCCCTCTCTTTCTCTCTTTCTCCCCCCCTCCCTCTCTTCTCTTTCTCTCTTTCTCCCCCCCTCTCTTTCTCTCTTCTCCCCCCCTCTCTCTTTCCCCCCCCCCCTCTCTCTTTCTCCCCCCTCTCTCTTTCTCTTCTCCCCCCCCTCTCTCTCTTTCTCCACCCCCTCTCTCTCTCTTTCTCCCCCCTTTCTCTCTTTCTCCCCCCCCCCTCTCTCTCTTCTCCCCCCCCCCCCCTCTCTCTCTTTCTCCTTCCCCCCCCCTCTCTCTCTCTCTCCCCCCCTCTCTCTCTTTCTCCCCCCCTCCTCTCTCCCCCCCCCCACTCCTCTCTTTCTCCTTCTCCCCCCCCTCTCTCTCTTTCTTTCTCCCCCCCCCTCTCTCTCTTTCTCCCCCCCCTCTCTCTTTCTCTTCCCCTTCTCCCCCCCATCTCTCTCTTTCTTCTCCCCCCCCCTCTCTCTTTCTCCCCCCCCTCTCTCTTCTCCCCCCCCCCCTCTCTTTCTCCCCCCCCCTCTCTCTTTCTTTCCTCCCCACTCCTCTTCTTTCTCCCCCCCCTCTCTCTTCTCCCCCCCTCTCCTCTTTCTCCCCCCCTCCTCTCTCTTTCTCCCCCCCCCTCTCTCTTTTCTCTCCCCCCCTCTCTCTTCTCCTCTTTCTCTCTCTTTCTCCCCCCCCCCTCTCTCTCCTCTTTCTCCCCCCCCCCCCTCTCTCTCTCTTTCTCCCCCCCCCTCTCTCTCCTTTCTCCCCCCCCTCTCTTTCTCTCTCTTTCTTCCCCCCCCCCTCTCTTTTCTCTCTCTTCTCCCCCCCCCCCCTCTCTTTCTCTCTCTTTCTCCTCCCCCCCCCTCTCTTCTCTCTCTTTCTCCCCCCCCTCTCTTTCTCTCTCTTTCTCCCCCCCCCTCTCTTTCTCTCTCTTTCTCCCCCTCCCCCCTCTCTTTCTCTCTCTTTCTCCCCCTCCCCCCCTCTCTTCCTCTCTCTCTCTTTCTCCTCCCCCCCTCTCTTTCTCTCTCTCTCTCTTTCTCCTCCCCCCCCTCTCTTTCTCACCCCCCCCTCTCTTTCTCACCCCCCCCCCTCTTTCTCCTCTCTTTCTCACTCCCCCCCACCTCTTTCTCACCCCCCCCTCTTTCTCTGTTTCTTTTCTCACCCCCCCCCCCTCTCTTTCTCACCCCCCCCCCTCTTTCTCTGTCTCTTTCTCACCCCCCCTCTCTTTCTCTGTCTCTTTCTCACCCCCCCCCCCTCCTCTCTTCTCACCCCCCCCCCCTCTTCTCTGTCTCTTTCTCACCCCCCCCCTCTCTTTCTCTGTCTCTTTCTCACCCCCCTCTTCTCTGTCTCTTTCTTTCTCACCCCCCCTCTCTTTCTCTCTCTCTTTCTCACCCCCCCTCTCTTTCTCTCTCTTTCTCACCCCCCCTCTCTTTCTCTCTCTCTTTCTCTCACCTCCCCCCCCTCTCTCTTTCTCTCTCTCTTTCCACCCCCCCCCTCTCTTTCTCTGTCTCTTTCTCACCCCCCCCCCTCTCTTTCTCTGTCTCTTTCTCACCCCCCCCCTCTCTTCTCTCTCTCTTTCTCAACCCCCCCTCTCTTTCTCTCTCTTTCTCACCCCCCCCCCTCTCTTTCTCTCTCTCTTTCTCACCTACCCCCCTCTCTTCTTTCTTCTCCTTTCTCACCCCCCCTCTCTTTCTCTGTCTCTTTCTCCACCCCCCCCCTCTCTTTCTCTCTCTTTCTCACCCCCCCCCTCTCTTTCTCTCTCTCTTTCTCACCCCCCCTCTCTTTCTCTCTCTCTTTCTCACCCCCCCCCTCTCTTTCTCTCTCTCTTTCTCACCCTACCCCCCCCCCTCTCTCTTTCTCTCTCTCTTTCTTCACCCCCCCCTCTCTCTTTTCTCTGTCTCTTTCTCACCCCCCTCTCTTTCTCTGTCTCTTTCTCACCCCCCCCCTCTCTTTCTCTCTCTCTTTCTCACCCCCCCCCTCTCTTTCTCTCTCTTTCTCACCCCCCTCTCTTTCTCTCTCTTTTCTCACCCCCCCCTCTCTTTCTCTCTCTCTTTCTCACCCCCCCCTCTCTTTCTCTCTCTCTTTCTCACCCCCCCTCTCTTTCTCTCTCTCTTTCTCACCCCCCCCCCTCTCTTTCTCTCTCTCTTTCTCACCCCCCCTCTCTTTTCTCTCTCTTTCTCACCCCCCCCCTCTCTTTCTCTCTCTTTCTCACCCCCCCCCTCTCTTTCTCTCTCTCTTTCTCACCCCCCCTCTCTTTCTCTCTCTCTTTCTCACCCCCCCTCTCTTTCTCTCTCTTTCTCACCCCCCCTCTCTTTCTCTCTCTTTCTCACCCCCCCTCTCTTTCTCTCACCCCCCTCTTCTTTCTCTCTCTCTTTCTCACCCCCCCTCTCTTTCTCTCTCTTTCTCACCCCCCTCTCTTTCTCTCTCCTTTCTCACCCCCCCTCTCTTTCTCTCTCTTTCTCACCCCCCTCTCTTTCTCTTCTCCTTCTCACCCCCCTCTCTCTCTCTCTTTTCTCACCCCCCCTCTCTCTCTTCTCACCTCCCCCTCTCTTTCTCTCTCTCTTTCTCACTCCCCCCTCTCTTTCTCTCTCTCTTTCTCACCCCCCCCCCTCTCTTTCTCTCTCTCTTTTCTCACCCCCCTCTCTTTCCTCTCTCTCTTTCTCACCCCCCCCTCTCTTTCTCTCTCTCTTCTCACCCCCCCCTCTCCTTTCTCTCTTTCTCACTCCCCCCTCTCTTTCTCTCACACCCCCCCTCTCTCTCTTTCTCACCCCCCCCCCTCTTCTCTCTTTTCTCACCCCCCCCCTCTCTCTCTCTTCTCCTCCCCCCCCCTCTCTCTCTCACCCCCCCTCTCTTTCTCTCTCTTTCTCACCCCCCCCCCCCCCCCCCCCCTCTCTTCTCTCTCTTTCTCACCCCCCCCCTCTTTCTCACCCCCCCCTCTCTTTCTCTCTTTTTCTCACCCCCCCCTCTCTCTCTCTTTCTCACCCCCCCCCCTCTCTCTCTCTTCTCACCCCCCCCTCTCTCTCTTTCTCACCCCCTCTCTCTCTCTTTCTCTTTCCTCACCCCCCCCTCTCTTTCTCTCTCTTTCTCACCCCCCCCTCTCTCTCTCTCTTTCTCACCCCCCCTCTCTTTCTCTCTCTTTCTCACCCCCCCCCCTCTTTCTCTCTCTTTCTCACCCCCCCCCTCTTTCTCTCTCTTTCTCACCCCCCCCTCTTTCTCACCCCCCCCCCCCTCTTTCTCACCCCCCCCTCTCTTTCTCTCTCTTTCTCTCCCCCCCCCCCCTCTCTTCTCTCTCTTTCTCACCCCCCCTCCTTTCTCTCTCTTTCTCACCCCCCCCCTCTCTTCTCTCTCTTTCTCACCCCCCCTCTCTTTCTCTCTCTTTCTCACCCCCCTCTCTTTCCCTCTCTTTCTCACCCCCCTCTCCTTTCTCTCTCTTTCTCCACCCCCCTCTCTTTCTCTCTCTCTTCTCCCCCCCCCCCCTCTCTTTCTCTCACCCCCCCCCCTCTCTCTCTCTTTCTCACCCCCCCCTCTCTTTCTCTCTCTCTTCTCATCCCCCCCCCTCTTTCCTCACCCCCCCTCTCTTTCTCTCTCTTTCTCACCCCCCCCTCCTCTCTCTCTCTTTCTCACCCCCCCCCTCTTTCCTCACCCCCCCCTCTCTTTCTCACCCCCCCCCTCTCTTTCTCTCTCTTTCTCACCCCCCCCCTCTTTCTCACCCCCCCCCTCTTCTCCCACCCCCCCTCTCTTTCTCTCTCTTTCTCTCCCCCCCCCCCTCCTTTCTCTCTCTTTCTCACCCCCCTCTCTTTCTCTCTCTTTCTCACCCCCCCTCTCTTTCTCTCTCTTTCTCACCCCCCCCTCTCTTTCCCTCTCTTTCTCACCCCCCCCTCCTCATTCTCTCTCTCTCACCCCCCCCTCTCTTTCTCTCTCTTTCTCACCCCCCCTCCTCTTTCTCTCACCCCCCCCCCCTCTCTCTCACTCTTTTCTCACCCCCCCCTCTCTTTTCCTCTCTCCTTTCTCACCCCCCCCTCTTTCTCCACCCCCCTCTCTTTCTCTCTCTTTTCTCACCCCCCCCCCTCTTTCTCTCTCTTTCTCACCCCCCCCCCCTCTTTCTCAACCCCCCTCTCTTTCTCACCCCCCCCCCCCTCTCTTTCTCTCTCTTTCTCTCCCCCCCCTCTCTTTCTCTGTCTTTCTCACCCCCCCTCTTTCTCTCTCTTCTCACCCCCCCTCTCTTTCTCTCTCTTCTTCTCACCCCCCCTCTCTTTCTCTCTCTTTCTCACCCCCCCCTCTCTTTCTCTCTCTTTCTCACCCCCCCTCTCTTTCTCTCTCTTTCTCACCCCCCCCCCTCTCTTTCTCTCTCCCCCCTCTCTTTCTCTCTCTTTCTCACCCCCCCCCCTCTCTTTCTCTCTCTTTCTCACCCCCCCCCCCCTCTCTCTTTCTCTCTCTTTCTCACCCCCCCCCCTCTCTTTCTCTCTCTTCTCTCTCCCCCCCCTCTCTTTCTCTCTCTTTCTCACCCCCCCCCTCTCTTTCTCTCTCTCTTTCTCACCCCCCCCCCCCTCTCTTTCTCTCTCTTTCTCACCCCCCCCCCCCCCCCCTCTTTCTCTCCTTTCTCACCCCCCCCCTCTCTTTCTCTCTCTTTCTCACCCCCCCTCTCTTTCTCTCTCTCTTTCTCACCCCCCCCTCTCTTTCTCTTTCTCTCTCTCTTTCTCGCCCCCCCTCTCTTTCTCTCTCTCTTTCTCGCCCCCCCTCTCTTTCTCTCTCTTTCTCGCCCCCCCTCTCTTTCTCTCTCTTTCTCACCCCCCCTCTCTTTCTCTCACCCCCCCTCTCTCTCTCTTTCTCACCCCCCCTCTCTCTCTCTTTCTCACCCCCCCCCCTCTCTTTCTCACCCCCCCCTCTCTCTCTCTCTTTCTCACCCCCCCCCCCCTCTCTCTCACACCCCCCCCCTCTCTTTCTCTCTCTTTCTCACCCCCCCCTCTCTCTCTCTCTCTTTCTCATCTCTCACCCCCCCCTCTCTTTCTCTCTCTTTCTCACACCCCCCCCTCTCTTTCTCTCTCTTTCTCACCCCCCCCTCTTTCTCTCTCTTTCTCACCCCCCCCCTCTTTCTCACCCCCCCCTCTCTTTCTCTCTCTTTCTCACCCCCCCCTCTTTCTCTCTCTTTCTCACCCCCCCCCCTCTTTCTCACCCCCCCCCTCCTCTTTCTCATTCTCACCCCCCCCCCCTCTCTTTCTCTCTCTTTCTCTCCCCCCCCTCTCTTTCTCTGTCTTTCTCACACCCCCCCTCTTTCTCTCTCTTTCTCACCCCCCCTCTCTTTCTCTCTCTTTCTCACCCCCCCCTCTCTTTCTCTCTCTTTCTCACCCCCCCCTCTCTTTCTCTCTCTTTCTCACCCCCCCCTCTCTTTCTCTCTCCCCCCTCTCTTTCTCTCTCTTCTTTCTCACCCCCCCCTCTCTTTCTCTCTCTTTCTCACCCCCCCCCCTCTCTTTCTCTCTCTTTCTCTCTCCCCCCCCTCTCTTTCTCTCTCTTTCTCACCCCCCCCTCTCTTTCTCTCTCTTTCTCACCCCCCCCCTCTCTTTCTCTCTCTTTCTCACCCCCCCCCTCTCTTTCTCACCCCCCCCCCTCTCTTTCTCTCTCTTTCTCACCCCCCCCCTCTCTTTCTCTCTCTTTCTCACCCCCCCCTCTCTTTCTCTCTCTTTCTCACCCCCCCCCTCTCTTTCTCTCTCTTTCTCCCCCCCCCCCTCTCTTTCTCTCTCTTTCTCACCCCCCCCCCCCCCCCTCTCTTTCTCTCTCTTTCTCACCCCCCCTCTCTTTCCTCTCTTTCTCACACCCCCCCCCCCCCTCTTTCTCTCTCTTTCCTCACCCCCCCTCTCTCTTTCTCTCTCTTCTCACCCCCCCCTCTCTTTCTCACCCCCCCCTCTCTTTCTCACCCCCCCCCCCTCTTTTCTCTCTCTCTCTTTATTACTGTAAAGCTTAATATACTTATTTGTGTTTTTCATTATCATAATAAACAAAATGTATTTTTATTATCTATTTGTCTTTTATTTTTTTAATATTCAAAAACACCGTACATTAAGGTGCCTCGTGTTTGACCTTATGAATGGATGACATCATAACAGGATCTACATGTCCTCACTATTTGCACAACCCTAAACATCATAGTGAGAAAACTAGACTGCCCGTGTGATAATGTATGAAAATAAACACAAATCTCCTGTTCCCAATAATTTATAGAACTCCTGGCTTACAGCTTGTACTTGGCAGATATAAAATACTTATAAAACCCCGGCTTGTCTAATAGAGGGGGAGGGGAAATGATTTAAAAATTAAATCAGGAGCCCATGATAAAGGGAAACAGAAAAAAGCTCACATTCCTTGATAATATATATAATTATATTTAGTTGCAATTTTGAAAAGATCTAGATATATAATTTATATTTTAACTGCTTGCCGACCGCCTGCCGTCACATTACTGCGGGACGGTGGCACTGTTTCGCGAGAGCACGTAGCTCTACGTCCTCTCTTTTTCGGCCACTAGGGGGCGCGCCGCGCCCCCGAGTCCCGCGCGCATGCCCGGCAGGTACGATCGCCGCCGGGCACCCGCGATTGCTCGTTACAGAGCGGGGAACGAGAGCTATGTGTGTAAACACACAGCTCTCGTTCCTGTCAGCGGGGGAAACGCTGATTTTTAGTGATCAGTGATTTCCTCTAGTGAGGCCACCCCCCCCCCCCATACAGTTAGAACACAAATAGGAACACACTTAACCCCTTCCCTGCCAGTGGCATTTTTATAGTAATACAATGCATTTTTATAGCATTGATCGCTATAAAAATGCCAATGGTGTCAAAAGTGTCCGATGTGTCCGCCATAATATCGCTGTACCGAAAAAAAACACTGATCGCCGCCATTACTAGTAAAAAAAATATATTAATAAAAATGCCATAAAACTACCCTGTTTTTTGTAAACGCTATACATTTTGCGCAAACCAATCAATAAACGCTAATTGCGAATTTTTTTTTACGAAATATGTAGAAGAATACGTATCGGCCTAAACTGAGGAAAAAAATGCTTTTTTATACATTTTTTGGTGATATTTATTATAGCAAAATGTAAAAAATATTGCATTTTTTTCAAAATAGTCGCTCTATTTTTGTTTATAGCGCAAAAAATAAAAACTGCAGAGATGATCAAATACCACCAAAAGAAAGCTCTATTTGTGGGGGGAAAAAAATAACGCCAATTTTGTTTGGGAGCCACGTCACACGACCGCGCAATTGTCAGTTAAAGCGACGCCAGTGCCGAATCACAAAAAGTGCTCTGGTCTTTGGACAGCAATATGGTCCGGGGCTAAAGTGGTTAAATGATGTGTAAAAATCATTTAAAAAATACAAGTTTAGGAAGTTACTGTAGACCATGGCTTTGTATTTTGGAGTGGAAGAACTATAATGAGGGATTGTGAAGTTAGTACCACTAAGTCTGTTCTTAACATTCCTTTATACTAATAATCCAAATACTTAAAGGTACATATATATCAAAAAAGAACTAGCACCTTCATAGTGAGCCGTCTAGTTCCCATCCCTCTATATGACCTGTATGGTAATAATGAGGGAAGGTCATTTAGTGGGATAGGAACTAGCTTTCTCACTGTAAGTTGGATAGTTCCTATCCCTATACAGGACCTGACCACTATAGAGAAAAATGTCCTTTCACAGGATAGGAACTAGCTCTCTCACTCTGAACCATCTAGTTCCTATCCTTGTAAAGGACCATTCTTAGCTGGAGGGATAAAAGTCCTTTGGCTGGATAGGAACTAGATTTCTCACTGTGAGTTGGCTAGTTCCTATCCTTTAACAGGACCCGACCACTATGGAGAAAAAGGTCCTTTCGCTGGATAGGAACTAGCTCTCTCACTGTGAGTTGGATAGTTTCTATCCCTATACAGGACCTGATCACTAGGGGGCTAAAAGGTCCTTTCGCTGGATAGGAAATAGCTTTCTCACTGTGAGTTGGATAGTTCCTATCCCTATACAGGACCTGGCCACTATAGAGAAAAAGGTCCTTTCACAGGATAGGAACTAGCTCTTTCAATGTGAACCGTTTAGTTCCTATCCTTGTAAAGGACCATTCTTAGCTGGAGGGATAAAAGTCCTTTGGCTGGATGAGAACTAGATTTCTCACTGTGAGTTGGCTAGTTCCTATCCTTTAACAGGACCTGACCACTATGGAGAAAAAGGTCCTTTCATAGGATAGGAACTAGCCTACTCACTGTGAACCATCTAGTTCCTATCCTTATAAAGGACCATTCTTAGCTGGAGGGATAAAGGTCTTTTGGCTGGATGGGAACTAGATTTCTCACTGTAAGTTGGATAGTTCCTATCCTTTAACAGGACCTGACCACTATGGAGAAAAAGGTCCTTTCGCTGGATAGAAACTAGCTCCCTCACTGTGAGTTGGATAGTTTCTATCCCTATACAGGACCTGGCCACTATAGAGAAAAAGGTCCTTTCACAGGATAGGAACTAGCTCTTTCAATGTGAACCATCTAGTTCCTATCCTTATAAAGGACCATTCTTAGCTGGAGGGATAAAGGTCTTTTGGCTGGATGGGAACTAGCTCTCTCACTGTGAGTTGGATAGTTTCTATCCCTATACAGGACCTGACCACTATAGAGAAAAAGGTTCTTTCACAGGATAGGAACTAGCTCTTTCACTGTGAACCGTCTAGTTCCTATCCTTGTAAAGGACCATTCTTAGCTGGAGGGATAAAGGTCCTTTGGCTGGATGAGAACTAGATTTCTCACTGTAAGTTGGATAGTTCCTATCCTTTAACAGGACCTGACCACTATGGAGAAAAAGGTCCTTTCACTGGATAGAAACTAGCTCCCTCACTGTGAGTTGGATAGTTCCTATCCCTATACAGGACCTGACCACTAGGGGGCCAAAAGGTCCTTTCGCTGGATAGGAAATAGCTCATTCACACTGAGCAAGCTATATCCTACCCTGAGAAAGGACAAGGTCCTTCTACTGGCCAGGAACTAGTCGCAACCTTTGTTTTACTGCCAGAGTCACTTTAAAAGTTGCTCTCTGCAGTTCTGTATATTTGCCTTTTTTTTCTTAGTCAAATAAAGTTATACGAAAGAATAACAAACAAAAAAAAAAGGCAGCGCTTGGCACGCACCGCAAGAAAACCAGCTCGCGATTGGCCAGATAGGTAGGGGCGCGCACAGCTCGGGGTATAGTGGGCGGGGTTTACGCCGTTAATGCGCAAGTTGTGACACGATTGGCCAGGACAGTACGGCGTGCAGCTCAGTGTTCCGTCAGATATGGCGACTCGTTAAAATTGGTAACGGAAGTGCCGTCTCGTCGCTGCCATCTTGCTACACCCCGCACGGCTCTACAGTAATGATGGAACATCGGCCACCTTCAAAGTGTAGTGGGCGGGGTTTTACCCTGCTGTAGCCATGAAAAGTGACATGATTGGCCAGGGCTACAGCCAAGTGTAGCGGGCGGGGTTTACTCCCTCGGAAGAAAAGTGATTTGATTGGCCAGGACAGTACGGCGCGCGCAGCTCGGACTCCTATGAGGTGTAGTAGGCGGGGTTTACGCCGCTGAAGTAAAGAAATCGCGCGTGCGCACACTGAAAAGCAAACCCCTAATTGGGTGTAGAAGGCGGGGCTAAGGAGTGGGAGGTGCGGAAGTGACATCAGCTGTGGGCGGGACGTTTCCCAGATTCCAGTCTGTGGGTTACAGGTGAAGAAGAGTCGTTCATGAGGGTCACACCGTAGAGCTCCCCTCATAGAGTCGGCATTATGGTGAGTGCGGAGGGTGGGCGGGGTCCAGTGGAACAATGGAGGCTGCCCCCCCTTTTATTGTGGGAGGGGCCAACAGCAATCTTATCCTTTGTAGTGAATGATTTTTGCTGTCTGACTTGGTGAACAGGAAATCAGCAACTGACACCGGTGTCCCCATTGGAGGATTTCCCCCACTTCCTGTTCTGGTGACCACCATGCATTTCTTTTAACCCCTCACTTCCTGTCTGAGTGATAATAGTCTACAAGTGCTCGGGTTTGGGCTGTCAGTGACCAGCCAATCAACGTCAGCCGAGCTCCATCCTCTGCGCCTATTCACCGGGGGGAGGGGGGGTGTTGGTGACATCATTGACCTGAAAGTGAAAGAATATGAAATATTGGGGTGTCCCCAGAACAGAAATCTTCCAATGAGGACACTAGTTCTGGATCCCCCCCCCTTTTGGAGGGATTTAATCTCACTTCCTGTTATAGATATGGGACAGGAAGTGACGGTAAATCTCCCCAATTGGGACATCGGTGGCAAAAGAAAGAAACAAACTATCCAATCTATCCAAGACGGTGTTATCTGATCACCTCTGCATTTTTTTTTTTTAACAACCAAAAATAGAGCGACAATTTTGGAAAAAACACAATATTTTTAACTTTTTGCCATAATAAATATCCCACATTTAACCACTTAAGCCCCGGACCATTATGTAGGTTAAGGACCTTGCCTCCTTTTGCGATACGGCACTGCGTCGCTTTAACTGACAATTGCGCGGTCGTGCGACGTGGATCGCAAACAAAATTTGGCGTCCTTTTCTTCCCACAAACAGAGATTTCTTTTGGTGGTATTTGATCACCTCTGCGGGTTTTGTTTTTTTTTGCGCTATAAACAAAAATAGAGCAACAATTTTGAAAAAAAAATGCAATATTTTTTAATTTTTGCTATAATTATCCCCCAAAAATATATAAACATTTTTTTTTCCCTCAGTTTGGGCCGATACGTATTCTTCTACATATTTTTGTTATAAAAAAAATCGCAATAAGCGCTTATCGGTTGGTTTGCGCAAAATTTATAGCGTTTACAAAATAGGGGATAGTTTTATTGCATTTTTTTTTTTTTTTTTTTTTTTGTGACGGCGACATTATGGCGGACACTTTGCACAATTTTGACACATTTTTGGGACCATTGTCATTTTGACAGCAAAAAAATGCACTGATTACTGTAAAAATGACAATTGCAGTTTCCCAAACCACTAGGGGGCGCTGAACGGGGGTAAAGTGTGACCTCATCTGTGTTTCTAACTGTAGGGGGGTGTGGCTGTAGGTGTGACGTCACTGATTGTGTTTCCCTATATCAGGGAACAGACGATAGGGGGGTGTGGCTGTAGGTGTGACGTCACTGATTGTGTTTCCCTATATCAGGGAACAGACGATCAGTGACACTGCCACAATGAAGAACGGGGAAGCTGTGTTTACACTCTCCTCTCCCCGTTCTTCAGCTCCTGTGACCGATCGCGGGAATCCAGCGGCGATCAAGCCCTGCGGTCATGGAGCTTCGGACCAGGTCGTGGGCGCGCGTCCGCGACCCGCGGCTGGGCACTTAAAGAGGACGTACCTGTACGTAGATGTGCCCAGCCGTGCCATTCTGCCGACCTATATGTGCAGGAGGCGGTCCTTAAGTGGTTAACCGCTTCATTACCCAGCCATAGTAATATGACGCCCCCAGATATCACGGTAAAGAGGACCTGTCACACACTATTCCTATAACATGGGATGTTTACATTCCTTGTAATAGGAATAAAAGTGATCATTTTTTTTTTTTTTTTTTTAAGTGTCAAAGTTAAAAGTAGAATTACCAAAAAAAAAATTATATATATATATATATATATTTTTTTTTAAAGTGCCCGTCCCGACGAGCTCGCACACAGAAGCAAACGCATACGTAAGTCCCACCCACATATAAAAACGGTGTTCAGACCACACGTGTGAGGTATCACCGCGAACGTTAGAGCGAGAGCAATAATTCTAGCCCTAGACCTCCTCTGTAACTCTAAAGTAGAATTTTTTTTTAATCGCCGCCTATGGAGATTTTTAAGGTTTAAAGTTTGTCGCCATTCTACGAGCGGACGCAATTTTGAAGCGTGACGTGTTGGGTATCAATTTACTCGGCAAAACATTATCTTTCACAATATAAAAAAACTAATTGGGCTAACTTTACTGTTGTCTTATTTTTTAATTAAAAATTTTCAAAAACAAAACATGTAACCAGTAAAAAAAAAATTAAAGTGGCACCCATGATGATCTTTAAGTACCGAAGTTTGGCGCCATTCCGCGACCGTGTGCAATTTTGAAGCGTGACATGTTGGGTATCCTACATCCTTCTTCTTTTTTTTTTTTTATATAATTTCTTTATTTTTAGTTTTCTTTTCATTTATACAAAAAAAGGAATGACATCAGTCTTAACATAAAATAACAATAAACAATCAATCACCTTTACATCATTTTAATCATGTATCTATTTACTCGGCATAACACCATCTTTTACATTATGTAAAAAAATTGGGCTAACTTAAACTTTTCATTTTTTTTTTTTTAAGGCCGATACGTATTCTACGTATTTTTGTAAAAAAAAAAAAAAAATCACAATAAGTGACTGCTTTGCGCAAAAGTTATAGCACCTACAAAATAGGGGACAGAATTATTTTTTTATATTTTTTTTTTACTAGTAACGGCGACGATCTGCAATTTTTATTGGGACTGCGATATTGCGGCGGACACATCGGACACTTTTGACACATTTTTGGCGCGGTTCACATTTATACAGCGACCAGTGCTATAAATATGCACTAATTACTGTATAAATGTGACTGGCATTGAAGGGGTTAACACTAGGGGGTGAGGAAGGGGTTAAATGTATTCCCTGGGAGTGATTCTTACTGTGGGGGGAGGGGACTGACTGGGGGAGGTGACCGATTTGTATCCCTATGTACAAGGGACACAGCATAGGTCTCCTCTCTCCCTGACAAGTCCTTGATCTGTCACTGCCGATCGCGGGTACCTGGCGGACCTGTTGGAAAAATTGCTGCACAAATACAGTGCGAGATAAAAAGTTGCAACAACCACCATTGTATTCTCTAGGGTCTCTGCTTTAAAAAAAACATACATAACGTTTTGGGGGGTTCTATGTAATTTTCTAGCAAAAAAAATATGATGTAGGAGCGAGGTGTCAAAAAATGACAGAAAAGTTTTGTCTTCGGACATATTATACATTGCGGGAAGTTTTTTTTTGCAGTGACATTTTGCTGATTGTTCGTTTTTCTTCTTTCCAGGCGAGTTCGATGATAGCGGCCGGGCTGACTCTCGCCGTTGCGGGATTTGCTGGTAAGTATCGGATTGAAGGTCATGTATGTCTTTGTTGGACCTCCCTCTGTTTTCCACCCCTCCCTTTGTTAATGGGGGGGGGGGGGGGGTGATGTCACACTGAGATCACATGACGGGAAAAAGTCACATTGGTTTGGAGCGGATCCATCGCCACATTTTTTTCGTATTTTTATATATATATAATTTTTTTTTATTTTTATTTTTTTTTATTTTTTAGGCCGTTACGTTTTACAAGCTTTCAAACACCTGGAGCCTCAAGTGAAGCAAGCTATACAGACCCTGCCAAAGTCGGTGAGTTTCTTAACCACTTGCTTACTGGGCACATAAACCCCCTTTGTGCCCAGGCGAAATTTCAGCTTCCGGCACTGCGTCGCTTTAACTGACAATTGCGCGGTCGTGCGACGTGGCACCCAAACAAAATTGGCGTCCTTTTGTTCCCCACAAATAGAGCTTTCTTTTGGTGGTATTTGATCGCCCGTGCGGTTTTTATTTTTTGCGTTTATAAACAAAAAAAGAGCGACAATTTAAAAATATATATATATTTTTTACTTGTTGCTATAATAAATATCCCAATTTTTTTTTTTTCTAACATTTTTTTTTTTCCTCAGTTAAGGCCGATACGTATTCTTCTACGTATTTTTGTAAAAAAAAAAAAAAAAAAATCACAATAAGTGACTGCTTTGCGCAAAAGTTATAGCACCTACAAAATAGGGGACAGAATTATGATTTTTTTTTTTATGATTTTTTTTTTTACTAGTAATGGCGGCGATCTGCGATTTTTATTGGGACTGCGATATTGCGGCGGACACATCGGACACTTTTGACACATTTTTGGCACCATTCACATTTATACAGCGACCAGTGCTATAAATATGCACCAATTACTGTATAAATGTGACTGGCATTGAAGGGGTTAAATGTATTGCCTGGGTGTGTTCTAACTGTGTGGGGGAGGGGACTGACTGGGGGAGGTGACTGATGCTGTGTCCCTATGTACAAGGGAAACAGCATCTGTCGCCTTTCCCTGACAGGACGTGGAGCTCTGTGTTTACACACAGAGCTCCACGTCCCTGCTCTGTCACCACCGATCGTGTGTACCTGACGGACATTGCGGCCACCGGGTACACGCATCGAATCCTCGGTGATGCGACGGGACTCGCGTGCAGGGAATTACAAGTAAATCACGTCCAAAGACGTGACCCCGGCGCCTCAAGTCCGCGCTGTTGACGTATTCTGTCAATAGCGTGGACCCGAAGTAGTTAAAGGGAGGCTAGAGCTGTTTTGAGATATTTTATTTTTGTCTATTTATTAAATGGGTATTTTATCTTATTTTTTAATAGTTTCAAGTCTTTAAAATAATGGAATTAATTTTTATAGCTGTGCTGACTGTTAGCTCCACCCCAGGCTGAAGCCCAATTTATGGACATTCTTATGGGGGGGAGCTACAGCCAGCATTATGGTCACCCCCTTTCCCTTTCTCAATGTGTTCGTGTCCACCCCAGGCTGAAGCCCAATTTATGGGCATTCTTATGAGGGGGAGCTACAGCCAGCATTATGGTCACCCCCTTTCCCTTTCTCAATGTTCGTGTCCACCCCAGGCTGAAGCCCAATTTAGGAGCATTCTTATGTGAGGGAGCTACAGCCAGCATTATGGTCACCCCCTTTCCCTTTCTCAATGTTCGTGTCCACCCCAGGCTGAAGCCCAATTTAGGAGCATTCTTATGTGAGGGAGCTACAGCCAGCATTATGGTCACCCCCCCTTTCCCTTTCTCAGTGTGTTTGTGTCCACCCCAGGCTGAAGCCCAATTTATGGGCATTCTTATGAGAGGGAGCTACAGCCAGCATTATGGCCACCCTCTTTCCCTTTCTCAGTGTGTTCGTGTCCACCCCAGGCTAGAGCCCAATTTATGGACATTCTTATGGGAGGAAGCTACAGCCAGCATTAAGGCCACCCCCTTTCCCTTTCTCAGTGTGTTTGTGTCCACCCCAGGCTGAAGCCCAATTTATGGGCATTCTTATGGGGGGAGCTACAGCCAGCATTATGGTCACCACCCCCCCTTTCCCTTTCTCAATGTGTTAGTGTCCACCCCAGGCTAGAGCCCAATTTATGGGCATTCTTATGGGGGGAGCTACAGCCAGAATTATGGCCACCCCCCCCCCCTTTTTCCTTTCTCAGTATGTTTGTGTCCACAATTAATTGGCATTCCTATGGGGGAGCATTAGCCAGCACTATTGTCACCCTCCATCCTATGCCCAGTTTAATATCTGGCACAAGCTTAGAGAAAGTGCTGCAGCAACCCTGGCAGCTTAATACAACATCAATTCATCTACATTCATGTTGTGATCCATCTTCACACTGCAGTGGCGGCCACTCCATTTGGGGGCGTCGCATCCCGCCTCCACATCCATGCATCCAGCCCCCTAAACTACATGCGGGCGCCAGACGCATGGAATTTCAATGGGGAGTGTTTTGTTTTTTTGAAGCGCGTGATTGGAGCCAGAGGCTTTTCAAGGCTTCAAAAAGGGTGGGGTCAGGGCGCAGAGCACTGCACACCCACTTGTGTGACAATAGCGAATGGGTATTGTCTTCCTCGTCCTCCTCCCGGGCCAATCAGGAAGCCCCTATTGGCCAGGGAGTCTTAGGAGGTGGCAGATCGCCACTGTCTCCTGCTGGGGGGTCATGATGGCCGCCGTCTGTCTTCCGCGGGGGAGTGGTTGGTGGGAAATCACCGATTGTCGGTGGGTGGGGGGTTTAATGGTAGTTTGTGCCCCCCAAATTTTGAGCTCCAGCCGCCACTGCTCTAATAACAGGTGTCAAACTGGCGGCCCTCCGGCTGTTGCTGAACTACAAGTTCCCATGAGCCATTGCAAGGCTGACAGTTACAAGCATGACTCCCAACGGGTGTTGGACTTGCCAGTTGGACATCCCTGAATTCTACTAACATTTGTGCTTAACCTGTGGCTCTTCAGCTGTTGCAAAACTACAAGTCCCATCATGCCTCTGCCTTTGGGAGTCATGCTTGTAATTGTCAGCGGCGGCTTGCAGTGCCTCATGGGACTTGTAGCTTCGCAACGGCTGGAGGGCGTACAGGTTGAGCACCCATGAATGTTGTCTCTTACCCTCCACATGTGCACAGGGACAGGGGAAACACAAAATGTTCCTGGTAAGACTTCTTCTTTAACCCTCTCCTACGCAGCTCTAGCGGCTCTTTAACTGGGTGTTTACACTGAGGGAAAGGAGGAGGTGAACTGACCCCACCAGCTCCTGATCATTACTAGAGACCAGGAACTGTCTATGACCGATTGGTCACTGTGCTGGGAGCATGCAATGAGTGTTTTCTCTGCACGGAAACCTCAGCCGCCCTGTCGGTGCATGTTAGAGCCCACCCACTTCGCCACTGCACATTAGTTCTATGCGGGTGGAAAGCGGATAAGCACAGCTACTTAACTTCATCTGCCCTACACTCTTCCTCCTCAGTAATACCCCCCACCCCATTAGCCAATTGCTACACAGTGGCGGCTTGTGGTCAAATTTTTTTTTGGGGGGGGCGCAAACAAACGATAATAAAAAAAACAATTGCAGCCTCACTGTGCCCATCAAGTGCTGCCACTGTGCCATCAATTGTCACCACTGTGCCATGCCATCAAACGCAGCCACTGTGCCATGCCATCAAATGCAGCCACTGTGCCATCAATTGTCACCATTGTGCTATGCCATCAAACGCAGCCACTGTGCCATGCCATCAAACGCAGCCACTGTGCCCTGTAATTGTCACCACTGTGCCCTGTAAAATGCTGCCCCCCCCCCGCCCGGCACTTACCTTTCTGGGATTGGCCATCCTCCTTCCACGGTCCCTCGATGTCTTCTCCCGCCCTCGATGACGCTTCAGCCAATCAGGTTACCGGTAACCAGAACCGGTGAACCTGATTGGCTGAGACGCCTGTCAGTCTTATCCAAGGAACGCCCAACCCCCCCCCCCCCCCCCTGTGCGTCCCTTGGATAAGTATTTGGAAGTCGATAACAGCCTGAGTGCCGCTGGCTCTGATAGGCCATCTAAATTTTCGGCGGCAGCGGCAATACATAGATTCATGCAATCCATGAATCTATGTATTGTATTCAGTGGCGGTGCGAGAGCGAGAGGGGGCTGCGCTCTGGCTCCCTCTATGGACGCACCACCACTGTTGCTACATCAGTTTCCATAATAAAAAAAATCTTATGAAAATGCCCCAAATATGCCCCCTAAATTTGCTGTCATGTGATGCTCCAGGTCCCGAGTCTTCTGTTCTACTGGACTGCTGAACGGGTGATTCCCTTCTTTGGGTATCTAGGTCACTGCCTGGGTGATGTGGACAGTACCCATTAGCTGTCCATTGGCGGGTTCTCTCAGGCTCCAGAAGACTGCAGTCACATGATGATGTCACAAAGAGCGGCGGACCACACTAGACGGAGGGTGGCCGGGACATCCAATGCTGGATCACTGGTCTCCACTCCCGGAAGTGTCGCTGTTGAGGGACATGTACTCGGATATGTTGCAACTTAATGTTGGGTCTCTATTTACTCGGTGTAACATAATCTTTCACATAATACAAAAAAATTGGGCTAACTTTAGTGTTTTGTTATTTTTTTAATTCATAAAACAATTTTTTTTACAAAAAAAAGTGTTTGAAAAATAATTGCGTAAATACCGTGCAAGATAAAACTTTGGAATGACCGTCATTTTATTCCCTAGGGTGTCTGCTAAAAAAAACATATATAATGTTTGGGGGTACTGTGTAATTTTCTAGCAAAAGAATGATGATTATTACATGTAGGAGAGAAGTGTCAGAATAGGCCCGGTATGGAGGTGGTATAAAAGCCTAGTATTGAAGCGGTTAAAGGGCCTTAGAAGCTTCAGGACCACACTTTTCATTCTTGGTTTGCTACTGAAAGTAGAGCTATGAGCAAAGAAAATGCGCTGACAACAGATGGACCATAGAAAGCCTATGAGTGACATCATTGCTTCCAGGCATTCTAGTCTAGTCTAGGTCCATCATTTTTGTTTAGGTGAGGATGACTTGTCCAGACCCTGCGCATGTGCAGGAACGCACTGTTTATTTATTTTTTCTCTGATACGTTGCAGCATTTCTGTGCATGCGCGCTGACCTCTGAATTACCTCTCTGGGATTTCTACTCCTCCCAGGAGGCGGATCGCAAGATCTCGCTCATGTGCAGAAACATTGCAGTTTACTGGCAGGAGATCACGGTTCATCTGCACATGTGCAAGGGGGCCGGTGCATGCATCAACATGCCATGGGGCATTGCCAGGTCCCAACATACCTGGCAAAGATCCCTATAGCGTGTCAGCACATGCACCAAAAATTAATTCAAGATGGCGGCGCCAGAGAGGAGTAGCGCAGGGAGAACTTTGCCTACAAACAAAACACTGCGCTCCATTCACGAGTAAGTTGGCTTTTATTTATTTATTATTATTTAGTTTTTTTGTACTTTTATACAAGTACAATTTTTATTTTTTTATGGTAAGGGTGGAGTTTTTCTTTAGAGCCGGTTCACACACTGGGGTGGCACGCCTTTGGGGGCGACTCGGCAAGGCGATCTCCAGACGACTTGAGAGGCAACTTGCAAAATGACTTCTGTATTGAAGTCAATGCAAGTCGCCCCCAAAGTGGTCCAAGAATCTTTTTCTAAGTCAGAGCGACTTGCGTCGCTCCTATTGGAACGGTTCCATTGAATAGAGCGGAGCGCGACTTGTCAGGAGATCAGTGCTATTAAAAAGCATTTGGTTACTGTGGAAATGACATGGGCAGGAATGGGGTTAACCACTAGGTGGCGCTGTAGGGGTTAAGTGTTCCCTGCATAGTGTTTCTTATTGTGGGCGGATGGGCTCTGTGTCACATGACCCTGATCTCCGCTCTGAATACACGGAGCCGAGATCAGTGTCATTGTCACTAGGCAGAGCAAGCGTCTCCCCGCTCCATACCTCCGTGTGATGATTGCGGGGATCCCCGCGGCGAACAAGTCCACAGGAAAATGCGGTCCGACTCACAGGGATGGCGGCAGGGTCGCGTGCGCGGCGGCGTGCGCGACCAACACGGACAGGCATTTAAAGGGGACGTATGCCTGTCTGCCATTGGGCCGACGTGTGTGTGTGTATATATACAGGGGCTGGTCCCTAAGTGGTTAAAAGTTTGGTTGGCAGTGGCACTTAATGTATTTGTCTGTATAGGTTCCTTTTAAGAATTTGTGTGTGTGTGTGTGTGTGTTTTATTTATATATATATTTGTTACACATTTGAGTTCTTACAGACTAGCCTTTTTTTTTTTTATTTTTTTTTTTAGGCATTTGGCGGTTATTACAAAGGTGGATTTGAACCCAAAATGACTAAAAGAGAAGCTGCTCTGGTGTTGGGAGTCAGGTAAGGGGCAAAGAGCCACATCATCCATCAATACGAATGATCTCAATCTAAGTGTTTTTACCCGACTATTCTATGTCCTGCCATCAGTAACTACTTCACGCAAATCGCTGTACCCGTACGTCGGTACATGGAATGCATTAACTGCTTGCCGACCTCCTCTATAACTCCAAAACATGTAACCAGTAAATAAAATGTAAAGCATTGCCTAATGAGGATTTTTAAGTACCGACGTTTGGCGCCATTCCACGAGCGTGTGTAATTTTTGAAGCGCGGCATGTTTGGTTTCCATCTTTTTCGGCGTAAAATCATCTTTAAAAAAAAAATTGGGATAATGTTACTGTTTTTTATTTTTTAAAGGAAACTTTTTTTTTTTTTTTTTTTTCATAAAGAGTTTTGAGCCATTGTATTCTCTAGGGTCTCTGTTATATATATGTGTTTGGGGGTTCTATGTGTTGTGTTTTTTTTTTTTTTTTTGCCCAAAAAAAATTTGGATTTTTATTTTTTTCATGTAGGAGCGAAGTGACAGAATTGGCTCGGATGGGAAGTGGTTAAATACCGTCTGTGGTAGCAGAGATCCATCTTTTGTATAAGTGACTTTGGGGGTTATTTACTAAAGCTAGAGCGTGCAAAATCTGGTGCAGATCTGCATAGAAACCAATCGGCTTTCAGGTTTTATTGGCAAAGCTTATTTGAAGGTGAAGTTGAAGCGGATTGGCTACCATGCAGAGCTGCATCCGATTCTGAGTGCTTCAGTTTCAGTAAATCTCCCCCAATGTGTATACAATGCCTGTCTTATGCCTTCTTCTCTCTACGCTGGTATTTTGGAGGTGGGGGAGGTGGTGGAATGGGAGGAGAGGGTGACCCAGTTACCATATCCTGTGACACTTTCCCTGCCAGCCAGAAGATTAGAAGAATCTTGTAAATCCAAACACAATTTTAATTTAAAAACGAAATTCCAGGTCAGACGCCGATAAAATATACGGGAGCTTTTCTACTTGAAAAATTTAGTTTTTCTCTCTAACCAGTCTTCAGATTTACACGGCTCTACTAAAAAGCACAAGCCCGGCTTATTATACAATACAAGTTGGTCACCTCACTGCACCTGGCCTGTGGTTGGACAATGAAGGAGCAGCAGCAGACTGATTATTAGATCATCCTTCTGCTCCTTCTTAGCTCATGTGCATGTAGCATACCTGCTTTTTTTTTTTTTTTTTTTTTTTTCTTTGTTTTTTTTTCGCGAGTCGGGGTATGCCCAGAGGCTCTGTCTTTTTGTAACGCTAGGGGAGGGTCCTTCCATCCTAGGCCGCGTACACACGATCAGTCCATCTGATGAGAGAGGTCCAAAGGACCGTTTTCATCGGTTAACCGATGAAGCTGACTGATGGTCTGATGTGCCTACACACCATCGGTTAAAAAAAAGAACGTGTCAGAACGCGGTGACGTAAAACACAACGACATGCTGAAAAAAATGAAGTTCAATGCCTCCAAGCATGCGTCGACTTGATTCTGAGCATGCGCGGGTTTTTAACTGATGCTTTTGCGTACTAACGATCGGTTTTGACCTATCCATCGGTTTAATTTTAAAGCAAGTTCTCTTTTTTTTTTTGACTGAAGGACAACTGACTGATGGGGCCTACACACGATCGGTTTAGACCGATGAAACAGACCTTCAGTCCATTCTCATCGGTTTTGACCGATCGTGTGTACGGAGCTTGGAATTCCCTCCCAGACCCGAGCCCGGCGTGTATGGGGGGGGACAAGGAATGGTTGAGATAGTGTGTTACCTTAACCACTTACTAGGTTTATTAAAAATTAAGGATCGCAATCGCAAAAATCTTTTTTTATTTTTTTTTGTACCTTTCAAAAATTGCAATAAAAGAGTTTTATATAAAAGAAAAAAAACGTATTGACTCATTTTCAGCTTGAATTTTTCCATGTGCAATCAATGGGAGCTGGGGAATACTGTGACTAGGGTTGTCCCGATACCACTTTTTTAGGACCGAGTACAAGTACCGATACTTTTTTTTCAAGTACTCGCCAATACCGATACTATTTTAAAATGTGTCCCCAAATGCAGCCATGCAGCCATGTCCCCCACACATGCAGCCATGTCCCCCATATATGCAGCCACGTCCCCCACATATGCAGCCATGTCACCGCAGCCATGTCCCCAATACCTAGCTGCCGCCGCACGGGGAACATCACAGCTTTCATTTGAATAGCTGTTTTCCCCGATGCTTATAGACACTCCCTCTTGCTCGGGATTGGACAGATCACGATCACCCATCCAATCCCGAGCAAGGGGGAGTGTCTATACGTGGCGGGAACACTACAGCTATTCAAATGAAAGCTGTGATGTTCCCGCACGCTGTTTAACAATGTGGCGGCGGCTTTCATTGCGGCGGCGGCGGGGGGGGACACAAGTATTCTATTCAGGCATCGGGGGTATTTGCGGGAGTACAAGTACTCCTGCAAATACTCGGCATCGGTCCCGATACCAATACTGGCATCGGTCCCGATACCAATACTGGTATCGGTATCGGGACAACCCTAACTGTGACCTCCCTTTTTTCTTTTTTTCTTTTTTGCGTTTAAATGAGACTAAATGAGCATTTAATGAGACTTCAGGCTTAAACAGATTTATTTAGTCAAAGAGCCCAAAGCCCATATCATCATCGGATTCCTCAGATTCTTCCTTTTCCGCTTGGGCTGGTGAAGCAGCTGTCTTAGCAGTAGGAGCAGCAACCACAAAGGCTGATGGATCTGCCAAGAAAGCCTTGACCTTATCTGCCAATGGGAAGCTGTAATCGGTTTCCACAGCAAGAGCAAGAACTCTTTTATACCCATTGACGACAGAGTGAGGTGTAGAGGCAACAGTGGGATATCCAATTTGCAGATGCGGCGTCGCACCGATTAGGACGGTGTTATTGCCGGCAATTGCCGCCGATTTGAGATGCGATTTCACAAGTAAAATCGCATCTCAAATCGAACTAAATCGTACCCAGTGTGAACCTGGGCTGGAACACAAATCTATAAATTATAATATAAGAACTATAAATAATTATAATATATATTTAATTTTATATAATAATGTAATCAAATTCAAAAACACTGAAATTTGCTCGGTCGCAGAATCGTCGCTGTTGTCGCTTTCAGTGTCTGATGACGAATTTCCCCAGATTCACTATCGCTCAATTCTGCAAGTGGTTCTAATTCACTATCGCCCTTTTCTAGCTGCTCTAAAACCACTTTTGATGTAGAGGCAGGCCCAGATTTCCCACAAGGCCACCAAGGCCGGGCCTCGTGGGCGGCAGGGTGCAGAGGGGCGGCAACGGCTAGTTAAGGGCGGTAAGTTGCTTTCTTGAACCGGCTCACTCTTTAACAAGTGATTGCGACGATGTCGCCGCAATCACTTGTAAAACTTGTGCTGCTGTCGTCCCCCCCACATACCTCTCGCCACATACTGGCTCTGTTTTTGGGACTCCAACCTCCCCCAGGCCGCTGAGTTTGTCTCCTGTGACTGTCCCTACCACCGATGTACACAGTGAGAGTAAGTGAGCTGTGCTCTTCCCATCTCAGCTGTGACAGGAGTTCTAGCACAGTGCTAGGACTCCTGTTTTGGAGGTGACAGGGTCAAAAAAAGAGAACCTGTCACCTCCAATTGCTATCACACATGGGATTGTTTTCTCCTGTGTGATAGCAATAAAGTTAAGTAAAATGAATAAGAAATAATAATTAAATTATTAAAATAAAAAAGTAATTAAAAGTGTAAACAAAAAAAGTAAACAAAAAAAAGTAAACGACAAGCTACAAAATAAAAAAAGTGATAAAGTAAAAAACAAAACAAAAATAGTATTTGAACTAACCGTGCTGCCCCTGCCATCCGGTTGCCATTCTCCGTTAATTTGGGGGGGGGGGTGGTTCGGTTGGCGGGAAGGGGGTGCATTGCATAACCTGGCCTTGGGGTGGCTGGGAGAGCAAATCTGGCCCTGTGTAGAGGGGTGCTTTTTGGATAACATGGACCATTTCAAGTTTCCATGCAGAAAGGACACATGGGGGCGGAGCCCAGCGGCAAATTTAAGAAAGTACAAAACGGATAATACACTGTAATCTGTAGATGACATTACTGTATCGTTGTATATAATATAAAACTGTAGGCAGGGCACTGGACAAAGCATTGGGGACAAAACTGATGTGAAATGATGTGATACATTGTAATCTGTAAGATTACATTACTGTATTATGTGTGTGTGATGTACTTTTTTGAATTTGCCGCCGGGCTCCGCCCCCATGTGTTGCCCGGAATATTGATACATCGGGGGACGAATCCGGCGGGGAGACATCGCAGGATCCTGGGGACAAGGTAAGTACCTGTACCAGGATACTGCAATGCAATCCTGAGTGTGGCTCGGGATTACCGCTTTTGGTAATGAAAGTTAACCCCCGAGCCAAACTCGGGAATACCGCCAGGGGGGTTGGCCACTTCCCACCCGGCCTGTAGCAGAACTGCGGTCGGGCGATGGTTCAGTTATCCAGCTCTCCCTGTCAGAGGGGGTTGGGGTCTGTGCTGATAATTGGCACATTAATTATTAGCACAGCCCCATCAGATGTGCCACCAACAGTGGCAATCAGCTGCCAGTTAGTGCCACATCAGAAACACCTGTCGGTGCCAATCAGTGCCCAGGAAAACATGTCCGTACCTCATTATCAGTGCTGCCCATCAGGGCTCCTCAATTCTACATATCGGTGCCACCTCATCGGTGCTCATCAATTCTACATATCGGTGCTGCCTCATCGGTGCCCATTAATTCTACATATCGGTGCCCATCAATTCTACATATCGGTGCCACCTCATCGGTGCCCATCAGTGAAGGAGAAAACAAACTTTTATAACAGAAACAAAGATTTTTAATTTCGATTTAGCAAAAAATAAAAACCAAATAGCACCAAAAGAAAACTCTATTTGTGGGGAAAGAAATTGTAAAAATGTAATTTGAGTGCAGTGTTGTATGACCGCGCAATTGTCATTCAAAATGCGTCAGCGCTGAAACCCCTAATGCGCTGACCTCTGCTAGATCTGATTGGCTGGATCTGCCTTTTTACTGTATATAATGTTGACCTTGGGCTTTGTTGGCATTTTATATGAAGTGTTGACCCCGACCTGTTTTTGTTTCAGCCCGACCGCAAATATAACAAAGATAAGAGAAGCTCACAGACGGATTATGCTGCTGAACCACCCTGACAAAGGTGAGGACCGCTAAATATTGTCGTCTCTATTCTTCTACTACATTTTTTATTTTATTTTTGCCAACCGCCGCACAATGGCACGGGCAGGCAAAAGGACGTGTGTGTGTGTGTGTGTGTATGTGTGTGTGTGTATGTGTGTGTGTGTATGTATATATGTGTGTATATATATATATATATATATATATATATATATATATATACTTCCCATTTAAGAAGAGGCATTGTGGACGTGCGGCCGCATCCAGCTCCGTGACTCTGACTGCAGGTCCCGCGAACTCGATGTCCGTGTCGCGGTGAGGAAGAAGGAGGAAATGCTGATGTAACAAGGCATTTCCCTATTCTTCCTAGTGACAGGACAGTGATCACAGCTTCCTGTAATCGGAAGCAGTGATCAGTGTCGTGTCACACACAGCCCACCCCCCTACAGTTAGAACACATGGCACGGGCAGGCAAAAGGACGTGTTCAAATGAAAGCTGTAATGTTCCCTGCACGTATTAACTATGCGTCGGCGGCATTTAGGTATGGGGGACGTGGCTGCATCTGTGGGGGGGACATGGCTGCATTTGGGGACACATTTAAAAAAAAGTATCGGTACTTGTACTCATTCCTAAAAAAGTGTTATCGGGACAACCCTAATATGTATGTATATGGTGAATTCAAACAGTGTGGTTTAAATGTCAAAAATATATAATAAGCAGCGCTAATGTGTGTGTTGACCATACACATGGAAAACTAACAACAGATGAGTTAAACAAATGTGAAAAATGGAAAACTACGTAAATTACATAAAATAACTCTATGAACCTGTGAATAAATTAAAGTGATGAAGCAAAAAGTTCATAAGTGATAGAAAATCTTGTAATCTTCAAAAGTCTTCCACCACACCGATTGTGTTCAGTGTTTCCTTCATCCATCAGAATGGCCACTCACCAGAACAAATTGCCCAACACTAGCGTGTTTTGGCATAAAAGTAGGATTTCTCAAATCGGTGACAAAGGATTCCACTTCCAACAATGTGATAAAAATGGCTTCACATTAGGGGTGCAACGGATCAAAAAACTATCGGATCGGTCCTTGGTTCAGGAGTCACAGATCGTATCATTTTCGGATTTTTAGATTTAGTTTTAGATTTCACAGTTGCTTATGTGCTTAAATACAGTGTTTGGAAATCCGACGGACTGTTTATTGCTAATGTTACAGAACACCTCTGATTTTAACATTAAATTTTAACATTTAAACCATGGGTCTTCAAACTACGGCCCTCCAGTTGTTCAGGAACTACATTTCCCATCATGCCTAGTCATGTCTGTGAATGTCAGTGTGTTACAATGCCTCATGGGATGTGTAGTTCTACAACACCTGGAGGGCCATAGTTTGAGGATCCCTGATTTAAACAGTCCATCGGATTTACAAATACTGTATTTAGGCGTATAAGCTCCATTTTGTGATGAAAATAACTGAATCTAAAACTCTGTTGGGTGTAATAAAAGATGTCCACTTGCCCCCTAATCACATTCACTATCATTACTCCGGTGTCACCCCCCTCCACTCTGGTGTCAGCCCCCTCCTCTGGTGTACAGACAGCTATGCTCCTCGGGCGATGGTGTCTCTCCTACCTGCAGGTGCAGAGCTCACAGATGCTGTCTCCACATGTCTGCAGTCCTGGGTCTGTAGTGAGCGCGCTGAGGCGGGGAGGCGTGCCACGCTGTGCACTGGGCTCTGGCAAGCACACGGGGGTGGCGCAAGATGGCCGCCGCAGATCAAGTGGTGCGCCGATCCGAACGGGGTGACCTGTTTGGATCACGGATCGGTGACGATCCATTGCACCCCTACTCCACATAGATGATAAAGAGAAGCATACAATAGTGTAATATCGCAAAGGCAGTTTAATAGAACACCACATATAAATCTGCAATGGTTGCACTCACAAGAAAAGCTAAATTGAAAGCAGTGAATGACAGCAAAGAAAAACTCCCTTGATATCCCTTAGCTGGTAAACAGTGGTCACAGCGGACCTGCAATCAACCTGGATAACTCTCACCACTCCACCGCACTGCACTGCAAATCCTCCGTTTGAAAAATTCTTGCTCGCTGGTCACAAGCGATGTGCAACACTCATAGCCTGTCACGTCGGTTCAAATGCTCCCTGTGTAGCCACGCCCCGACATGTTTCGTCACGGATGACTTACTCATGGGATTGGCTAAACACTCCTTAATTCATTCTTTATATACTAGTTAAAACACGGTACACTCGATCTGAATGGATTGCGCATGCGTCCACCGGGTCCTCCAATCGGACACAGCGACTACAACATGTCAATCAACGTGTGATGGGATGGTTCATTAACGAATCAGCCAAATACATCAACCCCGAGTTGCGGGCGGAAGTGATGTTAGAAGAGGCCTGATGTGAGGGCGGATATCCCACACCATACACCGCAGCTTCTCATGAATCCTAACAATATATATTGTTGGCATAGGTTCTTAACAGAATATTTAATGTGATAGAATCAATATATCAGTGATGTACGCATTCATTGATATCTATGGTCCCTGACACTATTACTGTTTAAACCGGCATAGTCTCTATGGCTGGTGACCATTGGTTGCGAGGATTCATGAGAAGCTGCGGCGTATTCACGGGTTGATAGAGTTATTTTATGTAGTTTTTCATTTTTCACATTTGTTTAAAGCAGGGGTTCACTCTGAAAACTACTCTGTGTGATCCCATCCAGCATACTGGCGTCAGCGCCAGTATGCTGTGCTTTTTTTATTTTTTTATCTTCGTACTTACGGTTTAATTGATCATTTTATTGTGTGCCTACCGCGGGTGAATGGCGCGTCTATGGAGCGTCACGGCTTCCGAAAATAGCCGAATAGCACTCGGGTATTCCTGGCGCTATACGGCGGCCGGCGCAGGCGCCGTATATATATCCGAGTCCTATTTCGGCTTTTTTCGGAGGGCGTGAAGCGCCATAGCCATTGGACTCGGATATATACGGCGCCTGCGCAGTCAGCTCCTAGGTCTGTGCGCAGGCGCCGGGAATACCCGAGTGCTAGTGGGCTATTTTTGCAAGCCGTGACGCTGAATAGATGCGCCATTCACCTGCGGTAGGCACATTATAAAATGATCAATTAAACCGTAAGTACGAAGATTAAAAAAAAAAAACAGCATGCTGACGCCAGTATACTGGATGGGATCACACAGAGTAGTTTTAAGGGTGAACCCCCCTCTTTAACTCATCTGTTGTTGTTTTTTTACGTGTATGGTCAACACACACATTAGCGCTGCTTATTATATATTTTTGACATTTAAGCCGCACTGTTAGAATTCACTTTATACATACCGTATTTATCGGGGTATTGCGCGATCTGGCGTATAGCATGCACCCCCCGATGTGGACCTGTAAAACATTTTTTTAGTACTTACCGTTTTGGTGTCTTGCGCGGCGTCCATCGTGCGGTCCGGCGTCCGTCTCTGGCTTCTGTGGTGTCCTCCCAGTGCTCCGGCGAGTCGAATCCACGCTTCCCGCGCTCAGTTTGAACGCCTCCGCCGCCATATACCGAGTGCGGTACATTCGGCCAGGCTCGGCTTCGCTCGTGCTCACGGTCTGTGACGTTTATGCGTGAGCACGAGCGAAGCCGAGCCTGGCCGAATGTACCCGAGTGTACTGCACTCGGTATATGTCGGCAGCTCAGTTCAAACTGAGCGCAGGAAGCAGGTATCAGCGTATATCGCGCACCCACGATTTTCCCCTTATTTTAAGGGGAAAAAAGTGTGCGGTCTACGCCGATAAATACGGTACATACATACGTATTTTCACATTGTTTTGATTTAAAGCGGCAGCTGGGAACTTCTGTTCATTTATCCTCTAGAGCACAGTGGTGGAAATCAGGAGGGCGCATTTATTTTGATTACCATTCTCACTTTATATGGGGGAATAGCAAGACACTTTAGTCCTATGTCAGTTCATTGTACGAGCCGACCCAGGGCTCCAGCAGGCGGGTGGTGCAGCAAAGGATTGTGGGGGTTGGGTGTCAGGAGAAGGTGGAGATCCATAAAGAAAATCGGTCTCTTTGTCCTTAATGGACAGATTTACTCCCCGTGTCCAAAATCCACCTCTGTAACCATCTCCTCCCTTTCCAGGCGGATCTCCATACATCGCAACCAAAATCAATGAAGCCAAGGTTCTGCTGGAAACACAAGCGAAGAAATAGATGATTGCTCTGGAATTTTTTTCTCTGAACTCTTTATAATCGTTGCCTGGAAGAATGTGATCTCCATTTATTGGAAATTCTTTGCCAATAAATCAACAGAATTCTCACTTTTATCCGTCTTCATTTTATGGCAGAAGATTGCAGGTTCAGCTCCAGAATGTCACCCCGACTTTTATTTGTATTCCACAACCCAGTCTAATAATATGTTCCTATGTCTTTAACTGTCAGCTACACCCAGGGCTGTCTTAATGAGAGGGCACTGCCCAGGGGCCCCAGCTGCTTGGGGGGGGGGGGGGGGCTTCACTTTCCCCAAAGCAGCTGACGCTTGTGCCCACGCTGCCCCAAAATTGGGCGCCCCCATGATGGCACTGAGAGTGATGGATGCACAGGGGAGGCAGTCTGCCTCCTACCTACTTGCTGTCTGTTTACCTGCACCATCATCATTGTAGGGGCCCCAGAGCATTACTTTGCCCAGGGGCCCATGATGCTATTAAGACGTCCCTGGCTACACCACATGGCCAGCAGCTTGTGGACACCCGACCATCCGATTCATATGAGCCTGTTGGATATCCCATTCCAAACCCAGATGCATTCGTACATGTTTCCCCCCCCGCCCAAAAGACCCATCCCCCCCACGGAAGATACTGTATGTCGGCCTCCAACTATGATTTAGGACAGAGATAATCAATTAGCGGACCTCCAGATGTTGCAAAACTACAAGTCCCATCATGCCTCAACCTTTGGGTTCATGCTTGTGGCTGTCGGGGTCTTGCTATGCCTCATGGGAATTGTAGTTTTGCAACAGCTGGAGGTCCGCTAATTGCATATCCCTGATTTAGGAGGTTGTCTATTCAACCACAAGAGCATTGATGTTGTATGATGGGGAACAAATAAAAAAACAAGGAGGTCCAGTCGCTAAAATATTCTTCCAGCCCAGGTCCGAATCCCAAGTTTCTGAAAGTCAGAAAGATTGTGGTTATTGTGTGTCTAGCGAAAATATATTGGGTACCCTCTTACATCCGTTGCCCATTTGCTTCAAGTGCCCCCTTTATATCGGGTACCCTAATCAGAGTGCCCCTTTATATCCGGTGTGCTCATCAAAGTGCCCCCTTACATTAGGTGCCCCTTTACATCAGGTGTGCCTATCCACATGGCCACTTATTTCAGGTGTGCCCCCTTTACATCAGGTGCCCCAATCAGCATGCCCCTTTATATTTTGTGTGTTCATCAATGGGCACTGCGGCTAAAGCGCCACTGCAGAGGTTTTAACCCTTTCTCGGCCGCTAGCAGGGGGGTAAATGTGCCCCACTAGCGGCCGAATAGCGCAGCGAAATTGACGGTAAAGCGCCGACGCACCCACCGCCCCAGTGTGAAAAGGTCCTTAGGGGTGTCCTCACTTTTGTTGCCAGCGGTTTAGACATAAATGGCTGTATGTTGAGTTATTTTGAGGGGACAGCAAATTTACACTGTTGGGCCCCTTTCACACTGGGGCGGTGGGTGCGTCGGCGGTAAAGCGCCGCTATTTTTAGCGGCGCTTTGCCGTAAATTTTGCTGCGCTAGTGGGGCGCTCTCACCCCCTGCTAGCAGCTGAGAAAGGGTTAAAACAACCGGAAAAGCGCCGCTTTGCCGGCGGTAAAGTCTCAGTGCCCATTGATTTCAATGGGCAGGAGCAGTACAAATGACCACTGCCTTGCTCCAAAGATGCTGCTAGCAGGACTTTTTTATGGTGTCCTGCCAGCGCACAGCTCCAGGAGTGAATGGAGCGGCTCTTTCAGGGTGCTTTTTTTTTTTTTTGCGTTATAGCGCCTGCAAAGCGTCTCCGTGTGAAAGGGGTCTTTTACAAGCTGTACACTCACTACTTTACATTGTAGTACTATGGGCCAGATTCTCAGAAGAGATACGACGGTGTATCTCCACATACACCATCGTATCTCTGTTTTTGAGCCCTCCTATCTATGCGACTGATTCTTAGAATCAGTCACGCATAGATTTGGCGTAGATCCGACGGGCGCAAGTCACTTACACAGTCGGATCTAAGTTGTAATGTTACGCTTGGCCGCTAGGTGGCGTTCCCGTCGATTTCTGCGTCGAATATGCAAATGAGCGTGATACGCCGATTCCCGAATGTATTTGCGCCCCGTTGTCGTAGTTTGCGTAAGGTTACCCCTGCTATATGAGGGGTAACCTTGCGTAGGTTCAGCGCAAGCCATGTTAAGTATGGACGTCGGGACAGCGTTGTGTTTTTCCGTCGTTTACGTAACTTGTCGCGAATAGGGCTGTGCGTTAATTACGTCGCTGTCGAAATCAATGTATTTGCGTCGTACTATGGAGCATGCCCAGTGGGCTACGGAGGCGTAGCGTAGCGTAAATGGGATAGGCTACGCGGAAAAATCTCAATACTATGAGAATCTGGCCCAAAGTGTAATTTCTTCAGTGTTGTCACATGAAAAGATAGAAGAAAATATTTACAAAAATGTGAGGGGTGTACTTACTTTTGTGAGATACTATATGATTACAAACTACTCCGAAACAAGATTGTAAACCACGTACACACATTGGTGAGATTATTTACATTATGATGATCACGTGTATATGGGAAACATTTCTAAACCTTACAGACGTCCTTTAATCAGAAGGCCTGTTGACGAATAACGCACAGTGATGAATGGGGTCTTCATGGGACCGGATCACATTTCCAGTGGAAAATTTCCCATCATGCATTCCATACTTTTATCTGGCTGCGCCGCGTCCTTGAACTCGAATTCCACACCAGTCCCCATATACACTATATTACCAAAAGTATTGGGACGCCTGCCTTTACACGAACATGAACTTTCATGGCATCTCAGTCTTAGTCCGTAGGGTTCAATATTGAGTTGGCCCCGCCCTTTCCAGCTATAACAGCTTCACCTCTTCTGGGAAGGCCGTCCACAAGGTTTAGGAGTGTGTCTATGGGATTGTTTCACCATTCTTCCAGAAGCACATTTGTGAGGTCAGGTGCTGATGTTGGACGAGAAGGTTTGGCCCGCAGTCTCCGCTCTAATTTATTCCAAAGGTGTTCTATCGGGTTGAGGTCAGGACTCTGTGCAGGCCAGTCAAGTTCCTCCACCCCAAACTCGCTCATCCATGTCTTTATGGACCTTGCTTTGTGCACTGGTGAGCACGGCCGCCATCAGGGGGGTACAGGCAGTACACCTGTAAGGGGCCCGGATGGCAACCTCTTTTAAAAAAAAAAAATTTAGGGGTCCGGCGGCCCCAGGGCCTCGTATGGCAACCCCCCTTTTTTTTATTTATTTTTTATTAAAGGGCACAGGGGCCCGGAGATCCCCAGGGCCCTATAATTATATTTTTTATTTCTTATATATATATATATATATATATATAAAAGAAAGAAAGTAAAAGAAAATAAATAATATATATAAAAAAAAAAAAAAAAAAAAAAGGGGGTTGCCTTGGGGACCTCTGGGCCCTTTAATAATAATAAAACAGAAATTATATATATATATATAATTTCTGTTTTATTATTATTAAAGGGCTCAGAGGGCCCCATGTGGAAACCCCCCCCCCCCTTTTTTTTATACATTTTTGTTTATGTATTTTTTTTATTTTATTTTTTATTAAAAGGCCCCCAGGGCCCGGATGGCAACCCCGCCCCTTTATTTATTTATTTATTTATTTTTTATTAAAGGGCCCAGGGGCCCGGAGATCCCCAGGGCCCTGGATGACAACCCCCCCCCCCCCTTTTTTATATATATATAAAAAAATTATTTTTTTATTTATTTTCATATATAGATATATATATATATATTTCTGTTTTATTATTATTATTAAAGGGCCCAGAGGTCCCCAAGGCCGCGGATGGCAACCCCCCTTTTATTTTTTTTATTTTTTAATTTTTATATATATATTATATTATTTATTTTCTTTTATTTTTATTTTACTTTTTCTTTTTTCTATATATATATATTTATATATTTTATTTTTTTTATTAAAGAGCTTAGAGGTCCCCATGTGGAACCCCCCCCCCCTTTTTTATTTTTTTTTATACATTTTTATTTTTGTTCTTTTTTTTTATAAATGTTTCTTTTTTTCTTTTTTTTATATATTTTTTTAAGGGCCCAGAGGTTTCTTTTTACTTTTTATTAAAGGGCCCAGAAGTCTTTTTTTATAATTTGTTTATATATATATATATATATATAATTTTCTTTATTTCTTCTTTTCTTGTAAAGGCCCCTCCCCCCCCACACTTCTCAATTTGCGGCGGCCCCCCCGCTTCTCAATTTTAGGCTGCAGCACCCGCCCCACCCCCCCCCCCCCCCGTTCTCTGCTCCAAGGGGCCCATGCCTGAAGCTGTGTAAGTGGCCCCAAAATTCATGATGGCGGCCCTGCTGGTGAGCAGTCATGTTGGAACAGGAAGGGGCCGTCCCCAAACTGTTCACACAAGCGTGAAATTGTCCCCTAAACCCGGAAGTAGGCTGTGACATAGGGGTACGTCGCTTTGCCTACAGTGGCCACTTGGCCAGAGTGCAACGCAGGTAAGTGGTTGTTTTCATAACACACTTCCTTGTCCTAGATGGCTACACTCATTTCCCACTGTATCTATGGAATGAGTCTCTTGTTGGGCCCCAAGACTGTACATAATGCTACAACCCATGTGAATAGGGTCTTATAGGCTAAAAAAAAAGTGTGAAAATGTTACCAGATAATCTAACCTTTTGCCCACTCTATCCAACAATGAAAACATTTTTTGGCTGGGAACGGACGCAAATGGTTTGGTGTTCTCTGTCAATGTATATAAAAGTGCTCTATATGATTATATACAGAACATACATGTCCCAATTTGCTCTGGGGAAGGATCGTGTGGCCATGTGTCTATAGGCAGATATACAGAGTGCATTGGAAGTCACAGATTACAGGGAACGTGACAAAACGGCTCCCTTCTAAACAACAATGAAGACCATGAGATGGGACGTCTGCAGATGGGCTCCAGTGGTGTCACGCTGAGATGATGACATGCGCATGCGCACATGGAGCACAGACAGATGCTCTTACATTTCCTGAAGACACAGTTGTCACATGCTTGACAGATGTTAGGCGTTTCCATAAAATGTAATCCTGGAGGAAGTGTTAGGAAGAGGAGCGCCAAACCAGAATAATGAAATCCAGTTATGTTTTATTTCAATAGTAGGTTCACCATCAGTATATTTATCCAACACGTTTCAGGGGCTCAAAGAATTGGACTACAATCTTTAGTCGATATTTGGTGTGTTGTGTTATATGCTGAGAGATACTGTAGGTGCACTTAGCAGATGGTAGTTACGGATGAAGGCAGGGATGGACTGGCCATTGGGACTACAGGGAGTTTCCCAGTGGGCCGATGGCTCAGTGGGCCGGCTACAGTGAGAGTGGACCTCCGCCCCCATCCGCTCCTCTGTCTCTCCCTTCCCACAGCGCTCACCTGGGGGGAACAAAGAAGCAGGGGGGACCAGAGGAGCATGGGGGGAGGGGACAGAGGAGCATGGGGGAGGGGACAGACAGCTGACTCTACAGCTATGACCTTCGAGTTTCTCACTTCTGCCTAATCTTGTCCCATAAGGGGGGCACCGAACTGATTCTTTGCCCCGGGTGAAATAATGTCTAGCTTCCCCACTGGTACTGCCTATAAGAGTACCAGTACCAGCCGTTCTACTCTAATAAAGTAGAATGGCTAGTGAATGAGGAGAAGGGGGCTTGGGTGGCTGGGGGGGTGCGGGAGTCGTCCGGCCACCATGGGAGAGACCTGTCAAAGTTGGCCAGTCTGGATGAAGTCCAGGGCCAAATTTTTGTCCCAGTCCAGTCCTGGATGAAGGGGGGTTCTTGAGCTCCCCCAAAACATGTTGGACACACCACCGTCTCCTCTGTTTTTACCACTCCTACCCCATACCCATCCTTGTCCTCGCCACTTATGCCCAAACCTCACACACTTCAGGTAAGCTTAAACCTTGACCATTCTTGAAAGGGCACACGTTTGTTTTGCTAGTCCATAACTAATGGGGCACAAGTGCAGTGACATTATCAAAGGACAACAACTTAGCTGGCGAGAGAAGAAGACTTGATCAAAGAATAAAAAACAGTAGATGTCAGGGAATATAAGGGTCATAGACCCACATAGTGAGAGTACATAGGGGTAGGTGGCTTGCATATTTGCCTGGATACAGTATGGAAGGGTTGGAGCCCCTGTAAGTGCCATTGTGGAGATCTCTTCTACACCTCCAGTCTAGGTGACGAGTACTTAGATCAGCGTTTCTCAACCTTTCTAGTGCCGTGACCCCTTGATAAAATCTCCCAGGTTGTGGGGACCCCTAACAGTAAAATTATTTTCGTAGCGTGGGTTGTCGGCACCCAAGGCAAGACAAGTAATTTGCACCCCTAACCCACGGACATTTAGTGCTCCCTGAGTCCCTTCCACTCGTACCATATTAAAACCCCTTATGGTACATTTTAGGGTGTACCACTCTTTCTTGTTCTTCTCCTTTCTTTCCCTTTTTTCTTTCTCTGCTAATTCTTTTTTCCCCCCATCCCTCTCTCTAGCCGTTTTCTTGTTCTTTCTCTTATCCTCTTCCCCCCCTTTCTTTGTGCCTCCCCCTCTTATCCTCTCCCTTCCATGTATTCTCTATTTTTATTTCTTCTCTTACTCCTTGGTGGGGAGTTGGGATGAGTGGCAGTGCTGGTGGGGAGTTGGGATGAGCGGCAGTGCTGGTGGGGAGTTGGGACGAGTGGCAGTGCTGGTGGGGAGTTGGGACGAGTGGCAGTGCTGGCGGGGAGTTGGGACAAGTGGTAGTGCTGGCGGAGAGTTGGGAAGAGTGGCAGTGCTGGCGGGGGAGTTGGGACAAGTGGCAGTGCTGGTGGGGAGTTGGGACGAGTGGCAGTGCTGGCGGGGAGTTGGAACAAGTGGTAGTGCTGGCGGAGAGTTGGGAAGAGTGGCAGTGCTGGCGGGGAGTTGGGAAGAGTGGCAGTGCTGGCGGGGAGTTGGGACGTGTGGCAGTGCTGGTGGGAAGTTGGGACGAGTGGCAGTGCTGGTGGGAAGTTGGGACGAGTGGCAGTGCTGGTGGGGAGTTGGGACGAGTGGCAGTGCTGGTGGGGAGTTGGGACGAGTGGCAGTGCTGGCGGGGAGTTGGAACGAGTGGTAGTGCTGGCGAAGAGTTGGGAAGAGTGGCAGTGCTGGCGGGGAGTTGGGAAGAGTGGCAGCGCTGGCGGGAAGTTGGGATGAGTGGCAGCGCTGGCGGGAAGTTGGGATGAGTGGCAGCGCTGGCGGGGAGTTGGGATGAGTGGCAGCGCTGGCGGGGAGTTGGGAAGAGTGGCAGTGCTGGCGGGGAGTTGGGACGTGTGGCAGTGCTGGTGGGGAGTTGGGACGAGTGGCAGTGCTGGTGGGGAGTTGGGACGAGTGGCAGTGCTGGCGGGGAGTTGGAACAAGTGGTAGTGCTGACGGGGAGTTGGGATGAGTGGCAGTGCTGGCGGGGAGTTGGGATGAGTTGCAGTGCTGGCGGGGAGTTGGGACGAGTGGCAGTGCTGGCGGGGAGTTGGGAAGAGTGGCAGTGCTGGCGGGGAGTTGGGACGAGTGGCAGTGCTGGCGGGGAGTTGGGACGAGTGGCAGTGCTGGCGGGAAGTTGGGATGAGTGGCAGTGCTGGCGGGGAGTTGGGAAGAGTGGCAGTGCTGGCGGGGAGTTGGGACGAGTGGCAGTGCTGGCGGGAAGTTGGGACGAGTGGCAGTGCTGGCGGGAAGTTGGGACCAGTGGCAGTGCTGGCTGGGAGTTGTGACAAGTGGCAGTGCTGGCGGGGGGTGTTCTGATCAGCCAACTTAGGTACTCTTGATCAAGGTCATCTGCTGATCTGAGGACTGTAGTGGGAACTTTTAATGGCAACTATAATCACAGGTAGTGTTACTCACCGTGTTGCCGGTTTCACTGTCTCCTATTTTGTGGTGTCTCGTAGCAGTGACACCTTTGCTGAAATCAAGAGATGGGGTCTCCTCCAGCCCCTCCCACTTCACATTCCTCACCAGTCAGCTGACCTCTAGTCTCTGCCCCCCCAGCCATGCTGTAAACTGAGTGGGTGGCCACAGGCTCCAGGGACAGCCCTGCTGGGCGGCTGCGAAAAGGCTGGAAGAACAGCATGGGCTTCAGGAACAGCCCAGGATTTGGTGACCCCTGGCAAATCATCATTTGACCCCCGAGGAGGTCCCGACCCCCAGGTTGAGAAACACTGACTTAGATGATTCTTGGCTTATCGGTTTACATATTTTTTATTTGTTATATACATACATACAAACTTTTGTATCATCCACTCCGAAAAATAATTCCTGCATATTTACAATCTGTTTACCCATAAGATTTGTACATTTTTCCTGGCAAAGAACACCTGAAATTTCTTAGTAATTTACTTATAAAATGTATCAAATACAAACAGCACATCAACAATTTCTATGGTTTTCACATAAAGATGTGAAAACCATAGAAATTGTGCTTTCCCAAATCCCCACCTCCTGAGCCAGTCTGGCCATACATAATGGTAGAATTAAAGCGGAGTTCCACCCAAAAGTGGAACTTCTGCTTAATCCACTCCTCGCCCCCTTACATGCCACATTTGGCATGTCATTTTTTTTTTGGGGGGGGGGGGGAGTGGGGGCTTCAGGAGTAGGGTTGCCACCTGTCCAGGATTCACCTGGACAGTTCGGGTTTGGACTCATGTGTCTGGGTTTCAGAAAGCCTGAAACCCGGACACATTATTTAGCCTGCACTATGGCTTGCCAGCAGGGTTTATAGCTGCAGTAGTCTCTTTCACACTGCCTGAGAGAGGGATCGATCTACACCCAGTCCCTAACCCCCCCCCCCCCCACCCCGTCCCCTCTATGTCTGCCCACACTCAAATCCTTAGTGCTGTGCTACATAAAGAGAAAGTTGGGGTTGGAAATTTGAAGTCCAGCAGCATTAGATACATCTGGATGAGGTGCTGACTGCCAAGGGGTGAGTGAGCTCACCATCCATCCCTGTCTGTAAATGTCTCTCCCCCTCCCTTTTCTCTCCTGCCTCTGATTGAGTACACAAAGGTGAATCAGGGTTCTCAGAGCACCGCTTACATCGGAGTTCCCCTTTACACCAGAGACCACAGTGTTCCCCCTTACATCAGAGTCCTCCTGTATATCAGAGTTCCCAGTGTTCCCCCTTAGATTATGGTTTCCAGAGCATCCCTTATGTTAGAGTCCCCAGAGTTTCCCCTTACATCGGTGTCTGCAGAGTCCCCCCTTACAGTGAAAGGGAACTCTGCAAGTTCAGATGTAAAAGGGGAACTCTGTGAATTCAGATTTTTTTTTTTAACAGGGAAAATGGATTCAGATTTAAAAGGGGAATTCTGAGGACTCTGATGTAAAGGGGAACACTTGGAATTAACTTCATATGATCAGAAATGGTGTTTAATAGCAAAATATATGTATAGGTTATACTATAAAAAAAATTGCTGTGGGTCGCTAAAGTGTTTGGGTTTGACTTGAAGAAAAGGTGGCAACCCTATTCAGGAGGAGTGGGACTTCCTGTCCCACTTTCTCCTTCCGCCGAGGGGCTGCTAAGGCGAATAGTCAATTTGCCTTTTGGCAGCCCCTTCCCATACCTCCCAACTTTTCAACGTCAGGAATGAGGGTCAAATGAGCACATACCTCCCAACGAAGTTGTTGAGCGTGGGGGTTCTGCGGATCAAAGTTGTTGAGCGGGGGGGGTTCCGTAGATCAAAGTTTTTGAGCGGGGGGGGGGTGTCCGCAGATCAGAGTTGTTGAGAAGGGGGGTCCGTGGATTGGATCAGAGTTGTTTTGAGCGGGGGGGGGGGGGTTCCGCGGAGCGGAGTTGTTGAGCGGGGGTGGGCCACTGATCGGAGTTGTTGAGCGGGGGGGTTTCCACGGATCAAAGAGTTGTTGAGCGGGGGGGGGGGGTTCCGCGGAGCGGAGTTGTTAAACAGGGGTGGGCCACTGATCGGAGTTGTTGGGCGGGGGGGGGTTTAACGCGAAATGCGGGATCGCATGATTTACCACGAATCGCATGTGCAGTGAAGCCGAAAGCTGTCATGGCGGGTGCCCACACTTACAATGAAGACGCCGGCTGGAGAGGAGGGAGAGGAGCGGAGCCCCGGTCGGCGCGTCGCTGGAACGTGGGGCAGGTGAGTGAGTGTTTATTAAAAGCCAGCAGATACACTTTTTGTAGCTGCTGACTTTTAATAAACATTAAAAAATGACTGGAATTCCCCTTTAAGCTCAAAATGTTAGGCTTTTTAGAATGTTCCTTCTAATCGTTATTGTGGTCAAGTCAACATTTGTTGTCGACCACAGTGATGAGAAAACTGGAAATTTCGAGGTACTTTTGAACATTTATGACGTCATCGAGAATACTAGGAAATGTTTTACATTTTTGTAAAAATGTTCATTTGAAAATCTATTAGCGTAGGGCCAGCTTTAGACTCGGCATGGTTATGCAGGTCAGACCTAAACTTAAAAGAATATCGGACATCCAGAGTTACAATTTGTATAAGGCTCCTTACACACGGAACGGTCCGTTTTTCTTACACACAGGGCGGTCCCCGCACACTGTGCAGGGACCGCCCCGTCTCTCCTCCGCTCTCCCCTATGGGGAGTCGGATGGAAACGGACCGTCTGTCCGTTTGCATCTGATCCGTTTGGCCGGACGGAAGAAAAATAGGACATTCTTCCGTCCGCAAAAACGGATGCGGATCGAGCGGACGTTAGCGGATGCATCATCCACTAACGGATCCGCTCCCATAGGGACCCATTACAAGTCCGTAAACGGACTTGTAATGAGCGGACCGTTCGTCCGCTAGTGTGAAAGGGCCCTTAGGCTGAGGAGAGATATCCTGTTGTGATATTCAGCTGGGAGGTGGAAGGAGAAAAGTCCTCCAGCAGAGTATTTCAGGGAAAGAGAGATAGAGGAAGGAGCAGAGTCTTCCAGCAGATCAGAGTATTTCAGGAGAGGAGAGTTATAAAGGAAGGAGTCCCCCAGCAGAGCAGAGTATTTTCAGGAGAAGAGAGTTATAGAGGAAGGAGCAGAGTCCTCCAGCAGAGTATTTCAGAAGAGAAGGGTTAGATCGAGGAATGAGCAGAGTCCTCCATCAGAGCAGAGTATTTCAGGAGAAGAGAGTTATAACGAAAGGAGCAGAGTATTTCAGGATAGGAAACTTAGAAGATGGAGCAGAGTCATCCAGCAGTGCAGAGTATTTCAGGAGAGGAGAGTTAGAAGGAGCAGAGTTCTCCTGCAGAGTATTTCAGGAGAGGAGAGTTATAGAGGAAAGAGCAGAGTTCTCCAGCAGAGTATTTCAGGAGAGGAGAGTTATAGAGGAAGGAGCAGAGTTCTCCAGCAGAGCAGAGTATGTCAGGAGAAGAGAGTTAGATAGAGGAAGGAGCAGAGTTCTCCAGCAGAGCAGAGTATTTCAGGAGAGGAGAGTTATAGAGGAAGGAGCAGAGTTCTCCAGCAGAGCAGAGTATGTCAGGAGAGGAGAGTTATAGAGGAAGGAGCAGAGTTCTCTAGCAGAGCACAGTATTTCAGGAGAGGAGAGTTATAGAGGAAGGAGCAGAGTCCTCCAGCAGAGTATTTCAGAAGAGAAGGGTTAGATCGAGGAATGAGCAGAGTCCTCCATCAGAGCAGAGTATTTCAGGAGAAGAGAGTTATAACGAAAGGAGCAGAGTATTTCAGGATAGGAAACTTAGAAGATGGAGCAGAGTCATCCAGCAGTGCAGAGTATTTCAGGAGAGGAGAGTTAGAAGGAGCAGAGTTCTCCAGCAGAGCAGAGTATGTCAGGAGAAGAGAGTTAGATAGAGGAAGGAGCAGAGTTCTCCAGCAGAGCACAGTATTTCAGGAGAGGAGAGTTATAGAGGAAGGAGCAGAGTTCTCTAGCAGAGCAGAGTATTTCAGAAGAGGAGAGTTATAGAGGTAGGAGCAGAGTTCTCCAGCAGAGTAGAGTATGTCAGGAGAGGAGAGTTAGATAGAGGAAGGAGCAGAGTTCTCCAGCAGAGTATTTAAAAAGAGGAGAGTTATAGAGGAAGGAGCAGAGTCCTCCAGCAGTGTAGAGTATTTCAGGAGAGGAGAGTTAGAAGGAGCAGAGTTCTCCAGCACTGCAGAGTATTTCAGGAGAGGAGAGTTAGATAGAGGAAGGAGCAGAGTCCTCCAGCAGAGCAGAGTATTTCAGGAGAAGAGAGTTAGATAGAGGAAGGAGCAGAGTCCTGCAGCAGAGAATTTCAGGAGAGGAGAGTTAGATAGAGGAAGGAGCAGAGTCCTCCAGCAGAGCAGAGTATTTCAGGAGAAATAGTTTCAGTATTGTACTCCCAGAAACACGGAGTGGATATCTGAGGTTGCTTCCATACCACTGAACGCTCTGCACGCACATTACCATATAAAAGATGTCCATGCACATGATACAAAAGTATAATAAATGATGCTGAAGATACAGTAAAATTTGGCTCAGAAGCAGACATTTGTTTCTTAAAATATACACAAAATTGATTCCTCCGAATCCGACAAGCATGTACATTCTACTGAAGATACAGAAATGATCCGTACACATGGCAGGCAACACATCACATGCGGAAAAGTAAAGATTTGGAATGCTCTGCGTTGTATAATCTACACATAATCCTATCAACATAAACTGCGTAATAAGATCCTGCTCTGTTTATTATACCGTTTCAGATTAATGCGAATAAAGATTTCCTGTTCAAACTGATAACAAATTATGACAATTTTTCTCCAAAATAAGTAAACTACACTAAATCCCAAAGGGCAGACTACATGTATCAGGTACAAGGAGACGTTGGTGGTCCCTCACCATTCACTTTCTTTGGTGGACCTGACTACCCAACCACCAGCCTTGAGACTATCGAGTGCAAAACCGTTGGGAAAAAAAAACAACCAAGTTACAGAGCTCTAGAGGAAGTAGATAAAAGAAGGGGTAGAGTCCTCCAACAGCGGAGAGTATTTCATAATAAATAGTTTCAGTATTGTACTTCCAGCAACACGGGGTTAGATATCTGAGGTTGCTTCCATACCACTGAAGGTAACGTGGCTCTGCCCACCAATACAAATTATAACACCAACTGTCTTTAAGCTCTTAAGGGCGCATAGCAGCATTCAATAACAATGTGGTCGCTTAGAAATTTCTTAAAGTGTAATTAAAAGCAAAACTTTTTTTTTTAGTTTTGGATAGAGAGGAGAGGGATTAGACCCCCTGTCAGTTTTTATTGTTGTCTGTGTCCCCGTGTCCACTGATCATCTGTTCCCTGTCATAGGGAACGACGATCAGTGACATCACACGTCCAGCCACGCCCCCCTACAGTAAGAATCACTAGCTAGGACACACTTAACCCCTTAGCGCCCCCTCCTGGTTAACCCCTTCACTGCCATTGTCATTTTCACAGTAAGCAGTGCATTTTTATAGTACTTTTCGCTGTGAAAATGCCAACGGTCCCAAAAATGTGTCAAAAGTGTCCGATGTGTCCGCCATAATGTCGCAGTCACGGAAAAAAAATCGCTGATCGCCGCCATTACTAGTAAAAAAAAAAAAATATTAATAAAATTGACATAAAACTATCCCCTATTTTGTAAACGCTATAACTTTTGCGCAAACCAATCAATAAACGCTTATTGCGATTTTTTTTTTAACCAAAAATATGTAGAAGAATACGTATCGGCCTAAACTGAGGAAAAAAAATTTTTTTTTATATATTTTTGGGGGATATTTATTATAGCAAAATGTACAAAATATTTTTATTTAATTTTTTTTAAAATTGTCGCTCTATTTTTGTTTATAGCGCAAAAAATAAAAACCGCAGAGGTGATCAAATACCACCAAAAGAAATCTCTATTTGTGGGGAAAAAAGGACGCCAATGTTGTTTGGGGGCCACACTGCACGAACGCGCAATTGTCAGTTAAAGCGACGCAGTGCCGAATCGCAAAAAGGGGCCAGGTCCTTAACCTGCATAATGGTCCGGGGCTTAAGTGGTTAATGAAAGGTAAAGGAAATCCCAACTTTTGGGTTGTATGCAGAAAAGTAAAAGAGGAAATCTTCCAATGAGGGACACTAGTTCTCGTAAAACTGGGGGGGGGGGCAAGGAATTCCCTTCATTTGCAGGGATTTCCTCTCACTTCCTGTTTGGCTATCGGACAGGAAGTGAAGGGAAATCTCTGCAATGGGACACAGATGGTACAAAAAAATATATAAAAAATCTGACAGGGGTTATAACCCTCCCTTACTCTAAAATGAAAAAAAAAAAGTTTTGCCTTTAGTTCTATTTTAAGGAATTCTGTTTTTTTTTGTTTTTTTTAATACTGTTAAGAAAATGAAGGAGCTGGAAAAGTGCAGATCTTCTGACATCTCGGTGTCATACTTGAGCAAATTATAAAATATCCTTCATGAACAAACCTGCAAAATTACAAAACATCTAAAAAATGCAAATTTCTGCAAAATCTCCACCATGATCTCTTCTATGAACATTTCCATCATGGCGGACCTGTGATGGTCTGTAGGAAGATCTTTACAGTTCAAAAGACTTTTAGAAGTAAATTCTGGAAAAAGTATTAAATTATAGTTTTTCTTCCCCCCCAAGTCTGTCCAGCATGCTTAACAACCATATTGTAGGATAAACTAATAATCAGCCAATCAGTTTGCAAGGAATTTGCACACAGTACCTCGGGTTACAGCCAGGCCTTTGGTCCCCAAAGAACTGACAGGCTGGAGACTCTTGAATATCGGCCAAGCTCTGCTCTTGCTTTCCATGAATGACAGGTACACTCAGGGCCGGAGCTACCACTAGGCAAAATAGGCAGCCGCCTAGGGCACTCTGCTGTCTAGGGAGTCCGGCCACTGGTGTTCCTACTCTCTTCTCTCTGCAGCAAGCAACTAAGTCTCAGCATTGGCACTCCATTGGCACATAGTGTCAGATGCGCAGCGGCGAACGGAGGACTGTGTCTGTGTCCCGACTCCGGAATAAATGGAAGCAAGCAAACATTCATTGATGGGCACTGGTAGCCTACATTCGATGGGCGCTGATGAGGCTGCTTTTGTTGGGCGCTGGTGAGGCTGCATTGATGAGCGCTGGTAGGCTGCATTTGATGAGCACTGGTAGGCTGCATTTGATGGGCACTGGTGAGGCTGCATTTGATGGGCACTGGTGAGGCTGCATTTGATGGGCGCTGGTGAGGCTGCATTTGATGGGCACTGGTAGGCTACATTTGATGGGCGCCGATGAGGCTGCTTTTGTTGGGCACTGGTGAGGCTGCATTGATGGGTGCTGGTGAGGCTGCATGTGATGGGCGCTGGTGAGGCTGCATTTGATGGGCACTGGTTAGGCTACATTTGATGGGTGCTGATGAGGCTGCTATTGATGGGAGCTGGTGTGGCTACAATTATTGGGCGCTGGTGAGGCTGCATTGATGGGCGCTGGCGAGGCTGCATTTGATGGGCTCTGGTGAGACTGCATTGATGGGCACTGGTAGGCTACATTTTATGGGCACTGATGAGAGGCTGAATTTGATGGGCGCTGGTGAGGCTGAATTTGATGGGCACTGGTGAGGCTGCATTTGATGGGTGCTGGTGAGGCTGCATTGATGGGTGCTGGTGAGGCTGCATTCATGGACACTGGTAGGCTACTTTTAATGGGCGCTTATGAGGCTGCTTTTGTTGGGCGCTGGTGAGGCTGCATTTGATGGGTACTGGTGGGCTGCATTTAATAAGCTCTTCATTAAAAAAGGTGGGGTTTACATGGGCAGGGAAAAGGGGGTGGAATCAGGGGTGGGGCCAGGGAGGTGACAAAATAAGGTTTTGCCTACGGTATCAAAAATCCTTGCACCAGCCCTGGGTACAACTTGCATAGCTGATGTCTTAGCTCTTAATCCTGATCCATGAATGGTTATAAACACAGAAGGCGGCATGGAGGGGCTCCGTGAAGTGGGCAATGAAGGTGTGCAAATGCCTAATGGTGTCGCTGAGCTGGTAGAAGGAAAGTCGGCCAGCCTCGTAATCCAGATATATCCCCAATCTTTGCACGGCCGTATCCGGATACAAGGGGTTGATCTTCGAGTCGTGGATGGCCGAGTGAGTTTTATCCGACATGCGTAGACACCACGATTTCTTGTTGTAGCCCGTCACGGCCCGGTCCCCTTTCCGTTCTATGCTGGGATAGGCCAACCCCACCATCCAGTAACCGGCCTCGCTGGTCTCCACTTCCCAGTAATTTTGCCCCGTTGTGAAAATCCGGATGCTTAGAATGTGATAGTTCACGAACCTCTCGGGTGTCTTGGGGCGACACTGCTTCGTCTCCGACCAGGAAGCCATTTTTAAATTCCGTGACACGGCCACGTAGTCCCCCGCCGTGTTCACGTCCAAGAGCATGTCTGAGGCCACTTGCATGTTAAAGCCGTGTTTGGACTTTAGACAGGTGACAATGTCCTTCAGGGAAGAATGCAAGATCACGGAAATCAGACCTTCGTCGAGGTCGCAGATGGGGTGAACTTTTTTGTCGTCCCGCTTTCGATCCTCCGGATCGCCCTCCTCATCGTCGTAGCCGACGTTACCTCTTCCTTGCAAGACAGTCAGAGGGTCGGTGATGCCGCACAGCTCCTCAATGTGGTGCATCTTCTTAGTCAGCTCCTCCTTCTCGATCTCCAGCTGTTGGATGAGGTCAGACACATGTTGGGAGACCTGCTCTTCTTGGCTGGTGATCTCCTTGAGGACTCTTTTCTCCAAGACCTCCAGCTGTTCCCGCATCTCCATAAACAGCAGGTTGACCCGTTCCGTGAGGGCGGCCGCGTTCTCCTCCACTTTCTGCCTGTGCTCTTGCAAACTCTGCACTCGTTTTTCTGTCTCCGCCGCCTTTGAGGTCAACCTTGTCATCACCAGTTTCAGCTTCTCTTTCTTCTTCTTGGAGGCTTCGTAGAGGAGCGCCACTTGGTGTCCCCGGTGGTCTCCAAAGGCGCAGCAGGAAACGCAGATGCACGTGGCGTCCTCGGGGCAGTAATACTCCAGGAGCTTCTTGTGTACGGGACATTTTCTGTTCTCCAGGGACGTGGTGGGTTCGGTCAAGGTGTGCTCCACCAACTTGCTGTGCGCCTGGAGGTGGACTTCGCACAGCGATGTCTCGCACTGCAGGCACGTCTTGACCGCGGCCACGGGGGCGTGGACGCAGTAGGTGCAGAATATCCCGACGTGCTCTTGCACCGGTCGCGAGGACAGGAAGCACTCGACGATGTTGCAGAGCTTCATGTTTTTCTGTGGAGCAGGTCGAGTCTGAAATTCTGCCCGGCATTCAGGACAGGTGAAGAGCCCGTTTCCTTGTTGGGTGTCCAGGACCCGGCTAATGCAGACCCGGCAGAAGTTGTGGCCACAGTTCAGCATGGCAGGGTCTGTATAGATGCTCAGACAGATGGAACAGTTCAGCTCCTCTTTCAGCTCGGTCGAAGCCATTCCAATGAAAAGCAGCGGACGAAGTCAACAATAGCTCTGCAGGGAAGCCTCTCGCCGTCTATCGGTCTGCAGCTTTCCTCCGAGTTGGCGGTACAAGGATATGTCCCCGGAGAAAGACGGGCAACTGTACTGCAGAATACAGCAAGAGTTTATCTGCCCAGTCCCTGGCACCAGCCTGAACTGTGCATGAGCCCCCAATAGAGGAGCTTGTCTTAGTGCCTGCAAAAGTGTGCAAAGCCCGCTCTGATTGGCCAATGTGTTGATATGCAGGAGGAAGTCTGCGAGAATCGTGTAACTTGGGAGAATTGGGAGTGCAGGTTTATCATAGGGCTTTAAAGTGGAACTGACAATGGAAATGGGTTTCCAAGGATAGAGAAACAATGTTACAAGGCTTGCCTCTTATTAACATTGATATTAGCGGGCAGACGGAGCTTTCATTTCTCTCTTTTACCCTGAGGAAATGTAACTGCTTGGGGCAGTAGAGACATCCTTCCCGTCCTTATAGATCATTGTATAATACACCCGGGGGAGAGATTAAACAAGTATATAGTCGTTATTAAGAGGGACAAAAGAGAGAGAGAGAGAGAGAGAGAGAGAGAGAGAGAGAGAGAGAGAGAGAGTGAAAGGGAGAAAAAGAAAGGGAGGTGGAGAGAGACATAGAGGGAGTGAAAGGGAGGAAGAGAGAGAAAGTGAAAGGGTGAAAGGGAGAAAAGAGAGAGAGAGGGGGAAAGAAAGGGAGAGAGAGTAAAAGAGAGAATAAGAGAGTGAGAAAGAGAGAGAGTGAAAGGGAGACAAGAGATAGAGGGGGGAGGGATGGAAAGGGAGAAAAGAGAGGGGGAAGAGAGAGTGGGGAAAAAAGAAAAAGAGAGAAAGGGGGGGGGGGAAGAGAGAGAGAGAGAGAGAAAGTGAAGGGGAGAGAGGGAGAACGAGGGAGTGAAAGGGAGAATAGAGAGAGAGGGGGGAAGAGAGCAAGAGGGAGGGAAGAGAAAGAGAGGGTGGAAGGGAGAAAAGAGAGGGAGAGAGAGGGGTTAAAAGGGAAAAAGAGAGAGAGTAAAAGTGAGAAACGAGAGAGAGGAAGAGAGAGAAAAAGAGAGAGAGGAAGAAAGAGAGAGTGAAGGGGAGACAGGAGAGAGAGAGAGAGAGAGTGGAAGGGAGAAAAAGAAAGGGAGGGGAGAGAGAAATAGAGGGAGTGAAAGGGAGGAAGAGAGAGAAAGTGAAAGGGTGAAAGGGAGAAAAGAGAGGGGGAAAGAAAGAGAGAGTGAAAGGGAGAAAAGTGAGGGAGAGAGGAAAAAAAGGGAGAGAGAGTAAAAGGGAGAATAAGAGAGTGAGAATGAGAGAGAGTGAAAGGGAGACAAGAGATAGAGGGGGGGAGGGAAAGGGAGACAAGAGATAGAGGGGGGGAGGGAAAGGGAGAAAAGAGAGGTGGAAGAGAGAGTGGGGAAAAAAGAAAAAGAGAGAAAGGCGGGGGAAAGAGAGAGAGAGAGAAAGTGAAGGGGAGAGAGAGAGAAAGAGGGAGTGAAAGGGAGAATAGAGAGAGAGGGGGGAGAGAGCAAGAGGGAGGGAAGAAAAAGAGAGGGTGGAAGGGAGAAAAGAGAGGGAGAGAGAGGGGTTAAAATGGAAAAAGAGAGAGAGTAAGTGAGAAACGAGAGAAAGGGGTGAGAGAGGAAGATAGAGAAAATTAGAGAGAGAGTGAAAGGGAGACAGGAGAGAGAGAGAGAGAGAGAGAGAGAGAGAGAGTGGAAGGGAGAAAAGAGAGGATGAAAGGGAGAAAAAGAAAGGGAGGGGAGAGAGAAATAGAGGGCGTGAAAGGGAGGAAGAGAGAGAAAGTGAAAGGGTGAAAGGGAGAAAAGAGAGGGGGAAAGAAAGAGAGTGAAAGGGAGAAAAGAGAGGGAGAGAGGAAAAAAAGGGAGAGAGAGTAAAAGGGAGAATAAGAGAGTGAGAATGAGAGAGGGTGAAAGGGAGACAAGAGATAGAGGGGGGGAGGGAGGGAAAGGGAGAAAAGAGAGGGGGAAGACAGAGTGGGGAAAAAAGAAAAAGAGAGAAAGGGGGGGGAGAGAGAGAGAGAGAGAGGGAGTGAAAGGGAGAATAGAGAGAGAGGGGGGAAGAGAGCAAGAGGGAGGGAAGAAAAAGAGAGGATAAGGAAAGGGAGAAAAGAGAGGGGGAGAGAGGGGTTAAAATGGAAAAAAGAGAGAGAGTAAGTGAGAAACGAGAGAAAGGGGTGAGAGAGGAAGAGAGAGAAAAAGAGAGAGAGAGGAAGAAAGAGAGAGTGAAAGGGAGACAGGAGAGAGAGAGAGAGAGAGTGGAAGGGAGAAAAGAGAGGATGAAAGGGAGAAAAGAGAGAGGGAGAGAGAAAGGGAGAAATAAGAGAGAGAGAGAGAGAGAGAGAGAGTGAAAGGGAGAAACGAGAGAGAGGGAAGTGAGAAAAAGAGAGAGAGTGAAAGGGAGAAAGAGTGGAGAAAGAGAGAGAGAGAGACAGAGAGAGTGAAAGGAAGAAAAGAGAGAGGGGAGAAAAAAAAAGGGAGAGAGAGAAAGAGAGAGTGAAAGGGAGAAAAGAGAGAGAGTGAAAGGGAGACAAGAGAGAGAGGGGGAAAGAGAGGATGAAAGGGAGAAAAGAGAGGGAGAGAGAAAGAGAGAAATAAGAGAGAGAGAGAGAGTGAAAGGGAGAAACAAGAGAGAGTAGGAAGAGAGAGAAAGAGAGAGACTGAAAGGGAGAATGAGAGAGAAAGAGTGGGGAAAGAGGGAGAGAGAGTGAAAGTAAAAAAAGAGAGAGCGGGAAAGAGAGAAAGGGGGAGAGAGAAATAGTGAGTGAAAGGGAGAAAAGAGAGAGAGAGAGGGAGAGAAAAAGGGAGAAAAAAGAGAGAGAGAGATAGAGTGAAAGGGAGAAAGAAAGAAAGAGAGGGAGAAAGTGAAGGGGGAGAGAAAGAGAGGGAAAGAAAGAGAGGGAAGGAGAAAAAGAGAGAGGGGGGAATACTTTACATGGACTCACCCATACAAACTCAACTGTTTTGGCAATGCTAAAATGTATTCGGTCCTGACTGAAATTTGAAAGGGAGAGAGAGTGAGATGGGGGGGGGGGGGGGGGGAAGAGGGGGTGAAAGCCGACTTATTTGCATTTGGTTATTAGGAGGCAGAAAAGGATGGGGGGGGGGAGAGAGAGAGAGAGATGGAGAAAGAGAGGAAAGGGGGGAGAAAGAGCGAAGAGAATGGGAGAGATGGAGAAAGAGAGAGAGTGGAAGGGAATGGATAAAGAGGAAGAAAATAAAAGAGTGAGAGAGAGAAGGGGGAAAAAATAGGGAGAGAGAAAAAGAAAAAAAGGAGAAAGAGAGAGAGAATGAAACCATTTAAAGTTTAAAGCAGACCTTCCCCTAATAAGGCAACTTATTTGTGAGCGGGGGCTCACCATCCCGAATGAACACAGTGAGTGATCGGTACAGATCACTCACTGTGGGGGTGCAGATATTGCCTCCGTGACGCTATTCGCTATGGGTCTTGTTTGGTGGGGGTATCATTTCTGCCATGGCTGTAAAGCATTGCATTGTGGGTGCGTTGCATTTTAGCAAACATATCATTTGATATTTTCCGAGGAGGGGGGCCCCTGTCAGGTAGGCTGTACCCTGTGATTTTTAACAAAAGTGCATGCATTTGGCATGCATTGGGGGTGATCTAAGGTGTGAAATGTATGCGTTGGAGCCAATCTGGGGTCCAAAGTGCTGATTTGAGGTCTGAAGTGCATGCATTGGAGCTGATCTGAGGTCTAAAATGCTGGACATATTTGCTTGAGACATTTGGGAAGACTTTATGAAGGCGGTATCATGCTTTGCAGGGTTTCGTGGATGACCCCCCCCCCCCCCAGGTTCCTTTTGTGTATCACTGCAGAAATTAAGCCACACATCATCTCCTCCGCCCCCCTCCCCTTCCATTCCTGCCGCTTCCTATCACCATTGTGAGATCTGCCCCTTTACCACCCCTCTGTATTTATTCAGGAAACCTCCAACACCCGGGGACATGAGTGTGACACTTCAGCAAACAGGAGGATCTGTTATTTCCAACTCTACTGTAATGTAGATGAGTTGATGAAGACCTGGGACCCCCGTGTGAGAAGAAGGGGCTTTGTCCTAACATGCAAGGTCAGCTCAAATTCTTCCTCAAAACACCCAGTGCTAAAGCTGAATTCCAGGTATAGATTTTATAGCATAGTTACAATAATCTAGTTTGCACCAATGTAAGTACATACCCTGTTTCCCCAAAAATAAAACCTACCCTGAAAATAAGACCTAGCGTTATTTTCCAGGAGGGCTGCAATATTACAGTAGTATATAATGTACAATATGTGTGTCTCTGTAATATAATTGCAGAGTGGCGCTATAACAAAGGTATTTGGCACAATTATATTACAGAAATGCACACATTGTATATTATATAATATTGTAATAGAGTGGATTAGAGGATTTTACAAGCATTTTAACTCAGTTCACACCGGGGATTCCTGACAGGCAGGGAGAGAGCGGGGGAGAGAAGACCGCACATTACATGGTAAGACCTACCCTGAAAATAAGCCCTACAGTGTCTTTTGTTAGCATAATTAATATAAGACCCGGGCTTATTTTCGGGGAAACACGGTACAACACTATGGTCCGGATTCACAGACATCGGCGCACATTTATGCCACCGTAGCTTAAAGCCCCATACACACGGTCAGACTTTTTGCCAACAAACTTCAAAATGAGAAAGTTTGCAAAAAAATCCGACCGTATGTACACTCCATCGGACCAAAAAAAAATCGGTTTTCAGCCTCATACACACGATCGGACTTCAAACAAACCCTCCCTTGGATTTTTGTCGGAAGGGAGTTGTCTGGTCACACCCATAGCATACACACGCTCTGACTTTTCTGCAAACTTTTCTAAAACTTTCCCAACATCACATTTTTTTTGCTCTTTTCTGCTCTTTACCGCCACCCTTTGGTCAACTTCTGCTATTGTTGGTTGATTTTAACATTGGTTCTGGGCATGCATGTTTGTACTTAGTCCAATGGATCTCTGTACAGACAATAGGACTTTGCACCGTAGGACTTTTGTTGCCGAAAAGTTTGTCCGATGAAAACCAAAAAAGTTTGTCCGATGGAGCGTACACACAGTCAGATATTTTTGAAAACTTGCTAATTTTGAAGTCTGTTGTCTGGGGCTTTCATCGGACAAAAGTTCGCTCTGCAAACAGACAAACTTTTCGGCAACAAAAGCCCTACGGTGCAAAGTCCTATCGTCTGTACAGAAATCCATCAGACTTTTGTCAGAAGTGCAAATACGCATTCTCAGAACCAATGTTAAAATTAACCAACAATAGCAGAAGTTGACCAAAGGGTGGCAGTAAAGAGCAGAAAAACCATGTGATGTTGGGAATGTTTTGGGAAAGTTTGCAGAAAAGTCCTACCATGTGTATGCTATGGGTGTGCCCGGCCAATTCCCTTCGGACAAAAATTCACAGAAAAGTTTGAAGTCCGATCGTGTGTATTAATTAGGCTTTAGTCCGTAGGGTTCAATATTACGTTTGCCGCTATAACAGCTTCAACTCTTCTGGGAAGGCCGTCCACAAGGTTTAGGGGTGTGTCTATGGGAATGTTTCACCATTCTTCCAGAAGGGCATTTGTCAGGCACTGAGAGAAAGTCTGGCTTGCAGTCCCCACTCTAATTCATCCCAATGGTGTTCTTTTGGGTTGAGGTCAGGACTCTGTGCAGGCCACTCAAGTTCCTCCACCCCAAACTCGCTCATCCATGTGCTTTGTGCACTGGTGGGCAGTCATGTTGGAACAGGAAGGGGTTGTCCCCAAACTGTTCCCACAAAGTTGGGAGCATGAAATTGTCCAAAATGTCTTGGTATGCTGACGGCTTCAGAGTTCCCTTCACTGGAACTAAGGGGCCAAGCCCAACCCCATGAAAAACAACCCCACACCATAATCCCCCCTCCCCCACACCATAATTCCCTTCCCCCAAATTATTTGCACATGAGACCTAATGGGTGTAAACTGTACCTGTAAAACAGGAACATCAAACTCAATTTAATTGTGGGTCGCACCAGCAGTATGGTTGCCTTCAAGGGCCAGTTCTGTATCTGGGGTGTGTTACTTGCAGAGTTCAAGGTTTAGGAGTGTGTTATGCAGTTTCAGGGGTGCTCTATGTACAGGGTGCATAGTTCAGGGGACCTCCAAAAAAAAAAATGGCTCTTTAATAAAAAAATAAATAAAAATATATTAACCACTTCAGCCCCGGAAGGATTTACCCCCTTCCTGACCAGAGCACTTTTTGTGATTCGGCACTGCGTCGCTTTAACTGACAATTGCGCGGTCGTGCGACGTGGCTCCCAAACAAAATTGTGTCCTTTTTTTCCCACAAATAGAGCTTTCTTTTGGTGGTATTTGATCACCTCTGCGGTTTTTATTTTTTGCGCTATAAACAAAAATAGAGTGACAATTTTGAAAAAAATGCAATATTTTTTACATTTTGCTATAATAAATATCCCCCAAAAATATCTAAAAAAACATTTTTTTCCTCAGTTTAGGGCGATACGTATTCTTCTACATATTTTTCGTAAAAAAAAATCGCAATAAGCGTTTATTGATTGGTTTGCGCAAAATTTATAGCGTTTACAAAAAAGGGGATAGTTTTATGGCATTTTTATTAATATATTTTTTTTACTAGTAATGGCGGCGATCAGCGGTTTTTTTTTCAGCACCAAGACATTATGGTGGACACATGGGACAATTTTGACCCATTTTTGGGACCATTGGCATTTTTATAGCGATCAATGCTATAAAAATGCATTGTATTACTATAAAAATGCCATTGGCAGTGAAGGGGTTAACACTAGGTGGCAGGGAAGGGGTTAAGTGTGTTCCTGGGTGTGTTCTAACTGTATGGGGGGGTGGCCTCACTAGGGGAAATCACTGATCTTCTGTTCATACATTGTATGAACAGAAAATCATCGTTCCCCCGCTGACAGGAACGAGAGCTTTGTGTTTACACACAAAGCTCCCGTTCCCCGCTCTGTAACAAACGAGCGCGCGTGCCCGGCGGCGATCGCGCCCGCCGGGCACGCGCGCGGGACTCGGGGGACGAGCGGGGGCGCGCGGGCCACCGGCAGCGCGCACGCGCCCCCTAGCGGCCGCAAAAGATAGGACGTAGAGCTACGTACTCCCGCGTAGCAGTGCCGCCGTCCCGCCGTAAGCAGTTAAAAAAAATAATTAAAAAAGGGGGGGGGGGGGGGGGGGTGCCATCCGGGGCCCTGGGGACCTCTGGACCTCTAAAAAAAGGCCCTTTAATAAAAAATGAAAATTGAAAATATATTAAAAAAATATTGTTTTTAATAAAATAAAAAAAAGAGGGGTTGACATCTGGGGCCTCCGGGCCCCTGGGGACCTCCGGACCTCTTACAGGTGTACTGCCTGTACCCCCCTGATGGCGGCCCTGACTGTGCCCATCAAACGCAGCCACTGTGCCCATCAAACAAATCGGTACTAGCAAGGTGTACCTAATAAAGTGTCCGGTGAGTGTATATGAATGGTTCTCATTGGAAAACCTGGAGCGTGACTTGTCATGTGACTTCGATGTCCAAAGTCGCACACGTGTGAATGGGGTGGAATCGCTGGTGACGATTTCTGACAACCATGGAATGAAAATTCCAACCTTCACTCCCGGAAGTCAAGGAAGCCCCCCAGCTGCTCCCCCCAATCACATGTAATAAGTGCCCCCCCCCCCCCCCCCCCCCAGGGACAATGTTCTCATCGCCATTCACAGCCAAACACAACATCTGCACCAGATGCCGCCTCTCCGCCCCCCCCCCCCCCCCCCCCCCCCCCCCTTGGGTGTGCAGCAAATTCCCTCCAGCGCTGAGAGGGTTAACCTAGTGGGACTGGCTACTGGAGGCACGTAGGCTTCTCCCCTGGACTGTACCACTATACCAGGAATGGGGGGGGGGGAGATTAGCTCTTATTCTTCACATTCATCACTCTTCTTATTGGTATTTTAATGAAAACAGGAGGAGATGATAGTACAGGGACCCATCAGGGCAGTTCAGGGGGGTAAAATTCCCACTATGGCAGATTTGGGACCCCCCTCCATGAGGCCAGCAGATGGGGGCTGCCTGTGTTAAGGGTGCAGAGCTGCTCAGTCTGGCTTGGAGAGTGGGAGGTGAGCAGATCTTTTCATTGTCCTCATCTTGTTACATTGTATCAGTGTGGATGGGATTTATATACAATGTTTCCTGTAGCTGGGCTTTGTTTATAAACAGATCTCTGTGTGATCAGGATGTAGATACATTGTTTTCCTGCTGTTTGTAAACAGATCTCAGCGATTGGTCAGGAATGTCCCCGACGTGTTATCGGCACATCTGGATCACGCTCTCCAGTCTAGACGTATCACGGCTCCGATTCTGCGATTTCTGTGTCCGATTCTGAGATTGCTGTGTCCGATTCTGGGATTGCTGTGTCCGATCCTGCGATTTCTGTGTCCGATCCTGCGATTTCTGTGTCCGATTCTGCGATTGTTGTGTCCGATTCTGCGATTGTTGTGTCCGATTCTGCGATCGCTGTGTCCGATTCTGCGATCGCTGTGTCCGATTCTGCGATCGCTGTGTCCGATTCTGCGATCGCTGTGTCCGATTCTGCGATCGCTGTGTCCGATTCTGCGATCGCTGTGTCCGATTCTGCGATCGCTGTGTCCGATTCTGCGATTTCTGTGTCCGATCCTGCGATTGCTGTGTCCGATTCTGCACTCACTGTGTCCGATTCTGCGCTCGCTGTATCTGATTCTGTGCTCGTTGTGTCCGATTCTGCGATTGCTGTGTCCGATTCTGTGATCAAGGCTCTGATTCTGCGATTGTTGTGTCCGATTCTGCGATCGCTGTGTCCGATTCTGCGATCGCTGTGTCCGATTCTGCGATCGCTGTGTCCGATTCTGCGATCGCTGTGTCCGATTCTGCGATCGCTGTGTCCGATTCTGCGATTTCTGTGTCCGATCCTGCGATTGCTGTGTCCGATTCTGCGCTCGCTGTATCTGATTCTGTGCTCGTTGTGTCCGATTCTGCGATTGCTGTGTCCGTTTCTGTGATCAAGGCTCTGATTCTGCGATCGATGTGTCCGATCCTGCGATTGCAGCATCAAATTCTGTGATCACGTTGTCCAAATCTGTGATCACGCTCTCCAGTCTAAACATATTGCGGCGTCGATTCTGCTATCGTCGTGTCCTATTCTGCTATCGCTGTGTCCGATTTCTGCGCTCGCTGTGTCCGATTTCTGCGCTCGCTGTGTCCGATTTCTGCGCTCGCTGTGTCCGATTTCTGCGCTCGCTGTGTCCGATTTCTGCGCTCGCTGTGTCCGATTCTGCGCTCGCTGTGTCCGATTCTGCTCTCGTTGTGTCCGATTCTGCTCCCGTTGTGTCCGATTCTGCGCTCGCTGTGTCCGATTCTGCTCCCGTTGTGTCCGATTCTGCGATCGCTGTGTCCGATTCTGTGATCAAGGCTCTGATTCTGCGATTTCTGTGTCTGATTCTGAGATCGCTGTGTCCGATTCTGCGATTGCTGTGTCCGTTTCTGTGATCAAGGCTCTGATTCTGCGATCGATGTGTCCGATCCTGCGATTGCAGCATCAAATTCTGTGATCACGTTGTGTCCGATTTCTTTCGCTGTGTCCGATCACGCTCGCTCCAGTCTAAACGATCTTGGCGGCCTGTCGATTCTGCTATCGTCGTGTTCTATTCTGCTTTCGCTGTGTCCGATTTCTTGCGCTCGCTAGTGTCCGATTTCTGCGCTCGGCCTGTGTCCGATTTTCTGCGCTCGCTCGTGTCCGATTTTCTCGCGCTCGCTGTGTCCGATTTCTGCGCTCGCTGTGTCCGATTTCTGCGCTCGCTGTGTCCGATTTCTGCGCTCGCTGTGTCCGATTTCTGCGCTCGCTGTGTCCGATTCTGCGCTCGCTGTGTCCGATTCTGCTCCCGTTGTGTCCGATTCTGCGATCGCTGTGTCCGATTTCTGCGCTCGCTGTGTCCGATTCTGCGATCGCTGTGTCCGATTCTGCGATCGCTGTGTCCGATTTCTGCGCTCGCTGTGTCCGATTTCTGCTGCGCTCGCTTGTCCGATTCTGCGCTCGCTGTGTCCGATTCCTGCGCTCGCTGTGTCCGATTTCTGCGCTCGGCTGTGTCCGATTCTGCGCTCGCTGTGTCCGATTCTGCGATCGCTGTGTCCGATTTCTGCGCTCGTGTGTCCGATTTCTGCGCTCCTTGCGCGCTGTGTCCTGATTTCTGATTCTGCGCTCGCTGTGTCCGATTTCTGCGCTCGCTGTGTCCGATTCTGCGCTCGCTGTGTCCGATTCTGCTCCCGTTGTGTCCGATTTCTGCGCTCGCTGTGTCCGATTTCTGCGCTCGCTGTGTCCGATTCTGCGATCGCTGTGTCCGATTCTGCGATCGCTGTGTCCGATTTCTGCGCTCGCTGTGTCCGATTTCTGCGCTCGCTGTGTCCGATTCTGCGCTCGCTGTGTCCGATTCTGCGCTCGCTGTGTCCGATTTCTGCGCTCGCTGTGTCCGATTCTGCGCTCGCTGTGTCCGATTCTGCGATCGCTGTGGGTTCAGCACGCAGGATTGTTTTAGAAACGCTCGTGACTTCATATTTTTGGTCCAATACATGAGCATGGGGGGGGGGGGGGGGCGGGTAACCCTCAAAACAACATTTCCAGGTGCGGGGGGCGAAGATAGGACGCAACTGTTTGTGAAAGACGGCGAAATACAAGTAATGGGAGATTGTGACTGGTGCACACATACTGCAATCTGATTTTACAATCTCCTTTAGGGCTCTTTCACATTGGTGGCTAGAGGGCGGAAAAAACAGGCAGTTGAGACACGATTTTACCGCCACCGCCGACCACCAGGCAAAATTCTACAATTGCAGCCGGACTGGGCTGTGCGCATGCTGCAGCCGCAATGCTTTATCGTTTTCTCTCAGTTTGCGCTGCTAGTTCAAATGATTGGCATGCTTTGGCAGTGCGGTATTTTAATACAAAATCCAACTGGGGTTGATTGTACAAAGAAGATTGTAACGTGTGATGGGCCAAAAATTCCAGGTCAATTTTTGTGAAAATGGTGGTCAGTTGCAAGGGTATCACCCTTTTTTTTTATTGGCCATACACTATACGCCTTATGCTTTAGATCTGCCATCAACTGTGTTTCCCAACCAACTCACGTCTTTTTATGGGGGCAGAATGGCACCCCTGCGTGGAACCCCTGCTGCCGGCCACGCACGGTCATGTACACGAGAGCCAGGCATGGCGTTTTGTGCGTGTAAACATACAAATCCCTGTGCTGTCAGGGGAGAGGAGACATGTCGTTTGTTCCTACCAAGTAGGAACAACAACCATATGTCTCCTCACCTAGTCAGTCCCCTCCCCCCACAGTTAGAACACACTAAGGGGACACATTTATCCCCTTGATCACTCCCTAGTGTTAACCCCTTCCCTGCCAGTGACATTTACACAGTAATCAGTGCATTTTTATACCACTGATTGCTATCTAAATGTCAATGGTCCCAAAAATGTGTCAAAAGTGTCTGACCTGTCCGTTGCAAGTTCGCAGTACCACTAAAAATCGCAGATCGCCACCATTACTAGTAAAAAAATAATAAAAGATGCCCCCTATTTTGTAGACGCTATAACTTTTGCGCAAACCCATCAATAAACGCTTATTCTTCTACATATTTTATTAAAAAAAAAAAAAAGAATACGTATCGACCTAAACTGATGAAGAATTTTTTTTTTTTTTAAACTGGGGATGTTTATTATAGCAAAGAGTTAAAAAAAAAATTAGACACTTTTGACAAATTTTTGGGACCATTGACATCTAGACAGCGATCACTGCTATAAATATGCACTGATTACTGTGTAAATTTCACTGGCAGGAACACCTATCACCAAATCATGCAGGCATGCACCCCCTTAAAGGAGAATTAACCACTTAAGCCCCGAGCCTGTTTTTCAGATTCGGTGTTTACGGGACTAAAACTTTTTTTTTTGCTATAAAATTACTTAAAACCCCCAAACATTATATATATATATATTTTTTTATAACACCCTAGAGAATAAAATGGCAGTCATTGCAATACTTTTTTGTCACACCGTATTTGCGCAGCGGTCTTACAAGCGCACTTTTTTTGGAAAAAATTCACTTTTTTAAATTAAAAAATAAGACAACAATAAATTTGAGCCAATTTTTTTACATATTGTGAAAGATAATGTACGCCGAGTAAAATGATACCCAACATGTCACGCTTACAAATTGCGCCCGCTCGTGGCATGGCGTCAAACCTTTACCCTTAAAAATCTCGATAGGCGACGTTTAAAAAATTCTACAGGTTGCATTTTTTGAGATACAGAGGAGGTCTAGGGCTAGAATTATTGCTCTCGCTCTAACGATCGCGGCGATACCTCACTTGTATGGTTTGAACACCGTTTTCATATGCAGGCACTACTCGTGTATGCATTCGCTTCTGCGCGCGAGCTCGTCGGGACGGGGCAATTTTAAAAAAAAAAATTTTTTTCGTATTTATTTTTATTTATTTTACCAATTTTTAACACTAAAATAAAAAAAATTATCACTTTTATTCCTATTACAAGGAATGTAAACATCCCTTGTAATAGAAAAAAAGCATGGCAGGTCCTCTTAATTATGAGATCCGGGGGGTCAAAAAGACCTCACATCTCATATTTAGGCTTAAATGAAAAAGAAAAAAAAAATTTTAAATGTAATTTTTCAAATGACATAAAAAAAATGTCTCTTTAAGACGCTGGGCGGGACTGACGTTTTGACGTCACTTCCGCCCAGCAGAGCTACGGGGACGGATGAGGGAAATTTTTTCCCTCACTCGCATCCCCACTGAGCACGGGAGAGAACCCGATCGCCTCCGCCGCTACCGACGGCTCTGGTAAGCGGCGGAGGGCGCGTGAGCGCAGCGGGAGGGGGGCCTCGCCCGCCACCGACAACGGCCTTTTTGCGGCGAATCCGCCACGGAGACCACCGTTATCGTTTGACCGACCGCCCACTGAAGAGATGGATAGCTCGGTTGTGGCAGCAGCTGCTTCCGTTAACGAGATATCCATCTCTAAAGTGCCGACGTAGAACGACGGTGGGCGGTCGGCAAGTGGTTAAAGATTGGTTAAACCCACCAGTGATTTTGGTACCTCTACTATTCCTTTATATTGGCTTTTGAGATTTACAAATGCAGCAATTTAGAAATCAGATGAAAGGTTTAGCGCTGGAAAACACTTTTTCATAGATAAAAATTGCATTTTATTTACATCTATATTGATGAAGCCGGAATAAGGGACAGAGAGACATTGCTCCAAATCGGGGACAGTAGGGAGCTATGTTGTATGTACCATGTGATCGCTGTGACCAACTGCCATGTGACCTGCTGTGATTGGTCACAGCGATCACATGGTACCAGCAGTGGGCCGGGACCCTGATCAGTCATCAGCTGTGCCCAATGGACACAGCAGGTTCCAGATTGTTCCAGATTGTGCTGAAGTGTGGGGACGACGCCATATGATGTCCACCAAGAATGAGTGAGCTATAGACAAATGATGGCTGGGGGGGGGGGGGGGCTTGTCTATAGGCTGGGCGGGAAGCCCTGGTGACCCTATCATGAAGGTCCTTGTTCAGGCACTTCCTGTCATGAGGTGACAACACTCTGCCTGCCAATTGTGCTCTTGTGTTGTCACCAGGGGCGGACTGAAAACTCATGGGGCCCCCGGGCAATAGAAGATTATGGGGCCCCCGGGCTTACAGATGGCCATCAAGCCAGGTGGCAGTACAGAGGCGGGGCAGCTAAAATCTCTGGATTTTCACATCAAAGCATGTAGGTTTTGGACATATCAGGGATAGATGTAAAAAAAACACAGATTTTTACTTACTGTCCCAGGTTTTAATGAGCCTGCCAACCCTGATGGGGCCCCCTAGTGGCATGGGGCCCTCGGGCAGTGCCCGAGTTTCTCAATGGTCAGTCCGCCCCTGGTTGTCACTACGGTGACCACGTGTCCCGGATTGCCTGGGACAGTCCCGCATTTTGCAGGTCTGTCCCGGGCACATTCATTCCAGGGCAATACAGTGTCCCGGAATGAAACTGACACAGACACCCCCCCCCCCCCTCCCCTGGGCCAGTCTGATGCCCCCACATCACCGCTTTACTCACTGACAGTACTTGTCCTGGCCGGGAATGCCTGGAGGAGCACAATCCCCGCCCCCCTGCTTGTGATTGGAGAAATCATAAATCCCGCCTCTTGTGTCCAATCACTGTGCTGTGATTCGTTACGCACAAGCTGATTTTTGGGAAGGGAGCGGTGTCCCTGAATGGTAGTTTGGAAATGCAGTCACCCTAGTTGTCACCCTCTCACAGACTACAAGTGGCCGTCCTTCTGTAGGCATAAAGTGGCTGCAAAGAGGCTACAGGAGATCTGCAGCTGTAACAAGATAATTAACACAGGGAAGGGAGGTGGCGGTGGAATTGGCCTTTAAAAAGAGAAGCACAACCCATAACACGTCCCCTTTAAACATCTGTCAGTAGGTATTCTGATACTGGTGCAGTGCTCCCATAGAGCGGCATAGGGACAGATCCAGGACTGGAGCCTCACTCTTCTCTGGTACTGCAGTCCCTCGCTGTGCCGCAAGATTGATACATCTCCCCCGCCACCCCCTTCCCTTCCTCCCTGGAACATGTGAAGGTCAGTGACTGAGGTTGAAGCCTGCAGGCTAAGATTGTGTTTAATTTGATTTTCATGAGCTCTGTGAATGGTCCAGTGCCCCGTCCATTCATTTCCAGGCAGACAAAAGTAACTATTTATGTTTTCAGATTAAAGCTGACCACCCCCCCCCCCCCCCCCCCCCCCCCCCCCCCCCTATCACTTGCCTCTTACAAAACTGGAAGTTATAATTTTAAGGGGGAGGGGGGTGCGTAATTTATTTTTGCCAGGTTTGGTTAATGTACTTATTACTTCCTCAACCAGTCTTCAGGGCAACATGCACCAAACCGCGCATGCACTGGGAACTCTTTGGGCCAGATTCAGGTAGATGGGCGCTTCTTTAATTTGGAGTAACGTTTCTCGTTTACGTTACTCCGCCGTAACTTTAGGAGCAAGTACTGTTTTTCACATAGCACTTGCTCCTAAAGTTGCGGCGGCGTAGCAAAAATGAGCCGGCGGAATTCAAATTGGGCGGGTAGGGGGAGTGTATTCCTATGTATACTGTATACTATGCACGATCCCGCGGCGAACGTACTGCGCATGCGTCGACTGTCAGTGCGCATGCTCCAAATTCTGTCAGGGAACGTCAATCCCCATTCACGGACGTTTTACGCAAACGACTCAAATATTTTTTTTTGCGACGCGATGACGACGGCCATACTTAACATAGGATACTCCACTAGGGGGCTGCTTTATCTTTGCGCCGCGTATCTCTTACGGAAACGTCGGAAAGTCACTGCGTCGGGCCCGAATACGATTGTGAATTTCCGATTCCCGCTGATTAACATATTCTCGGCGTTAATCAGCGGGAAAGCCCCGCGCGCCATTTTTAAAATTGAAGTTCCGATACGACGGCGAAATACAATTACGCCGCTCGTATAGGAACTCCAACCCGGCGTTTCTTGTTTTCTGACTACAGAAAACAGAAACGCCGGCTCAAAGTGAGAGTTAGGCTGGAGTATCACTGATACTCCAGAGTAACTCTACCTGAATCTGGCCCTTTGCTGCACTGTGCATTGTCGACATCTGAAGGCAAATCGGACAATTGTGCAGGTCATACAAGTGCAATCAAAGCAAGGACTGTGCCCATCGAAGGCCCGACGTTCCCATAGAGTTGGCATGTTTGATAGGAAATGATGAAACTCTGTCTTTGAGCAGTGCCAGGGTCATTTATTTATTTTTTGGGAGGGGGGAGAATAAACTCCTTTAAATAGTAGGAATTAAAGGCACCCAGGCCACCTAGAAAATAAGAGTTGGCAGCAGTGGCGGTGCGTCCATAGAGGGCGCCGGAGCGCCGCCCCCTCTCGCTTCCGCTCCGCCACTGATATACAATACATAGATTCATGCAATGCATGAATTTATGTATTGCCGCTGCCGCCGACTATTCAGATGGCCAGCCCCCTGGTCAGCGCTGGCCATCTGAATAACGGCAGCTGGTTGGCTGTGGAAGTGCCTATCAGAGCCAGCGGCTCAGGCTGTAATCGGCTTCCAAATACTTATCCAAGGGACGCAGGGGGGGGTGCGTTCCTTGGATAAGACTGACAAGCGTCTCAGCCAATCAGGTTCACCGGTTGTGGTTACCGGTAACCTGATTGGCTGAAACGTCATCGAGGGCGGGAGAAGACATCGAAGGACCATGGAAGGAGGATGGCCGACCCCAGAAAGGCAAGTGCCGTACCGGGGGGGGGGGGTGGCGACAATTGATGGGCACAGTGGCGACAATTGATGGGCACAGTGGCTGCATTTGATGGCATGGCACAGTGGCTGCGTTTGGCATGGCACAGTGGTGACAATTGATGGCACAGTGGCTGCGTTTGATGGCATGGCACAGTGGCTGTGTTTTTTGTGCCCAGTTGCTGCATTTAATGGGCACAGTGACTGCATTTGATGGGCACAGTGAGGCTGCAATTGTATTTTATTTTTTTGTTTGTTTGCGCCCCCCCCCCAAAAAAACTGGTTGGCAGTGGTGTGCACAGTGTGCTGTGGAGGATTGTAGTTGTGGCAGAATTGTGCCAACGGTAGTAGGGTATTAAAACTTGAGGCTTTGTACAGAGTTCATCAATATGTAATGTACGGGTGTCATGTAATGTAAATGAAGCAGAGGTCAGGAGTGGGTAACACACAGATTGCATGGTAGGGGAGTGACCAGAATACAGATTGCAGGGGTCAGGAGTATGCAGTAGCACATACATTGCAGGGGTCAGGAATAGATAACGCACAGATTGCAGGGGTCAGGAGTACGTAACATATACATTGCAGGGGTCAGTGGTATGCAGCACATACATTGCAGGGGTCAGGAATAGATAATGCACAAATTGCAGGGGTATCTAATGTTAATAGTGTAGGGAATAGGAGTGGGTAACACATAGACTACATGGTACAGGCAGTGCCCAGGGGCCCCATGATATTCTTGCATTACATCATACTTGCCAACTGTCCCAGGTTTGACAGGACAGTCACACATTTTTTACGGAGCTGTCCAGGATGACCGTGTACTGTGCCCTCCTGTTCCCAGTATTGTGCCCTCCTTCGCCCCAGTCTGAGGTCCAGAGCGCTCTGGAGTTGGTTTTCATCAAGAATGTCTCTGTACATTGCTGCATTAGTTTTTCCCTCAATCCTGACGAGTCTCCCAGTTCCTGCAGCTGAAAACCATCCCCATAGCATGAGGCTGCCACCACCAGGCTTCACAGTAGGGATGGTATTGGCCAGGTGATGAGCGGTGCCTGGTTTCCTCCAGACATGACGCTTCCCATTCAGGCAAAAGAGTTCAATCTTTGTGTCATCAGACCAGAGCATTTTGGTTCTCATAGTCTGAGAGTCTTCCAGGTGCCTTTTACTGAGGAGTGGATTTCGTCTTGTCACTCCCCCATACAGGTCTGATTGGTGGAGTGCTGCAGAGATGGTTGTTCTTCTGGAAGGTTCTCCTCTCTCCACAGAGAAACTCTGGAGCTCTGTCAGAGTGACCATCGGGTTCTTGGTCACCTCCCTGACTAAGGCCCTTCTCCCCCGATCGCTCAGTTTGGCTGGCCGGCCCGCTCTAGGAAGAGTCCTGGTGGTTCCAAACTTCCATTTACAGATGATGGAGGCCACTGTGCTCATTGTGACCTTCAATGCTGCTGAAATGTTTCTGTGCCCTTCCCCCGATCTGTGCCCCCATACAATCCTGTCTCCGAGGTCTACAGACCATTCCTTGGACTTCATGGCTTGGTTTGTGCTCTGACATGCACTGTTACCTGTGGGACCCTATATAGACAGGTGTGTCCCTTTCCAAAGCATGTCCAATCAACTGAATTTACCACAGGGGGACTCCAATCAAGTTGTAGAAACATCTCAAGGATGATCAGTGGAAACAGAATGTACCTGAGCCTGAGTGTCATAGGAAAGGCTGTGATGCTTATGTACACGGGAGGAGCCTGTAATACTTATGTACACGGGAGGAGCCTGTAATACTTATGTACAAGGGAGGAGCCTGCAATACTTATGTACACGGGAGGAGCCTGTAATACTTATGTACAAGGGAGGAGCCTGCAATACTTATGTACACGGGAGGAGCCTGCGATACTTATGTACACGGGAGGAGCCTGCGATACTTATGTACACGGGAGGAGCCTGCGATACTTATGTACACGGGAGGAGCCTGCGATACTTATGTACACGGGAGGAGCCTGGGATACATATGTACACGGGAGGAGCCTGCGATACTTATGTACACGGGAGGAGCCTGCGATACTTATGTACACGGGAGGAGCCTGCGATACTTATGTACACGGGAGGAGCCTGCGATACTTATGTACACGGGAGGAGCCTGCGATACTTATGTACACGGGAGGAGCCTGCGATACTTATGTACACGGGAGGAGCCTGCGATACTTATGTACACGGGAGGAGCCTGCGATACGTCTGTACATGGGAGGAGCCTGCGATACGTCTGTACATGGGAGGAGCCTGCGATACTTATGTACATGGGAGGAGCCTGTGATACTTATGTACACGGGAGGAGCCTGCGATACTTATGTACACGGGAGGAGCCTGCGATACTTATGTACACGGGAGGAGCCTGCGATACTTATGTACACGGGAGGAGCCTGCGATACGTCTGTACATGGGAGGAGCCTGCGATACGTCTGTACATGGGAGGAGCCTGCGATACTTATGTACATGGGAGGAGCCTGGGATACTTATGTACACGGGAGGAGCCTGCGATACTTATGTACATGGGAGGAGCCTGCGATACTTATGTACACGGGAGGAGCCTGCGATACGTCTGTACACGGGAGGAGCCTGCGATACGTCTGTACATGGGAGGAGCCTGCGATACGTCTGTACATGGGAGGAGCCTGCGATACGTCTGTACATGGGAGGAGCCTGCGATACGTCTGTACATGGGAGGAGCCTGCGATACGTCTGTACATGGGAGGAGCCTGCGATACGTCTGTACATGGGAGGAGCCTGCGATACGTCTGTACATGGGAGGAGCCTGCGATACGTCTGTACATGGGAGGAGCCTGCGATACGTCTGTACATGGGAGGAGCCTGTGATGCTTGCGTACGTGGGAGGAGCCTGTGATGCTTGCGTACGTGGGAGGAGCCTGTGATGCTTGCGTACGTGGGAGGAGCCTGTGATGACTGCATACGTGGGAGGAGCCTGTGATGCTTGCGTACGTGGGAGGAGCCTGTGATGCTTGCGTACGTGGGAGGAGCCTGTGATGCTTGCGTACGTGGGAGGAGCCTGTGATGCTTGCGTACGTGGGCGGAGCCTGTGATGCTTGGGTATGTGGGAGGAGCCTGTGATGCTTGGGTACGTGGGAGGAGCCTGTGATGCTTGCGTACGTGGGAGGAGCCTGTGATGCTTGCGTACGTGGGAGGAGCCTGTGATGCTTGCGTACGTGGGAGGAGCCTGTGATGCTTGCGTACGTGGGAGGAGCCTGTGATGCTTGCGTACGTGGGAGGAGCCTGTGATGCTTGCGTACGCGGGAGGAGCCTGTGATGCTTGCGTACGCGGGATGAGCCTGTGATGCTTGCGTACGCGGGAGGAGCCTGTGATGCTTGCGTACGCGGGAGGAGCCTGTGATGCTTGCGTACGCGGGAGGAGCCTGTGATGCTTGCGTACGCGGGAGGAGCCTGTGATGCTTATGTACATGGGAGGAGCCTGTGATACTTATGTACTTGGGAGGAGTCTGTGATACTTATGTACGTGGGAGGAGCCTGTGATGCTTATGTATGTGGGAGGAGCCTGTGATGCTTATGTAAGTGGGAGGGGCCTGTGATACTGATGTACTTGGGATTTTTATTTATCTATTTACTTTATAAATTTGAAAATATTTTGAAAAAACTATTGTCATTATGGGGTATTGTTTGAAGAATTTTGAGGAAAATAATGAATTGATCAACAAAATGTGGAAAAAGTGAAGCGCTGTACAGGGGCGGACTGACACCTCACGGGGTCCCTGGGCAATAGTAGATTATGGGGCCCCCGGGCAATAGATTATGGGGCCACACAGTATACACACACACACACAGACTCACAATATACACACACAGAATACACATACACACACTGAAAAGGTACCGGAGAGGCGGGGCAGCTATAATCTTGAGATTTGTAGACCAAAAGGATGTCGGTAAGGGACATTTCGGGGACAGATGGAAAAAAACACCAACATTTTACATACTGTCCCTGGTTTTACTGAGGCTGGCAACCCTAATGGGGGCCCCCTAGTGGCATGGGGCCCTCGGCCAGTGCCCGAATGGTCAGTCCTCCCCTGGCGTTGTGAATACTTGCTGGATGCACTATACCCATAGCACTTGCCAAGAGATGCAGGGCCGGTACCTGCTGCACCAGATGCTTTTGAGGAGAGGGGGGGGGGGGGTTGGATCCCCCAATCTCCCACTTATCTACGCCCTGAGTAGCTACTTGAAGCTATTCACTATAGCACTGTAGCAATGATAATAATTGGCTTTCCACATTAAAAGTAAGTATAAAATGCAGAGATCACTTGAAGATGTCTCTTGTGACAGAATGATGAATATTCAGACTCTCTTCTCGTAGTTCCACACAGACAAGTGCCTGAAATCCCATTAGTAGAATAATAGTGATGGACATAAAACAAGTACCAGATAAGCCCTCAGATGTCCTCGGATGTCACTTCTAGTCATACAAAGAAGAATAAGGTTTCTTTGAGGAAATAATTCAATGCAACCAACAGAAAGCTTCAACCTATTCCAGTCAAGTGACAATAAATAACATCCATCTAACACTGGCTGCTTGCTGGATTAAAAACTGGTAGCACAGCATGTTTATGATATACAGTGCCTTGCAAAAGTATTCACCCCCTTAGCATTTTTCATGTTTTGTTGCCTCACAAACTGAAAATGACATAGATTCATGCATTGCATGAATCTATGTTATTGTTGCCGGCCGCTGGTCTATTCAGATGGCCGGACATTGAACGCCGGCCACCTGAATAACGGCAGCTGGTTGGCTGTGCGGAAGTGCCTATCAGAGCCAGCGGCTTTCCGAGTACAGCCCTCAGCCTTCTGGATGCTTATCCAGGCGTCTCAGCCAATCAGGTTCACCGGTTCTGGTTATCGGTAACCTGATTGGCTGAAGCGTTATCAAGGGCGGTAAAAGACATCGAGGGACATGGAAGGACTAGGAGGATGGCTGACTTCCAGAAAGGTAAGTGACGGGCGGGGGAAGGGGCATTTTACAGGGCACAGTGGCGACAATGGGCACAGTGGGGACAATTGGCACTGTGGGGACAATGGGCACAGTGTCGACAATTAAAGGGCACAGTGGCTGCGTTTGATGGCATGGCACAGTGGTGGCAATTGATGGCCCAGTGGCTGCATTTAATGGGCACAGTGAGGCTGCAATTTTTTTTTTTTTTTCGTTTGCGCCCCCCCCAAAAACTTTGAGCACCAGCCGCCACTGCTCACAAACTGGAATTAACATGGATTGTTTGAGGATTTGCTTCATTTAATTTACAGAACACGCCCACGACTTTGAAGATTTTTTTTTTTTTTTTTTTTTTTTGTGAAGCAAACAACAAATAGGACAAAATAACAGAAAAAATTAATTTGCATAACTATTCACCCCCCTAAAGTCAATACTTTGTAGAGCCCCCTCTTGCGTCTATCACAGCTCCAAGTCGCTTTGGATAAGTCTCTATGATCTTCCCACATCTTACCTCTGGGATTTTCGCCCATTTCTCCTCCTTGCAAAACAGCTCCAGCTCCTTCAAGTTATATGGTTTGCGCTTGTGAACAGCAATCTTTAACCACTTTAGCCCCGGACCATATTGCTGTCCAAAGACCAGAGCACTTTTTGTGATTCGGCACTGCGTCGCTTTAACTGACAATTGCGCGGTCGTGCAACGTGGCTCCCAAACAAAATTGGCGTCCTTCTTTTCCCACAAATAGAGCTTTCTTTTGGTGGTATTTGATCATCTCTGCGGTTTTTATTTTTTGCGCTATAAACAAAAATAGAGCGACTATTTTGAAAAAAATACAATATTTTTTACATTTTGCTATAATAAAAATCCCCAAAAAAATATAAAAAAACATTTTTTTTCCTCAGTTTAGGCCGATACGTATTCTTCTACATATTTTTCGTTAAAAAAAAAATCGCAATTAGCGTTTATTAATTGGTTTGCGCAAAATGTATAGCGTTTTCAAAAAAGGGGGTCGTTTTATGGCATTTTTATTATTATTTTTTTTTACTAGTAATGGCGGCGATCAGCGTTTTTTTTTCGGTACTGAGATATTATGTATGGACAGAAGATCAGCGTTTCCCCCGCTGACAGGAACGAAAGGTATGTGTTTACACACATACCTCCCGTTCCCCGCTCTGTAACGAGCAATCGCGGGTGCCCGGCGGCGATCGTACCCGCCGGGCACGCGTGCGGGACTCGGGGGACGCGCGCGGGCGCGAACTATTAGCTGCTACAGGGAGGACGTAGAGCTACGTGCTCCCGCGTAGCAGTGCCACCGCCCCGCAGTAATATGACGACGGGTGGTCGGCAAGGAGTTAAGTCTGACCACAGATTTTCTTTTGGATTGAGGTCTGGGCTTTGACTTGGCCATTTATACACATTTACATGTTTCCCCTTAAGCCACTCAAGTGTTGCTTTAGCAGTGTGTGTTGGGGTCATTGTTCTGCTGGAAGGTGAACCTCTGTCATAGCCTCAAATCACACACAGAGTGCTACAGGTTTTGCTCAAGAATATCCCTGTATTTTTATTTTTTTTAACAAGGTTGGTCTTTATTGGGAAAAAAACATAGGAATGGTACATGACAATTTAGTCTGGGTAAGAGCAGAACAATACATAGATTACATACAGAGGGGAAAAAAAAAAAAAAAATGTAAATAATACATATATATATATATATATACACACATATAAGGCCCACAATAATAAGGCACACTTCTCTACTGTGAAAGAAGGAGGTTATATCAAACAAGTAGGATAGCAGATAACTTCTCAACAACCAACATCGCAGGCATCAGAGCGAACGCCCCGGGGAAGGGGAGGAGGAGGGGGGGGGGGCAGGGGGAGGGGAAGGGGGGGTGCAGGGGGAGGGGAAGGGGGGGAGGGGGAAGCCCACCCATGACGCCAAGGACAATTCTCCCATGTACATCTCAGGGGTTAGCAACATATGAGGGATCGGTCCAGGGCCGCCAAACCCTCTCATACTTCATAGGACACCCTCTACTTATGTACGTCAACTTATACAATGGAAGCACTGCGCTTACCGCCCTTTCCCAGGAGCCCACAGTGGGGGGTAAGGGGGAGATCCACTTCAGCAGAATCTCCTTTTTAGCATAAAAGAACAACAAAGAAATCAGCGTCTTGGTATATCTAGGCCTCAGCTCGTCATCCTGTACACCCAGCAGGGCCAATTCCGCCGACAAGGGTATCCCTGTATTTTTTAGCACCATCCAGCTTTCCCTCAACTTTGACCAGTTTCCCAGTCCTGACTGCTGAAAAACATCCCCACAGCATGATGCTGCCACCACCATGTTTCACAGTGGGGATGGTGTTCTTTGGGTGATGTGATGTGTTGGGTTTGCGCCAGACATCGCATTTTCTTTGATGGCCTAAAAGTTCAATTTTAGTCTCTTCAGACCAGAGCACCTTCCTCCATACATTTTGGGAGTCTCCCACATGCCTTTTCCCAAACTCAAAACGTGCCATTTATTTTTTTGCTGAAAGTAACGTCTTTCTTTTGGCAATTCTGCCATAAAGCCCAACTATATGGAGCGTACGGCTTATTGTCCCTCTATGTACAGATACTCCAGTCTCTGCTGTGGAACTCTGCAGCTACTCCAGGATTACCTTAGGTCTCTGTGCTCCTCTTTGATTAATGCCCTCCTTGCCCGGTCCGTGAGTTTTGGTGTGCGGCCGTCTCTTGGCAGGTTTGCTGTTGTGCCATGTTCTTTCCATTTGGTTATGATAGATTTGGCTCCTAGGAATCATCGAAGATTTAGATATCTTTTTATATCCTAACCCTGACTTGTTCTTCTCATCAACATTGTCCTTTACTTGTTTGGAGAGTTCCTTGGTCTTCATGGCAGTGTTTGGTTAGTGGTGCCTCTTGCTTAGGAGTTGCAGCCTCTGGGGCCTTTCAGAAAGGTGTGTCTATGTAATGACAGATCATATGACACTTAGATTGCACACAGGTGGACATCATTTCACTAATTATGTGACTTCAGAAGGTAATTGGTTGCACCAGAGCTTTTTATGGGCTTCATAACAAAAGGGGGTGAATACATACGCACATGACAATTATCAGTTTTTTATTTCTGAAAAATTGTTTTATCACACCCTAGTGTAATAGGCTGCACAGACCTATGGTTATTGGACATCCACCAATCAGATTCAAACCTTCCTTGGAAGTCTGAATGTGAATGGTGATGCAAGAAGAATTTATAAACAAAGTGCCCAGTGAACCTGTGAGGTGCCCCCTACATTTTGGATGCAGTGGATTTGTGAGAATTTAACATTAAAGCCTACTTTTGGTCAAAAGTGTAAAAAAAAATACAGCACAAGGGACTTGATTTATTATCAGATTATCAGTCAGATGTGTCCCTTGTGCTGCTGGCACCTGCATTTATTGAAACATTCATTTTAGGTCTAGGCACTTATACCGTATATACTCAAGTATAAGCCGACCCGAATATAAGCCGAAGTACCAAATTTTACCACAAAAAAATGGCAAAACGTATTGACTTGAGTATATGCCTCACTGTGCCCATTTGCAGCCTCACTGTGCCCATTTGCAGCCTCACTGTACCCATTTGCAGCCTCACTGTGCCCATCTGCATGCCTCACTGTGCCATAGATCTAGGCTGCCTGCATGCCTCACTGTGTCTCGTGTACCTAATCTCCCGATCTCCCGCTGTGTCGCGCAGTCCCCCGATCTTCCGCTGAGTCGCGCAGTCCCCCGATCTCCCGCTGAGTCGCGCAGTCCCCCGATCTCCCGCTGAGTCGCGCAGTCCCCCGATCTCCCGCTGAGTCGCGCAGTCCCCCGATCTCCCGCTGAGTCGCGCAGTCCCCCGATCTCCCGCTGAGTCGCGCAGTCCCCCGATCTCCCGCTGAGTCGCGCAGTCCCCCGATCTCCCGCTGAGTCGCGCAGTCCCCCGATCTCCCGCTGAGTCGCGCAGTCCCCCGATCTCCCGCTGAGTCGCGCAGTCCCCCGCTGAGTCGCGCAGTCCCCCGATCTCCCGCTGTCGCGCAGTCCCCCGATCTCCCGCTGTGTCGCGCAGTCCCCCGATCTCCCGCTGTGTCGCGCAGTCCCCCGATCTCCCGCTGAGTCGCGCAGTCCCCCGATCTCCCGCTGAGTCGCGCAGTCCCCCGATCTCCCGCTGTGTCGCGCAGTCCCCCGATCTCCCGCTGTGTCGCGCAGTCTCCCCTTATCTCCCGCTGTGTCGCGCAGTCTCCCCTTATCTCCCGCTGTGTCGCGCAGCCCCTCGATCTCCCGCTGTGTCGCGCAGCCCCTCGATCTCCCGCTGTGTCGCGCAGCCCCTCGATCTCCCGCTGTGTCACGCAGTCTCCCCTTATCTCCCGCTGTGTCGCACAGTCTCCTGCTGTGTCGCGCAGTCTGCGGCCATCCAGTGTAACAAAGCCCCTTCTTGTCCTCGTCCGTGATCGGCAGAAGACTGATTCCCAGCAGTGAGTCAGTGTTCCGCTACCACGGACGAGGAGGAGGCAGGGCTTTGTTACACTGGACGGCCACCAACCAACTGCATGATATAGCGGAAAGACTCGAGTATAAGCCGAGGGGGGCTTTTTCAGCAAAAAAAAAATGTGCTGGAAAAACTTGGCTTATACTCGAGTATATACGGTACTTCCCTTTTTATATACGAATGTACAAAGCCCAACATCCAAACATTACGTTTCATACTTGATGGTTTCAATATACATTTGATTTGCATTGTGTTGCCCAGCCAGTTTGTTACTAAAGTTTCTTTTTCATTGCAGATATGACCACTGACCTTCGGAAGAGGAAAAAAGACAAGGAGACGCAAAATGGCGTGCATCAAGAAAATGTGGACAAAGAAGAAAGCAAGGAAGAAAGGGAACCCTTGTTTTGGTATAAAGTCTTTATAAGAACGACTATTGTTTTCTTAGCAATCGCCCTGCTAATTGGGGTAAAGCTGTACCGTGATAATGAACTGGTGAGGCAGCAGGAGGCAGCTCTTCGGGCACTTGGCACAGAGGGGCTTTTCCTTTTTTCTTCCTTGGATAGCAACAAGGATATGTACATAAGTCCCGAGGAGTTTAAACCTATAGCTGAAAAACTCACAGGAATTACCCCAGTTTCGGACTACGAAGAGGAGGAGGACCTTGATCCCAATGGAGAAACTCTGTCAGCGACTGCCCATTTCCAGCCTCTACTCATGGAAACCATGACCAAGAGCAAGGATGGCTTTTTAGGTATTACCAACAGCGCTCTTTCGGGATTGAGAAACTGGACTGTCCCAGTAACACCAACCACTATTTTCTTTGCCAAGCAGTTTAAAGCCTTTCTCCCGCCAAAGCACAAACTGGGTCTTGGAGATCCTTGGTGGATTATTCCAAGTGAGTTAAATATCTTCACAGGGTACCTGCCTAATAACCGAATTTATCCACCTCCTCCAAAGGGAAAAGAAGTTATCATACATAAACTGTTGTCCATGTTTCATCCACGTCCATTCATAAAAACCAGGTTTGCTCCTCAAGGCTCAGTGGCTTGCATCCGAGCCATTGGTGACTTCTATTATGACATTGTTTTCCGGATTCATGCCGAGTTTCAGCTTAATGAACCACCCAATTATCCTTTTTGGTTTTCTCCAGGTCAATTCGCTGGTCATATTGTCATTTCCAAAGATGGCTCTCATGTGAGATCCTTCAAGATGTATGTCCCTAATAACCGGACTTTGAATGTCGATATGGAATGGCTGTATGGGGCAAGTGAAAGCAGTAATATGGAAGTGGACATTGGCTACCTGCCTCAGATGGAAATAAAGTCCATGGGTCCCTCTATCCCTTCAGTCGTCTATGATGAGAATGGAGATGTCATTGACAGTCGTAGCTCCAACGGCGAACCTCTAGAGTTTGTATTTGATGAAATTATTTGGCAGTCTGAAATAAGTGCGAAGGAAGCTGCCAAAAAGCTTGAAGTCACCATGTACCCGTTTAAGAAGGTATCCTACCTTCCTTTCACTGAAGCTTTCGATCGAGCCTTTGCTGAAAAGAAACTTGTGCACTCCGTCTTGCTTTGGGGTGCTTTGGACGATCAATCCTGCTGAGGTTCGGGGCGAACTCTCCGGGAGACCGTCCTGGAGAGTTTGCCCGTTCTCGCTTTGCTCAACGAGAGCTTCGTCAGCAGTTGGTCGCTGGTGAAGGAACTCGAGGAGCTCCAAAATAACCAGGAAAATAAACTGTATGCAACATTTGCTTCTCTTCACTTGGAGAAGTACAATTTCCCCGTGGAAATGATGATCTGTCTTCCCAACGGAACCGTGGTCCACAACATTAATGCCAACTACTTCTTAGATATCACTTCTGTGAAGCCAGAGGACGTGGACACCAGCTTGTTCAGTTTTGCCGACGGCTTGGAAGATGTATCCACTTCCACCTATGTGAAATTCCTGAGAGAAGGGCTTGAGAAAGCAAAGCCATTTTTGGATTTATAGTTTGACACTCCACAAATATTGTGATCATGTCCATAAGACACACCAGTAACTTCACTGTAGCGTAAAGTACCGATGGGGCCACCAGCACCAAAGATATAGACCACTGAAACAACATACATTTTTAGCTTGGCCCCACCCCTTCTACTTTGGCAGTCTCCCTATTGGTCAATGAGGTTGTCCATTAGTAGGGTAAGCAATATGGAGACTTGAGAGGCAGAAGGGAGTGAGGTCAAATTGTGTTTTTACAGAAATTACAAGGTTTCTGTACTACTTCAGATCCTCATAACTGACTCCACTGATCATTTTCATATGGTTTTCTCCCGAGGTAAAGTCTCATTATGTATTTTCTCATCTTAGATCAAACTGAATTGTCCAGCATGGTGACCAGATGACTTATTTTTCCAGAATAATGCTATTGAACTTAAAGGTGTTGTAAAGGTTTATTAGTGCATTGTTGGTTCACTTACCTTTTCCTTCGAATTTTTCCTTCTAAGTGTTTTGTCTGAATTTCTCACTTCCTGTTCCCTCTCAGTTAGCTTGCCCCCATCATCTGAGCCATTCTGGCTGGGGGTTAGTCAGGGTGCTTGCCCCCTCCCTTGGGACTACATCCTTGCAGGGAGATGCTGTGTTCACAGCGTCTCCCCGCAGGGATGTAGTCCCAAGGGAGGGTGCGAGCACGCTGACTAACCCCCAGCCAGAATGGCTCAGATGATGGGGACAAGCTTACAGGAAGTGAGAAATTTAGACAAAGAAAAAAAACATTCAGAAGGAAAAGGTAAGTGAACCAACAATGCACTAGCTTAAAGGAACCTATTTAAAAAATAAAAAACAAACCTTTACAACCCCTTTAAGAGCCTATTGCTATATTATTAAACACAATGATGTGAAGAAGGAACGTAGAATAGGTAGATGCTGCTCTTGGGTCTTCCATTGATGAAGGTTTTAGTGTATTTTTTAAGGGTCAGATTTAAAATGAAATCCCGTTCTTGTTGAGAAGGGAAAAATATCTGTTCTAGGTCACCTATATCCAGTGCAGATCATTACTGTGCCCATTTACCTTTCATTACTAAAACAGCGTGTGTCTCCCGCTGTGTAATGCAGTCTGTTTTGGCCGTCCATTGAAACGAAGCCCCGCCTCCTCCTCATCCGTCTGTGATAGAGGAACACTGATACGATGCTGGAAAACTATCAGTGTTCCGCCTATCACAGATGAGGAGGAGGCGGGGCTTTGTTACAGTGGACGGCCGAACAGAATGCATTACACAGCGGGAGGCACACGCTGTTTTACGGCTCACTTGAGTATAAGCCGAAGGGGAGTTTTTCAGCCGAAAAAATGGGCTGAAAAACTCGGCTTATACTCGAGTGTATATACAGTATATTGTATGTTCTAATCTAGTCCAGTCCGCATATGCGGTTTCCTATCCTTCTGGCCCCTGAAACGGGTTGACTCTTTTGTATGGTCTTCTACTTGATCTTGCTTTGGTATAAATGTATATCTGAACTATTAGCTCCACCAATCTCAAGCACCAAATCAAGAAAACCGGGGGGAGGGTCCTTTGATGTGTGGAAGCCACCAGCTAGGAATTCAGACACTCCATCCAAACGCCATTAAAGCATTATTGTCTATATTATATAGAAGCATCAATAGGATAATCCAAGAGTTCCAGCACTACCTATCCATTCATCCAGGATTCCCAAACTCCATAACCTGCTCTACAGAGTGTTATTTTTTGATGGCATTATGAAATGTAGGACTTGGTGTTCCATGCAAGTCAATGCTTTCTACAGTCTAATCCAGCCTTTCTCAACCAGAACCCATGGATTGAACCCAAGGTTTCCTCCAGAGCATGCTAGAGGTTTCTTGAGCCATGGCTGATTGACCTCCCATCCCATAGTGACCGTGTAGTTCCAGGTCAAACTCCCCTTGGCAAAGCCAGCAACAGGGGCGGACTGACCACTTTGGTACTGCCTGAGCACTTTGGCGGTCCCCATCAGGTTTGCCAGGCGCAGTAAAACCAGGGACAGTATGTAAAAATCTTATTTTTCTTTTTTCACATCTGTCCCTGATATGTCCGAAACCGACATGCTTTTGATGTGAAAATCCCGAGATTTTAGCTGCCCCGCCTCTGCACTGTCTCCTGGCATGGTGGCCATCTGTAAGCCCGAGGGCCCCATAATCTTCTATTGCCCCGGGGGCCCCATGAGTTGTCAGTCCGCCCCTGGCCAACAACAACTTTAACAGCACTAAAGGATGGCAATCTGACCACCAATGTAAAGGACATTTTTCCCACGGACTTCCAATGAATTGCTTTTACCAGGGGGTTTCCTGAACTTTATTTCAAGGGCTCCTCTGGGGTATACACGTTGAGAAAGGCTGGTCTAATCAAACCACTAACATTTACAGTGTGGTCTATTATATTTTCACTTAGGAGTCTGAAATGATCCCAACCCGTCTGTATACAAGAAACCGCAATGCTTTCACTTATAGTTCAAGTCTTAGGCCGTGTACACACGGCAGAGAACCTCGACAGGCAGAACACATCGTTCCGCCCGTCGAGGTTCCCTGCCGGCCGTCGAAATCGGCGACCCGTTTTTTACCTGGCTCTACGTGAAATCCAGGTAGATTTTGTCCAGTAAACGACGGCGGCGTAGTGTATTTCTCCCGTCGCAATCCATCTGCGCGAGTAGGGGGCGTGAAGCATTTAAAATAGGCGCGTTCCCGCGGCGATCGAACTGCGCATGCTCCGTTCGCAAATTTCCCGCCGTGCATTGCGCGAAAACACGTCGTCACGTCGTAGTAGCGTCGTTTACGTACATTCCTATTCCCGAACGAGTTACGTTAAAAAAAAAAAATATTTTCAAATCGACGCGGGAACGACGGCCATACTTTACATGGGTAACGCACTGTTAGACCAGCAAAAAGCTCCTCTAACATTACGTAGCCAAAAAATGACGTAGGCGATTGCGAGGGACACTCGTACCTTCGTGGATCGCCGTAAAAACTCATTTGCATATCCCGACGCATGAAAACAACGCGAACTCCTCCCAGCGGCCGCAAAAGTATCGCAGTGTAGATCCGAAGGCTTACGAGGACGTAAGCCTCTCGGATCGAACCCCGAAGCCGCCGTATCATGGTTTGAGGGTTCAAACTAGTGATACGGCGCGCGAAATTTGAAATTACTCCTGTCTAACACCAGTTAGACAGGCGTAATTGCTCTGTGAATCTGGGCCTTAGTATCTATGCATTAATTAAGAACAGCTGAAATGTTAATTTGTATCTAAATCCAAAACCCAAAAATGTAATATATTGCAGCTTAGCAGTCCTTAGATGTGGTGGCCGTATTTGTTTTCTTTTATTGGGCTAAGAACATTTTCAGCAAGCACAGAAAATACCAATTGATCCTGCCGGAGATGCAGCGTCCTTATCACTTTCTGTGCACTGCCGGGAGTTTCAAAAGATCACATCACCCTGCTGCCTGACCCCCATTCATCCATCTTGAGACAATGAACAGTCCTTTGCGTTGCTTTGCAGTATTTTATTGGCAGGACACAACTTGGATAGGGATGATATGAGATGCCCATGACACTTAGCACATTGGTTAAGGTGACCAGATTTTTAAAATGAAATCCGGGGACATATTTTTTCTTTACTATTAATGACAACAATCAGTGACTCTCTGCCCGTCGCCGCCCGCCTCACAGCCTCTGAAGTCTGAGGCCGCGTACACACGTCCGAGAACCTCGTCGGGCTAAACTCATCGTTCCGCCCGACGAGGTTCCCGATGAGCGGTCGGAAAAGCTCGTCGAGCCAAAGTCCTCATTGAACAACGAGGAAAAAGAGAGCGTGCTCTCTTTATTGGCTCGAAGAGCTTCCCGACGGGACGCTCGTTGGAAGTGTACACACGACCGAGAACCTCGGCAGAATATGTCTCCCAGCGAGCTTCTCGCTGGATTCTGCCGAGAAGCTCGGTCGTGTGTACGGGGCCTCACTCTCTGGGCCCTGGCTACTTCTGGGTGCGGAGCGGAGGAAGATCACTCCGCCAGGGAAGGCAAGGAGATAGGCAGGTGGCTGGCCAGGATTTGAGCCAAGGCAGAAGAACATGTGAGCGAAGGTGAATGGGCATGCGCCCAAAACTGCAGAAATATTCCCTCTGCTCAGACCAGCACATGATCATCAGAAAGGGGCACAGATGATGATAAAAATACAACCCCCCCCCCTATGCTAGTAGGCACGGCGAAGCAGGGGGGATGTAATTCAATTTTTTTTTTTTTTTATTCTGCACTGACTGTCTTTGAAATTGCCCCTGCCCCTGATTACTGTAAATCCAATCTGGGGACAAAACCAGGGACAGACTTGGTCCAGGGACAGTGTCCTCAATCAGGGGACTGTCCCCTGAAACTGGGGATGTCTGGTCACCCTAACATTGGTAAAACTTTAATTGGAAGATTAAGTCCTGATAATAAGGCACAGCTAATCGTCCACCTGAAACCCAGACACATGATTCAAAACCCAGACAGTAATTAGGCTCGGAACAAGGCCTGACAGAAGGGTGAGAGGGCACTATGTGCGCCACATTACTATTCTCTTTGGAGTGCCCAAAGGTCTGTTTACATGCCTATAGTGTATACCAGGCCTCAAGGTGTACTCGCCACCAGTTGCCCCGCCCAACCCCTACCATGTCCCTCCCCTAAACCCGCCCCTAGACACTCCCTCATAAATGATCTCATGAAATTACACTTAAATGTTTTATGCAGAATAAAAATAAATATTAACAACAACTTTATCCATGCCCAAAAATGCAGCCTGCCCATGTCTACCAATGCAGCATGTGTCCTCAGTGCAGCCACGGGTCCCCATTGCAGCCAGTGTCCCCACTGCAGCCTACCTGTGCTGGGTAAGAGAGAGGAGAGGAGCCGGAGCTGCCGCCGTCTGGTTGTTCAAAGTGCAGGGAACATAACAGCTTTCGATTCAATAGCTGTGTTCCCCCGCCGTGAGCCGCCATATACAGCCCCTCCCCCTTGTCGGGGAAACTTTTGATAGACAGATCACCCGTCCAACCCTGGGATAGGTAATCTGTCTATCAAAGTGCCCGGACAAGGGGGAGGGGCTGTATATGACGGCACGCCCATCGGGGAACACAGCTATTAAATTGAAAGCTGTAATGTTCCCCGCGATCTGAACAACCATACGGCGGCGACAGCAGCGGCGACTCTCTTCTCCGTGCTCGCCCTGCTCCCAGGCAGCCCACACTTGCGAGCAGGCGAGTGTAAATTTTCAGGGCTGGTGTATACTACAACATAAATTGCTGTGCTAAAGTGTTCGGGTTTTTCTTTCGAAGAAAAAGTGGTAACCCTAGTGTAGACACAAAAGGACAGGAAGTGTGTTACTGGCAGGATCACCAGGTAAAAATAAAGGGGGGTAAAAAGCCTGAAAAGGGAAAACTTCTGCAGCAACCACATTAAGGACCGATGTGCTGTAATAAATCTATACACATTTTTGTTTGTTTTGGGTTTAGATACAATTTAGGCTTTACAGGGCTGTACTGGCCCCTCTGTATGTATGATCTCTTTTATATCCAGGCTCTGTAGCAGAACAGATGGATTATTCTCGTGCCCCTGGTTAAGCTATTTGCCATGACGGTGTAATCCTAAATTTAGTTTAAATGGGTTAGACCTGAAATTTTTCAATAGCTTATGTTCAGGACGGAGAGACATGATTTTATCTTTTCTGCGTGGTGGGTTTTTTTTCTATACAATATACACTGTTTTATATTCTTTTTACTGCTACGAACTAGAAGGTTTTGATTGTATGGTTACTGTTATGTGTGGTATATGCAAACTGAGTATGATGAAAATTGGACTGTATTCTTTCTGTATTCTCAACTGCTTTTAATGAATGTTGGATGTTAAAGTGTATGTCCAGGGGGCACGACCCAAATTCAAACCCAAGCCTCCCTCTAGAACAGGGGTCGAAATTGCTTTCCCTACGCACAGTGCGCAAACTAGTCCTTGGGAGATAGGATGATGAGCTCCGCGGCCACATGGCACTGAGTGCAGGCGGCCTACCTGGATCCTGGTAGGCCAGTCCGGCCCTGTAGGATGTTAACAGATTTGTTTTGCTGGGAGAAAAAACAAATGTACCAATGTGGGGAGGGGCAGGCAGGGGTGGGACATGGCTGGATGGGGGGGGGGGGGTAGGCAGGGGTGGAGAATGGCTGGGTGTGGGATACGCAGCCGTAGAAATGGCTGGTTGGGGCATAGCCCCCAACTGTCCCAGATTTGGAGCAATGTCCCTCTGTCCCTCTTTCTTCCTCATTTGTCCCTTATTTTGGTCTGATCTATATAGATGTGTATATAAAATGCACTTTATATCTTTCAAAAAGTGTTTCCTAGTGCTAAACCTTTAATCCAATTTCTAAATTGCTGCATTTGTACATTTTATAAACCAATACAAAGGAATATTGGTGGTAAAAAAGTCCTTGTGGATTTAATTAACTTTTTTTTGTTAATTCTCCCAGCAAAACTCCCAGGGGGTGTGGCAGGGGGCGTGTCCTATGCCTACATACGTTTGTTAGGTGTCCCTCATTCCCATCTTAAAATGTTGGGAGGTATGGTGGAGGGTGGGCAGGGTTTGGGAATAGCTGGGTGGGGGATGTGCGGGGTTGGGAAGTGGCTTGGTGGGGATAGGCAGGGGTTGGAAGTGGCTGGGTGGGGGGTAGGCATGGGTGGAAATTGCTGGGTGGGGGATAGGCATTGGTGGAAATGGCTGGGTGTGAGATAGGCGGAGGTGGGAAGTGGCTGGGTGGGGGATAGACGGGGATTGGAAGTAGATGGGTGGGGGATAGGCAGGGGTGGGAAATTTCTGGGTGCGCGATAGGCAGGGGTGGGAATTAGCTGGATGGGGGATAGGCAGGGGTGGGAATTTTCTGGGTGGCAGAGAGGCAGGGGCAGTCAATATGCATAGTTCTGTAGTCCAGCAGGCAGGGCTGCTTGGAATTTCAGTGCACTGTGTTGCCAGGCCAAACAAACAAGAAGTTAAGAATTCACTGGATTTCTGACAGATCAACATGTATTTTTTTGTAATTGCAGCTTTATTATAGGAGATGAAACAAGGGGAGACATGAATGTATTGCTGAGATGTACGGAGTATCTTTTTATTTTGCCCAGACATACACTTTAAGTCACCGGGGCATCTAAGGCTTTCTAATGCTGGCCATTCATGAGCAAATTTGTTTGGCAGATCAAAAACAAATCCAAATTCCTACCACTGAAGGCCACCATCGCTGCCGTTTATTTTTTTTTATAGTTTATATGTTTTATGTACCAGGAGAATATGAATAATCAGTCTGGAGAATAGACCGCACTATTGGAGAATACTAACAGGACAACCCCAGAGTTCCGGCGCTACCTATTCATTCCTCCAAGTATTTATTTTGGAGTGGCAGTTTTGTTTTAAATGCAGCTGCTTCATTGTTGGGTGACATAATCCCTCCAGGGGCCCCCCGGTGACTTCACTGCATTCTCTTCATGCTCCGTATTCTAGAGACTCCCTGAGCAGGCGTGGGGTGGATATTTAAATGTATGACAGAGATTCTGAAAAAATGCCAAACAGTATTGCTATGCAGAAATTCCACCCGAAATGGAAAACGGATAACTAAATACTTTTCGTTTCTTATGTTACATTGTATATATAATTCCACTATTTTTATATTCAGTACTTTTTGTTTAGAATGTTAGTCTGTCGTTTTTTTTTTTTTTTTTTTTTTAAGATGCAGTGTTTTTTTTTACTATGTATTAATATAACCTCCAATATTAACCTTAAAGGGTCACTAAACAAATTTTTGCCCCTGCACTTTCCCCAAAGCAGCTGGTCCTTGAGCCCACGCTGCCCCAAAATTGGGAGCCCCATGATGGTTACACAGGAGGCAGTCTGCTTCCTACCTGATTGATGTCTGTTTACCTGCACTGTCATCATTGTAGGGGCCCCAGAGCATTACTTTGCCCAGGGGCCCATGATGCTATTAAGTAGACATGTGCATTCGTTTTCGTTAGAATGCATTTTCGTCCGAAAATCGGGTATTTTCGTTATCGTTTTAACAAACGAAAGCGCAAGAAACGAAAACCGAAAGATCCGACATAAAAAATGCTTTCTTTTCGTTTTCGTTCAGATCCGACGATTTTCGATGCTTTGTCGAATTTCCGTCGTTGAATTTCACAAAGTCATCAAAAATCGTCGTTCTGAATACAGTGAATAGGTATGTTCACTGTATTCAGAACGACGATTTTCGATGCTTTGTCGAATTTCCGTCGTGTAATTCAAACAAAGTCATCAAAAATCGTCGTTTTCGGACGAAAACTTTCCCGACGAAAACAAATTAAATCAAAACGATTTTCGGGAGTAACTAAATAAATGTATTTTCTGGACGAAAACGAAAAAACGAAACAAAATATTCCAGTCTGCACATGTCTACTATTAAGACGGCCCTGAAGGGAGGATTTTACTCTTTTTGGAGAAATTTCCTCTCGGCTCCTAATGTTTGTCCCCCGACACTCCAGATGTCCCAGGTTAAGAAGAAGGACCTTCAAGGGTAACCCTTGTGTCCTGAACCAAAATGCTTGTGTGAGAAGCTACAAATGGAAGCTGCTATTATCTGAATCCCAGGCTCCACACTAGTTCTAAGACAGCACTGACTTCTTTTACAGCCATCCCAAATATGTATTTGGGGCATGTTCATACTAAATGGAAGGATTTTTCTTTTTTATATAACGTTTTGGCTGCTGATGAGATGTCAGAAAGGTTTAATAGGCCTTCAAAGAGGCCCAGTTCCGTCCCCGGCAACGGCCTGTAAAGGAAGCAGATTGTCACCTTGGTCAACGACCCAACCCGGACAATTTGGCAGCTCATCTGGAAAAGTAGATGAGGGCCGTATTACGTCATTTCTATTAAAATGTGCCCAAGAGAACAATACTGGAGGTTATATGTGAAGAATATCGTCCTTCCATGAAAGCACACAGCGCTGGAAGTTTATTTTTATTTCACGTAGACAATATACTGTAGTGTTTTGTATGTCCTCTACAGGCGGGATCTCTCATTTCTGATCTCTGTCACCCACTGTTTTCATGACGGTTTAATCTCAAAGTTACTCCCGTAACGGCTTGGACCTGAAGACGGCCACAGACAGTGAGTGGTTAAAGATATCACAAGTGATTGTCCGGTCTGCTTTATGTTACTTCTATTCAACTTAAATTTTGTAATAATTTCTTTATATTGTCTGTTTACGATTTTCAGATGTGTGCCATTTTATGGAGTGTTATTTTGTGTTCTTTTTTTACATACAAATTCAATAAACATTCTGATTTAAACTATAGTGGTACAGTCAGTTTCGTTTTATTATCTTTGAAGGGACAGTGTATTATTTTTGCATCAGTCTTCTACACTGTAAGTGTAGCGCTACCCCTTATATCAGTCAGTGCCCCCTTTGCATCAGTCAGTGCCCCCCAGAATGCCCCCTTACATCAGTCAGTGCCCCCCAGACTACCCCATTACATGAGTCGTGCCCCTAGAGTACTCCCCTACATCAGTCGGTGCCCCCCTACACCAGTCAGTGCCCCCAGACTGCCCCCCTACACCAGTCAGTGCCCCCAGACTGCCAACCTACACCAGTCAGTGCCCCCAGACTGCCCCCCTACACCAGTCAGTGCCCCCAGACTGCCAACCTACACCAGTCAGTGCCCCCAGACTGCCCCCCCTACACCAGTCAGTGCCCCCTTACATCAGTCATTTTCCCCTTACATCATTCAGTGCCCCCAGACTGTTCCCTTACCTCAGTCAATGCCCCTAGACCAGTGATGGCGAACCTTGGCACTCCAGATGTTTTGGAACTACATTTCCTATGATGCTCCACTACACTGCAGAGTGCATGAGCATCATGGGAAATGTAGTTCCAAAACATCTGGGGTGCCAAGGTTCGCCATCACTGCCCTAGACTCTCCCCTACATCAGTCAGTGCTCCCTTAAATCAGTCAGTTCCCTCCAGACGGCTTCCTTACATCAGTCCGTGCTCCCATACATCAGTCTGTGCACCCAGAGTGCTTCCTCACATCAGTCTGTGCCCCCTTATATCAGCCAGTAAGAGTGGCAGCTTGAATCAATCCACCAGTGAAAGTGCCTTCTTACACATACCTTCACCTTGGCATGGTGGACGGCAGTCATAGACTTTTTAAAATTATCCAATGTGGTGGTTGCGGGCTCTGAGCCTTGGATTGGGCAGGTGTAGGTGTGTGAATAGAAGCCGTGGCCTTTGTCCCTGCACAGGCATGCACCCAGATCCGATCTGAGGCTGGGCTTGGAAGTTCACCCTTTAGCTGGCTCCAGAACTATGCATGCACAGTTCAGGTCGTAGCAACACATTTTTTTATAGGCACTGAAATGTGCCTATTTTTTTTAGAAACGTTACATTTACAGATGGTGAGCAACACGGCCCCACTACTGGTAAGGTACCTCTTTCTATATGCAGCAAGTGAAGTCTTTGCAGAGCAGCTATCTGAGGGGACAGTCTTTTGCCCTAGTTCTTCAACTGACTAGCATTGGGGCTCAGTCTTTACGGTGGTGCACATAAGTGAAGTCCGCTTGTAGTGAATAAGGCTGCTAGTTAGATGGCAAGTCCTCATTTTCTCTGGTCGCCCTGTTCAGATGTCCGCTCACGTCAGGATCTTCCTGGAGCAACTCAAGTCCTCAGCACATAGGGTAGGTTAGCAGTGCTTCTGTCTCAGGCTGCAGGCTTGTAGCAGGTTAGTGTGCACTCAGAGGCTGCGATGTGCACACTCACGTCCCATCACAGCAAGAGGAAGTTTTCTCTCTACAGCCCTGTAGTATATCTCTGGGAGTTGCAGTTCATCACTCCATCTACTCTTATGCCGCGTACACACGGTCGTTTTTTGCGATGAAAAAAACAACGTTTTCTGTGAAGTAAAAAACGACGTTTTTGAAACGTCACTTTTCAAAGACAATTTTGCATACACACCATCGTTTTTTCACAAAAAGCGAGGTTACGTTTCACCACTCTTTTCCATTGAAGCTCGCTTCATAACTAGCTTCTGGGCATGCGCGGGTTGAAAAACGTCGTTTTAAAAGACGTTTTTGCTACACACGGTGACTTTTTGTGAAACAAAAAACGACGTTTTGAAAAACGACACAAAAAATTCAAGCATGTTGGAATTTTTTTTGGGTCGTTTTTTTTTAAGACAAAAAACGACGTTTTGCCCACACACGATCAATTTAAATGACGTTTTAAAAAACGTCGTTTTTTTTCATCGCAAAAAACGACCGTGTGTACGCGGCATTATGCAAGGTCCCCTTCCCAGACTACATTTCTGAAAGCCTCTCGTCCTTCATGTCCACCGGCTCCCTCTGCTGGATAGATGCCAAATGGCACTGAAAGCTAGCAGAAGCATCTTGTATAAGCACACAAAGCAGCTGCAGTACGGGGTCTTTATAGTAGCTCCTTCTCTAGCCAAAAACCGGGCTATATGTTATAATTTAAAGCTTAACTAACCCCCTAAGTATTTCAGTTTTATTGGCTTCTTTCCTGTACTGTCGTTGCTGATTTCACCGCACACTGTGAGCATTAAAAGCTGCAGAAATTCATATAGTGTCCACCTCATTTCCTGGCTGAGGATGTTCAGCATCATCTAGCCCTTTCCACCCCAGTCTAACTGTCCCTGGTTTTCCACTTTTATTCATTGGACTCCAGTTCAAACATTGTGGCTCAGCATCACCTGTGGTCGCTTCCAAAGGTTGTCTGCATGCACTTCTTGTTCAGATTGCTGCAGCAATCGGAGTTGGAAGTGGGAGCAGGAACCTGCTCCACCCACCCCCCAAAAGGTGCTAAATGTGTCTGTGGAGGGGGGGAAGGGTGATCTGCCTTAAGTCTAGGTTCTCATCTATGTGGGCCTCGCTTCATGCGTTTTTCAGGCATGTTTTTCAGAGCATTTTTAAACCCTTGTTGTCTATCCATTTTTGCATGCAGTTTTCATGCATTTCTTGTTTTGTATTATTTTTAAACACAGAAGCTGGCCACCACGCCATTAATGTAGTGGTGGCTGGTGCTCAAATTTTTTGGGGACGCAAAAAAAATAAAATTGCAGCCTCCCTGTGCCAATCAATTGTTGCCACTGTGCCCATCAAATGCAGAAAGTTTTCCCCATAAAATGCCACCAGATTGCCCCAAAATACCGCCAGATTAACCCCCGCTGACATTGACATCTTAATGTGAAAAAAATTGGTGAAAAAAACAGCGTGGGGTCCCCTTCAGGTTTATTATAGATTTGGAGGGGGCCACGCCAATTTTTTATTAAATGGCATGATGTCCCCCCATGGGTCTAGTATTGACTTGGAGGGGACACCCCTATGCCAAAAAATAAAAATGGAGTGGGATCCCCCTCAAATGGTTTAGGAGGGGGGGGGTGCTTGCTCATCCCCTCCCTTTCCTGACCTGCATGCTAGAATAAGGGTCTGGTATGGAATTTGGGGGGGGGGGGGGCGGCTCTCCTCCAAATCCATACTAGACCTGAAGGGCTTGTTATGGACCTGGGGGGGGGGACCCCACACACCATTTCTTTCACAGTTTTAATTGTTTTTTTTTTTTCCCGGGAATTTTTTTTTTTTTTAACATTCAGCTGTCAGAGGGGAATCCTGCGGACAGCTGATGATTCATCGGTTGTTAAGGACGTGGCGGCCAGCTTCCTAGCCTGCACCATAGAAACCAGCTTTATTATAGGTACGTATATAGCGCCGTCAATTTACGCATCGCTTTACATATACATTGTACAATCACATCGATCCCTACCCTCAAGGAGCTTACAATCTAAGGTCCCTAACTCAGAAGCCAATTAACCTACCCAGCATGTCTTTGGAGTGTGGGAGGAAACTGGAGTACCCGGAGGAAACCCACGCAGGCACAGGGAGAACATGCAAACTCCAGGCAGGGAGTGTCGTAGTTGGGATTCGAACCAGTGACCCTTTTTTTTTTTAAACAGTAAAACCAGTGACCCTTTTTACTGCTAGGTGAGAGTGCTAACCACTACACCACTGTGTTGCCAATATACAAGGTTTAAAGGGAAAACCACAAAAATCGCATCACAAAACACTTGCATTTCTGGTGCGATTGCATTAAAGTCTATTACATGCAAAACGTGAGGGAAAAAGTCCCAGACCCTTTCAACAAATGCACCGGCTGCAAAACGCATAGACATGAACGTGTACCATAGGAAACCATGTTAAATGGACTGAAGTGCGTTTCTTCAAACCGCAGTAAAAAAACGTATAAGTGTGAACCTTGGGTAAATAAAAACATTTTTAAAGGTGTATACAATAAAAAAAAAACAAAAAAACCCTGACCGCCTTATCACCCTGCAAGCTACCCTCGCAGCCTGACATCTCTGTGATTTAAGAAACACGGTCAACCTTGATCTTAAAAGAGACTGCAGGAAAATACATTTTATTATTATTTAATGGCACTTGGAGAAGATCTGCTCTTGATACTCAGCGGAGGTCAAAAACTGCACATTAAAAGGGCTCACTTATCGTATAATAAATGATTCAGCTTTTTATAAGAAGATCCTTCTAATTTATAGGCGGGGGAGGGGACCGTTGGAGTGGCTCCTGGCATCCTGTGTGTCCCAGCCAGCGACTTTTTATTTTTCCCTTCTCCTAAGCCACCCAATGACGAGACCAAGAAATAGGACTTCAATTACTATCTATTTAAGATGTGTTCTGTTTTATTATTCATGTTAAGAAACCAATTAGTCTAAAAGCGCTCATTAATTTAATTGATACAAATGTAGCGAGGCGAGTCCCTGAAGATTTCACATCTGCAAAACTATGGATCCATTTATAGGGAAAGGAAAATTAAAAGGTGCGCTTGTAAAAATTAATTGGTTGCGGTAATCTTAAAAACCGCGAGACGCAAGTGAGGTTCGCAAGATACTTAGGAGGGGATCTGTCGCAGTTAAGGAGGAAGTAAACCCTGATGGGCTTTACTTCCTCTTTATGATGTGCACAGGACTGGTGCAAGGATTTTTGACACCCTAGGCAAATCTTGATTTTTAGCGCCCCCTGGCTCCACCCCCTTTTCCCTTCCCATGTAAACCCCACCTTTTTAACAAATCACCCATCAAATGCAGCCTCACCGGCGCCCATCACATGCAGCCTCACCGGCAGGGCAGCTGATAGGGGGGGACCACCAGCCCTCCTGTAGGGGGCCCGGGCAGCAAAGGGATTCATTGTGGTTGGATGGAGGGGTCAATAACAGAATTACTTCCCCCGCATCGACCCCCCTCCCTGTTCTGCCTGCTTCTGACCCCCCCCCCCCCGTCACTGGCTTACCTGTCTCTTAAAAAAAAATAAAAAAAATAAAATAAAAAATGTTGTAAATTGTAATACATTTTAACATTCTTTAAAAAATTAATATAAAAAAAGATTAAAGATAAAACAAAAAAAAAAAAAAATATGTTTTAAAAAAAAGGGCTGTTATGTTTGCTTCCGCTAATAAAGATTTTAGTGTATTTGTGAAAATATTGCTTTGATATATTTTGGGGGGGGGGGGTCTGGGGGGCCCCGTCAGGTAGGCTGTACGGAGCCCCGTGATTTATAACAGCAGCCCTGCTCACCGGCGCCCATCAATGAATGTTTGCTTCCTTACATTCATTCAGGAGTCAGGACACAGACACAGTCCTCCACTGCCGCTGCGCCTCTGACACTATGTGTGAATGGAGCAGTGGCACGCTGGCGCTGCTGATCCTGCGACTTAGTTGCTTGCTGCAGAGAAAAGAGAGTAGGAACACCAGTGGCTGGGCACCCTAGGCAGCAGGGTGCCCTAGGCGGCTGCCTAGTAGTAGCACCGGCACTGGGTGTGCACACCAAAAAAAATAGGGCAAAGGACAGTGATGGTAGAGCAGTGGACGATGTCAAAAGGGCAGAGACTGGTGTCAGTTTATTTTTTTATTATTACTTTTTTACAATATATTCATTTTTTTTGTTTTACAATATTATTTTATTTTTTACAATCTCTTTTAGGAGCCCCATGGGGGCCTGGGTGAAATATCATGGGTCTGTTTTGAGACAAAGGGACTGTGGACAGAGATTGCCCAGTTCCTTTCTCTGCAGTCAATTAGCAGGGGGAATCTGCCCAGCACACCTATGTGGGCTAGTATGAATCACATAGTAGCCCATTATGTGTCACTTACCTGAAACCGAAGCTTGTGATGTCCCCGCTGGCTGGAAGCGTCCATCTTCAGCACGCTTCCTTCCGGGGGCCTCGGGCTTCTGCTCTGTGACTGGCTGGAGTCAAGTGATGTCACTCACGCGCATGCGCACGGGAGCGACCAGTCACGGCATTACCCCCTCTAAAAAACGGCAAAGCGCGCCCTTTCTAAAGTGCGCATGCGCCGAGGACATCGGCGCATGCGCAGAAGAAAGCATTCAGGGACATAGTAAATATCTCCTAAACCGTGTAGGAGATATTTCCAGCACCAACAGGTAAGCCTTAGACCCCTTTCACATGTGTGGACCGTATGTCTGCATTTTCATCCATCCGTTTGCAGATGAAAACGGGACATACATTGGTCCCTATGTGATTGCGGGTGTCAGCGGATGAACATCCGCTGACACCCATAATCATCTGCCTTCGCAAAGATCCGCTTTTGCGGATGGAAGAAAACCCTATTTTTTCTTCCGTCTGCAGAGCGGATCGGATGAACATGGACACACAGTCCGTGTTCATCCGCTCCCCCATAGGGGAGAGCGGAGAAAAAACAGGGCAGTCTCTGCACAGTGTGCGGGGACCGCCCTGTCAGCCGACAGCTCAGCGGGGATTTACGGAGGGTCCCTGCTGAGCAGACAGACACACACTGATACTCAATCAATACTGATCCGCCCCGTGTGCCTTAATCTAGCTACTAAAAGAAGCTGAGGGTAAAGGTAATGGACTGGCCAAGCATGTCTCCAGACCTAAACCCTATTGAGCATCTGTGGGGCGTCCTCAAACAGAATGTGGAGGAGCGCAAGATCTCCAACATCCACCAGCTCTGTGATGTCATCATGGAGGAGTGGAAGAGGACTGCAGTGGCAACCTGTGAAGCTCTGGTGACCTCCATGCCCAAGAGGGTTAAGGCAGTGCTGGAAAATAATGGTGGCCACACAAAATATTGACACTTTGGGTCCAATTTGGACATTTTCACTTAGGGGTGTACTCACTTTTGTTGCCGGTGGTTTAGACATTAATGGCAGTGTATTGAGTTTTTTTGAGGGGACAGCAAATGTACACTGTTATACAAGCTGTGCACTCACTACACAACATTGTAGATACAAAGTGTCATTTCTTCAGTGTTGTCACATGAAAAGATAGAAGAAAATATGTGAGCGGTGTACTTCTGTGAGATATTGTATAAGGCTGAGGTGAAGAACAGAACACAGAAGTTTTTTTTACCTTAACCACTTCCCTACTGGGCACTTTCACCCCCTTCCTGCCCAGGCCAGTTTTCAGCTCTGTCGCACTTTGAATGACAATCGAGTGGTCATGCAAGACTGTAAATAAAGGGATTTTTAAATACAGCTTACCTGTAAAATCCTTTTCTTGGAGTACATCACGGGACACAGAGCGGCATATTCATTACTATATGGGTTATATGGAGTACCTTCAGGTGTGGACACTGGCAATCTCAAACAGGAAGTCCCCTCCCTATATAACCCCCTCCCCTAGAGGGAGTCCCTCAGTTTTGTAGCAAGCAGTATGCCTCCCAAAATGGTCACCCAAAAGAGGGGTGGGAGCTCTGTGTCCCGTGATGTACTCCAAGAAAAGGATTTTACAGGTAAGCTGTATTTAAAAATCCCTTTTTCTTTCTCGTACATCACGGGACACAGAGCGGCATATTCATTACTATATGGGATGTCCGAAAGCAATGCTTTAATGAGGGGAGGGAGACATCTTCCAAAGAAGGATTTAATTTTAGAGGTATACTCAGATACTAGTAAATCCAACTTAAACGAGAAATGTAAATCTCAAATCAAATCAAGGGAGCCCCCTCAGATCCTGAGGAGCTTGAATCGCGGCCTGTAGTACTGACTGCCCAAAGGCTGTATCCGCATTCCTTCTTACGTCCAATTGATAAAATTTTGTAATGACTACGTTGCTGCCTTGCATATTCGAGCCCTAGAGATCTGATGATGTGCTGCCCAGGAGGTGCCCATGGCCCTGGTAGAATGGGCCTTTACCGACAAAGGAGGAGGCACCTCTTCAAACCGCAGGCCCGAACAATTAATTGTTTAATCCATCTTGCGATGGTGGATCAAGCGGCTGCCTGACCCATCTTGGGCCCTTCCGGTAAAACGAACACCACATCTGTTTTCCGAACCTTCTCTGTAGCTTTAAGATAGGCCCTTACGGCCCTGACAATATCCAACGTATGCAGCAACCCCTCCTTTCTAGAGGTGGGTTTTGGAAGAAGGATGGAAGTACCACATCCTGGTTCAGGTGGAAACTGGATATAACCTTTGGTAGAAAGGAAGGATGAGGACGGAACCCCGCCCTATCCTTATGCAAAATGAGATATGGTTCCTTACAAGATAAGGCTGCCAATTCCGATACTCTCCTGGCCGAAACTATGGTGATCAGAAATACCGACTTTCTACTCAGTAAAATCAAGGTACCTCAGCCAACGGCTCAAGGGGTTGTTTCTGTAGGGATGACAGAACAAGATTTAAAGTCCCATGGACAAAGTGGTGACTTGACAGGAGGATTAATACGCAAGACCCCCTGTAAGAAGGTCTTTACCAGCGAGTGGATGGCCAGCGGCCTCTGAAACCACACTGACAGAGCCGAGATCTGTCCCTTGATTGTGCTTAGTGCCAGGCCTTTATCCACTCCTAGCTGGAGAAAACTTAACACCCTGTCAATAGTATATTTACGGGAATTCCATCTTTTGGATTCACACCAGCCTACATAGTTCCTCCACACCCTGTAATAAATCACCCTGGAGGCCGGCTTTCTAGCCCTAATCAGGGTAGGAATTACCTGCCTAGACAGACCTCTACCCCTGAGAATCAGGGATTCAGCCTCCAGGCCGTCAAATTTAGACGCTGTAATGTAGGGTGGAGGATCGGGCCTTGTGAGAGTAGGTCTGGTTGTAGAGGAAGAGTCCAAGGGTCTCCCACTGCCATCTTCAGGACTAGTGAGTACCAAGTCCTCCGGGGCCAAGCCGGAGCTACTAGAATGACTGGCTTGTGCTCCACTCTGATCCTGCGCAACAGGCGAGGGAGTAACTGTAGCGGAGGGAATGCATAGAGAAGTTTGAATTGATGCCAAGGGCAAACCAACGCATCGGTTCCGCAGGCCATAGGATCCCTCGCTCGAGACACGAACCTGTCTAGTTTCTTGTTGAACCTGGATGCCATTATATCTACGTCCGGCATTCCCCACCTCTGGCAGATTGTCTGAAAGACCTGGGGATGCCGAGACCACTCCCCTGGCAACCGACTCTGGCGACTTTAAGAAGTATGCCTGCAGGTTGTCCACTCCGGGAATGAATATCGCCGAAATGCAGGGTACATGAACCTCTGCCCACTGAAAAATCAAGCTCTTGAGCGGCCTGACTCCTGGTTCCCCCTTTGGTGGTTTATGTATGCCACCGCCGTGGCATTGTCTGACTGGATTCTCACCGGGAACCCCTTTAATCTGGAGGTCCATGCCAGAAGGGCTAGGCGAGCAGCTCTGATCCCCAAGATATTGATGGGGAGCTGCCTCTCTGCTTTCCCCCAAGTTCCCTGGCGAGAGAACCCCTCGAAGACCGCCCCCCCAGCCTGCCAGGCTGGCGTCTGTGGTAACTACCTTCCAGACAACAGGGCTGAAGGATTTTCCCTTTAGAAGATTCTGGGGGTTCAACCACCAGGCCAGGCTTTGTCGGACCCTTGATGATAGCGTCAAAGGGGACTCTAAGGCATGTGCCCTCTTGCCCCAGGCTGCTAGAATGGCTGCCTGTAGGACGCGAGTGTGGATCTGAGCGTATGGTACTGCCTCGAACGTGGCCACTAGCTTGCCTAGTACTCGCATACACAGGCGAATAGTTGGTTTTTTCTTGTTTAGAACCAACTGAACCAACCCCTTGATAGCCTCGATCTTTACAAGGGGCAGGAACACCCTTTGCTGTTCTGTGTCTAACCTCATGCCGAGGTATTCCAACTGCTTTGTAGGCTGGAACGCTGACTTTCCCCGGTTTAGGACCCAGCCGAATCCTTCGAGGTACCGAACCGTGAGGTTTACTGCCTGTTGCAGACCCGGCCGTGAGTGATCTATGATTAAAAGGTCGTCCAAGTATGCTAGGACTGTGACCCCTTGGATCCTTAAATTGGCCAGAACTGGGGCTAGGATCTTCGTGAATACCCGGGGGGCCGTGGCCAGCCCGAAGGGGAGCGCCCTGAATTGGAAGTGTCGCTGCCCCACCGCGAAGCGTAAAAATCTTTGATGCGACTGAAAGATTGGTACATGAAGGTAAGCATCCTTTATGTCTATGGAGGCCAGAAAATCGTCCCTCTGAAGCGCGGCGGCTGCTGACCGGATGGATTCCATCCGGAAGGAACGAACCCTTAGGTAACCGTTTAACCTCTTTAGGTCCAAGATTGGCCTGACATCGCCGTTGGGCTTTGGTATGACAAAGAGATTGGAATAGAAACCTAGCCCTTGCTCTTGGGCTGGCACCTCTATTATTACGTCCTGGTAGAGCAGGTGATCCAAAGCTGCCAGCAATGAGGCCTTCCTTGCTGGATCCTTTGGTAGCTTTGATTCTTGAAAATGAGGCGGAGGACACCTTAGAAACTCCAGTCTGTAGCCTGTGGTTACAGATGCCCGGACCCATTTGTCGGGGATCTTGGCTTCCCAAACTTCTGAGAAGAAACGAAGCCTTCCCCCCACCCGCGAGAGTGGGGGCGCCCCTTCATAAGGCCGACTTAGGGGCTGTCTTTGTCGGCTTGCGATACCATGGCCTCTTACCCCCAGGGGCCTGTCCCTGCGATCTACTGTTAACGTTGGATCGTGCAGGCGGCCGTCGATACTGCCTGGAATTTGAGGGCCCCGAGACAGGAAAGAGCTGCCTTTTAAATGTAGGACCCCAGAATGTCTTTTTGACCGGTAAAAGGGTACTCTTGCCACTTGAAATAGTCTGAATATATTTATCCAGATCCTCTCCGAAGAGTCGTCCTCCATGGAAGGGAAACCCTGCCAGAAGCTTTTTTGCATGGGGGCTCCGCCGCCCAGTTCTTCAACCATAAGAGCCTTCTCATGTGCACCAAAAATAGTGATAAACGAGAGGCCTGCTGGATGGAATCTTTTATAGCATCTACAGCAAAACACAGAGCTCTGGGAATGTCAGAAAACTCTTCTGCTTGTTGGGTAGGCATGTCCTTTAACATTTCTTTTGTCTGGTCTTTTAACGCCTGACAAACACCAATCGCAGCCACAGCTGGCTGTACCACTGCTCCTGCCGTAGCAAAGGATGCTTTTAAAAGTGTCTCTACCCGTTTATCAACCGGATCTTTAAACATATGTATGTTTTCCACCGGGCAAGTTAGTGATTTATTCACACATGAGATGGCTGCATCCACTACTGGGAGCCTCCACCTCTTGGAGAATTTTTCCTCCATGGGGTAAATGACCGCAAATCTTTTCGGTGGCAGAAAAATCCTGTCCGGCCGTACCCAATCCCGAAAGATCAATTCCTCCAAGAGAGGATGGACCGGAAACACTGCGTTGCTTAACGGAGCTTTCAAAGAGCCCAGAGAGGATACCGGAGGAACCTGAGGCTCTGGCAATGGTAAACTAAATGCCGAGCGGACCATGTCCGTCAAAGACTGTACCCACAGTCTCTCTGTCTGGGAGTCTGAAAATGGTTCCTCAGAGGCAGATCCCTCAATCCCTGAACCCTCTTGGTTCAGGTCTAGTTGATCCTCCTGTGATTCCAATTCCTCCGGAGAGAGAATCTCAGCATCTGAGGATACACCTCTTGGTGATGGGGATCTAACCCGTTTCTTACCAGGAATAGCTCTAGCGATCAATGCTGCTATTCTCTCTTCTAGCCCCCCTAGGGATACGGCTAGCATCTCCTCTGTGATAAACACAGGGCTGGGCTGATCTGGGCCAGCCTCCGCACCAGATCCCCCTAATGGCTCATCCAAGGCGCCCTTTATGTTAATAAGTTGCGGGGAAAGTATCGGCATATCATCAGAATCAGAAGGGGAACCCCTTTGTTTTTTGGTCTTTTTTGTACCCTTTGACCCCGAACCTTTGGAAGCCATAATACAAAATCGAGGGACTCCGCCCACACAACAGACTGTAGTGGCCAGGAGTACAAAACCAGAGCTTAGGGGACAATAGATCACTAATGCCCAAAAACTGATGGGATCCCGTATGTTTTTCTCCTTTTTTTTTTTTTTTTTTTTTTTTTTTAAATATATATTATATATATTTTCTTTTTTAAAACATACAGTGACCCCAAACTTAGTTTGCCAGCCTTCAACCTGCTGCAAAAAGGGAAATTTCTTGGCTTAACAAAAAAGGCATTGGAACAAAGTCCAGCATGTACTACCCCTCTTCCGCCACCGGGAGTCACTGTTCTGCCGCTCTGCGTCCTCTCCTTCTGAAATCAGCCTCAGACTGAGCACTGACAATGCCTGCTGATCTATAACAGCACAAGGCGCGCCCCTGTATGACGCCGCAGGCACGCCCCCTCCCCGCCCTCCTGTCTGAACGGCGCGAAAAACGTCTATAAGACGTGCGCGCGCGTATGCCGGAACAGGAGGAACATGGAGGAGCCGCGCTGCTGGAGACCCAGGACTGCAGAAACAGGCGGCAGATTCAAACCCCCGGCCAGGTAGGACTCTCCAAAAGGCCCCTAGGGATCTTTACTAGTCCTAGGAAGAAAGCAGCAGGTTAGCTAGCAACACATTCTTAGACCGGGGAACCTAGTGATGGGGGAAAAAGGTGTCATCCTGTCTCTCTCAGACATAGTGAGCAAGGTTGCCCATGCAGAGCATACTTAGGCTATCCCCCCTTTTAGGTTACCCCGGAGAGCCTGCTGTCGAACCAAGTCCCGCAGGCTCCCCCTTACCTGCTCCATGCTGCAGGATGTTTGTCCAGCAAACTGATCCAATCTTCTCCCATCTCCGTGGGTAGCGTAGTAGACCTTCAGGCCCTGGGGTCCTATGAAGGTACCCACTGTCCTGGACCTATATAGCACCCTGGCAAACAGGAACTTATGGTTTTTACAAACTCCAAGTCCTGGGCCCAGGGTCCAGCCCTCCAAAGAGGAGCATTATAGGCAAAACCCCACGGTTTGGGGCCCGGGTACTGTCCACTTTGGCACTGAGGCTCCTTGGACAGATCCGGTTAGCCCGCCCTTAATCCCAAGGATGTGGAGCAAAGCTATTCCGTGACCAACACCTAAGACACTGGCGAAAAAACTGAGGGACTCCCTCTAGGGGAGGGGGTTATATAGGGAGGGGACTTCCTGTTTGAGATTGCCAGTGTCCACACCTGAAGGTACTCCATATAACCCATATAGTAATGAATATGCCGCTCTGTGTCCCGTGATGTACGAGAAAGAAAAGTAATTTTCCTCCTTCACTGACGTGCGTTGATGAGGCTGCACTGATAGGCGGCACTGATGGGCACTAACATGTCACAATGATAGGCAGCACTGATTGTCACTTATGATGATCAGTGCCCTGATTATCAGTGTAGATGTTCCCTGTGAGAATCATCGGTTACTGGCTCTTTTCTCCTTCCGCTTTCACAGCATGTGAGAAGAAGACTGCCGATAACAGCAGGTCTGTTTTTACTGTGATCAGACACTGACGCTGATTACATGGTAAAGGGCCACTGTGATCAGCTGTTCCTAAAAACACAGAGCGTGGAGGGGGGGCAGAGTTCTGGGAGGATGCTTTCCTAGAACCAGCCAATCGCGCTGTAACCATCACCTGACTATGGCGCGATCGGCATTTGGTTAATGTAGAGAATGCATTACTTAAAAAAACTTCTAGCTTTACAAATTACTACATCTATTTTCGCAGTGGTTACACTTTATCTTTAATCTACAAGGTACGTTTTGGGATGGGGGAGGAAACGCACAGAAAAATACAAACTCCATGCAGGTAGCCCTGGTGGGACTCAACCCAGGACAGGCATGCACAGGAATGAATGCTATATGAAGAAAAAAAAAAAAAAGACGAAATACTTGATGCATATTCAGTTTTTGATATAATTTTCATCACATGTACAAAAAAACGGTCATAAAAATAAAATGTCATATTCATTTTTGGATATTATTTACAAAGTCAACCAAAATGATAAAAGCAAAACCTGTCACCACAGCAAATAGATCAAACCATCATAAAACACCCACTTGGGTCCAAAAAATTCCCAGACCAAGGAAACTCCAGAAGCTCCAGCTTTGAAGTCTTAGGGCCAGATTCTCAAAAAATTGCGTAGCATATCCCATTTACGCTACGCCTATGCAGTTTTTACGGGCAAGTGCTGTATTCTCAAAGCACTTGCTCCGTAATTTGCGTCGGCGTAGCGTAAAGGGGACGGCGTAAGGCCGCGTAATTCAAATAGGGAAGGAGGGGGGCGTGCTGTATTTAAATTAAGCGCGCCCCCGTGCCGAACGAACTGCGCATGCCCCGGCCTTAAACGTAGTCCACTGTGCATGCTCCATCGTACGCCGCAACGTAATTAACGTATAGGCCTATTCGCGACGAGTTACGTAAACGACGGAAAAACACGACGCTGTCCCGACGTCCATACTTAACATGGCTTACGCCGGAACTACGCAAGGTTACCCCTCCTTATAGCAGGGGTAACCTTACGCGTACGCAAACTACGTCGACGCGGCGCAAAAAAGTTTGGGAATCGGCGTATCGGCTCATTTGCATATTCGGCGCAGAAATCGAAATAAACGCCACCTAGCAGCCAGCGTATTATTGCATTTAGGATCCGACGGTGTAAGTGACTTATGCCAGTCAGATCCTAGCGGAATTCCGGCGTATTTTGTTTTGTGGATACAAAACAATGATACGCCGCCAGGATATTCGAATTACGCTGGTGTATCTGTAGATACACCGCGTAATTCTTTTGAGAATCTGGCCCTTAATCTTTAACCTCAGTTCAATAATCTGATCATTTCCAGTAAACAGAGGTCCTTGCATTGCTGGAGGGGATTGCCAAAACACCTCTCTGGATAAAACTCGGCATTTGCATACCAGTGCCAAGAGTTTGGAGGTTCCTGGGGTGTTCCAAAAGAAAAAAAGAAGGCGGCATCTCTTCCAAGTTTAACCTTGTCACTATAATAAAGACGCCAAATTGCTTTTCAGCCTTTTGACTAAGATCAAGTGTAGCATCTGTTCTTTTTAGTGTCCAGTAGGGGTGCGCCACTGTCATTCTGGCTGTAAGGCACCACCGCTGGTACGATGGGGGCCCTGAGGCATCTTCCCCGTGGGAAAAAACAACAAATTAAGAGTTTCCTGGGTAAGGTGGAAGTCTGGCATATTTCACTGGTGTGGAGGGTAGGGAGGGGCCCAGTGCCTCTTGATTTAAACTTTGCTGTCTTGTTTGGCTGGGAAGGCAAAGGGCCTGCGGTGTCAAGAAACCCCTGGGAGTGGTGCCTCGGTGGTATCGGAGTAGTACTTTGGGTTTGGGATCTCACTATGAAACAGCATTAGGACACGACGCCTAAGCTTCTTTTCTGCACCACACCATATGGGCTAGGCTTTTAGGCCAAGGATTTTTGTAACCAGACCTAAAGGCCTACCCATTGCACATTTTTCATTTTCCATGTTTCAGAAGTGTTCGTCACTTGCAGTTACAACACATGCATCTTTGCCCTCTCGTCATTGCAGGGTGTGGGTATTTGGGCCTACCTTGAAGTCTAGGGGGAAGATTTGTGGTCATTAGTTCCTTTCTCCCCTGCCTTGGGGTGGAGATTTCTTTTTGGAACAGCCCCACACCTCGTACTCATTGGTTGGCTTCAGCTGTTCATGAGGAGCATGGTCCAGTGGGCATTTTGGCAGTGGAACCCAGACGTGCCTTGCCCCTGTCAAGAGTCTTGAACACTAGGGGGTTCAGGGAAGGACCCTTTCTCTTCAGGAGGGGACCATTTAACGTATCTCAAGTGCACTTTTCTGTTGGGTTCATACACACTTTTTTGCCTCACTTGTGAAATTTTTGTGCACCACACCACAGGTTCAAAAGAAATTAAAAAATAAAAATACAGTGGAACCTCCGATTGCGAGTAACGCAGTTAACGAGCGTTTCGCAATACGAGCGCTGTATTTTTGAAAATCCTGACTTGGTTTGCGTGTTGTCTCGCAGGATTCAAGCCACAGCAGTGTGCAGTACCACATTTGGCCTAAGGTGGGGCGCCGGAGCCAAGTGTAGCCGATTGGAAATACTCAGTTCCCGAGCCTTTCCGAGTTTGGCTGAGCTGTCCTCGGACCTCTGAGGCCTCGTACACACGAGCAGACAGATTTGTTCAAATCTGTCTGTCTGACAGATTTGAACAAATCTGTCTGCTGGGATTTTGGTTTGCTCGCGTGTACACATGAGCAAACCAAAATCCCCGCCAGCAGACGGCGCGCTGACGTGTCGGTGACGCCGCCACGTCACCGCACCAGGAAGTAAAACACTTCCGCGCATGCGCCGAATCCATTCGGCGGTGGTGCGGCGGCGGTGCGGGACGACATGTCTGCTGGTAAGTGTACTAACCAGCAGACATGTCGGGCGGACGGATTCCCACCCAATAGATTTCAAAGCATGCTTTGAAATCTGTCGGGTGGCCAAATCCGTCGGCTCGGTCGTACACACGATCGAATCTGTCTGCTGAAACGGTCCAGCAGACCGTTTCCAGCGGACAGATTTGATCGTGTGTACGAGGCCTGAGTGTTTACGAGGCTCTCCAGCACCCCCAACCTCTGGCCACATGCGGTATTGCATGCCATTAAAATTAATGCGGAACAAATTGGGGAAACTCGCTTTGATATGCAAGTGTTTTGGATTAAGAGCCTTCTCCTGAAACAGATTATGCTCGTAATTTAGAGGTTCCACTGTACATTTATTTTTTAGAGAGAGAAATCACTTTAAAGCTCATTACTGGGCAAATATTGCACCCCCGCTCCATCAATCTGTGAGAAATGTAGAAGTTATGGTCACCCACAGTGGTTGAACTCTGGATCAAAAGGCAACCAGAGGCAAACCATAACACTGAGTAAGCAACAAGGCATACCTGTAAAAATACTTGATCAATGTTGATATTTTGGATACGCTAGAACCATAAAAATCTGCATTAGATTTAAGCCTATTAAGTCCCCTTTCACACGGGGGGCGGATCCGTTTGACGGACTCCGCTGATCCCCACTGAGCAGGGAGGATGACATGACTGTGCAGAGACGGACCAGGTCAATGTCCTGCTCTCCTCTAGGGGATGATCAGATGAAAACGGACCGCCTGCTGCTTTCATCCGATCCAATCCACCAGATGGATCGAAAATATGCCATCCGCCTGGATTTGGCGGACAGGATCAGGATAGCAGCGAACATGTCACCGCTGCCCCATAGGGGTGAATGGATGGTGTGATCAGGTCCGCCTGAAAAACTGAGAGGTGGACCCGATTGGATGGCCCTTGTGAAAGGGGCCTTAAACTTCAAAATTCTGCTCATCATGCTATGCAAACTGAAGTCGCATGTAAAGCACAGAAACACAAAATCCACATAACTCGACGTTTAAGGTGGTACATAGCAGATAGAAGACCACATTTCCAGGCAGTTACAGGCCCCTGGAGAGAGGTGCGATTTGCTTTTACTCTATGAAGAATCACAGGGGGTGAATGTTGTGGGGTCCGGTGAACGCAGGCAGTTCATATGAAGTGGCTTCTGGCATTAAAGAATGGGGTCCGTCCCATTCCAGTCTACAACAGCACCTTTCCATCTGAAAAACAAGGCCGGGAGAAGATACTGTTAAAGCAGCTGAAAGTTAAAGGATCACTAAAGATAAAAAAAAAAAAAGTAATTTTTTTTTTTTTAAATAACAATACATGTTGTTATACTTCCCTCCACTGTGCAGCTCGTTTTGCACAAAGTGGCCCCGAACCTGGTCTTCTGGGGTCCCTCGACGGCTGTCTCTGCTCCCCCCACAAGAACTCACCTTCAAGCTTGCATGGTGTTGAGTTATTGCAGGCGCGCTCCCGTGATATAGCGGCGGCCATAGCTGCCGACTGTATCACTCGGCCCCCGGCGAGTATAAGATTTCCTATCATCTGTGCCCAGTCTTGTCACACAGAGTTATTCCAGCTCTGAGAAATCCTCTTTTAATGTTCAGTGCAAATTAACAGAATTCCAGATAAAAACTTGCCAAATTATAAAGTCCGTTTCTCTGTTTTTGCTTTCAGTGACAGGTTATTTACAAATCTAGCTTGGACATGTTTATCATGTTATGTTTATCATAATATGAGGTGATCCAAAGTTCATTGTATATTACCAGGATGTGTTATGTGGGGGAGGGGTGGATTTCTCAATTTTATTACCTCATGTTATGATAAACATAACATAACATATGATAAACATGTCCTAGCTAGATATTAGGGTTGTCCCGATACCGATACTAGTATCGGTATCGGGACGATACCGAGTATTTGCGGGAGTACTTGTACTCGCGCAAATGCTCCCGATACCTAAATAGAATACTTTTTTTGTATTTATCAACATGTTCTGTGAAAATTCTTTGAGTTTTTTACTACTGCGTGACAAGCAAATAAAACATTTTTATTCATTTTTACAAATTTTTATTCTTTTATAATGTCTTGAGTTAGAGTTCTTCATAATTCTAAAGAAAATATCCTTAGTCTGTATTGTGGTTTGAAAACGGTCACATGACATTTAAAAAAAAAGTATCGGTATTCTGTATCGGCGAGTACATGAAAAAAAGTATCGGTACTTGTACTCGGTCCTAAAAAAGTGGTATCGGGACAACCCTACTAGATATGTAAATAACCTCTCACTCAAAGCAAGAAGAGAGAAACAGACTTTTTATTTAGGCAGGGTTTTATCTGGAAGGCTGTTCATTTTCACTGAACATTAAAAGAGGATTTCTCAGATCTGGATTAACTCTGTGTGGCAAAACTGGGCACAGATGATAGGAAATCTTATACTCTACATTGTGACATAAAAAAAAAAAAAAAAAAAATTTTTTTTTTGGGTTTACATCCACTTTAAGGTGAAAAAAAAACTTTTACCTTTACAACCCCTTTAATTTGTTTATATATTTTGCCTTCCCTGGTCCCTCCCTCCCAGTCAACAAGGTGCTGGTATTGAGGTGGTTTAGGTCCCACATATAAAAGGTATTGTACGTGTGAGACAAGTAAACACACTGAACCTGAAAGCAATAAAGATCAGCTGTACTCACTTGGTCCTGATACAAAACTCCAGCGGAGGAACCAACTCATTGTCTTCATCTTCTACATAATTCCCTGAGGTATCTGAAAAGACAGGAGGAGCAGAGGTGAGATAAGAGAGCCACGGCTTGCCTAGAAGTCACAGAGCTGCCGATACAATAAAGACGGGTCTGGACTCGGCACCGCCCTCTAGAGATCGGCAGGATTAAAAGCAGATCAAACCCAATCACTGAAATCCTATATATGTTTTTCTGTACATAATAATATATAGTTTAAAAACTGATTTGAATCTTTATTAAATCTTAAACTGTTAAAAAAATAAAAATAAACCCTGGTATGTAGATTCTTTTTCAGGTACTTCCTGTTGTGGGGTGACAACTGTTTCCCGACTGTGCTTCCGCAGTGACTACAAACAGCTGTGAAGACACATATTGCACAGGCATGTTCCTAGGCGTTGCATTGCCATGGGTGGCATTTTTCAGGGGGCCACGCCACCCTAAGGCAGAAGGGACACTACGAGGAATGGCATCGCTATGCAGGTGCGTACCTGGGTGACACCCGCCAGAGGGGTGACACCAGGGCCAGCCGCGTACTGACCACTTGGTGACAGGGGAGCGAAGCGGAAGCAGGAGGTGGCAGGGCTGCAGCCAGGAAGAAGCTCAATTGGCAGAGCAGGTCGGAGTCCAGGGCTGTGATCGTGACCTTGACAGCCTCTCTACACACAGCTAGTAAAAAGAAGCCGGCAGGCAGCCAGAAGGGAAAATAGGAGTCCGGTGCAGTCTCACTCCCTGCTCCCCCTCCCCCCTCATCCCTCTGTCCCCCCCCTCCCTCTCCCCCTTAAAGGGATTTAATTCCCCCCCAATAACATACTCGGTGGGGAAAAAGCCCACCATTGAGCTATTGTATTCGGACAGTAGGAAGATCTCCCTGCCGGCGGAATACAATGAACAGTGTTGCCGGCTATAGCCGATGGCAATCACCAAGCGAAAAAACAAACAGGCTGGTTGTACAGAAGTCGATCAAGTTCTTTACAACCAGTCTGTCCATAGATGGATTGAAATTCAGCTAGTCCGTGCTAATCTGGCCATTCGGACAACTGCTATCCATCTATGAGCGGCTTAAAAGAGAAGTATGGGATTTTTTTTTCATTTTAGAATCATACTTGCCTACCTAGGTGGATGCTGCATTTGTCCCTAAGGATGAGCATTGAGCGATCAAAGACTGCCGGTCACTCAGTTCTCAGATCTTCGTGAGCAGAGAGAGATGGTGACTGTCAGTCACCACTGTCTGCTCTGCCCCTCCAATGCTCACTGGTGCGCTGGGCTGTGGAAGGGGCAAGAGCGGCTGGCTCAGGCTCTTAGCAGCTGAGAGGCTGAGCCAGGTGCTGGTCCAGGCATGCGAGTGGATCCCGACCATGTGGTCGCAAACTTTCCCGAGCCTGGACCAGAGTTCTGTCGAGAAGTGCACGGGATGTACTGTGCATGCGCGCCGTACTGACGCAACCATGGCGCATGCGCACATCGTAGGAGGAATCTCTCGATGGGAAATACCATTTCACAGGCACAATTTAAACCTATACAAACAGCAGGGGGAGACCGTAGTTCTCAGATTGTGCATAGCTGCTGCTGGAGGATGGCTATTGGCTGTGTTTAACCATTTCCATACCAGGCACTTTCCTGCCCAAGCCAATTTTCAGCTTTCAGCGCTGTCACACTTTGAATGACAATTGCGCAGTCATGCTACACTGAACCCAAACAATTTTTTATCATTTTGTTCCCACAAATAGAGCTTTATTTTGATGGTATTTGATCACCTCTGCGCTTTTATTTTTTGTGCAACTAAAAAAAAAAAAAGACTGAAAACTGAAAAAAAAATAAAAAAATTAAGTTTTTATTTTTTTCTGTAAATAAGTATTTCTTCAATTACGGCACTGATATGGCGGCACTGATGGGCACCAATGAGGTGGCACTGATAGGTGGCGCTGGTATGCGGCACTGATGGGTACGGATAGGTGGGCACTGGGCATAGATGGGCACTGATGGACACTGAGGGCATCACTTCAGTCAGTGCCCATGTTGCCATGGGCATTTATTGTGCTCTTTTTTTATTGTTTTTTTTTGCCTATTATTGCTTTAATGTGGCCATGGTGGCTTCCCTGGTAGTCCAGTGTGGGCATCCGAGGGGGGGCTGCGCTGATAAACAATCAGCGCAAACTCCCCCTGTCAGGAGAGCCGCCGATCGGCTCTCCTCTACTCGCATCTGTCAGACGGCTCTTCCTGTTCACATCGTGATCAGCTGTGATTGGACACGGCTGATCACGTGGTAAAGAGCCTCTGCCGGAGGCTCTTTACCGAGATCGGAGATGCGGGGTGTCAGACTGACACCCCGCATCACTGATCGCCCTGCACCCCCACGGGGGCGCGCCCGCATGTTATACTGCTGGACGTCAATAGACGTCCAGTGAGGATTTCAGAACCACTTCCCGGACATCAATTTACTATTGACCGGGCGGGAAGTAGTTAAGGGATGGTCTTGTCTGTGTTGCAACCCGCCCTTTCACAGAGGCAAAACTGCCCATTCAACACAGAAAACCCGCCCTGCAACACAGACAAAATCGGACCCATTGGCACACTCATAAAGTAAATCTTATTTTCAAAACTCACCAATTGTGAGGCGAATCTCCTCCTGTTGATTCGCCAGTCCGTCATAATAATATAAATCAAATTTTCGTTCCGCTCTCCAGTCGCTCACTAAATCCTTCTTCAAGCAAAAGAGGACGCTAAAGTGACTCTCACTGCAGACCACCCAGATAGGATACTTTGGGGTCTTGAGATAGGAACCAACCTGAAGGAAAATAAAACTCTGTATGTCTGGGGAAAATAAAAACACATCCAATAGATTTCTGCAATGAATGTTAATTTCCCCAAGTTTTATCCTTTAAATCTGCCAGGCTCCACCTGAATAGCTGGAAGTGTGGCACTGACACCGGATGTACCGCACATAAAAAGTATCCAACGCTAGGTCTGCGTTAACGCTGTGTTAGACCTTCACTGTAGTCTTGTCCGTTTTCCCGGCTCCTCTCCTTTTTTTTTTTTTTTTTTAAAGTGTATTTTGTGCGTGAACTCGAGAGAGAGGAGCCGGACTGCAGGAGTTGGGAGTAGACAGACCCTCCCCCCGGAGGCAATCGCCATCCTTCTCCATGCCCCCGGTGGCAATGGCGGGTGTGAGGGGGGCCTCCCACTCACCCCGCCCTACCTGCTCCACTTGGGAGCCCAACTGGGGCACAGCAGGACCCCAACGGGGCAGAGGGACTCCCCCTATGAGGGAGTGAGGGGGCCTAGCCCACCCAGCCAGCCCCGTAGGTCCTTCGCCTCTCTTTATTTTAAGAGACCGCATGGCCAAAGTGTGTGCGTGTTAAACCAATTTTGTGTGCGTACAAGTGTGGTGGTTTTTGTGGGGGGGGGGGGGGGGGGGGTGGGTGTACTAAGCACAGGCGTACCTTGCATAGCACACCCACCTGGAGCTGGGCTGGGACCACCAAACTCAATTCACATGTAGCCGAGACCGGGATCCGAACCCTTGGCTGCAGAGGTGAACGGCTTGTCAGCGCAGTGCCAATCACGTTGAGCCACCACAGCTCCCTACATCCCGGCTCCTCTCCTGGACTGAAACGGCTTACTCTGATTTCACTGCACACTGTGAGCTTCTCCCAATGTGCATTAGAAGTCGCAGCAAGTAAAGTTCACCTCATTATCTGGTTGGAGGACATTTGTCATCATCTAGATCTCTCCTTTCCTGACCAACCCAGGTAGAACCTTTTCATTCATAGGATTACATTTATTTCTATTATGGAGCCCCAGCATTGTGTATGGGTGTTGCCTAGGGTGGTCTGCATGTAAATACAGTCTTCCTAGGAAGGCCCACTATACAGTCCTACAATCTTCCACCAAGGCATTGGTGGTCAAATGTTTTGATATGGGGGGCCTTAAGCGCAGCACTTGACATCACCAAGGAGCCATAAATAAAATTTTGTGAATATTTAGTGTCAGAGACAGAAGATACACAACAGGATATAGTCAGAGACTGCGGACGGGATACAAGAAATGGTCAGAGACTGCGGACGGGATACAAGAAATGGTCAGAGACTGCAAATGTGATACAAGAGATGGTCAGAGACTGCAAATGTGATACAAGAAATGGTCAGAGACTGCAAATGTGATACAAGAGATGGTCAGAGACTGCGGACATGATGCAAGAGATGGTCAGAAGCTGCTTTCTTGCTGGAGAAGACTGAACATGCTATAGAAGTTTTTGGAGACTGGGGACATGATTTAGGAGAAAGTCAGTGACTGCAGACATATTATACGAGATAAATCATTGCTATAACAAGGCTATAAGAAAAAACCGGGTTAGTGTCTGAAGGGTCTCACAGGTTGGGCACCAGGGCATTAAGGCATATTGGTATCTGCATAAATACCAGTTGACTTGCCAAAAATTCAGTGTGCTCCTGTTCCTATCTGCTGCACTTATCTTCCAAGTAGTTCTATCAGCCCTACCCAATTCACCTTTGTGGACTAAAGCACACTCCCCTCTATGCCATGGAGATGATGAGAGGGGGAAGTGTTCTGTACTTCAGAGAAGACACACTTTGTCAGGGCTGAGTTCTGACTCACTAATTTGTATTATGTGAGCTTTAGCTACTGAGCTCTTCAAACATTAGGCTGTTTTCAGTAAAGCAGTTAAACAAACAGGAAAACAGCTGAAAAGCAGCCTAGAGAGCCATACCAATAAACACCTGACAAAGTCTGTTCTACAGACTCCCATAGGTGGGGTCTGGTGTTTTTATTCTGCCCAAAAACATTGTATTGTGGTAGAATGGAGTACTTACCTGGCACACACTGTAATGTTCGAAGAGGGAGAGAAAGCCAATATCACTGCGGCTGGAGACCCCCTTTAGGACAGTGGTGTTCCCATTCCCAGAATCAAGCTCCATGATGTCATTGAAGACGTTGGACACAGCTCTACCTCCCAGGATGAGATTGACAAGCTCCTGTGATAAATGATAAAGCAGAGAACCCATTTATTAAAAGAACTGATCAGAGATCAATAACATGCCTCAGATTGCGAGTAACGCAGTTTACGAGTGTTTCGCAATACGAGACTTTTTTTTTTTTAAATGTGACGCGGTTCGCGTGCGTGGTCTCGCAAGACGAGCAGGATTCAAGCCCCTGTATTATGGGTGGAGTGATCCCCTGCCAGATAGTTGCTATATAGTCCCAGCCGGGACACCATCATGAGGTGCAGCACAGGATGTGGAGCACAAGTCCCACTGAACAGCAATTCCTGGGTGTCAGTTATTAGGCCACGGACACCAATGTGGGGGAAGTCTTATCGACCCATTGATAACAACTCTAGGAAGGTTATTTAAAAGAGAAATATGGAATTTTTTAATTTCCCCCACCCCAAGAATCATACTTACCTAGGTAGATGCAGCATAGCTCCGATGCTGCATCTGTCCCCCGGCGGCTCTAAGAACAAGAACCGGTCGATCAAACAATCGCTGAACGCTTGGTTCTCAGAGCTCCCCAAGCAGAAAGCTAGTGAAAGTCAGTCTCCGGCTCTCTCTCTGCGCTCTGACCCCGCCCGCTTAATGTATTTCTGGGCTGTAAAGGATGCCTCAGGCTCTTAGCGGCTTTCTTAGAGGCTAACCTGAGTGTGGGTCCAAGCATGTGGGTGGATCCCGAGCATGCGTCGCGATCTCTCCCGAGCCTGGACCGGCTCTGTGATGTTAGTCAACAGGGGGCTTCAGCCCGCTGTCTGCTGAAAACAAATCACAGGGATTCAGAATGAACTGCACTCCTGTGATCCACAGAAGTACAGTAAAACAAGCTTTCCCCGTACTTCTCCTTTAATTACCCCACTAATCACCAATGTAGGGTCGTTTTCTTACTTCTAATAATCACCGATACGGGGGTATTTATTACTCACTGACCTTTGACACCAATGCCTTATTTTACTCTCACTGACAACGGAAGTAGGGGTATGTTTTACTTTCAATGATGCGGGGCAACTATTGCTCCCACTGGCAGTTGACGAAGGGGTACATTTTTTTTACTCTTAACCATTGGCACCACGGTACTATGTTTTGTAAACCCATTAACAGGGCTGGTGCAAGGATTTTTGACACCCTAGGCGAAACCTAATTTTGCCGCCCCCCCCCCCCCCCCCACACACACGCACACACACTGTCTCTGCCCCTCACTAAAACATTTGCGGCACCTATTTCTTCAGTTGTGGTCTATAGGCTTGCACATGTGCCTCTGGACCTGGCCCGAAGACAAATAGTGGATGGCACCAGCTCGCTTCCTCACGCCAGCCATGGTCCATAGTCCACTGTGTAACTGCCTGTCTGTACAAGCAGACAGATACGCTGACAATAAGGTTCTTACTAGAAACAATAAATGCACATTGTTGTACCTGCAAAAAGATCTGCATTTATTTTTATTATTTTTACCAAGGTGGACTTGAACTTTCACACCTCAAATGGCCCCAATTCCTATATTTTCAGGCCTCAGATCACCCCAATTCTTCCACCTTCACACTTCAGAACACCCCATCACTGTATCACCCTGAATGCCTGTTCCACTCTGCACCCCCCCTGCACCTCTGTTCCCCTCAAACCCCCTCCCCCCCACATATCAGTTCCGCTATGTACACCCCTGCACCCCTTTCCCCTCAAACCCCCTCCCCCCCACATATCAGTTCCTCTATGTACACCCCTGCACATCTGTTCCCCACACACACATATCTGTTCCCCCTCTCTACCCCCTGTAGATCTGCCCCACACACACATCTGCTACTCCTCTGTACATCTGCCCCCCCCCCCCCCACCCCCCCACACACAACACATATCTATCCGTCAGTCCCCCCCCCACACATATCAGTACCCCTCCTGCACGTCTGTCACCCCCCCACACATATCAGTACCCCCCTGCACGTCTGTCACCCCCCCCCCCCACACATATCAGTACCCCCCCTGCACATCTGCCACCCCCCGCACGTCTGTCACCCCCCCCACACACATATCAGTACCCCCTGCATGTCTGTGTCCCCCCCCACACATATCAGTACCACCCTGCATGTCTGTGTCCCCCCACACATATCAGTACCCACCTGCACATTCTGTCACCCCCCCCACACATATCAGTACCCCCCTGCACGTCTGTCACCCCCCCACACACATATCAGTACCCCCCTGCACATCTGTCACCCCCCCACACATATCAGTACCCCCCTGCACATCTGTCACCCACCCCCACACATATCAGTACCCCCTGCACGTCTGTCACCCCCCCACCCATATCAGTACCCCCCTGCACGTTTGTATCCCCCACACCCACATATCAGTACCCCCTGCACATCTTTCACCCCCCCCCACCCATATCAGTACCCCCCTGCACGTTTGTATCCCCCACACACATATCAGTACCCCCTGCACATCTGTCACCCCCCCCCCCCCCCACACATATCAGTACACCACCCTGCACATCTGTCACCCCCCCCCCCACCCATCATCAGTACCCCTGCACGTTTGTATCCCCCACACACATATCAGTACCCCTGCACATCTGTCACCCCCCCCCCCCCCCCCACACATATCAGTACACCCTGCACATCTGTCACCCCCCCCCCCCCCCCCCACACATATCAGTACCCCCCTGCACGTTTGTATCCCCCCCCACTCATATTAGTACCCCCCTGCACGTTTGTATCCCCCCCACACATATCAGTATCCCCCTGCACGTTTGTATCCCCCCACTCATATTAGTACCCCCTGCACCTCTGTCACCCCCCCCCCACACATATCAGTACCCCCCTGCACGTTTGTATCCCCCACTCCATATTAGTACCCCCCTGCACGTTTGTATCCCCCCACACATTTTCAGTATCCCCCTGCTCGTTTTGTTTTATCCCCCCACTCTATTATAGTACCACCCTGCACCTCTGTTCACCCCCCCCCCACACATATCAGTACCCCCTGCACGTCTGTCACCCCCCCCACCCCACATCACTCATATTAGTACCCCCCTGCATGTCTGTCACCCCCCACTCATATTAGTACCCCCGCACGTCTGTCACCCCCCCACTCATATTAGTACCCCCCCCCCCACACACATATTAGTTCTGAACAAATAACTTAAAATCAATGTTTTATTTTTCCACAATACCTGAGCCAGCGGCAGGTGAGGTGATTACCAGAGTGGCGCTGCGCCTGCCTGTCCTTGCACAGCAGCACGCCAGATCCCCGAGCGCCCAGGAGGAGGGGGGAGGAGAAAGCCCGCCGTAGTTACAGTGCATACAGGGGCCAGGGCTTCCATCGATCGTACGGCACTTCCGGCCGGCTGAGTCCCGGCTCCCTCCCTGCCGGCGCTACTAGGGCGGCACTGTCTGAGGCTGGGGAATGGGGATAGAGCGATCCGTCCGGCATCACGGCATGAATGTATTCACTTGCACAAGCCGCGCAACCCCCCCCCCCCGTAGCCTGGCGCCATAAGGCACGTATTTTAAAAAAAATGTCAGTCCTGCAGGTCTGAATCGAACAAGTGGTTTGGAATCCGGATTTTGCCGCTCCCCCTACCATGGCGCTCTAGGCAGCCGCCTGACTCGCCTATTGCTAGCGCCGGCCCTGCCCATTAACCACTAGTGTAGGGGCAAATTATCCAGGGCATTTTTATTTATGCCTACTGACCAACGTCTGACCCCCAAACAGTGTGATGGACAGTGAACTGGCCCTTTATTTAAAAAGTTTGAGAACCCCCCAGGTCTAGTGTGTGTGTGTGTGTAGCACCAAAGTTCAGGTCACTAAATTTTAGGACATAGAGAAAACTTTGCTCTGTGTGCAGTCTCTGCTTGTAAAAATGAAATAAGACTTGTTGTGTATTTGATGGCAGAGATGCCTCTCAATGACTTACTTGAGTACAATAAGCATGAGCACCAATTAGGTAGTTGGTGGGAACGTCAAAGTCACTCTGGACCCTGTAAACAGAAGAAAAATTCAGTGTAAGTCGGAGTGTGCTGGTAAAAATAAGAGGGTCTGCAGTGAAAATCAGCAGAAAGAACGAATACTGTATTTATCGGTGTATAACACGCACCCCAAGTTTAGGAGGGAAGTTTAAAGAAAGAAATGCAACCTTATCAGTGTCCACCTGCAGCCTTGCCCCAACAGTGTCCACCTGCAGCCTTGCCCCAACAGTGTCCACCTGCAGCCTTGCCCCAACAGTGTCCACCTGCAGCCTTGCCCCAACAGTGTCCACCTGCAGCCTTGCCCCAACAGTGTCCACCTGCAGCCTTGCCCCAACAGTGTCCACCTGCAGCCTTGCCCCAACAGTGTCCACCTGCAGCCTTGCCCCAACAGTGTCCACCTGCAGCCTTGCCCCAACAGTGTCCACCTGCAGCCTTGCCCCAACAGTGTCCACCTGCAGCCTTGCCCCAACAGTGTCCACCTGCAGCCTTGCCCCAACAGTGTCCACCTGCAGCCTTGCCCCAACAGTGTCCACCTGCAGCCTTGCCCCAACAGTGTCCACCTGCAGCCTTGCCCCAACAGTGTCCACCTGCAGCCTTGCCCCAACAGTGTCCACCTGCAGCCTTGCCCCAACAGGCAAACTTTGAACCGCCATCTTAACCGCTTGCCGCCCAGCGCACGCAGATATACGTCTGCAGAATGGCATGGGCAGGCAGGACGACGTATATATACGTCCCCTTTAAGAAGCGGTTGTTACGGACACGTGCGCCCGCCGTGATCTCCGTGAGCCCACAGGTCCCTCGGACTCGATCGCCGTGGGCTTACCCGTGATCGTCTCACGGAGAGATTTTAGTGTAAACAGCTCCCCGTTCTGCCTAGTGACATGTCACTGATCATGTTCCCTGTCATCGGGAACGATTAGTGATGTGTCACAGCAAGCCACGCCCCTACAGTAAGAATCACTCCCCAGGGAACACTTAACACCTACAGAGCCGCCTAGTGGTTAACCCCTTCACTGCCAGTGTAATTTTCACAGTAATCAGTGCATTTTTATAGCACTGATCGCTGTAAAAATTACAATGGTCCCAAAAATGTGCCAAAAGCGTCCGCCATAATGTCGCAGTCATATGTAGAAGAATATGTATCGGGCTAAACTGAAGAAAAAAAGAAAAATAAAAAAAATACAATTTATATCTTTTTTTGGGATATTTATTATAGGAAAAAACAAGTAAAAAAATGTTTTCAAAATTGTTGGTCTTTTTTTGTTTATAGCGCAAAAAATGAAAACCGCAGAGGCGATCAAATACCACCAAAAGAAATCTCTATTTGTGGGGAACAAAAAAGGACGCCAATTTTGTTTGGGAGCCACGTCGCACGACCGCGCAGTTGTGAGTTAAAGCGACGCAGTGCAGAATCGCAAAAAGTGGCCCGGTCATTTAGCAACAAAATGGTCCGGGCTTAAATGGTTAAAGCACGCAGTAGTGCAGTAAACTGCTCTTTTGGATTAGTGACAGTCATTTTTAGTTTGATAAATGCCAGGAAATGGGCATTTGCACATTAGCATCATGGCTCAGTTTAGGTTGAGCAGCGATATCCCAGTAAACCAGACCCAGGAGGTGCCATGTGCCAGTGAGAGTAAAGTGGATGTAAACCCAGTTTTTTTTTGATGTCACAATATACAGTATAAGATTTCCGATTATCTGTGCCCAGTCTTGCCACACAGAGTTAAACCAGCTCCGAGCAATCCTTTTATTGTTCAGTGAAATAAAACAGACTTACAGAGAAAAACCTTAGTCCGTTCCGCCCCCTTGCTGTGAGTGACAGGTTATTTACATATCTCATGCACTAGCCTGGAGACAGGCATTATTTTTTTTTAATCCCCCACTTCTTTCCTGAAGTCATGTGGTTACTTTTCTGGATTTTGACTGGATGTTAGTGATCATAGCAGAATTTAGTGTAAGGAATACATAGGAAAAAATGCATGTTGACAAGGGGAGTGTAGAGGTGGGCGGGGAGTCTACTGACATCACGACTCCACCCACCGAGCTCCAGACAACAGATCCACCCACAGAATCTGCAGTTTTTCAGGTCTCATAACAGACAGAGGGGAGACATTTGACAGGTGAGGATACATGCAGGAGGCATCTGTATCCTTATAGATCAGCACTGTGGCAGTAGTTTAGAAAGGATAAGAGTGGCTTTACATCCACTTTAAACGTAGTTAATCTATAAACACAGAGGGGAAGAGCCCTGGCGAAATAGACAGAGCCGAGTGTGCTGTGTACTCGGCTCTCTCGCAGTCACGCCTAATCCCGCCCCTTGGCCTGGCTCCTATGATGGACATAACACAGGTCCAATGGCAGGACTACAGTACACTCGGTTCTGTCTATTTCGCCGGCGCTCATTTCCTACTTGCCCTCCGAGGCAGCGGTTCGGTGTATAACACGCACCCATGATTTCTCCCCCGATTTTAAAGGGGAAAAAGTGCGTGTTATATGCTGGTAAATTGTGAAGTTACAGTGTGTTTAAGCCAGCAACCGTTATAAATCTGGAAACGCCTTTCTCTTGTATCTACTGATGGCAAACACAAAATACTCTGTTAACACGTCCATAGAAAAATGCTTCACACAATATTAGTGTACACTAACGAGGAGACATGGCATATACTTACAGATCAATAGATCTCGAGAAGACAGAAGACACTGTAAGCAGAATGCAACCAAATGGCCCACGTTCAAACTAAAAGTTAAGGGAAAGTATATTGTAAGTGATCACATATGTTGGGTTATTATTTCAGCCTATATATTTTTTAAAGATGATCTCTAAGCATCAAGTGCTTCCCAAGATGGATCCCTTTGCCCTGCACAATACAGTAAAACATTGGATTGCGAGCATAATTATTTCCGGAAACATGCTTGTAATCCAAAGCACTTGCATATCACATCGAATTTCCCCATAAGAAATAATGGAAATATTATGGGCCAGATTCAGCAAGACTTGCGCTGGAGTATTTCGATATGCGCCGCGTAACTGTGAATATGCGCTGTCGTTTCTATGTGGCCGTACCCACCAAACTAGATGCGCCAGAAAACGGGCCATTTCCGATCGGCTTAACTTTCCGACGCCAGAGTATCGTCAGCGCATAATTTCGCTTGGCGCATCAGTCGCGCCTATTGATTTCCCCTGCAAATATGCAAATGAGGGAGATTTCCCGATTCACGAACGGATTAGCACCATACGCTGGCTACATGCGCCGCGTGTATCTCGTCCGTCCGGCGCAAAGTTATTTCTACAAATAGCTGCTTTATCTTTACTCCAGACGGCCACAGGTCAGCAGGAGAGCAGCTACAGCAGCGTTACCGACGATAAGAGGTAGCTGAGCACCCCCACTTGCAGGACAACACCTCTGTCCATGCTTGTCTGTCAACTTTTACAGCCATGGAGGAAGACATCATAGGTCTCCATAGCCGAGATGACGGCTGACAGCTCCTGGCCTTTAGAGTTCAGCTTTCTCCTGTGTGTTTGCGGGGAATGGGAGCAGCCATCTCAGAACAAAAGTAACTTCACTGCAGGGAGGGGGAACAGGATATACTTTAGTGCCGGAATGGCACATCTACGGGCGCATTTAAACGCCCAACGGAACGCATTGCGCTGACGTTTCCCGTGAAGTGGTGCCGACGGAAGTTGTGAGCATGCGCACAAGGGGGCTGAGTGAAGCCTCACTTACTGCGCATGCTCCGTGGATGATGCGCTGAACGTAAGCCTCTGCGCTGGGCTCCGCCCATCATTTACATATGATCACACCCACTTCCACTTGCGTCGGGTTACGCCAGCGCATTATCGTTACTCTGGCGCAAGTTTACGCGCAACTGCTATGTGAATAACAGTACTTGCGCCGAAAGTGTCGGCGGAGTAACGTAAATGAGAAACGTTACTCCAAAGTAAAGAAGCGCCCATCTACCTGAATCTGGCCCTATAAGTCCTTCAGTTTATAGTCCATATAAAAAGATTATAACAATGTGATTGGTTGTGTAACCATAAACTGTCCAATCACAAATGGAATCCTCCACAAGCGGATTAGAAGCAAAATCCAGCAGGAGCTTCAGAGTATAAAACAGAAGAGAGGCGCCTCTAAGTGTAGCAATACGTTACTAAATGTTGTACCTTCATTAAATGTAACCACATTGCTACACTTAGAGGCTCCTCTCTTCTCTTTTATACTCAGTTATGACATGACGCTACTCTTATATCAAGACATCGCTTGTATGTCAAGTCAAAACGTATTAGAAAAAATAAATAAAAAAATTTAGCTTTTCTTAGAAAACGCTCTCAAACCAAGGTTTTACAGCATTTCCATATTTAGACCCCTTTCACACTGAGGCGTATTTCAGCCGGCTTAGCGCTAGAAATAGTGCATAAATAATGCCTGAAATAATCCTGCCCCAGCATCCTCAATGTGAAAGCCCGAGGGCAAGCAGCAACTTTGGAGCGGTGTGTATACTGCTCCTTCACATTGAAAACAATGGAACACCGTGGTAATACCGTCCGCAATGCGCCTCCTTTTTCGGCCGCTAGCGGGAGTTAATAGCACCACTACCGCCACCGCACATACTGCCCCAGTGTGAAAGGGGCCTAACTGATAACAGAGTAGGCACAGTCTATCCAAAAAGACTATCACATTGTGAAAGTAAAAAAAAAAAACACTATATATAATGTTTACCTGATTAATATTTTGTTGGAGAAAAGTTAAAAGATCGTCATATTTTTTAAAGCTGTATAAGATGAGCTGAAATACAAGACAGAATATATAGGGTTAAAACAGTGGCATAAAATGTTGACCAATCCCCAATCCTTGATGGTCCCAATTTTGGAGTAATACAATGTAATTGATGCTTTCATTCTGATAAATATACACAGGTTATATCATTCTTACATAGAATTACATCAATTAATATTATTTTTGCTAATTTTCATATTTATCTTTACTTATTACTATTATTTCTTATTATTATTCGTATATAGGTCAATTTCTGTTCAGGAATATATATATATATATATTACACACACACACATACATACATACATACATACAGTACAGACTAAAAGTTTGGACACACGTTCTCATTCAAAGAGTTTTCTTTATTTTCGTGACTATGAAAATTGTAGAGTCACACTGAAGGCATCAAAACTATGAATTAACACATGTGGAATTATATACATAACAAAAAAGTAGCCACCTTTTGCAGCAGACACATCTCTAGAAGAACTGATAAGAGGAGACTCCGGTGTGAATCCGGCCTTCATGGTAGAATATCTGCTAGGAAACCACTGCTAAAGAAAGGCAACAAGCAGAAGAGACTTGTTTGGGATAAAGAACACAAGGAATGGACATTAGAACAGTGGAAATCTGTGCTTTGGTCTGATGAGTCCAAACTTGAGATCTTTGGTTCCAACCACCGTGTCTTTGTGCGACGCAGAAAAGGTGAACGGATGGACTCTACATGCCTGGTTCCCACTGTGAAGCATGGAGGAGGAGGTGTGATGGTGTGGGGGGGCTTTGCTGGTGACACTGTTGGGGATTTATACTGACCCAGCATGGCTACCACAGCATCTTGCAGCGGCATGCTATTCCATCCGCTATGCGTTTAGTTGGACCATCATTTATTTTTTAACAGGAAAATGACCCCAAACACACCTCCAGGCGGGGGAAGGGCTATTTGACCAAGAAGGAGAGTGATGGGGTGCTGCGCCAGATGACCTGGCCTCCACAGTCACCGGACCTGAACCCAATCGAGATGGTTTGGGGTGAGCTGGACTGCAGAGTGAAGGCAAAAGGGCCAACAAGTGCGAAGCATCTCTGGGAACTCCTTCAAGACTGTTGGAAGACCATTTCAGGTGACAAGAGAATGCCAAGAGTGTGCAAAGCAGTAATCAAAGCAAAAGGACCTAGCATATGACATATTTTCAGTTGTGTCACACTTTTTTGTTATGTATATAATTCCACATGTGGAAACGAGCAAAATCTCAGGAGGAACGTTTCCAATACCTTGTAGAATCTATTCCACAAAAAATGAAGGTAAAATGGGGTTCAAACCGCTACTAGGAAGGTGTACCTAATAAAGTGATCGGGAGTGTATATAAGAAACTAAGCACAAAGCGATTTGTAATTTTGCCTGGCAAGTTACATTAACATACATCTCGCATTTGTATATACACATTGTAAATTAATCTCAGCAATAATCTTACACTTTCTAGGATTCCATCAGCTTTATATTTCCCAGCTGGAGTGAACTGCTGCCTTCCGGATGACCTTCAATGATAAGCAGAGCACAATATGAGAAACCCTTGGAGCTTAAAGTGGTTGTAAGGTCGGTGAGCACGGTGAGCACAATTACCGATATCCCCCCTGTTATAACAATCAATACATCACATTGGGCCAGATTCAGATAGAGTTAGGCTGGAGTATCAGTGATACTCCAGCCCAACTGTCACTTTGAGCCGGCGTTTCTGTTTTCTGTAAGCAGAAAACAAAAAACGCCGGGTTGGAGTTCCTATACGAGCGGCGTAAACGTATTACGCCGTCGTATCGGAACTTCAATTTTAAAAATGGCGCACGGGGCGTTCCCGCTGATTAACGCCGAGAATATGTTAATCAGCGGGAATCGGAAATTCACGATCGTATTCGGGTGCGACGCAGTGACTTTCTGACGTTTCCGTAAGAGATACGCGGCGTAAAGATAAAGGAGCCCCCTAGTGGAGTATCCTATGTTAAGTATGGCCGTCGTCATCGCGTCGCAAAAAAAAAAATTCAAGTCGTTTGCGTAAAACGTCCGTGAATGGGGATTGACGTTCCCTGAAAGAATTTGGAGCATGCGCACTGACAGTCGACGCATGCGCAGTACGTTCGCCGAGGGGTCGCGCATAGTTAACATAATACACGCCCCCTACCCGCCCAATTTGAATTCCGCCTGCTAATTTTCGCTACGCCGCCGCAACTTTAGGAGCAAGTGCTTTGTGAATAACAGTACTTGCTCCTAAAGTTACGGCGGAGTAACGTAAATGAGAAACGTTACTCCAAAGTAAAGAAGCGCCCATCTACCTGAATCTGGCCCATTGTCTTTTTTTATTATTATTATAAAGCTAAATACCTTATTTCACTGTGCCGCTGTGCAGTTACGTGACCTCTGGGCTGATATCAGAGGGCAATCTCAGCTTCTACCGCTATAGGCCTTAGATCAGAGATGGAGAGCAACGGGAGGTCACGTGACTGCACAGTGATGCTGTGAAATAAGGTATTTAGCTTTATTATAATAATAATAAAAAATAAAAAAAAAAACACACACACACACACACACCTTATTTTACAGCGCCACTGTGCATTAATGAGACCTCCCGTCGCTGATCTAGGGACTACAGCGGGAGAGGCTAGGATTCCCCTCTGATGTCAGCACGGAGGTCATGTGACCGCACAGCGGCGATGTGAAATAAGGTATTTGTGTGTGTTTTTTTCTATTATAAAGCTAAACACACACAAATACCTTATTTCACAGCGCCGCTGTGCGGTCACGTTACCTCCCGACGCTCTCCATCGCTGATCAAGGGACTACAGTGGGAGAGGCTAGGATTCCCCTTCTGATGTCAGCCTGGAGGTCACGTAACCGCACAGCAGCGCTGTGAAATAACGTTACAGCCACAGGAAATAGCGGAAAGAGGGGCGGGGAGGAGATTGGCTCACACACTAGGAACTGACAGGCAGGGAGGGAGGGAGAGAGGGAGGAGGAGAGACTAAACACAGCTGGATGACGGAGGCACGTAACCTGACCACGGTATCATGGATCAGAAGCCACCATAGTTGGGACTATTTCAGAGCCTGGACCGTCTCAGTGATGCAAACCGACTGTCGGTTGAAACTGCGTTACAGGAGTGCAGAATAAACTGCACTCCAGCGATCCATAGAAATAGTATAGCCAAAAAAGCTTTGGCTATACTTCTCCTTTAAGGGCCGAGTGCATTTCTGGCAGGTCAATAGGTATTTGTATGTACTTGCAGGGTCCTCAAAGGCATAAAACCTGTATTGAAGAGATGCACTTGATGCATTTGACATACTTGTAAAGTAAATGGATATCCATTTGACCTACTTACAGAGAGACAACGGCTTGTTTACAGTCTCCAGCACGCCATAAGATGTCAGCGACGGCTCTGTACAGACAGCGTGTTCGATCGGTGTCTGAAGGACGCAGTGCCCACCTATAAACAGAAACCCAGCGCCATCAACACAAACTGCACACAGCTGGGAATCATAAGACTTACTGAAAATAATAAATTATTAATCAATTCCCACCCAAGGTACATCATATGACCTCATTGACTGAAGTGGTGACGAGTGCAGCTACAGGCATCAGCTGGAGATCATCTTTTACAGCCGGCGATTCTCTGCACTGCAAGAACAATCACAGCTGCTTGATCATTCTTACAGGCAGCGGGAAAGGAGGTCCCCCCCTCTCCTCCTTCCGCCCTCCAGTGCTTCTACTGGCTGCCCTGTGCGATCGGCGAGACGGTGTTTCGTCAGATTAGGCAACTCGTCAGATTTTATAATGTTCTGTCAGATTATTAAACCTGTGAGATCAGCAGGGCTTGCCGCTGCTTTTCAAATTCAAATTCAACATTGAAAAACAGTCAAGACAGATTTTTAAATAAATCCTGTATTTCACTATAAAAGCTCATTTTACTGTTAAACATAAATGAGAAATGCCAGACTCTGGTGGGTGTAACAAGATGTCCACTTGCCGCCTTCTCACTGTATCCTTACTGTTGAGGAGTGCAGGGTGTAGCAAGATGATGGCCACGGAACGTTACTTCCATTACAAAATCTGAAGGGTCGCCTAATCTGACGAAACACCGGAGAATGAATCGTCAACACTGGAAGTTAAAAGAAAACTTCCCGGTTCCTTACTGTACGATCCCACTGGTCCCAGCTGTCTTATGGGACCTGTGTGTCTCCCAGAAGACAGCGGGAGGGACGGAATGGCGTAGATACCCGGGGGTGGATCGGGTATCTATGCCCGGAAGTGGGAGCAAATACCTTTATTACACCTTTATTCCCCCGAAAGGTGTGTCACACCGGACGGTTGGGGTGGGGGGGGGGGGGGGGGGTAGAAGGGTTCCGAAAAGAGGAACTCCACTTTAAGCATAGAGATTTCTGGTGACCAGATGGTACAACGTTATGACATCACATCCGGGCCGGCGGATGTAAACAATGTCGGGGAAAGGCCTTTCCAGCCTGGAGGAGAGATGTGAGGTCTTATAGACCTGTCATGACCTATTCCTATTACAAGGGATGTTTACAGCCCTTGTATTAGGAATAAAAGTGATCAAGAAAAAGAAAAAGTGTAAAAAGTAATAAAAAATAAATAGAATAGAAATAAAAAAAGCATGACCGAACTCCTTAAAATGTGAGATCTGGGGGTCAAAAATACCTCATATTTACACTATAATGCAATAAAACGGGGGCCATCTTCCTCTCACTCGGCAGCCAGCCAATTAGGTGAGAGGACGCAATTTGTCTCAGACGCTACTGGCAGCTACCAGAGGGATCCCTCTCCGCCCCAGATAAAAGTGATCTTGCGGCGAATACGCAGCAGAGACCACTTTTATCCGACAGTGGACCGCCCATTAAAGAAGAGGATACCGGTGTTATGGCAGCTATCCGCTGCCATAACAGTATTCCTCTTCAAACAGCTGACGTATAATGACGGCAGGCGACCTGTAAGTGGTTAGAATAACAAACACGTTATAGTTACCAGCTCTGGGTTATAGTTTTGTACAGAGCACCCTGGATCCTCCTCTTCTCGGGTCTCCCACTGGCTTTCCTGTCTCTCCCCCCCCCCCCCCCCCCCCTGTTGAGTGCCCCATCGCAAGCTGCTTGCTCTGGGGGCACTCGTGCGTGCTTGCTCCATAATCTTCTATATGTGTCTGCGAGACACACAGAGTTGGGCCCAGCCCCGCCCCCTCCTCACTGGCTGTAATTGACAGCAGCAGTGGCCAATAGCTCCCGCTGCTGTGTCTCAACCATTGAGGGGGGGGGGGGGGAGACCTGGGAGAGCTTCTGCTCTCATACAGAACGCTGGATCAGGATTGGCTTAAGTATTGGGGGTAAGGGTGAGCTGCACACTGAATTTTTATTTTTTTACCTTCATGCATAGAATGCCTTTAGAACCACTTTAATTATCAATCATCATTTATTGTTTCTTCTAAAATATACAATAATTTCCTTTATCTGTCCATTACCTGATATCAGAATCTCTCCCAAACAGAAGGTTCTGTAAGAAACAAGCCTGAACCGCAGCCAATACTCCGCAGGGCCCCCCCTGAAACAGAGAAAGCACTTCATTTACACACAATGTACAACCCTCTGTGGATAATCCATAATGCCGCTGTATCTAGTGCACATTACCACGCCCCATACCAAAAGTGATTGAAAGAAAAAAAAAAACACAATTTTGATTTAAAAACAGCAAACATGTTATATTCATCAAACCATTGCACAGAGCAGCCTCCATCCTCCTCTTCTTGGGTCCTCTGCTGGTGTTCCTGGGTCCCCCCCCCTGCCGAGTACCCCAACAGCATCCGCTTGCTATGGGGGCACTTGTCCTGGCTCGCTCCCGAGCTGGCTGTGTGTGTCCAGCGGGGGCTGAATGCAGAAGTTTTTTTTACCTTAATGCATAGAATGCAAAAAAAACATCAACAAGGAAAACCTGTATATGTTACCAACACCCCTGTATATAATAGGAAAAAGAGAAATCCCCCAGGGTGGGGTTTTAACGGTAACAATTCATGGATTCAAAAGGCGTAATAATAACAATAAAAGTTTATTTATACAAAAATACAAAAGTATGAATATGTCAAAAACCAAAGTTCATAGGTAGGTGTCTAGGTAGTTCACAGGGGTTCATTCAGGCCCTACGCGTTTTAAGATTTTGTCCCTTCATCAGGGGCCAGTGTCCATGTGGAGTCACACTGTCACCATGTGTATGAACTCATAACAAAGCCGGCAAACGTCAAGGCGGTGGCACGCAAGGCCCCTGGGTGTGAAAATAGGGGCACCCAGTGGGGCAAGAAACCTCTCTCTCTTCCAGGCAAGCCCAAGGTTGTCACAAAGATGCGAAAAAGGTGTATATTGCCCCTATAAAGAAAGAGTGTAATGCTGGATTACAGCCAGGGGTGTCAGGTGTGAGCATCTGGATATGCTTGCAAAAATGGCTCACGCATGTGTTTGCAAATGCGTGCGGACAAAACCCCTGTTTTTAACGCATACTGTTAGACAGGTTAATTGGTTGTTTTGCAAGCTGGTCGGTAAGTAGGCCTGGTTTTTCCCTGGGCATTCCCCAGATCACTTTTGTTATTTGCAAAAATGTTGCGGTGTGTGCACAGTGTCACTGCCGTCGGCCCCTGATGAAGGGACTAAGTCTTGAAACGCTTAGGGCCTGAATGAACCCCTGTGGACTACCTAGACACCTACCTATGAACTTTTTTTTTTTTTAACATATTCATACTTTTGTATAAATAAACTTTTATTATTATTATTACGCCTTTTGAATCAATGAATTGTTACCATTAAAACCCCACCCTGGGGGATTTCTCTTTTTCCTATTAATGCATAGAATGTATTTAGAAAAAAATTTATAAAAATTATACGGCATACTATGCTGCATCGGTCTCCCGCCGGTTCTGCTCAAACACTGCTGATCGCTCAGTTCTCCCCCTCTGCTCTGAGCAGAGAGCCGTGACTGTCAGTCCCCAGCTCTTTGCTCTCCACTCCAGCGAATGAGCCTGTAGTACATTGATAAGCCACTGTGCATTAGTAACACACAAGAATTAAAATAGGCATACTTTAGGATTTTTGAATTATTATGCTCCTTTGTATTTCTGTTATTGTATATTGTATTGTATGTCTGTATTGAGTAGTTTGCTTGGCATTCAATAATAGATGCAGATATAAAAATGGAACAATCCCTATGAAATGTACCTTTTTCTGCACAAAGCCGTACTTTAAATCCTCAATATTACAGAAGGTGAAGCTCTGAATTTTCCATTCTTCACTGAAGCAGCGCAGAGGAGATCCGAACAGCAGATTTTTTAGCTCCTGCAATGTAGAATTTGGTCTTGTTAAAGGAAAACTGTATTTCAGGAATAAACATTGAGGTTTTTTTGGTGAAGTTTACATGAAAATAATGTTTTACTACTGAATTGTACATTTAAATATAAAAAAAATATATAATAATAATAATAATAATAATAATAATAATAATAGGGTTGTCCTGATAACGATACTAGTATTGGTACCGATACCGAGCATTTGCCCGAGTACTTGTACTCGGGCAAATGCTCCCGATGCTTCATCCGATACTTCTCTGCTTCCCTCCCCGCGCGGCTTTCAGCTGCTTTAAAAATCAGCTGCGATTGGTGCTTGTAACTCCCCCACACACATGATCACCGCTGACTGTCCCCATATCCTGCTCCAGCCCCCCTCCGTTTTGCTGCTGTCTCCCTCCCTCCGTGTCCCCCTCCATGCTGCGGTCTGCCTCCATGTCCCCCTCCATCCTGCCGTCTCCCTCCGTGTCCCCCTCCATGCTGCCGTCTCCCTAAATGTTCCCCTCCATGCTGCCATCTCCCTCCGTGCTCCTCCTCCACCCCCTTGATCTGTCAGGATGAAGAACGGAGGTAGGAGCCGGTAAATATGGCTCCTTACTTTTTTGGAATGTACAGAGTCAGTGATCACTGACTCTGTTCATTCACATAACTGAAACATCTGTCTTCTCTCCATTCATTTTCAGCGCAGCTGAGGCTGCTGAGAAAGGGACTGGGGAATCTGTGTCCTTAGTCCCTTTCTCTTTATCAAAGGGGAGATGTCAGAGATCTGTTAAGACCCGATATCTCACCAAAGCCCCCAACAGGGCTGAGAAAAAAAAAAAAATAATAAAAGAAAAAAAACACACTGACACCGTCTCTCCCTCCCCCCCTTAAAAATAAAAAAAAGCATTGTAAAAAATAAAGAAATAAATAAAACAAATTGTAAAAAATTTAAATAAAAAAATTGTAAAAAATAAAAAAACTAATTGTAAAAAATAAAAAAGCAAACTACTGACACATGTGCCACTGTCATATGAGATTAAAAAAAAGTATCGGTATTCGGTGTCGGCGAGTACATGGGGAAAAAGTATCAGTACTTGTACTCGGTCTTAAAGTATCGGGACAACCCTAATAATAATAATAATAATAAAACAGCTCTTATAAGATAACAAAGTTGCCTCTTATTCATTTTTATCTCACAGCAAGAAATAGCAATGCATGATGAACAGACAATTGCCTGGATTCACAGAGAGTGGGCGCACATTTACGCCGGCGTAGGGCACACACAGTACGCTACGCCGGCGCAGCGCGGAGAGGCATGCACTGTATTCAGCAAGCCATTGCTCACCAAGATGCGCCAGCATAGCGTATTTTCGAAGGCGCAGGCCAGCATAAGTGACCCCATGCAAATGATAGTCTGAGCATGGTGCAATGTTTTACGCCCGGCGTATCACGAACTGCGCATGCGCCGTGGACGCATGAAACTGCACCCTTATGCGCATGCTCACAACTATGCCGGCACAACTGCCTAAGCTACGCCGGATCACCACGTACGCCGTGAACGTAACGTAAGCCCAATACCCCGGCCTGTGTTCTCTGGGGCAGACCTTTGCATGTCTATTGCTGGGTTGCGCCTCATCTATGGGGAATAACTTTACGCAAACATCGCATAGCATGCGTCGGGCGCACGTACATTTGTGAATCGCCATATCTCCCTCATTTGCATATTTGAATGCCTAATCAATGGGAGAAGCAAACATGCGTAGAGACCATATTTGCGCCCACGCTACGCCGGCGTAAGCAAGGTACGTTGGGGTAGGATGGCCTGTTTTTAGACGTATGTTGGTTTTGTGGGTCTGGCGCACAGGCAGTATTGGGAGGCCTGCCTTTACACACACATGAACTTTAATGGCACCCCAGTCTTGGTCCGTAGGGTTCAATATTAAGTTTGCTCCGCCCTTTGCAGCTATAACAACTTCAACTCTTCTGGGAAGGCCGTCCACAAGGTTCAGGAGTGTCTATGGGAATGTTTGACCATTCTTCCAGAAGCACATTTGTGAGGTCAGGCACTGATGTTGGACGAGCAGGCCTGGCTTGCAGTCTCCGCTCTAATTCATCCCAAAGGTGTTCTATCAGGTTGAGATCAGGACTCTGGGCAGTTCGGTCAAGTTCCTCCACCCCAAACTCGCTCATCCGTGTCTTTATGGAGAATATTCCCTCTTGATTTCCTTTATATATAACCCTAAGTGTTTGGGGTTTTCTCCCCTGGAGTGACAAGTTTGGATTGTCTATGATATTATAGGGGAACTGCATTTAATTTTTTGGAGAAGTTTCTTTCGATTTGGGACTCTCTACCTCTGAGGGATCCTTTAAGTTCTGCATGGGTTGTTGGGGTGGGTTGTCTTGTGGGGGAGTGTTTTTACATTGAGCCCTGTGTGGCGAAAAACCTTGTTTTCTTATGTTTATATAATATATATATATATATATATATATATATATATATATATATATATATATATATATATATATGTTTATAATAATAATAATTTAATATAATAATAATAATAATAATAAAAAAATAAAAAAGCTGCAGTGCCACATCACAAAAAGTGGCCTGCTCATGGGGGAAGGCAAGCGTTTAAAGTGACATTAAAAGTTTATTTTTATTTTTTTAATAACAAACATATCATACTTGCCTCCAATGTGTAGTTTGTTTTGCACAGAATGGCCCCGATCCTCCTCTTTTGGGGTTCCACGGCGGCTCTCACGGCTCCTCCCCACATTGGATAACCCACTCTATGAAGCCATTTTCTGAGGGGGTTAGCTTGCAGACGCGCTCCTGAGTCATACACTCGGCGTCCATAGACGTAGAGTGTATAACTTGGCCCCGCCCCTCAGCGCCTGCATCATTGGATTTGATTGACAGCAGCAGGAGCCAATGGCTGCGCTGCCATCAAAGCCTGGACTCTTGAGAGAAGGGCGACAGGACACGCCCATGGAAATTCGGGGGTTCAGGTAGGTAAAAACGGGGGGCCGGACACTGCAAGGTGTTTTTTCACCTTAATGCATAGGATGTATCAAGGTGAAAAAACACGAGGGTTTATAACCCCTTTAAAGTGGTTGTAAAACCCTTTACAACCACTTTAACCCTAGATTAAGGCTTACCTGTAGGTGCAAGAAATATCTCCCAAACATAAAAGGTTTAGGAGATATTTGCAAAAAATTGCAGCAGTAGACATCGGGCGCAAGCGCACCGCTACTATTGGATTAATGCTGTTAGTGGCGGCACCCGCGCGGAGGGACTGCATCTCTGCTCCGGCCAGTCACAGCACCGGAGCAGCGATACCCGGTAGTCATTCTTGGTATCATGGCGGCGTCGGTGGAGGCAAATGAGAGCCGCTGCAGTGGCTTCGATTTCAGGTTAGTAATTCATAATGAGCTAGTATGCTATGCATGCTAGCTCATTATGCCTTTGTCTTGCAGGTTGTCTTTTTTATTTATTTTTTACAAGAGGGTTTACTTCCTCTTTAAAGTACATTTAGGGCTACAGTAGGGTGACAGTGTTTGTTCTGCAATGAAAATGGCAGTTACATGCAATAGGAGGAGGCATCATATTCACCTCTCTGGCATTACATGCGTCTCCAACGCTGCAGCCTCTTTAACAGCTTAAGGACCACCTCCTGCACATTTACGTCGGCAGAATGGCACGGCTGGGCACATGCACGTACAGGTACGTCCTCTGCTAGTGCCCAGTCCGAAGCTCCGTGACCAGGACCCGATCGCCGCTGGAGTCCCGCGATCGGTCCCCAGAGCTGAAGAATTGGGAGAGCCGAGTGTAAACATGGCTTCCCCGTTCTTCACTGTGGCGGCGTCATCGATCGTGTGATCCCTTTTATAGGAGTACACAATCGATGATGACACACCTACAGCCACACCCCCCTACAGTTGTAAACTCACATTAGGGAACACATAACCCCTTCAGCGCCCCCTTGTGGTTAACTCCCAAACCGCAATTGTCATTTCCACAATAAACAATGCATTTTAAATGCATTTTTTGCTGTGAAAATTATAAATGGTCCCAAAAATGTGTCAAAGTTGTCCGAAGTGTCCACCATAATGTCGCAGTCACAAAAAAAAAAAAAAAAAAAAAAAAAAGGCTGATCACCGGCATTAGTAGTAAAAAAAAAAAAAAAAAAAAAAAAAAGAAGAATAAAAATGCAATAAAACTATCCCCTATTCTCTAAACGCTATAAATTTTGCGCAAACCAACCGATAAACGCTTATTGCGATATTTTTTTACCAAAAATAGGTAGAAGAATGCGTATCAGCCTAAACTGAGGAAAACTTTTTATTTATTTTTTTAATATATTTTTGGTGGATATTTATTATAGCAAAAAGTAAATTTTTCCCAAATTGTTGCTCTTTTTTTGTTTATAGCGCAAAAATAAAAACCGTAGAGGTGATCAAAGAAAACTCTATTTGTGGGAAAAAAATGGCTGTCAATTTTGTTTGAGAGCCACGTCGCACGACCGCACAATTGTCAGTTAAAGCGACGCAGTGCCGAATCCTGCCCGGGTCCTTTAGCTGCATAATGGTCCGGGTCTTAAGTGGTAAAAGCAGAACTACACTGCACCTGAGCACCAGAAACCGAAAATGTTACGTTTTTAATATTTTTAAATATTCAAAGCCAACTCAACCATTCATCTATGCTGTGCCCAATGTTTTATTTTGTTGAGAAATCACTTTGACCCCCCCAGCTTTTCTAGTGTAAAGACAGAAGATTCAGGTAGCATTTACTCACTGCGTCCTCCTTCAAACCCTTTTCATACAAAAAATTTGGGCTGAACTCAGACCTGAAAACGGACCAAAAAGACGCACGTGCAAATCGCGTCGGACCTGCTGCAGAGATATGTGAACCGGCTCCATAGAGAGCCGGTCAACATCTCCTGCTATTGTGAATTGGTGTGAACTTGGCCTTAAATCGCAGTTTACACTTCCAGAAGTGCAGGGTACTGGTGTGCTGCGATTTCTTCCTCTGCCCCGAAGACAACTGTTAAGACTAGACTAAAGCCTCGTACACGCGATCCGATTGGTGGAAGGGGAGTGTCTGTGGACAGACTGTTGTGCTTAAAATCTGACCGTTAGTACGCTCCTTCTGTCCAACTTTCGGCCAACAAATACTGGATGACAGGCTAGTCAATTTTTGGCGGACAACGATGTGTTGTCGTCTGATTTTCGTATAATCAGTACACAAGTCTGTCAAAAACAAGTCGGAAGTACAAACACGCATGCTCGGAATCAATGCTCACCAAAAGCGAAATTAGCAGAAGGGTGGCGCTCAAGAGCTGAAATGCCTTGTAGTACATCACTATGTTCGTGTTTGTTGGACAATTGGGTACTGTTAGTATACAAGACAAGATCCTGGCACACGCCCTTTGGACAAAAAAAATCAGACGCTCGGTTGACCAACAATTGAATTGTGTGTACAAGGCTTAAAGGGTCACTAAAGGAAAATAGCTTCCTTTAGCCTAATGCAGTCCTGGTTTCATGCCCTCATGGTTTGCTTTTGCTGTAATCCTTCTCTGTTCTGCACACTTCCTGCTTGTCTGTTTCCTTATGAAAAAAGTACTGGGAGCTTCTCTCTGTGGTCTCTTATCAAGGAGGTGTGATTACTGTGTGTCTAAAACCCCTCAGAACCAATCAGTTTAATTTTAAAAACAAACACTGCCCTGTTTTGGCTCTGTGTCTCTGTCCTTCACAGAAGCATGAAACTAGATGAAAAACTAAAAACTGAAACTGCAGGTACATTATATGATTGATTTTTATCTATTTTTAATCGTTTTTAAAAGGAATCAGTTAACTATTATGTCTCTATACCCTGTAAACAGTAAAAAAAATGGTTTTCCTTTACAACTCCTTTAAGGCTCTGTTTTTTTGGTGGTGGTGGTAGGGGAACAAAACGTACACTGAGGTTCTACTTTTATGCATATCAGCGCTCTCTCTATGTCCATATGTAGAGGTGTATGCATGTAGATAGTATTTTTTTTTTAGAACATATACAATTTATATCCATCTATAACTGTGTGTAGACCTTAAAAAGGTACAAGTTTGTTTAGTAACATGCTCACCACAGCTTGTTGCAAATCAATAGGTCTTCCTTCTGCCTGAACTTTATGCCGTGCGATGACCTCTGGGATCCCTATTGCATCAGCTGCCAATAAATCCTCTTCAACATCATCTAAAAAGAGACAAAAACAGCAAATAAAAAACTCTGATTCATACTTCTTAAAGTGGAACTTTAGGCAGAAAATTAAGTCCTACTAGATGACTTCAAGCTGGCCCCTTTTGCAGGTATACACACACACAGTATATACACAAGTATAAGCCAAGTTTTTCAGCACATCGGCTTATACTCGAGTCACCTTTTTGCGCCTGATCTCCCGGACTTTGGGGACCCTGTACCGGCCGGCCATAGCTCCTCTGGACACAACACTTAGCACACATGTAGCCCCAGTTCTCCTCTACAAAGTTTGCTGTCAGGGGGACCTACGGCCGAGGAGCACCGATTTTTCAAAGCCGGGCACCCCTTCTATATACTCCCTCTATATAAACGCAAGTCTAGTCATGGGCACGGACACAGTGAGGCAAGGACACAGTGAGGCATGCAGATGGGCACAGTGAGGCTGCAGATGGGCAGATCCTCTTTTCCACATACAGTAGCTGCTGCACTTCTAACAGGCATGGGCAGAGTGAGGCATGCAGATGGACACCCTAGGCTTATACTCGAGTCAATACGTTTTCCCATTTTTTTGTGGTAAAATTAGGTGCCTCGGCTTATCGTCAAGTATATAGGAGCTTTGTGTTGGTGGTATTTGATCACCTCTGCAGTTTTTATTTTTTGCACTATAAACAAAAATAAAGCGACAATTTTGAAAAAAAAAATTTAATATTTTTTACTTTTTGCTATAATAAATATCCCCCAAAAATATATAAAAACAAATTTTTATCCCTCAGTTTAGGCCGATACGTATTCTTCTACATATTTTTTGGTAAAAAATAAATAAATTGCAGTTGGGAGTTAACCACAAGGGGGCGCTGAAGGGGGTTATGTGTGACCTAATATGTGTTGCTAACTGTAGGGGGGTGTGGCTGTAGGTGTGACGTCATTGATTGTGTAACCCTATAAAAGGGATCACGCGATCGATGACGGTGCTACAGTGAAGAACGGGGAAGCTGTGTTTACACACGGCTCTCTCCGTTCTTCAGCTCCGGGGACCGATCGCGGGACTCCAGCGGCGATCGGTTCCCGGTCACAGAGCTTCGGACCGGGTCGCGTGTTGACGTATAATCGGCGTGAAGGGGTCCTTAAGTGGTTAAAATGGACTCTTTAAAAAACAGCTTCAGTTTAAGCGCTGGCAGGGGACCTGAAAGGAGAAGGATCCAGGCTACCAGTACACAGAGCAGGCAAGTATGACATGTTAGTTTTATTTAAAAACTTCACAATCAATCACTTTAAAAAATAAATAAAAATCTATGCACACACAACTAATCCCAAGCTTCCTTGGAATAGAACTATAGTAATTATACAGAGAGGTTTTGACACTTGAGTATGCAAAAGACTGAAGGAGTTTACCTAACTTGATATCATCCATATGGCTTCTTTTGTCATTCAAGCTAGATCGAGTCGTCTTCCTGGAAGTAGAGCAGTGAAGGCAAAACGTTATCACCACAATAATATATCACACTAACAAATTATCACAGAACGCAAGCACAGCGAAGCTCACTATGGTAAGTTGCAGTGACAATGTCTACACAAGGGGCCGGATTCACGTAAGGTTTGCGCTGGTCTATCTAAGTACAAATGTGCGCCGTCGTATTTTTACACCGATTCACAAAGCTAGATACGCCGTAAAACAAGGCTTCAGCCGCCCGACGTAACTTGCCTATGCCGGCGTATCGTGGGTGCATAGTTACGCTAGACGCATTTGGCGTTCCCATGTTAAATATGCAAATGAGTAATATACACCGATTCACGAACGTAGATGCGCCAGGCGGAAAAAATACGCGGTTTGCATAAGGGTTACGTCCGGTGTAAAGTTATTCCACCATATAGGTGGCGCAACCCATTCAAAAGGTATGAACGTCGGAACAGCCGACGTATATTACGTTGTTTACGTAGTACTACATGAATAGGGCTGTGCGTAGGTTACGTTCACGTCGTTGGCAGTGTATTGACGTATCCTAGGCAGCTATTTTGACCCCCGCTCAACAACTTTGACTCGCAGAACCCCCCGCTCAACAACTCCGAACCGCGGAACCCCCCCCGCACAACTCCGATCCGCGACCCCCCCCCCCCCGCTGAACAACTCCGATCCGCGGAACCCCCCGCTCAACAACTCTGATCCGCGAAACTTCCCCCCCCGATCAACCACTCCGATCCCACGGAACTCCCCCCCCGCTCAAAAAACTTCACAGAACCCCCCACTCAACAACTCTGATCTGTGACCCCCCCGCTACAACTGTGATCCGCGAACCAAACCCCCCTGCCGCTCAACAACTTGGATCCGCGGAACCCCCCCCCCCGCCTCTCAACAACTTGGATCGCGGAACCCCCCCGCTCAACAACTCCGATCTGCGGAACCCCCCCGCTCAACAACTCCGATCTGCGGAAACCCTTTTAAAATGTTGGGAGGTATGCTCATTTGTCCCTCATTCTGAAGTTGAAAAGTTGGGAGGTATGGTATGAGGGGTGTGGCTATTACTCAGCTCTGCAAACACAAAGCATTAAAGGGGAGAGAGCAAGAAGCTGCATTTTCATTTGGAGAAAGTTAAAGCGGAAGTAAACCCATCGATTTAACAGTTTCAAAAAGCAGTTAAATTTCCGGCATGCCGGGATTGCCAACTGTCACATTGGTTGTGCTCTCAACCAAACTGTCAAACCATCCAATGGCTGGTGTCATAACTGATCACATGTGCAGCACCACGGCAGTTGAAGATTAAACAGAGGCCAAGATGGCAGCTTCCTTGGCTGAAAATGATAGAAGGGTTTACTTCCACTTTAATTTAATATATGTTTTGAAGAACATACAAGTCACAAATCAAAGTGTGGAGATAAAAGCTGTGAAACTTCAGCTAGGCTTTACCATTTGTTCTGCATGAAACAATCTTCTAAGGGCCAGTTCACACCAGACGCAGTTCCGTGCGCTTTTTTTCTGCACAAAATACAATGCCAGTGTTTTCCATGTATTCCAATGGCTCTAGTTCACACCATGCAGTCAGTTTCTGGTCAGTTTCTGCACCGGAAACTGACTGCATGCATCATGTGAACTAGAGCCATTGGAATACATGGAAAAAACTTTTCATGCATTTTTAGTGCAGAGAAAATGCACACAAAAATGTACGGAACTGCGTCTGGTGTGAACTGGCCCTAAATGTTGTATACTGACCTTTTTGAGGAGGGTTCGCTCTTTCTTTGTGGCCTTTGCAGCTTCTCTTGCTCCGCTTCTAAAGCAAACTTTAATTTGAAGTTATTATAAGCATCTCTGTCTGCAGTGTCTGGTCCATTTCTGGGCTGCTTGTCCTGCTTAGTGATGGGGCTCACAGCCGAGGTTCTAGACGGAGCCGAGCCCAGCAGTTTAGCGGAGAATTCTTTCCCCAGTTGCAGCGCTGGGTTTGAAGCGCCATAGCTCAGAGGCTCTTCTGTCTTCCCAATCATCTCAATCCTCTGGGGATCATTTTTTGTTTGCGATGAAGGAGAAGCTGCAGATGGTCGTCTCTGCGCTCGTTTTTTTAGCGAGTCCTAAAAAAAAAAAAAGGGGGGCAAGAAAAATGACCTTCTGAATTCTCAGTATCTGCATTACTTGAGGCAGCGTTTCTCAACTGGGGTGCCACAGCAAAGATGTGTGTGCGCTCAGATGCACCTCCTGGTGTAAACAAAATAGATATTTACCAGCACACCACGGATCGACAAAAGTAGCATCCAAACAGGCAATTTATTGCAAGATCAGAACATAAGAAGAGTGCAACATTTCTGAGGCACGCAGGACCCCTTCGTCAGGCACGCTACTTTGTCGATCCATGGTGTGCTGGTAAATATCTATTTTTTTACTTGAACCATTATCCAGCTGGTTGTTGCAGCAGCACCCAAACTTTGATGCCGCGTACACATGATCGCTTTTCATCATGAAAAAAAAAAAAGGTTGTTTTTCGGCAAAAACGTTTTTCCAACTTCATCATTAACCACATGCCCATCGCCCTATAGGGAAAGTACGTCCTATTTTTAAATATGGATATCTCGGTAACGGCAGCAGCTGCTGCCACAACCGAGGTATCCATCTTTGCAGTGGGCAGTCTTGTACACGATAACGGCAGTCTCCGCGGCGGATTCGCCGCAAGATCGCCGTTATCAGTGGCGGGAGAGGGCCGTCGGTAGCGGCGGAGGCGATCGGGTCTGTTCGGCTCCCCTGCTGGGATACGAGTGAGGGAAAAAAAATCGCCCCCACCCGTCCCCCATAGCTCTGCTGGGTTGAAGTGCTGTCAAAACGTCAATCCCGCCCAGCGTCTTAAAGAAACATTTTTTTTTCTGACATTTGAAAAATGAATTTTTTTTTTTTTTTTGCATTTAAGTCTAAATATGAGATGTGAGGTCTTTTTGACCCCAGATCTCATATTTAAGAGGACCTGTCATGCTTTTTTCTATTACAAGGGATGTTTACATTCCTTGTAATAGGAATAAACGTGATCAATTTTTTTTTTTTTTATTTCAGTGTAAAAAATTATAAACTAAATTAAAATAAATAAGAAAACAACATTTTTTTTTTAAAACGCCCCGTCCCGACGAGCTCGCGCACAGAAGCGAACGCATACGCGAGTAGAGCCCGCATATGAAAACAATGTTCAAACCACACAAGTGAGGTATCGCCGCGATCGTTAGAGCGAGAGCAATAATTCTAGCCCTAGACCTCCTCTGTATCTAAAAAAATGCAACCTGTAGAATTTTTTACGCGTCGCATATCGAGATTTTTAAGGGTAAAAGTTTGACGCCATGCCACGAGCGGGCGCAATTTTTAAGCGTGACATGTTGGGTATCATTTTACTCGGCGTAACATTATCTTTCACAATATATAAAAAAATTGGGCCAAATTTATTGTTGTCTTATTTTTTAATTAAAAAAAGTGATTTTTTTTCCAAAAAAAGTGCGTTTGTAAGAGCGCTGCGCAAATACGGTGTGACAAAAAGTATTGCAATGACTGCCATTTTATTCTCTAGGGTGTTAGAAAAAAAATATATAATGTTTGGGGGTTTTAAGTAATTTTCTAGCAAAAAAAACGTTTTAGTCTGGTAAACACTGAATCTGAAAAACAGGCTCGGTGGGCAAGTGGTTAAAAACGACGTTTGCCCACACACCATAATTTTTTTAAAATGATGAGCAAAGCGCGGTGACGTATGACGTCACTCTAAAGGGGAAGTTCCATTCAAGCTCCCGTCTCTAACTTACTTCTGAGCATGCGCAGGTTTTAAACGTCTTTTTAGCCCACACACGATCATTTTTTTACAACCCGAAAAACGACATTTTAAAAAATGATGTTTAAAAATGCAGCATGCTCGAATTTTTTTTTTACGTTTTTTTCAGAGGATGAAAAACTATGTGAAGCCCACACACCATCATTTTAAATGAAGTTTTTAAAAACGTCGTTTTAAATCATGCTGAAAAACGATCGTGTGTACGGGGGATTAGAGCTTATCCAGGAAAGTGTGCGATCCTAATATGAAGTATTCCTGGTGTAAACAAGCCCTCAGACTGGTGTGCTCTGGGATTGTATGTGATTCTGAAGGGTGCCTTGACTGAAAAAATAAAATAAAAGTTGAAAAACCATGCACTTAATAAAGTATTTTTTTTTTGTTATGAATGAGCAGAATCATGACAAAAAAAATTTGTTTCCTTCTTCAGTAACTTAAGGAGTTGTAAAAGTAAATTTTTCCCCTTAAATATCTTTCTTTACCTTAGTGCAGTCCTCCTTCACTTACCTCATCCTTCCATTTTGCTTTTAAATGTCCTTATTTCTTCTGAGAAATCCTCATTTCCTGTTCTTCTGTCTGTAACTCCACACAGTAATGCGAGGCTTTCTCCCTTTCTCCCTATGGGGAATCGGATGAAAACGAACCGTGTGTCCGTATTCATCCGATCTGTTCCGCCGGACGGAAGAAAAATAGGGTTTTCTTCCGTCCGAAAAACCGGATCCAGACGGACGCGGATCATTGCGGACGTTAGCGGATGCATCATCCGCTAACGGACGCGACCCCATAGGCGTCCTTTACAAGTCTGTAAACGGACTTGTAAAAACGGACGAATGGAGGCGGACATGTGAAAGGGGCCTCAGGCGGCGTACACATGACCGAGGTTCTCGCTAGAAACCAGCGAGAACCTCGCTGGGAGCTGCATTCCAGCGAGAACCTCGGCCGTGTGTACGCTCCTGGCTCGCCCCGCCCGTCGGGAATCCCGTCGAGCGAATAGAGAGCAGGCTCTCTATTTGCTCGACGGCCCGCCTGGATGAATGGCTGGTTGCCATTCCCGACGGGCGGGTTGCCGATTTCGACGGCCGGCCGAGAGCCTCGACGGGCGGAACGATGTGTTCCGCCCGTCGAGGTTCTCGTACGTGTGTACGCCGCCTTAGTGTTACTTACAATTCTACTTCCTCCTCTCCTCTTCCATTCTCTGTCGGGGTCCCCCAAGGTTCAGTTCTTGGACCTCCCCTATTTTCAATCTACACCTCCTCCCTGGGTCAGCTGATCGCCACCCACAGCTTTCATTACCACCTTTACGCTGATGACACTCAAATCTATTTCTCTGCCTCTCAACTCACTCCTTACGTATCACTATTTTACTATCAGATATATCAGTTTGGATGTGGCACCACTTCCTCAAACTCAATCTGTCGAAAACAGAACTTATCATTTTTCCTCCCCCACGTGCCTCTTCCCCTGATCTCTCTGTCAAAATTGATGGCACAACTATAAGTCCATCCTTGGGTGACCACATTTCCAAACTACCATTCAGGGACACCCTCCCTTCCCAAAAATCAGCTTGTGCTGTAACAAATCACAGCACAGTGATTGGACACAAGAGGCGGGATTTATGATTTCTCCAATCACAAGCAGGGGGTGGGGATTGTGCTCCTCCAGGCATTTCGGGCCAAGACAAGTACTGTCAGTGGGTAAAGCAGGGATGTAGCAGCCTTTTTTGGTGGCATCAGATTGGCCCATCTCACCCTTTGTTCCATTTGACCCTCCCTTCTAGATTGTAAGCTCTAACGAGCAGGGCGCTCTGATACTTCCTGTATTGATTTGTATTGTATCTGTACTGTCTTCGCTGATGTTGTAAAACGATGCGCAAACTGTTGACGCTATATAAATCCTGTATAATAATGAATATGTGACCGCTCGGTGCAGTAATGGTGGACTAAATACATTAGTACCATAGGTAGGAGGTGGTGAAGGGTATTAATGTGCAAGTCACATACAGCAGAGGATGGAGATGAAAAGGTTAATGTTCCGATGTGCAGGATAAGGGAAATATACGGACAATAGACTGGATGAAGCTGGGATGTATGAAAGAATAGGGCGAGTGAATGGGGTAAAAATAAAAATAAATCCACAATCAAATGCCCTCCTACCCTGAATCTACTGCTTGTGCCCTGGAACCAATGCTTGATCTTTTCTTCATTAGTTCCTCCTTCTGTTGCAAGGGGAAAGATGGGCTCACCAACATAAAGCCTACACTCTTATATTTGTGATCGGTCATCACAGAGACCACATGGTACAGAGCCGCTTGGATCAGCTCTATATACTGTGTGTAATGACGGCTCAGATTACAACCACTCCTGGGTGCAATGGCTGCCCAAGGGCTATTTCTAAAGTGAGCTTTATAAATGGCGCTCTGGAAATAACCGTCCACACCTCCCTGCCCCTTTGTTTACAATATACGATTCACAGCAATGACACTGACACCCGGGTACTCAGATTTATTGGTGAATTACTTACATGCAATAATCACATACCTCCTGAAAGCTGGAGATGGGACCAGACATCATCCCCCGGACGATCTTGCTTGATTTCGGCCTCCCATTCTCAGGTGCTGCACTTTTTGGTTCATTTAGAGTGTAAGAAATCTTTGTGGTCTCACAATTATTTTCCTTTGTATTCTTCAATTCATCCTCCAAAGAGAAGCTGCTACTTTTCATGCTACTGTCTTCTTTTTTACTTCCATCCCGCGATGCTCTCAGATATACATGTTTCTGTGATGATGCTGGGCTGTCCTCAACCCTGTGAGTTATAAGAGGACCATGACATGTTCACACAATCACAAACAGTAAATGATCACTATTGCCAATAAAAAAAAAATCTATTGATATCCGTGTAACTGATAGTATTCATTATATGAATTCCTTTGTTTTTGCATGCTTATATATATTATCTACATAGAAAGAGAGAAGAGAGGAGAGAGGAGAAGAGAGAGACCCCCCTCCAAATGTGAGAAAGAGACCTCTCTCTCTCTCCCTCCAAATGTGAGAAAGAGATCTCTCTCTCTCTCCCTCCAAATGTGAGAAAGAGATCTCTCTCTCTCTCCATCCAAATGTGAGAAAGAGATCTCTCTCTCTCCATCCAAATGTGAGAAAGAGAGATCTCTCTCTCTCTCCAAATGTGAGAAAGAGAGATCTCTCTCTCTTTCTCCAAATGTGAGAAAGAGAGATCTCTCTCTCTCTCTCTCTCCAAATGTGAGAAAGAGAGATCTCTCTCTCTCTCTCCCTCCAAATGTGAGAAAGAGAGATCTCTCTCTCTCTCTCCAAATGTGAGAAAGAGAGATCTCTCTCTCTCTCTCCAAATGTGAGAAAGAGAGATCTCTCTCTCTCTCTCCAAATGTGAGAGAGATCTCTCTCTCTCTCTCCAAATGTGAGAAAGAGAGATCTCTCTCTCTCCAAATGTGAGAAAGAGAGATCTCTCTCTCTCTCTCCAAATGTGAGAAAGAGAGATCTCTCTCTCTCTCTCCAAATGTGAGAAAGAGAGATCTCTCTCTCTCTCTCCAAATGTGAGAAAGAGAGATCTCTCTCTCTCCAAATGTGAGAAAGAGAGATCTCTCTCTCCAAATGTGAGAAAGAGAGATCTCTCTCTCCAAATGTGAGAAAGAGAGATCTCTCTCTCCAAATGTGAGAAAGAGAGATCTCTCTCTCTCTCCAAATGTGAGAAAGAGAGATCTCTCTCTCTCTCCAAATGTGAGAAAGAGAGATCTCTCTCTCTCTCCAAATGTGAGAAAGAGAGATCTCTCTCTCTCTCCAAATGTGAGAAAGAGAGATCTCTCTCTCTCTCCAAATGTGAGAAAGAGAGATCTCTCTCTCTCTCTCCAAATGTGAGAAAGAGAGATCTCTCTCTCTCTCTCCAAATGTGAGAAAGAGAGATCTCTCTCTCTCTCTCCAAATGTGAGAAAGAGAGATCTCTCTCTCTCTCCAAATGTGAGAAAGAGAGATCTCTCTCTCTCTCTCCAAATGTGAGAAAGAGAGATCTCTCTCTCTCTCTCCAAATGTGAGAAAGAGAGATCTCTCTCTCTCTCTCCAAATGTGAGAAAGAGAGATCTCTCTCTCTCTCTCCAAATGTGAGAAAGAGAGATCTCTCTCTCTCTCCAAATGTGAGAAAGAGAGATCTCTCTCTCTCTCCAAATGTGAGAAAGAGAGATCTCTCTCTCTCTCTCTCCAAATGTGAGAAAGAGAGATCTCTCTCTCTCTCTCCAAATGTGAGAAAGAGAGATCTCTCTCCAAATGTGAGAAAGAGATCTCTCTCTCTCTCTCTCCAAATGTGAGAAAGAGAGATCTCTCTCTCTCTCTCCAAATGTGAGAAAGAGAGATCTCTCTCTCTCTCTCCAAATGTGAGAAAGAGAGATCCCTCTCTCTCTCCAAATGTGAGAAAGAGAGATCCCTCTCTCTCTCCAAGTGTGAGAAAGAGAGATCCCTCTCTCTCTCCAAGTGTGAGGAAGAGAGATCCCTCTCTCTCTCCAAGTGTGAGAAAGAGAGATCCCTCTCTCTCTCCAAGTGTGAGAAAGAGAGATCCCTCTCTCTCTCCAAGTGTGAGAAAGAGAGATCCCTCTCTCTCTCCAAGTGTGAGAAAGAGAGATCTCTCTCTCTCTCTCCAAATGTGAGAAAGAGAGATCTCTCTCTCTCTCTCCAAATGTGAGAAAGAGAGATCTCTCTCTCTCTCTCTCCAAATGTGAGAAAGAGAGATCTCTCTCTCTCTCTCTCCAAATGTGAGAAAGAGAGATCTCTCTCTCTCTCTCCAAATGTGAGAAAGAGAGATCTCTCTCTCTCTCTCCAAATGTGAGAAAGAGAGATCTCTCTCTCTCTCCAAATGTGAGAAAGAGAGATCTCTCTCTCTCTCCAAATGTGAGAAAGAGAGATCTCTCTCTCTCTCTCCAAATGTGAGAAAGAGAGATCTCTCTCTCTCTCTCCAAATGTGAGAAAGAGAGATCTCTCTCTCTCTCTCTCCAAATGTGAGAAAGAGAGATCTCTCTCTCTCTCTCCAAATGTGAGAAAGAGAGATCTCTCTCTCTCTCTCTCCAAATGTGAGAAAGAGAGATCTCTCTCTCTCTCTCTCCAAATGTGAGAAAGAGAGATCTCTCTCTCTCTCTCCAAATGTGAGAAAGAGAGATCTCTCTCTCTCTCTCTCCAAATGTGAGAAAGAGAGATCTCTCTCTCTCCAAATGTGAGAAAGAGAGATCTCTCTCTCTCTCTCTCCAAATGTGAGAAAGAGAGATCTCTCTCTCTCTCTCCAAATGTGAGAAAGAGAGATCTCTCTCTCTCTCTCCAAATGTGAGAAAGAGAGATCTCTCTCTCTCTCTCTCCAAATGTGAGAAAGAGAGATCTCTCTCTCTCTCTCCAAATGTGAGAAAGAGAGATCTCTCTCTCTCTCTCTCCAAAATGTGAGAAAGAGAGATCTCTCTCTCTCTCTCTCCAAAATGTGAGAAAGAGATCTCCCTCCCCCTCCAAATGTGAGAAAGACATCTCTCCCCCTCCAAATGTGAGAAAGACATCTCTCCCCCTCCAAATGTGAGAAAGAGAAAAAAAAAAAAAAAAAAAACAGAGACCAGAATGATGTATAAGACAACTCGAAAAAAAAAAAGAAGAGGCACATTATATATGGATACAGTCTCTTTGGGATACAACCCAAAGAGATCCAAGTCCTTAAAGCCATTAAAGGCTGGTGAACATCAAAGTGTACTCCCCTTGGAGATGGGACGAGTACGCATCACGTGGATAGGTTAAATCTCTTCCCATAAGATAGTGAGAACCGATCCCTTTCCAATGATCCCTGAATGTGTCCTGATGAAGCCCATCGGTGAAACGAGTTGACGCACAGGGGCTCACTCTTTATCATATATTCTTCATATGTGTTTTTAATTCTCCTAAATGCTTTTTATGTACCATGTATACATTTTAAATACATTTTAAAATATTTTGGTAACATTTTTTCACTGTTCATTGTGCCTCTGGGTGACAACATAGTGTCCCCTTCCTCTCAATACTCCTCATTCTTGATGCAAGCAGTAGGCAGGCTCATGGGAAGAGTAATGCAAATATCAAAAAGTCTTGATGGGTGGGTGTCAGCTGGCAGATGTGGGCATTCCTAGGCCGGCTGTATTTGCATGCAGGATGCCCAAGGTGATGCCGAGCCTCCGAGAATAAAAGAACAGAAATGAATGAAAGGGGCAGGCCAAAGGCTATGTGGGTATCCTCCAGTCAGGAAATGAGGCGGGGCTCTACCTGAATTGCTGCAGTTTTAAATGCACATTGCGAGAAGCTTGCAGTGTGAAATCAGAGCAAAACATTTCCGTGAAGAAAGAAGCCTGTACAACTGTGCAAGGCTGAGGGCAGGCTGGAATTCAGCTTCAAACACTTACCTGTGGGATAAAATGTGACTGGTCTCAGATACAGCACAGCTGCTACCGCTCTCCTCATCCGAGAGGTCGCACACGGCCAGGTTTGAGCTCACGGGCGCTTTTCTCTGGTGTCCTTGGGTAAATAACTTGGTGCACTCTGCAGTCTGTTCTCCTTCCATTTTCAACGTTTTCTTATCAAGAAAATGCTTTGTCATTATTTCCAGGTATGTTTTTAGGGGTTTATCAGACAACTGTTAGAAGAAAAAAACAAACAAAAACACATTTAAAAAAAAAGGAACTGGTCACTAAAATAAACCACTTGACCTCTGGAAGATTTACCCCCCCCTTCACAACTAGGCCTTTTTGTGCTATATGCCACTGTGTTACCTAAACTGACAATTGCGCGGTGGTGCAGCGCTGTACCCAAATACATTTTATGTCCCCCCCAAAAAAATATAGAGCTTTATTTTGGTGGCATTTGATCACCTCTGGATTATTTTTGTTGTGCTATAAACAAAAAAAAACAATTTAACCGCTTGCTGACCGCCACATGACTATTTACGATGGCAGAAAGGCATAGCAAAGGGACGTACCTGTATATCCCCTTAAATCGCGGCATAGTGGGTGCGTGCGCGCGTGCTGCGTGCTCCATTAGTGTGAACGTGGGTCCCGCAGACTGGATGTCCGACGGGTGCCCGCGATTGTGTCACGGAGCGGCAGAATGGGGAGATGCCCATATAAACAAGGCATTTCCCTGTTCTGCCTAGCAACAGGACAGAGATCTACTGCTCCCTGTCATCGGTGAGGGGTTTTTCCAGGTGCTATTTTTAGCCTTTTAGCGCCTGAAAAACGCCTCAGTGTGAAAGGGGTCTTAAAGGGGTTGTAAAGGTACAATTTATTTTTCCTAAATAGCTTCCTTTCCCTTAGTGCAGTCCTCCTTCACCTACCTCATCCTTCCATTTTGCTTTTAAAGCGGAGCTCCACCCTAAAGTGGAACTCGCGCTGATCGGATCCCTCCCCCTCTCCGGTGTCACATTTGACACCTTTCAGGAGGGAGGGGGGAGCAGATACCTGTCTAAAGACAGGTATTTGCACCCACTTCCGGCCCAGCATTCTCGGGCAGAATACAGGCATTTCGTCACCCCCTGTTGTGTGCTGGGAACACTCGGCTCCCAGCACATAGTGGGAGCCAATCGGCGGGCACAGCGCGACTCGCGCATGCGCCGTAGGGAATCGGGCAGTGAAGCCGGAGCGCCTCACTTCCTGGTTCCCTCACCGTGGATGGCATTAAATGTCCTTATTTCTTCTGAGAAATCCTCACTTCCTGTTCTTCTGTCTGTAACTCCACACAGTAATGCAAGGCTTTCTCCCTGGTGTGGAGTGTCGTGCTCGTCCCCTCCCTTTGACAACAGGAGAGTCAGGACGCCCACTAACACACAGCTCCTTTCTCTATCTGCGACATAGAGAGCGTCCTGACTCTCCTGTAGTCCAAGGGAGGGGCGAGCACGACACTCCACACCAGGGAGAAAGCCTCGCATTACTGTGTGGAGTTACAGACAGAAGAACAGGAAGTGAGGATTTCTCAGAAGAAATAAGGACATTTAAAAGCAAAATGGAAGGATGAGGTAAGTGAAGGAGGACTGCACTAAGGTAAAGAAAGCCATTTAGGGAAAAAAAATTGTACCTTTACAACCCCTTTAACCCCTTCCATATCGGGGGGCACTTACGCACCTTCCTGCCCAGACCAATTTTCAGCTTTCAGCGCTGTTGCACTTTGAATGACAATTGTGCGGTCATACAATACTGTACCCAAACTAAATTGTTATCATTTTTTCCCACAAATAGAGCTTTCTTTTGATGGTATTTGATCACCTCTGCGGTTTTTATTTTCTGCTAATTGGCAGGCATTATTGTTTGGCATCCATTAGTACAACACATTGCAGTACATTAGTGCCGCCTATCAGTGCCCATCCGTGTCGCCCATCAGTGCCGCATATTAGTGCTCATTGGTGCCCATCAGTGCTGCCTTTTCAGTGCAGTACCATCAGTGCCCATCAGTGAAAGAGAAAACATACCTTTTTAAAATGTTTTGTAACTGAAACAAAAAAAGTTTTGTTTTTCCAAATTTTTGGTAATTTTTTATTTTCAGTTACAAAACATTTTAAAAAGGTATGTTTTCTCTTTCACTGATGGGCACTGATGGTACTGCACTGAAAAGGCGGCACTGATGGGCACCAATGAGCACTAATATGCGGCACTGATGGGCGACACGGATGGGCACTGATAGGCGGCACTAATGTACTGCAATGTGTTGTACTAATGGATGCCAAACAATAATGCCTGCCAATCAGTGATGCCCATTGTGGGCACTGATTGGCATCCATTATTCATTTATGATCGTCATCCCTGGGGTCTAGGGTGGCATACCTGGTGGTGGGCATCCCTGGTGGTCTAGTGGCATCCCTGGTGGTCCAGTGTGGGCATCCTCCGGGGGGGGGCTGCGCTAATAATCGATCAGTGCAAACCCCCCCTGTCAGAGAAGCAGCCGATCGGCTCTCCTCTACTCGTGCCTGACAGACGCAAGTGAGGAAAAGCTGATTACCGGCTGTCCTTGTTTACATTGTGATCAGCCTTGATTGGACACGGTTGATCACGTGGTAAAGAGTCTCCGTCAGAGACTCTTTACCTAGATGTTGTGAGGTGTTGTGAGGTGTCAGAGTGACACCCTGCAAAAACGATCCCCAGGGGCGCGCAGCGGTTCAATATACCGAGGACGTCATATGACGTCCAGTCAGGATATTGAAACCACTTTGCCGCCGTCATTTTGCTATATAGCGGGCCGCAAGTGGTTAAGGTACATTCGGGCACCTGTAGGTGTCGGCATGCAGTTACATTAGCAGCTTATTAGCATTATGTTGGAAGTCACTACCTTGTTCTCTTTGTACAAAAAGTCCAAGTGTAACGCGGCCCTCAGTTCATCCCGGCTGCTGATGCTGTGCTGCGTGCGCGGAAGTTCTTCATCTAGAGCTGCGCGAGTCTTCTTCAGCCCCTATAGAAACAAAATAACAAAATATATAAACAGCACAAGACAACGTAGGGAGGAAGAGACATGGTGGGATTTGTACACTTCAACATTAAAACAGAATTTAGTTCCAGTGAAGGGAAGTCTTAAGGCGTCAGCATACCAAGACATTTTGGACAATTTCATGCTCCCAACTTTGTGGGAAGAGTTTGGGGACGGCCCCTTCCTGTTCCAACGTGACTGCCCACCAGTGCACAAAGCAAGGTCCATAAGGACACGGATGAGCAAGTTTGAGGTGGAGGAACTTGACTGCACAGAGTCCTGACCTCAACCCGATAGAACACCTTTGGGATGAATTAGAGCGGCGACTGCAAACCAGGCCTTCTCATCCAACATCAGTGCCTGACCTCACAAATGCGCTTCTGGAAGAATGGTGAAACATTCCCATAGACACTCCTAAACCTTGTGGACGGCCTTCCCAGAAGAGTTGACGCTGTTATAGCTGCAAAAGGCGGGGCCAACTCAATATTGAACCCTACAGACTAAGACTGGGATGCCATTAAAGTTCAAGTGCGTGTAAAGGCAGGTGTCCCAATACTTTTGGTAATATAGTGTATGTATCTATAGCACTGTAAAGAACAGACAGGTCCCCTTTAATAGTACATGTCTTTTAGGTAGTAAGGGCAGCTCCACTAACGAGTAGGAAATAGTCACATGTGATTGGTTGGGTTTTTAGCTCACAAGTGTATTCAGCATTTAGACTGTGGCCATGGAATTGGAGCGCCAGCAATGTCAGATGTCGGAAATGACACAGGGCGGTCACATTGGGTGCCTGTTCCACGTGCGGTACGTTTTATGTCCCAACATAAACAAGCAGCGTGTGGTGCCCACCCCCCAGTGTGCAATGGTTCCTCCCTAGGTTGCTACAGGACTCAGTAGGGACATAGGGGGGTCAGAAGAAAAGAAACACAGCATTCTGCGGGGGATGCAGGCATTCAACACCCCTGGGAGTTTCAAATGCCAAGGAGCAGCTGTTCTCAACTAGGGGGGGGGGGGGGGGGGGGGGGGGGGAGTCCATGGGACTCTGAAGCTCCTCTAGAGGTTGCTGGGGGTTCCTCGATCTGTGGCTTATTGACCTCCCAGTTGATGAAGCCTCCATTGTATCAGAGCCAATGACACTTGGCATAGCCAGCTGCACGACATTCTGACCACCACTGAGGGGGGAATTCACAAGGGGTATTTATTTGGGGCTCCCCCGAGCAGTGTCCAAGGGCATGCTGGGACTTGGGCCTTCCCCCCCGAGGAGTGTCCCAGGGCATGCTGGGACTTGGGCCTTCCCCCCCGAGAGGTGTCCCAGGGAATGCTGGGACTTGGGCCTCCCCCCCCGAGGAGTGTCCCAGGGCATGCTGGGACTTGGGCCTCCCCCCCCCTGAGGAGTGTCCCAGGGCATGCTGGGACTTGGGCCTTCCCCCCCCGAGGAGTGTCCCAGGGCATGCTGGGACTTGGGCCTTCCCCCCCCGAGGAGTGTCCCAGGGCATGCTGGGACTTGGGCCTTCCCCCCCCGAGGAGTGTCCCAGGGCATGCTGGGACTTGGGCCTTCCCCCCCCCGAGGAGTGTCCCAGGGCATGCTGGGACTTGGGTCTTCCACCCCGAGGAGTGTCCCAGGGCATGCCGGGATTTGCCCCCCCCCCTGCAGAGTGTCCCAGGGCATGCTGGAATTTAGGGCTCCCCCATGGGGTGTCCCAGGGCATGCTGGGATCCGGGGCTCCCCAGAGGAGTGTGCCAGGACATGCTGTTATCCGGGGCTCCCCCATTGGAGTGTCCCAGGACATGTTGGGATGCGGGGCTCCCCATTGGAGTGTCCCAGGACATGTTGGGATGCGCGGCTCCCCATTGGAGTGTCCCAGGACATGCTGGGATTTGGGGCTCCTCTGGAGGAGTGTCCCAGAACATGCTGGGATGTGGGGCTCCCCCGCAAAGTGTCCCAGGACATGCTGGGATGTGGGGCTCCTCCGAGGAGTGTCTTAGGGCATGCCGGGACTTGGGGCTCCTCCGAGGAGTGTCCCAGGGCATGCCGGGACACAGGGCTCTCCCGAGGAGTGTCCCAGGGCGTGCCAGGACGCAGGGCTCCTCCGAGGAGTGTCCCAGGGCATGCCGGGACACAGGGCTCTCCCGAGGAGTGTCCCACGGCATGCTGGGACGCAGGGCTTCCCGAGGAGTGTCCCAGGGCATGCTGAGATTTGGAGCTCCTCTGGAGGAGTGTCCCAGGGCATGCTGGGATGTGGGGCTCCTCTGAGGAGTGTCCCAGGGCATGCTGGGATGTGGGGCTCCTCTGAGGAGTGTCCCAGGGCATGCTGGGATGTGGGGCTCCTCTGAGGAGTGTCTCAGGGCATGCTGGGATGTGGGGCTTCTCTGAGGAGTGTCCCAGGGCATGCTGGGATGTGGGGCTCCTCTGAGGAGTGTCTCAGGGCATGCTGGGATGTGGGGCTTCTCTGAGGAGTGTCCCAGGGCATGCTGGGATGTGGGGCTCCCCAGAGGAGTGTCCCAGGGCATGCTGGGATGTGGGGCTCCTCAGAGAAATGTCCCAGGGCATGCTAGGATGTGGGGCTCCCCAGAGGAGTGTCCCAGGGCATGCTGGGATGTGGGGCTTCTCTGAGGAGTGTCCCAGGGCATGCTGGGACGTGGGGCTCCCCAGAGGAGTGTCCCAGGGCATGCTGGGATGTGGGGCTTCTCTGAGGAGTGTCCCAGGGCATGCTGGGATGTGGGGCTCCCCAGAGGAGTGTCCCAGGGCATGCTGGGACATGGGGCTCCCCAGAGGAGTGTCCCAGGGCATGCTGGGATGATGTCCCAGGGCATGCTGGGATGTCTCCCCAGAGGAGTGTCCCAGATGCTGGGATGTGGGGCTTCTCTGAGAAGTGTCCCAGGGCATGCTGGGATGTGGGGCTCCCCAGAGGAGTGTCCCAGAGCATGCTGGGACGTGGGGCTCCCCAGAGGAGTGTCCCAGGGCATGCTGGGACGTGGGGCTCCCCAGAATAGTGTCCCAGGGCATGCTAGGATGTGGGGCTCCTCTGAGAAGTGTCCCAGGGCATGCTGGGACGTGGGGCTCCCCAGAGGAGTGTCCCAGGGCATGCTAGGATGTGGGGCTCCTCTGAGGAGTGTCCCAGGGCATGCTGGGACGTGGGGCTCCCCAGAGGAGTGTCCCAGGGCATGCTAGGATGTGGGGCTCCTCTGAGAAGTGTCCCAGGGCATGCTGGGATGTGGGGCTTCTCTGAGGAGTGTCCCAGGGCATGCTGGGATGTGGGGCTCCCCAGAGGAGTGTCCCAGGGCATGCTAGGATGTGGGGCTCCCCAGAGGAGTGTCCCAGGGCATGCTGGGATGTGGGGCTTCTCTGAGGAGTGTCCCAGGGCATGCTGGGACGTGGGGCTCCCCAGAGGAGTGTCCCAGGGCATGCTGGGATGTGGGGCTTCTCTGAGGAGTGTCCCAGGGCATGCTGGGATGTGGGGCTCCCCAGAGGAGTGTCCCAGGGCATGCTGGGATGTGGGGCTCCTCAGAGAAATGTCCCAGGGCATGCTGGGACGTGGGGCTCCCCAGAAAAAATGTCCCAGGGCATGCTGGGACGTGGGGCTCCCCAGAGAAATGTCCCAGGGCATGCTGGGACGTGGGGCTCCCCAGAGGAGTGTCCCAGGGCATGCTGGGATGTGGGGCTTCTCTGAGAAGTGTCCCAGGGCATGCTGGGACGTGGGGCTCCCCAGAGGAGTGTCCCAGGGCATGCTGGGATGTGGGGCTTCTCTGAGAAGTGTCCCAGGGCATGCTGGGATGTGGGGCTTCTCTGAGAAGTGTCCCAGGGCATGCTGGGATGTGGGGCTCCCCAGAGGAGTGTCCCAGGGCATGCTGGGATGTGGGGCTCCCCAGAGGAGTGTCCCAGGGCATGCTGGGATGTGGGGCTCCCCAGAGGAGTGTCCCAGGGCATGCTGGGATGTGGGGCTCCTCTGAGAAGTGTCCCAGAGCATGCTGGGATGTGGGGCTCCCCAGAGGAGTGTCCCAGAGCATGCTGGGACGTGGGGCTCCCCAGAGGAGTGTCCCAGGGCATGCTGGGATGTGGGGCTCCCCAGAGGAGTGTCCCAGGGCATGCTGGGATGTGGGGCTCCCCAGAGGAGTGTCCCAGGGCATGCTGGGATGTGGGGCTCCTCTGAGAAGTGTCCCAGAGCATGCTGGGATGTGGGGCTCCTCTGAGAAGTGTCCCAGAGCATGCTGGGATGTGGGGCTCCTCTGAGAAGTGTCCCAGAGCATGCTGGGATGTGGGGCTCCTCTGAGGAGTGTCCCAGAGCATGCTGGGACGTGGGGCTCCCCAGAGGAGTGTCCCAGGGCATGCTGGGATGTGGGGCTCCTCTGAGAAGTGTCCCAGGGCATGCTGGGATGTGGGGCTCCCCAGAGGAGTGTCCCAGGGCATGCTGGGATGTGGGGCTCCTCTGAGGAGTGTCCCAGAGCATGCTGGGACGTGGGGCTCCCCAGAGGAGTGTCCCAGGGCATGCTGGGATGTGGGGCTTCTCTGAGAAGTGTCCCAGAGCATGCTGGGATGTGGGGCTCCTCTGAGGAGTGTCCCAGAGCATGCTGGGACGTGGGGCTCCCCAGAGGAGTGTCCCAGGGCATGCTGGGATCCGGGGATCCCCTGAGGAGTGTCCCAGGGCATGCTGGGATAGGACATACAGTCATTGGTTTCTGTGGGTGGCTGTATATCCGGGGTGCAGTAATCCACCATACACGGTAATATACTGTGTGTCCTGATGGGCCCGGTACACGAGGACTGACACACACTCACTGGACCGTCACCTTCCTGCTGAGGAACTCTCTGATGAGGGAAGCCGTCACCTCCTCCGTCCGGGGGCTCATCTCTCTCAGGCCGTGTTTAGGCCCCGGTTACCAGGGCGTTCTGTTACCATGGAGACAGTCAGGCAGGATACCCGACGGCTCCGTACGCCACGCATGCCCAGTCCTCTGCTCCGCATCCACGTGGTACAGCGCCGCCCCGCCCTCCGTTCAAACGGCATACGGAGCCCGCCCCCCCCGTCCTGGGTTTCAGGCGCTGATTGGCTCACCTACTGCTGCCAACCAGCACGTGCGCTTGCTGGGAGGGGGGTGGGCGGTGGTGACCCCCAGAGCTCTGAGAGCTGATTTCCTGACAGCGGAGTCACCCCTCCGACCTAATGAGGGGATCACTGAGCTCACATCCCCAACTTCTCCCGATAGATGATGGGAAATACTTTCTAATATATAATAATTTACAGTATATTTATAATATATAATACTTTATAATGTATAACAATATTGTGTAATAATACATAGTAATGCCAAATAATTTGATAATCATGTTTCTTTAAAACAATACAAAGTACAATAATACTATGTAATACTGTATAACAATACTTTATACAAATCTATAATAATGATTAATAATATACAGTATAATAAGCAAAAAAACAAAAAAACACGCACACACCATCAAATACTTGGATGGAAAAATGTGTAGCGCTAGATATGAAATATACATCAAGCTAAATGAATAACATAAATAAATGAAAAAACTTGGGTCGGTGGTGATAAACCAGAAACAAAAGAAAATAATAACTCGTGTCCATAAACACCAAGTGCAAATGTCCAAGAAGGATTGACAATAAGAATCTTGTCAAATAATTAGTGAGTAAAGGAGGTTACTGTTTGAAGAACCAAATGTTGTCCCAGGATCTGACTTTCCTAGTGGAAGTGAAAAAGTCCCGTCACCCAACAAGAAATGAAGGCTTACCAGAACTTGTGGACTCTGAAAATTATATAACTTTTGGAGTCATAAGAGCTTAAAGGATCACTAAAGGAATTTTTTTTTTTTAGCTAAATAGCTTCCTTTACCTTACTGCAGTACTGGTTTCATGTCCTTATTGTTCATTTTTGCTTTGAAGTTGCTGTAATCCTGCTCTGTTCTCCACACTTCCTGCTTGTCTGTTTCCTTATAACCACAGTGCTGGGAGCTCTCTCACGGTGGTCCGAGCTGTCATTACTGTGTGTCTAAAACTTCCCAGAACCAATCAGATTCATTTTAAAAACAAAACACTGCCACTGGATTTGTTTGTTTTTGTTCTGTGTGTCTATTTCTACTTCACAGAAACATGAAGCCAGTTCAAAAGTGAAACTAACCTGCAGGCACATTATATGAGTGATTTTTATCTATTTTTAATCATTTTGAAAAGGAATCCGTTAACTTTTATGTCTCTATACCCTGTTAACAGTCATTTCAGCAAAAAAAATGTTTTCCTTTAGTGACCCTTTAAAAAGGCCAAACTCGGTCAGGATTAGTGTTGCTCACGAATATTCGCATTGCGAATATTCGTAACGAATATTGCATATTCGAGTAGTCGCGAATAAATCGAATATCGCGGTAAATATTCGATATTTTTTCAAATTTATTTTTAATTCAATCTTATTTTATTCAGAAAAAAAAGGAGGAATAGAGAGGCAAATAACGTCTCAAGTAGTACATACAGTCAAAGCAAATATATCAACAGTAATCATCGTATATGACATATTAAAAGCATGTCTAATGTATGTGATCAAAGAGAGGAAACAACAAATTAAATTTATTTTTAAAACAGATCACATCCCAGTGATCTCCATCGACGTCTAAAAGCATTGCTGGTATGATTAGAGACCCTGGGCCGAGTAGCTGAGGCGATCATTTTATGTTGCCGAATATTCGCAATGCGCAATAGAAATACTTTCTCTGCCCTTCTGTGTTTTGTGTATAAAAAAATAAAAATAATTAGCTTTAGTTTAGTCATATAAGTTTGTGTAAGTAGAGTTAGTGTTTAGTGCATATTAGTTTAGTAATCCAGGAAACGATCTCCGTTTTCGCGTGTTGACGAGAATTTCGCAATCAATTTCGCATTTGCATTAGCGAAATTTCTCAAAAAGTTTTTTTTGATAAAATATCACGAATATTCGATATTAACGAATATTTCACGAATATTCTTCTATATATTCGTGAAATATTGCGAAATCGAATATGGCGTATTCCGCTCAACACTAGTCAGGATCTCATCAGATTGCAGGATGTTCACCAACACTGTAGTTATGTAGAGGCTCTAGTATTCGATGCTTGACACTCCATAAATGTGTGTAAAGACATTTAAAAGAAGAGGAAGCGATATTGGGCCAGATTCTCAGAGGCGTTACGACGGAGTATCTCAGATCCCCCGTCGTATCGCCTTTTTTTTTGTCCTCGTATCTATGCGAGTGATGCTGAGCATCACTTTGGCATAGATACGCTTCTACATCCGACAAGTGTAATACAATTACACTTTCGGATCTTAGATGTAATGACAACTCCGGCCACTAGGTGGCCTTTACGTTGTTTTTTCATTTGCATATGCAAATGAAGTAGTACGCCGATTCTCGATCGCTTTTACGCCGCCCCGTCGTCGCGTACGTCGTTTACGAACTCGTAAGGTTACCCCAGCTTCTATGTGGAGTAACCTTACGAGGTCCCGTCGGACGCCATGTTAAGTATGGCGTCGGGTCAGCGTCGGCTTTTTCCGTCGCTTACGTCGTTTTACTAACTCGTTCGCGAATAGGGACTTGCGTAAATGACGCTCACGTCGTTTTGACGTCGGTTTCAACAACGCTTTCCGACGTGAGCTGGAGCATGCGCACTGGGCTTTTTCCCCGGCCGGCGCATGCGCAGTTCGTTCGACGCGGGGGCGCGCTTAATTTAAATACAAGCCGCCCCATTTGAATTGCGCGGGTTTACGCTGCGCGATTTACGCGACGCAGGCGAAACCTACGGAGCAAGTGCTTAGAGAATAAAGCACTTGCTCCAGTACGCAGCGGCGGCGTAGTGTAACTGGCTTACGCTACGCCGCCGAAAATATTTGAGAATCTGGCCCATAGTGTAATAACGTAGGTATAGGTAAAAATGTAATAAGTATTGCACTTACATAGATTGAAGATACAGCGCATGTAAAAATGACAACGTGTTTGCACACGAAACGCGTCAGATTTAGACTCTACTGTCTCCACAATCTTTTTTACATGCGCTGTATCTTCAATCTATGTAAGTGCAATACTTATTACATTTTTACCTATACCTACGTTATTACACTATATCGCTTATGTACTAATGTACTGCAATGTGTTGTACTAATGGATGCCAAACAATAATGCCTGCCAATCAGTGATGCCCATTGTGGGCACTGATTGGCATCCATTATTCATTTATGATCGTCATCCCTGGGGTCTAGGGTGGCATACCTGGTGGTGGGCATCCCTGGTGGTCTAGTGGCATCCCTGGTGGTCCAGTGTGGGCATCCTCCGGGGGGGGGGCTGCGCTAATAATCGATCAGTGCAAACCCCCCCTGTCAGAGAAGCAGCCGATCGGCTCTCCTCTACTCGTGCCTGACAGACGCAAGTGAGGAAAAGCCGATTACCGGCTGTCCTTGTTTACATTGTGATCAGCCTTGATTGGACACGGTTGATCACGTGGTAAAGAGTCTCCGTCAGAGACTCTTTACCTAGATGTTGTGAGGTTGTGAGGTGTTGTGAGGTGTCAGAGTGACACCCTGCAAAAACGATCCCCAGGGGCGCGCAGCGGCTCAATATACCGAGGACGTCATATGACGTCCAGTCAGGATATTGAAACCACTTTGCCACCGTCATTTTGCTATATAGCGGGCCGCAAGTGGTTAAGGTACATTCGGGCACCTGTAGGTGTCGGCATACAGTTACATTAGCAGCTTATTAGCATTATGTTGGAAGTCACTACCTTGTTCTCTTTGTACAAAAAGTCCAAGTGTAACGCGGCCCTCAGTTCATCCCGGCTGCTGATGCTGTGCTGCGTGCGCGGAAGTTCTTCATCTAGAGCTGCGCGAGTCTTCTTCAGCCCCTAAAGAAACAAAATAACAAAATATATAAACAGCACAAGACAACGTAGGGAGGAAGAGACATGGTGGGATTTGTACACTTCAACATTAAAACAGAATTTAGTTCCAGTGAAGGGAAGTCTTAAGGCGTCAGCATACCAAGACATTTTGGACAATTTCATGCTCCCAACTTTGTGGGAAGAGTTTGGGGACGGCCCCTTCCTGTTCCAACGTGACTGCCCACCAGTGCACAAAGCAAGGTCCATAAGGACACGGATGAGCAAGTTTGAGGTGGAGGAACTTGACTGCACAGAGTCCTGACCTCAACCCGATAGAACACCTTTGGGATGAATTAGAGCGGCGACTGCAAACCAGGCCTTCTCATCCAACATCAGTACCTGACCTCACAAATGCGCTTCTGGAAGAATGGTGAAACATTCCCATAGACACTCCTAAACCTTGTGGACGGCCTTCCCAGAAGAGTTGACGCTGTTATAGCTGCAAAAGGCGGGGCCAACTCAATATTGAACCCTACAGACTAAGACTGGGATGCCATTAAAGTTCATGTGCGTGTAAAGGCAGGTGTCCCAATACTTTATGGAGTGTCAAGCATCGGAAACTAGAGCCTCTACATAACTACAGTGTTGGTGAACATCCTGCAATCTGATGAGATCCTGACCGAGTTTGGCCTTTTTAAGCTCTTATGACTCTTATGCCGCGTAGACACGATCATTTTTTGCGATGAAAAAAAAACGACCAAACAAAAATTCCAACATGCTTGAATTTTTTGTGTCGTTTTTCAAAACGTCGTTTTTTGTGTCATAAAAAGTGATGGTGTGTGGGCAAAACGATGTTGAAAACAACGTTTTCAAACCCGCGCATGCTCAGAAGCAAGTTATGAGACGGAGCTTCAATGGAAAAGAGTGCCGTCGAACGCGGTGTACGTCACCGCGCTTTGCTAGAGCTTTGTAGAAAAACGATGGTGTGTAGGCAACGTCGTTTTGGAAAATGAAGTTTGAAAAACGTCGTTTTTTTTTCATGATTGAAAACGTCGTTTTTTTTCATCGCAAAAAATGATTGTGTGTACGCGGCATAAGGCTCCATTCACATCTAGGCGCCCTACGCCTGACGCTGCAGCAGCCCTAGATACGCTGGAGGGGCGAATTAACATTGTCGGCTATGGAGATGGTTCACATCTCCACGCCGAACGCCGAAACGCCCGTACGCCTGAAGCTCAAACAAGTCCCGGACCCTTTTTTTCAGGCGTATCAGGCGTACGGGCATAGCCGGCAATGATAACATCGCCCCTCCAGCGGAAAACAAGGAGCGACTTGTCGCCGCAAATCGCGGGGACAAGACGCCGACTCCATGTCGCTCCAATACGGCGCATTACGCCTACGCCTAGGTGTGAATGCAGCCTAAGGGCCAGACTCAGGTAGAATTTACGCGGCTTATCTCTAGATAAGCCGCGTAACTTCTAAGCTACGCTGGCGTATCTATTTTCTGTAGTCAGAAAACAAGATACGCCGGGATTGAGTCCAGATACGAGCGGCGTAATTGTATTTCGCCATCGTATCGGAACTGCAGTTTTAAAATGTCCGCTCGGGGCGTCCCCGCTGATTTACACCGAGAATATGTAAATCAGCGAGATACGGCAGTTCACGATCGTACGCGGGCCCGACGCAGTCACTTTACGACGTTTCCGTAAGGGGTTTCCCGGCGTAAAGATAAAGCAACAAAAAGCACGCGTATCCTATGTTAAGTATGGCCGTCGTGACCGCGCCGAATTGAAAAAGTTGAACGTCGTTTGCGTAACTCGTCCGTGAATGGGGATTGACGTCATTGACGTTCACGTAGAAAACACCGTCCTAATGTGGAGCATGCGCACTGGGATACATTGACGGCCGGCGCATGCGCAGTGCGTTCGCCACGGGATCGTGCCTAGTTTAAATACTACACGCCCCCTACCCGCCCAATTTGAATTCCGCCGGCCCATTTTCGCTACGCCGCCGCAACTTTAGGAGCAAGTGCTTTGTGAATACATTACTTTCTCCTAAAGTTTCGGCGGAGTAACGTAAATGAGAAACGTTACGCCGGAATAAAGAACCGCTCGCCATCCTGAATATGGCCCTAAAAGTTATATAATTTTCAGAGTCCACAAGTTCTGGTAAGCCTTCATTTCTTGTTGGGTGACGGGACTTTTTCACTTCCTCTAGGAAAGTCAGATCCTGGGACAACATTTGGTTCTTCAAACAGTAACCTCCTTTACTCACTAATTATTTGACAAGATTCAGGCCGCGTACACACGTCCGAGAACCTCGTCGGCCTAAACCCATCGTTCCGCCCGACGAGGTTCCCGATGAGCGGTCGGAAAAGCTTGTCGAGCCAAAGTCCTCACTGAACAACGAGGAAAAAGAGAGCGTGCTCTCTTTTTTGGCTCGACGAGCTTCCCGACGGAACGCTCATCAGAAGTGTACACACGATCGAGCTTCTCGCCAGAATATGTCTCCCAGCGAGCTTCTCGCTGAATTCTGCCGAGAAGCTCGGTCGTGTGTACGGGGCCCTCATATTGTCAATCCTTCTTGGACATTTGCACTTGGTGTTTATGGACACAAGTTATTATTTTCTTTTGTTTCTGGTTTATCACCACCGACCCAAGTTTTTTCATTTATTTATGTTATTCATTTAGCTTGATGTATATTTCATATCTAGCGCTACACATTTTTCCAACCAATTGTACCGTTTTGCTTATTGTTTTCTATTAGCCGTGTTTAGCAGCTTACCATTTACTTTTCTAGCAGCGCGGTATTTATCCAATTTTTCCATACACCATCAAATGCTGCCAGTGTGCCCAATGCTGCCAGTGTGTCCATAAAATGCTGCCAGTGTGCCCATCAAATGCTGCCAGTGTGCCCATCAAATGCTGACAGTGTGCCCAATGCTGCCAGTGTGTCCATCAAATTCTGCCAGTGTGCCCATCAAATGCTGACAGTGTGCCCAATGCTGCCAGTGTGCCCATCAAATGCTGACAGTGTGCCCAATGCTTCCAGTGTGTCCATCAAATGCTGCCAGCGTGCCCATCAAATGCTGCCAGTGTGTCCATCAAATGCTGCCAGTGTGTCCATTAAATGCTGCCAGTGTGTCCATCAAATGCTGCCAGTGTGTCCATCAAATGCTGCCAGTGTGCCTATCAAATGCTGCCAGTGTGCCCAATGCTGCCAGTGTGTCCATCAAATGCTGCCAGTGTGCCCAATGCTGCCAGTGTGTCCATCAAATGCTGCCAGTGTGCCCAATGCTGCCAGTGTGTCCATAAAATGCTGCCAGTGTGCCCATCAAATGCTGCCAGTGTGCCCATCAAATGCTGACAGTGTGCCCAATGCTGCCAGTGTGTCCATCAAATGCTGCCAGTGTGCCCAATGCTGCCAGTGTGTCCATAAAATGCTGCCAATGTGCCCATCAAATGCTGACAGTGTGCCCAATGCTGCCAGTGTGTCCATCAAATGCTGCCAGCGTGCCCATCAAATGCTGCCAGTGTGCCCAATTCTGCCAGTGTGTCCATTAAATGCTGCCAGTGTGTACATCAAATGCTGCCAGTGTGTCCATCAAATGCTGCCAGTGTGCCCAATGCTGTCAGTGTGTCCATCAAATGCTGCCAGTGTGCCCAATGCTGCCAGTGTGTCCATAAAATGCTGCGATGTGCCCATCAAATGCTGCCAGTGTGCCCAAAACTGCCAGTGTGCCCATCAAATGCTGCCAGTGTGCCCAATGCTGCCAGTGTGCCCAATGCTGCCAGTGTGTCCATCAAATGCTGCGAGTGTGCCCATCAAATGCTGCCAGTATGCCCAATGCTGCCAGTGTGCCCCATCAAATGCTGCCAGGATGTCCATCAAATGCTGCCAGTGTGCCCAATGCTAAAAATGTGCCCACATTCTGCCAGTGTGCCCAATGCTGCCAGTGTGCCCAATGCTAAAAATGTGCCCACATTCTGCCAGTGTGCCCAATGCTAAAAATGTGCCCATTAAATGCTGCCAGTGTGCCCATCAAATGCTGCCAGTGTGCCCATCAAATGCTGCCAGTGTGCCCCCCTGCCTGCTCGCCATCTGCCAGGCACTTATCGTGTCTTCATGCATCTCCTGCACTTCTCCCATCCTCTCCTCCCGTCAGGCGTCCAATAGCGGCACCTGTTTTTAGCCAATCAGGCGATAGGTAACCAGACCCAGTGCACCTGATTGGCTGAGAGGCGGGTCAGTGTTAAGGAAGCGATTTATTCAGTTCCCTAACACACCACATTTTTTTGCTCATTTAGGATTGGCACCTCAGTTTGGCAACCTTGGGCTTGCTTTGAGCAAGTGAGGTGACCTTATCTCACTGTGCGCCCCGTTTTCCTTCCGCTGGGGGGCTTCTGTTGCCATTGCCTTAATGCTTGCCAGCCCAGCCATGAGTTTATACATATGGTGACGGGTATGATGTGTATGCCATACAGTTATTGTGTTCTCCGGTTTTGTATAGATATGCAATCTAAAGCAATCATGCATTATTTTAAAACATGTTTATTTGTGTTATATACAGTGTGACTCCACGCGGACATTGGCCCCTGATGAAGGGACAAGGTCTCGAAACGCGTAGGGCTCGATTGAACCATTGTGGACAAGTCACGCACCAATCCATTAATCTTGATTTTAATATTAATATTTTTGTATTTATTGTCTAATACACTTTTACTGTTGCTACTTCTCCTGTATTTGAGTTGTTACCGCTAAAGCCCCACCCTGGGGGATTCTCTCCTTTTCCATAATATTCAGGGGTGTTGGTAACGCATGTAGGTCTTTTTTTTTATGTTATTTCGCATTCTAACACAACACTAAGTAATCAGAGAACGCACAGCATTGTGCCCGCTATTTACCCTTTTGGAAGCCTATTAGAGCCTATGGCTCTAATCAGGCGCTTCCAAAGGAATCCCACTACTGTAATTCATATGCCCGGTGCCCGACAAGGGGTCAGGCACATGAATAGGGGGCGGCAGCGGCGACCATAGATAGATTCATGCAACGCATGAATCTATGAAAGAGAAAGAAAAAGAGAGAGAGAGAGGGCAGCACTCCTGTGCCCTTTATGGACGTATCACCACTGATGGCAAGTACAGAATCACAGTATATATAAAATATGCAAAGTGGTTGGAGGGAAGCTTCAGAATGGCAAAGATTTTTTTTTATTACAAAATTATGTGAGCAGACTGCAGTTCCTCTTTAAACTGACTTCATCTGCAGATCAAAGTTCATCCCTTTGATCTGCAGATGTATAAACAGTAAGATACAAAAAGAAAAACAATGTTTCTTTTTATCTTTCCGTTTCAGGGCTGAGAATGTACTTATTTATTTTTGACAGCTCCAATCGCCGGGACTTTGTTTACACTTCCGCTGCCCAAAGTTTAAAATGGCTGCAGCCAGACTCAGTGGAGGGAGATTTCTGCAGCCTATTTGGCAAGTACAGAATCACAGTATATATAAAATATGCAGAGTGGTTGGAGGGAAGCTTCAGAATGGCAAAAGAGGTTTATTTTTACTAGCAGACTGCAGTTCCTCTTTAACCACTGGTCCACCGGGCTTATTCTATCACTTCTCTCCTTCATGTAAAACAATCTAATATTTTTTGCTAGTAATTTAATCAGAACCCCCAAACATTATATATATATTTTTTTAGCAGACACCCTAGGGAATAAAATGGCGGTCATTGCAACTTTTTTTCCCCTCGCGCGGTATTCAGACAAAGAAAACAAAGAAAGAAAAAACATTTAGATGGGAAATCGAAGGAAAAGGTAGGTGAACCAACAATGCACTAGCTTAACCACCTCAATACCGGGCTTTAAAACCCACCTTCCATACCGCGCCTATTCTGGCACTTCTCTCCTACTTGTACAAATCATCATTCTTTTGCTAGAAAATTACTCAGAACCCCCAAACATTATATATGTTTTTTTTAGCAGACACCCTAGGGAATAAAATGGCGGTCATTGCAACTTTTTAACTCGCACGGTATTTGCGCAATAATTCTTTAAACGCTTTTTTTGGGGAAAAAATTTAATCATGAATTAAAAAATAACAAAAAGGTAAAGTTAGCCCAATTGTTTGGTAAAATATGAAAGATGATGTTACGCCGAGTAAATAGATACCCAACATGTCACACTTTAAAATTGCGCACACTCATGGAATGGCGCCAAACTTCGGTACTTAAAAATCGGCGACACTTGAATTTTTTTTACAGTTTACTATTTTCGAGTTACAGAGGAGGTCTAGAATTGTTGCACACGCTCTAACGCACGCGACGATACCTCACATGTGGGGTTTGAACGGCGTTTACATATGTGGGCGGGATTACATGCCTGTTCGCTTCTGAGCATGAGCTACCGGGGATAGGGGCGTTTTAAAAATGTGTTTTTTTAAATTTCTATTTTACTTCTTTTTTTTTATTTGTTACATTTTTTTCGATCACTTTTATTCCTATTACAAGTAATATAAATATCCCTTGTAACAGGAATAGTGTGTGACAGGTCCTCTTTATGGAGAGAGGCGGGGGCAATAAGACCTCACATCTCTCCTACAGTCTAAGGGCCCTTTCACACTAGCGGACGAACGGTCCGCTCATTACAAGTCCGTTTACGGACTTGTAATGGGTCCCTATGGGAGCGGATCCGTTAGCGGATGATGCATCCGCTAACGTCCGCTCGATCCGCATCCGTTTTTGCGGACGGAAGAATGTCCTATTTTTCTTCCGTCCGGCCAAACGGATCGGATGCAAACGGACAGACGGTCCGTTTCCATCCGACTCCCCATAGGGGAGAGCGGAGGAGAGACGGGGCGGTCCCTGCACAGTGTGCGGGGACCGCCCCGTCCGCCCGACAGCTCAGTGGAGACCCCCCGCTGATCTGACGGACACACGGAGCGGACCGAAAAACGGACCGCTCCGTGTGTAAGGACCCTAACAAGCATGAGATTGTGAAAAAATAAATCACTGATCACTCTATTAGTGTCACTGGTGATGTCAGTGGCAGTTAGTCAGTTCCCCTCATCGTCAGTTAGTGTCAGATTGCCCACTGCCCTATCACAGTCCTGCTATAAGTCGCTGATCACCTCTATTGGTAATAATAAAAAATAAATAAAAAATCCATTAGACACTCCCAGAAAGGGGAAAAGGCTATGACGGGCAAGGAGGGGGCTGGACTAGGTAATTGACTCTTCCTGAAGTGGTCAAATTTTCCAGCAAGTTCATTTACATTTTTTCAGCGGTGTGTTAACGAGTGTTGCACTAAGACCCCCCCCATACACACTATTAGATTTTCTGCAGATTTTTGTCTTCAGATTTACTGCTTGATTGCAGAAAAATGTAAACTCTTAAAGGGGTTGTAAAGATACAATGTTTCCCCTAAATATTTTCCTTTCCCTTAGTGCAGTCCTCCTTCACTTACCTCATCCTTCCATTTTGCTTTTAAATGTCCTTATTTCTTCTGAGAAATCCTCACTTCCTGTTCTTCTGTCTGTAACTCCACACAGTAATGCAAGGCTTTCTCCCTGGTGTGGAGTGTCGTGCTCACCCCCTCCCTTGGACTACAGGAGAGTCAGGACGCTCTCTACGTTGCAGATAGAGAAAGGAGCTGTGTGTTAGTGGGCGTCCTGACTCACCTGTAGTCCAAGGGAGGGGGCGAGAACGACACTCCACACCAGGGAGAAAGCCTTGCATTACTGCCCCCTAGTGATTAACTCCCAAACTGCAATTGTCATTTTCACAGTAAACAGTGCATTTATATAGCACTTTTCACTGTGAAAATGACAATGGTCCCAAAAATGTGTCAAAAGTGTCCGATGTGTCCGCCATAATGTCGCAGTCACAAAAAAAAAAAAAACGCTGATCGCTGCCATTAGTAGTAAAAAAATAAAAAAAATGCAATTAAACTATCCCCTATTTTGTAAATGCTATAAATTTTATGCAAACCAACCGATAAACGCTTATTGCGATTTTTTTTTTAACCAAAAATATGCAGAAGAATACGTATCGGCCTAAACTGAGGAATTTTTTTTTTAATCTATTTTTTGGGGATATTTATTATAGCAAAAAGTTAAAAATATTGTTTTTTTTTTCAAAATTGTGGCTCTATTTTTGTTTATAACGCAAAAAAAACAAAAACCCAGAGGTGATCAAATACCACCAAAAGAAAGCTCTATTTGTGGGGAAAAAAGGACGTCAATTTTGTTTGGGAGCCACGTCGCACGACCGCGCAATTGTTATTTAAAGCGACGCAGTGCCGAATCGCAAAAACTGGCCAGGTCCCTTACCTGCATAATGGTCCGGGGCTTAAAGGGTCACTAAAGGAATTTTTTTAAGCTAAACAGCTTCCTTTACCCTAATGCAGTCCTGGTTTTATGTCCTCATTGTTGGTTTTTGCTCTAATCCTTCTCTGTTCTGCACACTTCCTGGTTGTCTGTTTCCTTATGAAAAAAGTCATGGGAGCTTTCTCTCTGTGGTCTCTAATCAAGGAGGTGTGATTACTGTGTGTCCAAAACCCCTCAGAACCAATCAGTTTCATTTTAAAATCAGTCACTGCCCTGTATTGGCTCTGTGCCTCTGTACATCACAGAAGCATGAAACTAGATGAAAAACGAAACTGCAGGCACATTATATGATTGATTTTTTATCTATTTTTAATCGTTTATAAAATAAATCAGTTAAATATTATGTCTCTATACCCTGTAAACAGTCATTTCAGCAAAAAAAAATGTTTCCTTCACAACTCCTTTAAAGGGGTGTTCCAGCCAATATTTATGTTTACTTAAAGTCAGCAGCTACAAAAAGTGTAGCTGCTGGCTTTTAATAAACAGACACTTGCCTGCTCCAAGTTCCAGCGAAGCGCCGGCCGGGGCTCCGCTCCTCTCCCCCCCCCCCCCGGCCGGCGTCTTCATTGTCACTGTGGGCACTCAGCCGTGACAGCCTTCTGCTTCACGGCCGGGCACCCACTGCGCATTCGCGAGCGGCACTACGCATGCGCGCACGGCCCGGGCCCGATTGGACAGGCGATCGCCTAGGACCTGTCACGTGTCCTAGGCGATCGCCTACAGGGAGGGGCTGCTGTAGGCGATTAAGCTTAATCGCCTTACCAGCCCCTCGGCGGAAGGAGGAAGTGAGACAGGAAGTCCCACTTCTCCTGAAGCCCCCACTCCCCCCCCAAAAAATTACATGCCAAATGTGGCATGTAAGGGGGTGAGGAGTGGGATAAGCGGAAGTTCCATTTTTGGGTGGAACTACGCTTTAAGTGGTTAATGGATCATTTAAAAGGTACTTTTTGTGTTAGTTTTATCAATGACCACTAGGTGGCAGCACTTATCTATGGTTTCTTAGGTCTGGGACTGTCTCAATAATTTATATTAGTTTTATTATTGAACACCAGGTGGCAGCACTTCTCTGCAGTTTCTTAGGTCTGGGACGGTCTCAGTATTTTGTATTAGTTTTATTATTGAACACTAGGTGGCAGCACTTCTCCACACTTCCAAGGCCTTGCTCTGTCTCAGTGTGACTGTTATATTATTATAGGTACTTATATAACGACATCAATTTACGCAGTGCTTTACATATACATACCTCCCAACTTTTTGAGATAGGAATGAGGGACACCTATCAGCAAAAGTATGCAGGCATAGGGCACACTCCTTGCCACGCCCCCTTAAAGGAGAATTGTACAAAAAAATAAGATTGGTTAAACCCACAAACGCTTTTTTTTAGCACTATCATTCCTATATATTGGCTTTTGGAATTTACAAATACAGCAATTTAGAAATTGGATGAAAGGTTTAGCGCTGGGAAACACTTTTTGATAGATAAAAGTGCATTTTATATACAGCTATATGGATCAGACCAAAATGAGGGACAAATGAGGACGAATAAAGGACAGAGGGACATTGCTCCAAATCAGGGACACTCCCTCGAAATCAGGGACAGTTGGGAGCTATCTATATATATTGTACATTCACATCAGTCCCGTCCCTAGGAGCTTACAATCTGATGTCCCTAACTCACATTCATACATATACTAGGGCCAATTTAGAAAGGATCTGATTATACTTTATACTATACTGTTTGTATATGACGTCTCTCGCCACGAGTATGCCCAGTGGTGTTTACTACCACCAGAGCTTAAAGTAGTAGTAAAGCACTGCTTTGTGATTTTTACCTATAGGTAAGCTTCAGTGGCGGCTGGCGGTGGTTGGTCGGTCAATCTTAGTCGGCTTCACCCCCCACCCCGGAAGTTACCCCATCGGTTGCAGGCTGGAGGGCTTCTATGAATGGTGGGCAGTGACAGGGTTGTGGGCTCCTATGGGCTAGTTGGGTGCTCCTATAGGCTGTGGGTTGCAGGCTCCTCTGGTAAGGTGACCAGATTTTTAAAATGAAATCCGGGGACATATTTTTTGTTTACTAGTAATGGCGGCAATCAGCGACTCTCTGCCCATTGCCGCCCACCTCACAGCCTCTCAAGTCTTACTCTTCGTGCCCCGGCTACTACTGGGTGGGGAGCGGAGGAAGATCACTCCCCCAGGGAAGGCAAGGAGATAGGCAGGTGACTGGCCAGGATTTGTGCCAAAGCAGAAGAACATGTGAGCGAAGCTAAATGGGCATGCGCCCGAAACGGAAGAAATATTCCCTCCACTCCGACCAGCACATAATCATCAGAAAGGGGCACAGATAATGGGAAAAATACGACCCCCCTATGCTAGTAGGCACGGCGGAGCGGGGGGGGGGGGGGGGTGTAATTCTAATTTTTTTATTTTAATTCTGCACTGACTGTCTTTGAAATTGCCCCTGCCCCCTATTAAATCCAATCTGGGGACAAAACCAGGGACAGACTTGGTCCAGGGACAGTGCCCTCCCCTCAATCAGGGGACTGTCCCCTGAAACTGGGGATGTCTCGTCACCCTATCCTATGGACTGTGGGCTGTGGGTTGCGGGCTCCTATGGGCTGTGGTTTGCAGGCTCCTATGGGCGGGTTGCGGGCTCCTAAGGGGGGGATGCAGGCTCCTATGAGCTGAAGGCTCCTATGGGTTGGGGGCTCCTATGGGCTGTGGGTTGCAGGCTCCTACGGGCTGCGGGTTACAGGCTCCTATGTGCTGTGGGTTGCAGGCTTCTATGGGCTGCGGGTTACAGGCTCCTACGGGCTGCGGGTTACAGGCTCCTATGTGCTGTGGGTTGCAGGCTCCTACGGGGTACGGGTTACAGGCTCCTATGGATTGCGGGCTTCTATGGGCTGCGGGTTACAGGCTCCTACGGGCTGCGGGTTACAGGCTCCTATGTGCTGTGGGTTGCAGGCTCCTATGGGTTGCAGGCTCCTATGGGCTGCGGGTTGCGGGCTCCTATGGGCTGCGGGTTCCTATGGGTGGGTTGCAGGGTCCTATGGGCTGTGGGCTGCAGGCTCCTATGGGCTGCGGGCTCCTATGGGCTGCGGGTTGCAGGCTTCTATGGGCAGGTTACGGGCTCCTATGGGTTGTGGGCTCCTATGGGCTGCGGGTTGCGGGCTCTTATGGGCTGAGGGTTGTGGCTCCTATGGGCGGGTTGCGGGCTCCAGGCTCCTTTGGGCTGTAGGTCGAAGGCTCCTATGGGCGGGCTGCGGGCTCCTAAGGGCTGTGGGTTCCTATGGGCAAGTTGCACGCTCCTATGGGTTACAGGATGCTATGGGCTGTGGGTTGCAGGCTTCTATGGGCTGCGGGTTACAGGCTCCTACGGGCTGCGGGTTACAGGCTCCTATGTGCTGTGGGTTGCAGGCTTCTATGGGCTGCGGGTTACAGGCTCCTACGGGCTGCGGGTTACAGGCTCCTATGTGCTGTGGGTTGCAGGCTCCTACGGGGTACGGGTTACAGGCTCCTATGGGTTGCAGGCTCCTATGGGCTGCGGGTTGTGGGCTCCTATGGGTGGGTTGCAGGGTCCTATGGGCTGTGGGCTGCAGGCTCCTATGGGCTGCGGGCTCCTATGGGCTGCGGGTTGTGGGCTCCTATGGGTGGGTTGCAGGGTCCTATGGGCTGTGGGCTGCAGGCTCCTATGGGCTGCGGGCTCCTATGGGCTGCGGGTTGCAGGCCTCTATGGGCAGGTTACGGGCTCCTATGGGTTGTGGGCTCCTATGGGCTGCGGGTTGCGGGCTCTTATGGGCTGAGGGTTGTGGCTCCTATGGGCGGGTTGCGGGCTCCAGGCTCCTTTGGGCTGTAGGTCGAAGGCTCCTATGGGCGGGCTGCGGGCTCCTAAGGGCTGTGGGTTCCTATGGGCGGGTTGCAGGCTCCTATGGGTTACAGGATTCTATGGGCTGTGGGTTGCAGGCTTCTATGGGTGGGTTGCAGGCTCCTATCAGTGGGTTGTGGGTTCCTATGGGCTGCGGGTTGCAGGCTCCTATGGGCGTGTTGTGGGCTCCTTTGGGCTGCGGGTTGCAAGCTCCTATGAGCGGGTTGTGGGTTCCTATGGGCTGCGGGTTGCAGTCTCCTATGGGTGGGTTTCTGGTTCCTATGGGCTGCGGGTTGCAGGTTTCTATGGGCAGATTGCAGGCTCCTATGGGTTGTGGGCAGCGGCTCCTGTGTCCTCTCTGAATCATGGTGGCTTCCGCCATGTGGCTCCTCCCTCCTCCTAAGTGTCCAATAGGATCGACTGTCCTTTAAGCCAATTGGGTGACCTGTGTCCTGATTGGCCGGTAGGAGGATCAGTGTTACAACATCCAATATTGATTTGCTGTTGTAACACACCTGGGTGGGCTCGGAGCACACTCTCTGCGACCCAAGCTCACCCTATATTAAAAACAGCCCCTCCGCATTGGAATCCATGCGCCGGTGTCCTGAAAGGGGGCCGGACGCATGGACAGGGTGGGGCTTATACAGGCTTATCTGTAGGTACAGAGAATATCTCCTAAACATGAACCGATTAGGTAGGAGATAATTACTCTGGATGCATCCGGTGACGTCACAGGCACAAGCACTCTGAAGGCCCGGCACACCTTGCTGGAACTTCTGAGCTTCGTCCCGGAAACCGAGGGTGTCGGAGAGACAAAATCGCGGCTCTGGCCAACCACACAGCCAGAGAGCACGAACCTGGAAGAAAGACCGGGGGGGGGGGGCTCTCCTGAGCAAAGCCGTATTTGTACAGGATTTCACTCAGGAGAGCCATTCTGCCGCAGTATAGCAGCGTGAGTCGATCAGGAACCAGTTAAAGTGTATTTTTTTTCCCCTCAAAAAATTGTGTTTGAAAAACCTCGGTGCAAATACCGTGGAACATACAAAAATTGCAACAATCGCCATTTTATTCCCTAAGGTCTCTGCTAATAAAAAAAAAAATACATATACGTCCTCCCGAGCAAGTGCTGTCTGCGCGTCCCTGCGGGTCATGCGCGGCGTGCTCTGTGAGTCCATGAGACTCGGCTGATCACAGATCCGAGTAAGGGGTTGATCCCCACCCCTTACCACATGATCAGCTGTCAGCCAATGACAGCTGATCACGTGATGTAAACAGAATCTCGGCAGTCTGTATTTTTTTTCCCCTTACGCCGTCTGCGTGAAGGAAACAAAAAGCCGATCACGGCTTCTGTCAGATGGACATCGTTACCTCACACAGAAAGCCACGGCTGCATATTCTGTGGCCACCAGTGTCAGCTGCCAGTGCCCACAGTGCCACCTCTCAGTACCTACCAAATGCCCACAGTGCCATCCATTAATGCCCATCAGTGTCTCATAATCAGTGCCACAGATCAGTGCTGCCTATCAGTGCCACCTACCAGTGCCCACTGTGCCACCCACCAGTGCCACCTATCAGTACCCACCAGTGCCCCCAGTGCCACCCATCAATGCCCATCAGTGTCTCATGATCAGTGCCACAGATCAGTGCTGCCTATCAGTGTCCCCTACCAGTGCCCATTAGTGCCACCTACCAGTGCCCACTGTGCCACCCGCCAGTGGCACCTATCAGTGCCACAGATCAGTGCTGCCTATCAGTGTCACCTATCAGTGCCCATTAGTGCCACCTACCAGTGTCCACTGTACCACCCGCCAGTGCCACTTATCAGTGCCCACAGTGCCACCCATCAGTGTCTCATAGTCAGTGCCACAGATCAGTGCTGCCCATCAGTGTCAACTACCAGTGCCCATCAGTGTCACCCATCAGTGCCCATCTGTACAAACCATCAATGCCACCCATCAGTGCCCATCAGTACCGCCTATCAGTGCCCATCAGTACTACCTATCAGTGCCCATCAGTGCAAACCATTAGTGCCATCCATCAGGGCTTATCAGTGCCACCTATCAGTGTCCATTAGTGCTGCCTTATTAGTGCCCATCAGTACCACCTATCAGTGCCGCCTATCAGTGCCCATCAGTACAAACCATCAATGCCACCCATCAGGGCTTATCAGTGGCACCTATTAGTGCCCATTAGTGCTGCCTTATCAGTGCCCATCAGTACCGCCTATCAGTGCTCATCAGTACCGCGTATCAGTGCCACCCATCAGGGCTTATCAGTACCGCCTATCAGTGCCCATCAGCGCTGCCCATCAGTGAAGGAGAAAAATGACCGATTTTCAAAATTTTATAACAAACTATGAACTTTTTTTTTTTTTTTTCTTCTTAATTTTATTTTCAGTCCTTTTTTGTTTTATTTAGCAAAACATAAAACACCCAGCAGCAATTAAATACCACCAAACGAAAGCTCTATCTGTGTAAAAAGAAAAGTGATAAAAATGTCATTTGGGTACAGTGTCACATGACCGCGCAATTGTCATTCAAAGAGTGACAGCGCTGAAAGCTGAATATTGGTCTGGGCAGAGGGGGGGGGGGGGGGGGGGGTTAAAGTGCCCAGTAAGCAAGCGCTTAACCTGATCATCAAATGATTTCACTTCTATTGTAAACTTAATGGGGTAGATTCATGTAGATCAGCGGATCTTTTGATCCGCGTGATCTATCTTTTTTACGATCCGTCTGCGCCAGTTTTTGAGGCAAGTGCTGTATTCAGAAAGCACTTGCCTCGTAAGTTGCCCTGGCGGATCGTAAATCCCCCGGCGGAATGCAAATTCCGCGGCTAGGGGGAGTTTACTATTTAAATCACGCGCGTCCCCGCGCCGATCGTACTGCGCATGCGCCGCCGGCAACATTTCCCAGCGTGCATTGCTTTAAATGACGTCGCAAGGACGTCATTGTTTTCGATGTTAACGCAATTAACGTATGGCCGTATTCCCGGACGACTTACGTAAACGACGTAAAAAATTCAAAACTCGACGCGGGAACGACGGCCATACTTAACATAAGATACGCCGCACTTACCCCGCATATAGCAGGGGTAACGATCCGCCGGAAAAAGACGAACGCAAACGACGTAAAAAAAAGCGACGGCCGGGCGTTCGGTTCTGAATCGGCGGTTCTCCTCATTTGCATATTCGTCGCGTAGAAAAAAAGAATCGCCACCTAGCGGACGGCGGGAGAATGCAGCCTAAGAACCGACGGTGTAAGTCACTTACACCAGTCGGCTCTAAGGGAGATCTATGCGGAACCTGATTCGAGGAATCAGCCGCATAGATCCGAGCGTCGGATCTCACAGATCCGACGGTGTATCAGTAGATACACCGTCGTATCTCTATGTGAATCTGCCCCAATGTATCAGTAGATACACCGTCGGATCTGTACATGAATCTACCCCAATGGGTTGTTTCACAGGGTGAGGGTTTACATTGATTTTTCAGGTTCATGCGATGCACAGAAATGATCTACGACGATCGGAACTGATAAAAGTGATACAAAGAAACGGAGGCAGGCGGTGATGAAACATTACAGATCCGAGGCCCCGCCCTGCGCTCAGATTTACAGCCGCAGGATATTGTCGGTGTGATGTCACTGCGGGTAAATTGCGCCCGGTTGTGTTTTTTTTTCGGAATACAATAAGGGGAAGGGGTTTTAGCGAGAGAATCCTTGAATAACCCGGGGATACCAGGAGAAGAAGAATGACGGCTCTGAACATTTACTACTTCCCTGCCTTCTTCTTCCTACCAGTGTGCCAGCTTCACATCCTTTAGGCTGCGGCTCCCTAATAAAGGCAAGCATGTGTTTCCAGCCCACACTGACGCCAATACTCCCGTGTGTTGGCAGACAGGAAGACGAGTAAGTACTCAAAAAAAAAAAACACACAACAACAACACTGCTCTATTCTTATACCTAAAGGAACCAAAAATGAGAATAAGGAAAAATACGAAAAATAAAGTAAAAAATGTGGCAGCCGTTTTACCAATTCCTATTGAGTAGTATACAAAAGAATATATATATATCGCATGAACAAACAGCACTTAGATGATCAAAGAAAATAAAATGTAAACAAATCTTATTTAACCCCTTCCATACCGGGGGGCACTTAGGCCTCGTACACACGAGGGGATATGTCCGCTGAAAACGGTCCGATGGACCGTTTCAGCAGACATCTCCGCTCGTGTGTATGGGCTAGCGGACAGATTTGTCCACCCGACAGATTTCAAAGCATGCTTTGAAATCTATCCGGTGGGAATCCGTCCGCCCAACATGTCTGCTGGTTAGTACACTTACCAGCAGACATGTCGTCCCCCACCGCCGCCGCGCCGCCGCCGAATGGATTCGGCGCATGCGCGGAAGTTTTTAACTTCCTGGTGCGGTGACGTGGCGGCGTCAACGTCACCGCCGCGTCACCGCCACGTCACCGCGCCGTCCGGCGGCGGGGAATTTGATCCGATGGTGTGTACACGCCATCGGATCAAACTCCCGATCGGACATATCCGATGGAAATGGTCCGCGGACCGTTTTCATCGGATATGTCCGATCGTGTGTACGAGGCCTTATAGACCTTCCTGCCCAGACCAATTTTCAGCTTTCAGCGCTGTTGCATTTTGAATGACAATTGCGCGGTCGTGCTACGCTATACCCAAACTACGTAACAATAGAGCTTTCTTTTGGTGGTATTTGATCACCTCCGGGGTTTTTATTTTCTGCAATTATTATTTTTTTTTTTAAAGACCAAAAAATTTGAAAAACAAATATTTGTTTTTGTTTCTGTTACAAAACTTTGTAAATAAGTACGTTTTCTCCTTCACTGATGTGCACTGATGGGGCTGCACTGACGGGCACTGATAAGGCGGCACTGATGGGCACCGATGAGTTGACACTGATGAGTAGGGATGAGCATCGCGTTCGAAACGAACGTATGTTCGACTCGAACATCGTCCGTTCGATCGTTCGTCGAATTTCGAACACAACCGATCGTTCGAGGCAAATACGAGTGAAACGAAACGACCGTTTTTAAAACTTTTTTTTCCATTGATACTACTATCAATGGAATTTTTTTTTTTAAAAACAGTTGTTTTTTCAGGAGTCCCGTTTTTAAGACTTTTTTCCATTGATACATGTTCCCTGGGGCAAGACCCGGGTTCTGAAAGACGTTTTCCAATAATAACTTGAAAATTTGTCTTTAACCACTTAAGGACCCCCGCACGCACATATACGGCCACAACATGGCACGTACAGGCACAAGGGCGTAAATTTACGTCCCCGCCTGAGTGCGGTTCGGGGGTCCCATCGGGACCCCCTCCGCGGCGTGCGGGGGTCCCCCTACCTCTGGGAGCGATCCGGGATCTGCGGGCGGATGTCCGTGTTTTCCGCCCCCCCCGCGATCGCTCCCAGCCAATGGGAGCGCGCTCCCAGCCTGTCACTTCCTCCTCCTGTGTTTACACAGGAAGGAGGAAATGATGTATTCTCTCATCGCAGCGCTGTTTCCCAGCGCTGCTGATGAGAGAAGACACCACAAGTAAGTGTGCACCAACACAACACTGACACACACTCACATAGGCATATTAACCCCTTGTGATCGCCCCCCCCACCCCCCTGTCACAGTGTTACTGAATGCAGTGATTTAATCACTGCATTTAGTGTCAGTGTGACAGGCACTGTAAAAAACAGTTAGTGTTAGGTTCAGGATAGCCCCCCCACCCCCCCTAATAAAGTTTTAACCCCCTGATCACCGCCCTAGTTAACCCTTTCACTCCCTATTGCCAGCGTCACTAAGCGATCATTTTTCTGATCGCTGTATTAGTGTCGCTGTTCCCGCCCGCTAGGTAGCTATTTTTTTTTATTGCGATTTTTTTTTTACTAAAGACATGTGGCTAAATAAATTTTGGCCTAAATGTTTGACTAAAATTTAGTTTGATTTTTTTTTTAACAAAAAGTAAAAAATAGTGTTTTTTTTTCAAAAATGTCGCTCTATTTTTGTATATAGCGCAAAAAATAAAAATCGCAGAGGTGATCAAATACCACCAAAAGAAAGCTCTATTTGTGGGAAGAAAAGGACGCAAATTTTGTTTGGGAGCCACGTCGCACGACCGCGCAATTGTCTGTTAAAGCGACGCAGTGCCGAATCGCAAAAACACCTTGGGTCATTTACCAGCGTATTGGTCCGGGTCTTAAGTGGTTAAAATGATCGTTTTTGAATTTGAACGTTCGAGTACCATAGACTTCAATGCGAACGATCGGACTGTTTGACGGTTCTGGTGCGAACCGAACGCGGGGGTGTTCGGCTCATCCCTACTGATGAGGTGGAATTGATGGGCACTAATATGCAGCACTGATAAGGTGGCACTGATGAGGTGGAATTGATGGGCACTGATGGGGCACTAATATGCAGCACTGATGGGGCACAGATAGGTGGCACGATTGGGCACAGATAGGCAGCACGGATGGGCATGGATGTACTGTATTATATTGTACTTATGGATGCCAATCAGTGCCAAACAATGCCTTCTCTCCTTTGGCTGAGGAGAGAAGGGCCTCAGCCAAAGGTGGTGGAACTGAGTTCCACCAAGTCCCAGCTGGAAAAAGCCCTGGGTGTCACTAAAGAATTGTATCTCTTGTTCCATTACTCTCTATTTCTGAAATTTGACTGAACCTACAGCATCAGAGGGGTTAGGAGACTTGCAACATCAGGGCAATAACTGCTAACAAGCAGGGCTAGTGCAAGGATTTTTGACACCCTAGGCGAGACCTCATTTTGCCCCCCCCCCCCTTGGCTCCACCCCTGACTTGCCCTCCTTTGCCCTGCCCATGTATACCCCACCTTTTACATGAAGCACCCCCTAAAATGAAGACCACCAGCGCCCATCAAATGCAGCCTCACCAGCGCCCATCACATGCAGTTTCACCAGCGCCCATCAAATGCAGCCTCACCAGCGCCCATCACATGCAGTCTCACCAGCGCCCATCAAATGCAGCCTCACCAGCGCCCATCACATGCAGTTTCACCAGCGCCCATCAAATGCAGCCTCACTAGCGCTCATCAATGCAGCCTCACCAGCGCCCATCAAATGCAGCCTCACCAGCACCCATCAAATGTAACCTCACTAGCGCCCATCAAATGCAGCCTCACTAGCGACCATCAAATGCAGCCTCACCAGCGCCCATCAAATGCAGCCTCACTAGCGACCATCAAATGCAGCCTCACCAGCGCTTATCAATACAGCCTCACCAACGCTCATTAAATGCAGCCTCACCAGTGCACATCAAATGCAGCCTCACCAGCACCCATCATTGAAGCCTCACCAGTGCCCAATCAATGCAGCCTCACCAGCGCCCATCAATACAGCCTCACCAGCGACCATCAATGCAGCCTCACCAGCGCCCATCAATGAATGTGTGCTTGCTTCCAATAATGCAGGACACAGACACAGTCCTCCGCTACAGCTGCGCCTCTGACACTATGTGGGAATGGAGTGGTGACTGCCTGCTGATGCTGAGACTTAGTTGCTTGCTGCAGAGAGAAGAGAGTAGGAACACCAGTGGCTGGGGGCCCTAGGCAGAAATGCGCCCTAGGCGGCTCCCTAGTTTGCCTAGTGGTAGCGCCGGCCCTGGTAAAACAAGTATCATCAAGCAGCCCCTAAGGGGGTAGCGCTATATGCACATGAAGTTTTTGGGTAATTCAATAGTGCATGCTCATACTTCAAACTTTACAAAACGCTTCTTGTCTGTCAGACCTTAAAGTGGATGTAAACGCAAATTTTTATTTATTTTTTTGATGTCACAATGTAGAGTATAAGATTTCCTATCATCTGTGCCCAGTCTTGCCACACAGAGTTAATCCAGATCTAAAAAATCCTCTTTTAATGTTCAGTGAAAATTAACAGAATTCCAGATAAAAACTTTTATCCAGATAAAAAATTATAAAGTCCTTTTCTCTGTTCTTGCTTTCAGTGAGAGGTTATTTACATATCTAGCTTGGACATGTTTATCTTATGTTATGTTATGTTTATCATAACATGAGGTGATCCAAAGTTCATTGTATATTACCAGGATGTGTTATGTGGGGGAGGGGTGGATTTCTCACTTTTTATACCTCGTGTTATGATAAACATAACATAACATATGATAAACACGTCCAAGCTAGTTTATGTAACGGAGAGAGAAACGGACTTTATAATTTGGCAAGTTTTTATCTGGAATTCTGTTAATTTCCACTGAACATAAAAGAGGATTTCTCAGAGCTGGATTAACTCTGTGTGGCAAGACTGGGCACAGTCTTTTTTTGGGTTTACATCCACTTTAATCCTACAAATCTAAATATCTTCAGAGGTCTCCAGTTACCTTTATGCAGAGAGCATCAGAGTTGCTGTGGTTTCCTTTTCATAAATAGTAACAAAAATAGAAAACATCTCACAAAGGTCTTCCCGAATGTGAGATCTTTTCCCGGAGTCGTCCCACAGTTGGCACTTGGCAGGAGCACAAAGTTTGCCAAGTTTGAAGCAAGCTAAAGAAGCTAGGAGGGTGGGGTTGTTGTTGGGCCAGCTGTGCATTGTGTATGGCAGCAAGTGATGTTTCTAACGAACTCCTTTAATCGCTTCCTTTAACCGCCGACAAACAATGGGGCTTCCACTCAGAGAGGAAAATGGCAAAGGCCAAGTGGATCCTGATAATGACGGCTCTAATTCATCCCTAAGGCACTCTGCCGGGTTTTTGTGCCAGGTTCTAGACGTCGGTACAGGTAGATTACAGCCTCATATTCAAAGAGGGATTTTCAAGGGTCCAGATTCACGAACACTTGCGCTGGAGTATTTCGATATGCGCCGCGTAACTGTGAAGATGCGCCGTCGTTTCTATGTGCCCGTACCCACCAAACTAGATGCGCCCAATAACGGCCTATTTGCGACCGGCGGAACGTTCCGACGCCAGAGTATCGTCAGCGCTTAATTTCGCTGGGCGCATCAGTCGCGCCTATTGATTTCCCCTGCAAATATGCAAATGAGGGATTTTTCCCAATTCACGAACGGATTAGCACCATACGCTGGCTACATGCGCCGCGCGTATCTCGTCCGTCCGGCGCAAAGTTATTTCTACAAAAGGCTGCTTTATCTTTACTCCAGACGGCCACAGGTCAGCAGGAGAGCAGCTACAGCAGCGTTACCGACGATAAGAGCTAGCTGAGCACCCACACTTGCAGGACAACACCTCTGTCCATGCTTGTCTGTCAAATTTTACAGCCATGGAGGAAGACATCATAGGTCTCCATAGCCGAGATGACGGCTGACAGCTCCTGGCCTTTAGAGTTCAGCTTTCTCCTGTGTGTTTGCGGGGAACGGGAGCAGCCATCTCAGAACAAAAGTAACATCACTGCGGGGAGGGGGAGCAGGATATACTTTAGTGCCGGAATGGCGCTTCTACGGGCGCATTTAAACGCCCAACGGAAGGCATTGCGCTGACGTTTCCCGTGAAGTGGTGCCGACGGAAGTTGTGAGCATGCGCACAAAGGGGGCGAGTGGAGCCTCACTCACTGCGCATGCTCCGTGGTTGATGCGCTGAACGTAAGCCTCTGCGCTGGGCTCCGCCCATCATTTACATATGATCACACCTACTTCCCCTTGCGTCGGGTTACGCCAGCGCATTATCGTTACTCTGGCGCAAGTTTACGCGCAACTGCTATGTGAATAACAGTACTTGCGCTGAAAGGGTCGTCAGAGTAACGTAAATGAGAAGCGTTACTCTGGAGCAAAGATGCTCTCATCTACCTGAATCTGGCCCAAGGTGTCTAAAGAAAAGCCAATCCCTGCATAATATTACCATAAATTGAGGAAGAACTTGGGATTGGATGGCAATTTTCCAATCGGATGATGAGGATGGGGTCCTAATTTCCCGTTGCTTTCCAGTCTTGTCTTGTTTGTGAAACGTCCCGATTTCTATCCTGTTTTATCTCACGATGAGCCATGTTTCAGTATAAGTGCTTGAGGGGCTCAAAATCATAAAGATAAAATTTAGACCATGCAAGTAGTTTTTACTTGACTATTTGATTGTCAATAATATGCTGCAAGTGTTAGTAACGATGCCACATAAGGCAGCCATCAGAAATTTTGGGGTGGGCTTGGACCCCCCTAGGCCTGACCACCAACATTCCCCAGGGTCTGCCCACTGGCCGCCCCACCAAATCCGCCCACATTGTGGAGACTGGAGGAATGGATGGATGATGCTGGGGCGTGGATGTGGATACATTGCGGAGACTGGAGGGATGGATGAATGGTTGATTCTGGGCATGGACATGGAGACTGGAGGAATGAATGGATGGATGATGCTGGGTGTGGATGTGTAGACTGGAGAAAACGATGGATGGATGGATAATGCTGGGTGTGGATGTGTAGACTGGAGAAAACGATGGATGGATGGATAATGCTGGGTGTGGATGTGTAGACTGGATGGATGGAAGGATGGATTATGCTGAGCGTGGACGTGGATACATTGCGGTGACTGGAGGGATGGATGGATGGATGGATGATGCTGGGTGTGGATGTGTAGACTGGAGGGATGGATGGATGGATGATGCTGAGCGTGGACGTGGATACATTGTGGTGACTGGAGGGATGGATGGATGGATGATGCTGGGTGTGGATGTGTAGACTGGAGGGATGGATGATGATGAGCGTGGACGTTGATACATTGTGGTGACTGGAGGGATGGAAGGAAGGATGGATGATGCTGAGCGTGGACGTGGATACATTGTGGTGACTGGAGGGATGGATGGATGGATGATGCTGGGTGTGGATGTGTAGACTGGAGGAAAGGATGGATGGATGGATGATGCTGGGTGTGGATGTGTAGACTGGAGGGATGGATGGATGGATGATGCTGAGCGTGGACGTGGATACATTGTGGTGACTGGAGGGATGGATGGATGGATGATGCTGAGCGTGGAACGTGGATACATTGTGGTGACTGGAGGGATGGATGATGCTGGGTGTGGATGTGTAGACTGGAGGAAAGGATGGATGGATGATGCTGGGTGTGGATGTGTAGACTGGAGGGATGGATGGATGGATGATGCTGAGCGTGGACGTGGATACATTGTGGTGACTGGATGGATGGAAGGATGGATGATGCTGAGCGTGGACGTGGATACATTGTGGTGACTGGATGGATGGAAGGATGGATGATGCTGAGCGTGGACGTGGATACATTGTGGTGACTGGAGGGATGGATGGATGGATGATGCTGGGTGTGGATGTGTAGACTGGAGGAAAGGATGGATGGTTGAATAATGCTGGGTGTGGATGTGTAGACTGGAGGGATGGATGGATGGATGATGCTGAGCGTGGACGTGGATACATTGTGGTGACTGGATGGATGGAAGGATGGATGATGCTGAGCGTGGACGTGGATACATTGTGGTGACTGGAGGGATGGATGGATGGATGATGCTGGGTGTGGATGTGTAGACTGGAGGAAAGGATGGATGGATGAATAATGCTGGGTGTGGATGTGTAGACTGGAGGGATGGATGGATGGATGATGCTGAGCGTGGACGTTGATACATTGTGGTGACTGGAGGGATGGAAGGATGGTTAATACTGGGCATGGACATGAAGACTGGAGGAGAGGATGTGTAGCGCTACCCCCGGAGGAGCTGCTGATTATAAGTGGGTTCGGCCTGTTGAGTTACCTTTCAGGTGTCTAGGGGGTGATACTTGTGAGTTGAAATAGAGAGCGAATGTCCAGTCTTTAGTTGGGTTTTCTTGAATGTTTTATTCCAAGGCCCAACATGGCCAACATCACATGGTACAGGACAGGAAAGGTTGATGAGCAGAGAGAGAGCTTAAGTATCAGGCCTTGGATATGAAGAAGAGAGAGAGCAGTCTTGCTCTCAGCAATGATGAACTCAGTTCGTCGCCACTCTAGTCAGAGTGGGTAAAGTGCCCCCGGACAGACCCCTGCCACAAGCCTGGCAGCCGAAGCGTCACTTGCAAACGCTGGGGGGATCGGGCCTCTGCCACAGGCCTAGTACTTGAATGAGCGTGATTTGGAATGAGCGAATCTTCCCAGCAAATTTAGTCAGGGTCACCGGTTGACAGTTTGAAGTGTACCTGTCAATCTCCCGGTCACCAGATCCCTGATGGTTCGTTCAAGCCCTATTGGATCACCTGCCTCCGGGTTCTCCTCAAGCCGACCCCCCACCTTACAGCTCCCAGCTTGGGATCCTTTTAGGAAAGGTTCGGAACCCAGCGGCCAGGTAGGCCACGGCTGCGGGGTCCATGGATGCGCGCACCCTGAAGGTGGATGCCGCACCTGGAACTTGGACCCCGCAGAAAAGAAGACATATCTGCCCCAGATATAGCCTCCCCAGCATGCCCTAGCGAGGGAACCAACCCCTCTGATTGGCTGCTGGGGAAAACGAGTCCGCCAGAACCCCTCTAGCGCCAACTGCAGCCCAGGGGTGGGAACACACCCCTGGAGCGCAGACTGACCTACAGGACAGTTCTGATATGACAGCAGCCTAAAATTTGACAAATTGTGAATAGGAGCTACGTAACTCTCCCATTCCCCACTAACTTTAGTGTAACGCCCCTACAGAAAGTAAGGGGGCTCTACAGATGGATGGATGATTCTGGGCACGGATGTGTAGACTTGAGAAAAGGATGGATGGATGGATGATGCTGGGCGTAGGTGTGGAGACTGGAGGGATTAATAGATGATGCTGAGCGTGGATACATTGTGGAGACTGGAGGAATGAATGGATGGGTGGATGACGCTGGGCATGGACATGTAGACTGGAGGAAAGGATGGATGGAGGAGTAGATGACGCTGGGCATGGACATGTAGACTGGAGGAAAGGATGGATGGAAGAGTGGATGACGCTGGGCATGGACATGTAGACTGGAGGAAAGGATGGATGGATGGGTGGATGACGCTGGGCATGGACATGTAGCCTGGAGGAAAGGATGGATGGAGGAGTGGATGACGCTGGGCATGGACATGTAGACTGGAGGAAAGGATGGATGGAGGAGTGGATGACGCTGGGCATGGACATGTAGACTGGAGGAAAGGATGGATGGAGGAGTGGATGACGCTGGGCATGGACATGTAGACTGGAGGAAAGGATGGATGGAGGAGTGGATGACGCTGGGCATGGACATGTAGACTGGAGGGATGGATGGAGGCGTGGATGACGCTGGGCATGGACATGTAGACTGGAGGGATGGATGGATAATGCTGGGCATGGACATGTAGACTGGAGGGATGGATGGATAATGCTGGGCATGGACATGTAGACTGGAGGAAAGGATGGATGGAGGAGTGGATGACGCTGGGCATGGACATGTAGACTGGAGGAAAGGATGGATGGAGGAGTGGATGACGCTGGGCATGGACATGTAGACTGGAGGAAAGGATGGATGGAGGAGTGGATGACGCTGGGCATGGACATGTAGACTGGAGGAAAGGATGGATGGAGGAGTGGATGACGCTGGGCATGGACATGTAGACTGGAGGAAAGGATGGATGGAGGAGTGGATGACGCTGGGCATGGACATGTAGACTGGAGGAAAGGATGGATGGAGGAGTGGATGACGCTGGGCATGGACATGTAGACTGGAGGGATGGATGGAGGCGTGGATGACGCTGGGCATGGACATGTAGACTGGAGGGATGGATGGATAATGCTGGGCATGGACGTGTAGACTGGAGGGATGGATGGATAATGCTGGGCATGGACATGTAGACTGGAGGGATGGATGGATGATGCCGGGCATGGACATAGATACATTGTGAAGACTGGAGGGATGGATGATGCTGGGTGGGGATGAAGATGATTCAGTTACATTGTGAAAATGGTTGAGGATGACTCTGGATGGGGATGAGTTACATAGTGAAGAGATTGTCCACAATGTAACTCTCATCTCCACCCAGAGTCATCATCCTCATCCATTTTCCACAATGCAACTCAATCATGCCAGCTTGTCAGCCTCAGGTGTCCCATTCAAGGAGATTTAAGAAAAGAGGGGCTTAGGAGGCAGGTATAACAGGGGTTGACATACATGAAAATGATATATAGAAATATAACCCATAGACAACTTACAATTATGACAGCGCAATGGGTGAGGGACCAACTGGGGAAAGTGGTCGTCTTCCCAGGAGCTGAAGCAGTATATCCCAAGGACAACTGCGGAGTGGTAACCCTGCCTCCTAAGCCCCTCTTTTTTAACCATTTAAGGACCGAGCCTCGTTTTGAGATTTGGTGTTTACAAATTTAAAACAGCTTTTTTTGCTAGAGAATTACTTGGAACCCCCAAGGATTATATATTGTTTTTTTTTCTAACACCCTAGAGAATAAAATGGCAGTCATTGCAATACTTATTGTCACACCGTATTTGCGCAGCGGTCTTACAAGTGCACTTTTTTTGAAAGAATAATAATAATTTTTTTAATTAAAAAATAAGACAACAGTAAAGGTAGCCCATTTTTTTTTTATATTGTGAAAGATAATGTTACACCGAGTAAAGTGATACCCAACATGTCACGCTTCAAAATTGCGCCCGCTCGTGGAATGGTGTCAAACTTTTACCCTGAAAAATCTCCATAGGCGACGTTAAAAAATTCTACAGGTTGCATCTTTTGAGTTACAGAGGAGGCCCATGGCTAGAATTATTGCTCTCGCTCTAACGATCGCGGTGATACCTCACATGCGTGGTTTGAACACCGTTTTCATATGCGGGCGCTACTCACGTATGCGTTTGCTTTCATTTCATTTATATTTGCACTGTTTAAAAAAAAAAAAAAATGGATCACTTTTATTTCTATTACAAGGAATGTAAACATCCCTTGTAATAGAAAAAAAGCATGACAGGTCCTCTTAAAGCGGAGCTCCACCCTAAAGTGGAACTTGCGCTGATCGGAACCCTCCCCCCCTCCGGTGCCACATTTGACACCTTTAGGGGGAGGGGGGTGCAGATACCTGTCTAAAGACAGGTATTTGCACCCACTTCCGGCCCAGCATTCTCGGACAGAATGCGGGCATGTCGTCACCTCCCGTCGCCCCCCGTTGTGTGCTGGGAACACTCGGCTCCCAGCACACAGCGGGAGCCAATCGGCGGGCGCATCGCGACTCGCGCATGCGCCGTAGGGAACCGGGCAGTGAAGCCGGAGCTCTTCACTTCCTGGTTACCTCACCGTGGATGGCGGGGGGGCAGCAGAGTGACGAGCGTTCGCTTGTTCTCTGCTGCGGACGGCAGGACATGTAAGTGTCCTAATATTAAAAGTCAGCAGCTGCAGTATTTGTAGCTGCTGCCTTTTAATATTTCTCCGCTTTAAATATGAGATCTGGGGTCAAAAAGACCCCACAGTTGAAAAAATGACAACAAAAAAATGTGCCGAAGTCGCTTCCGCCCTACTATGGTATGGAGACGGGTGGGGGCCACCTTGCCCTCACCAGTATCTATACCCAGCTAGGAAGAGGACCCGATTACCTCCGCCGCTACCGACGGCTCTGGTAAGTGGCGGAGGGCGTGGGAGAGCGGCGGAATGGGGGTCCCTCTCCTGCCACCGATAACGGTGATCTTGCGGCGAATCCGCCTCAGAGACCACCATTACTGTTTACAGGACTGGCGCCTGAAGAGATATCCTTCTTCAAAAAGAGGGCGTATATAGTAGTGCGGCGGTCCTTAAGTGATTAAATCTCATTCTTGTAATTGGCCAGTTTCACCAAGCTATTTTATGTTACATTTATCGATTATTGCATCTGCTCCTGAAGACTGGAGATATCAATGAAACGCGTCGAGATATATTAATGCTTAGAATACCAATTTTATCCAAGAGCGATATTCCACAACATGTTCATTATCCTGTTGTTTTTGTTGGCCTCTACAAAGTTATGTATGAACATCTGTTATAATACGTGAGCATAGAATTTGGAATCTGGTGGTTTTCCTCTTTCTGGGTATCATGTTGTAAATGTCATGTGCAATTAGGCGCAGGGCAGTGTATGAATTAGGTGGGGCAACTGGTGGCGAGTAACTCTTGAGGCCTGGTTAGTAGCTATGGGCTTGAAATTTTGTGCCCTGTTATATTTATTACTATATGATTGTTATGTCTAATAAACCTTATAATCATGTTACTGGTTCATGTTATGTTACTATATACATGCCATAACAGTATGTGATTGGGTTATCTACCATTATATACCCACCCCTCTCTGTTCCTGTTGTTCATTTCGGCCGCATGCTTCATATAAAGTCCCAAACTCTTTTTCAATACCAACCCAATAGGGATGGAGGCATTCTACGGCAGGGCTCGACAAAATCCGGGCGCCCGGTCGCAATTGTGACAAGAGATTGAGGCCTCGGCTTTGCGGCCTTCACAGAAGGAAGCTTAGGCGCGGGGCCGCTACGATCGCGCGGCTAGGGAGGTGGGGGCGCACAGAGACACAGGATCCTGTGTCTCCGTGCGCCCCCACCGCGCGATCGCGGCGCGCCCGCTGGTAATTGAGGCCTCGGCTTTGCGGCCTTCACAGAAGGAAGCTTAGGCGCGGGGCCGCTACGATCGTGCGGCTGGGGAGGTGGGGGCGCACAGAGACACAGGATCCTGTGTCTCCGTGCGCCCCCACCGCGCGATCGCGGCGCGCCCGCTGGTAATTGAGGCCTCTGCTTTGCGGCCTTCTGCAAGCCTAAGCTTCCTTCTGTTATCTGTCACCATCTTGTGGTGGCCGTTGGCATTACAAGTAAAACAGCAGTTCTGTTTTTCACTGCCATCTCCTTCCCTCTAATTAGAACCCCCAAATATTATATATAGTTTTTTTTATTCTAACACCCTAGAGAATGAAATGGAGGTTGTTGCAATACTTTTTGTCACACCGTATTTGTGCAGCGGTCTTACAAGCGCACTTTTTGTGGGAAAAAATACAATTTTTTTAATAAAAAAAACAAGACAACAGTAAAGTTAGCCCAATTTTTTTTTATATTGTGAAAGATAATGTTATGCCGAGTAAAGTGATACCCAACATGTTACGCTTCAAAATTGCGTCCGCTCGTGGAATGGTGACAAACTTTTACCCTTTAAAATCTCCATAGGCGATGTTTAAAAAATTCTACAGGTTGCATGTTTTGAGTTACAGAGGAGGTCTAGAGCTAGAATTATTGCTCTCGCTCTACCAATCGTGGCGATACCTCACATGTGTGGTTTGAATACATACATTTACATATGCGGGCGCTACTCACGTATGCGTTCGCTTTTCTTATGCGCAAGCTTAGCGGGATGGGGCGCGTTTTCTGGCTCCTAACTTTTTTAGCTGGCTCCTAGATTCCAAGAAAATTTGTCAAACCCTGTTCTACGGCGTCTGACCTGGCCTCATAAAAAGTCCCAAATCCCACGGGGGCAAAAGGGGAAGCTGCCCTGGGCCCAGTCATTGTTGTGGGGCCCAAAGCAGCTGCCTCTCGAGCCCACAATGCTCAAAAATAGTTGATAAATGGATTCAGGAGGGCCCAAGAATACGTTTGCCCAGGGTCCAATCAATATTAAAGGGGGCCCTGAATACATTACATTTTACATTTTTGGATTTAGATGTATTTAATTATAAAATACAATGTAACGATTAGATGGTTGCTACCAAGAAGTGTGAGGTGCAGAATTTCTTAGAGAAGAATATGGATGGGAACATTTAAACGTCTTTATTGTTAAAGAAAACCATAAAAACTTCCATTCCTGGTCTTTGGGGCCGAATTACAACTCTCCTAAAATAGTGTGTGTGACAGCGGGTTATCTCTGGAGAACTCGCCCTATACAATGGGACAGCGGCGGGTACATTCTGTTCTGTCCTTGTTTCCTCTCTCCAGCTTTGTACAGGAAACCCTGCGAGGATATGTGAGGAGGGAGACGCTAGCGCTGGGGAATCTCGCAGTACAGGAACCACCATAACAAACCGCGGCCAGGATGTAAACATTATATAAGAGGCATGCGAAAAGCTGGCTCCATAAAACACATTTACAGCTACAGTACTTTAAAATGAACTTATCTAATTAAATAGAAAAATAAAAATAACTATCTAATTACTGTATGTTCAGCAAGGTACCGTGGATATGCATATGAATCTCGAATTGAAAATTAATAAACATTAACTAGATATGACAACAAGTGGATAAATATATTAAAAATGATTGAAATAAAAAGTCCACAAAGTGAAAAACAAATGTTGAAGTTGATCCAAAAAATAAGGATAAGTCCTTATGGCAGTGGTTCTCAACCTCTGTAGTCCTGTGACCCCTTCATAAAATTTCCCAAGATGTGGGGACCCCTATTTGGGATGAGAGGCAGTGCTGGCGGGGAGTTGGGATGAGCGGCAGTGCTGGCGGGGAGTTGGGATGAGCGGCAGTGCTGGCGGGGAGTTGGGATGAGCGGCGGTGCTGGCGGGGAGTTGGGATGAGTGGCAGTGCTGGTGGGGAGTTGGGATGAGTGACTGTGTTGGCAGGGAGTTTGGATGAGCAGGGATGGACTGGCCATTGGGACTACAGGGAGTTTCCCGGTGGGCCGATGGCTCAGTGGGCCGTCTTCAGTGACAGCAGACCACCACCCCTCCGCTCCTCTCCCTTCCCGCAGTGCTCACCTGGGGGGGAACAAAGAAGCAGAGGGGACGACAGAGGAGCATGGGGAAGGGACAGATAGCTGACTCAACAGCTATGGCCTGGGAGTTTCTCACTTCTGCCTAATCTTGCACCAGACTGATTCTTTCCCCCGGGTGAAATAATGTCTAGCTTCCCCACTGGTACTGCCTATAAGAGTACCAGTACCAGCCGTTCTACTCTAATAAAATATAACAGCTAGTGGCTAGTGAAGGGGGAGAGGGGGCTTGGGTGCCCTGGGGGGTGCGGGAGTTGTCCGGCCGCCATGGGAGAGACCTGTCAAAGTGGGCCAGTCTGGATGAAGTCCAGGGCCAAATTTTTGTCCCAGTCCAGCCCTGTGGATGAGTGGCAGTGCTGGTGGGGGGTGGGGGGGGGTGGAGGAATGGCAGTGCTGGTGGGGGGGTGGGATGAGTGGCAGTACTGGGGGGAGTTCTGATCAGCCAACTTAGATGCTCTTGATCAAGGTCATCTGAGAACTGTAGTGGGGACTTTTAATGGCAACTCTAATTAAAGGTAGTGTTACTCATCCTATGCCGAAATCAGAAGATATGGTCTCCTCCAGCACTTCCCAGTCAGCTGACCACTAGTCTCTGCCCCCCACCCCTGCCGGGAACAGAATGCAAACAGGCTGAGTGGGCGGCCGCGGACTCTGGGAACAGCCCAGCTGGGCTTCCACAAGCTCCAGGGAGATAGCCGTGCTGGATGGACGCGAAAAGGCTGGGAGAGTGGTGCGGGCTTCAGGAACAGCCCAGGATTCAGTGACCCCTGGCAAATTGTCATTCGACCCCCCAGGGGGTCCCGACCCTCAGGTTGAGAACCACTGCCTTATGGTATCAGTAAGAATCTCTTAGGAACTTCCACGTCTCTTACTCCTAGCCAGAATGGGAGATGATCCCTCCGTTCCTTGGATGGCTCAATGTAGTAATGACCGGTCATGACTGGCAGTCTCAAACAAAAGGTGGTCCAAATCTTCTCTATGCGCTCCTATGGTATGACCAAAAAGGAAACAAATGCTCAAAAGAGTGTAAAACCGTATGTGTAAATAGGGAATTTGATTAAAAAGCAAGAACACTCACCTTTAGATAAAAAAGCGCTTAGGAGTATTCAACTAGGTTAAAGCAATGGCATCAGCAAGGCTTGTCCAAACGCATTTTGTCTATGGAGACCCTCTCTCCTCCTCAAACAACTTGATCGCTGGTTCCAGCTGAATCACTTTTGGTAGATCTAATGCCGCGTACACACGGTCGTTTTTTGCGATGAAAAAAAAACGACGTTTTTTAAAACGTCATTTAAATTGATCATGTGTGGGCAAAACGTCGTTTTTTTGTCTCAAAAAAACGACCAAAAAAAAATTCCAACATGCTTGAATTTTTTGTGTCGTTTTTCAAAACGTCGTTTTTTGTTTCACAAAAAGTCACCGTGTGTAGCAAAAACGTCGTTCAGAACGACGTTTTTCAACCCGCGCATGCCCAGAAGCTAGTTATGAAGCGAGCTTCAATGGAAAAGAGTGGTGAATGTAACCTCGCTTTTTGTGAAAAAAAAACGATGGTGTGTAGGCAACATCGTCTTTGAAAGTGACATTTCAAAAACGTTGTTTTTTACTTCACAGAAAACGTCGTTTTTTTCATCACAAAAAATTATCGCGTGTACGCGGCATAACAGGATCCCAGACAGATTTTAAGAAATAGCCCTTTACAGGCAGGAACTCAAAGCCCCATTTTGTGTAGCAGAATACAATGTCCAGCTTATACGTTCCCTCCTGTGGCTACTGGTCCCTGCCAGGGATGTATTCTGGCCTAGGCCAACAAGGCCCAGGCCTAGGGCGGCACTTTGTGGGGGGCGGCCCTCTGTCCTCTTCCCATGGCGTCCCTCTCTCCTCCTCCCAGGGCGTCCCTCTCTCCTCCTCCCAGGGCGTCCCTCTCTCCTCCTCCCAGGGAGTCCCTCTGTCCTTCTCCCAGGGCGTCCCTCTGTCCTTCTCCCAGGGCGTCCCTCTGTCCTTCTCCCAGGGTGTCCCTCTGTCCTTCTCCCAGGGCTTCCCTCTGTCCTTCTCCCAGGGCTTCCCTCTGTCCTTCTCCCAGGGCTTCCCTCTGTCCTTCTCCCAGGGCTTCCCTCTGTCCTTCTCCCAGGGCTTCCCTCTGTCCTTCTGCCAGGGCGTCCCTCTGTCCTCTTCCCATGAATATGACAGGGATGTGGCTTTGACAGGAAGGGGTGGGTCATATTTAAATTAGAGGGTGCGCAAGTTTAGTCAGGCCTAGGGCAGCACAAAACCTAAATACACCTCTGGTCCCAGCACCACCTCTTCAGGCACTGACAACCCACCTGGCTGCAGCTGCCCCTTTCACTAGCCGTCTAGGCTAATTCTTGAAAGTCTTCCAGACTAAGGCCCCATTCACATGTCCGCTCCGCCTGTCCGTTCATTACAAGTCCGTTTACGGACTTGTAATGAACCCCTATGGGAGCGGATCCGTTAGCGGATGATGCATCCGCTAACGTCCGCCAGATCCGCATCCGTTTTTGCGGACGGAAGAATGTCCTATTTTTCTTCCGTCCGGCCAAACGGATCGGATGCAAACGGACAGACGGTCCGTTTCCATCCGACTCCCCATAGGGGAGAGCGGAGGAGAGAACGGGGCGGTCCCTGCACAGTGTGCGGGGACCGCCCTGTCCGCCCGACAGCTCAGCGGAGACCCCCCGCTGAGCTGACGGACACACGGAGCGGACCGAAAAACGGACCGCTCCGTGTGTAAGGAGCCTAGCACTCACCAGCCCACCCGGCTGACTCTCAGAAGATCTCTCAGGGAAGGATGAAGACTTAAAGAGGAGTTCCACCCAAATTTGGAACTTCCGCTTGTTCCACTCCTCACCCCCTTACATGCCACATTTGGCATGTAATTTTTTTGGGGGGGGGAGTGGGGGCTTCAGGAGGAGTGGGACTTGTCCTGTCCCACTTCCTTCTTCCGCCGAGGGCTGGTAAGGCGATTAAGCTTAATCGCCTTACTGCAGCCCCTCCCGTAGGCGATCGTCTAGGACACGTGACATGTCCTAGACGATCGCCTGTCGAATCAGCGGCGAGCCACGTCGCGCACGCATGCGCAGTGCGGCTCGCGCATGCGCAGTGGGTGCCCGGCCGTGAAGCCGAAGGCTGTCACGGCGGGTGTCCACAGTACAAATGAAGACGCCGGCCGGGGAGGGGGGTAGAGGAGCGGAGCCCCGGTCGGCGCTTCGCTGGAACGCTGTAGCAGGTAAGTGTGTGTTTATTTGAAAGCCAGCAGCTACACTTTTTGTAGCTGCTGACTTTTAATAAACATCAAATTTGGCTGGAACACCCCTGTAAGCACACCACTGTCTTCATGGAGACTGGTGGCTACATGTGGCAGTCTCCCCTCTTGTAACTCCCCAGTAGTGTTACTCTACTCACACTGTCCTCTCTCTTGCTCCCGTGCCTCCAGGAAGGGCTTCCTCCATGTGTTGTGGCAAGATCCTTCCAGCACCCGAGCACCGGCCCAAGGTTACCCCCCAAACTAGTGGGCACCCTTAAAGCGGAGCTCCACCCTGTCTAAAGACAGGTATTTGCACCCACTTCCGGCCACACAGTCTCGGGCAGACTGCGGGCATGACGTCACCTGCCGTCCCTCCCGTTGTGTGCTGGTAACACTCGGCTCCCTTTACACAGCAGGAGCCAATCGGCAGGTTCCCTTCCTGGTTCCCTCACCGAGGATGGAGGGGGGGGGGGGGGGTAGCAGAGTGATGAGCGATCGCTTACCCTCTCCTGCGGACGGCGCTGGACTCCAGGACAGCTAAGTGTCCTAATATTAAAAGTCAGCAGCTGCAGTATTTGTAGCTGCTGGCTTTTAATATTTTTTTTTCAGCGGACATCCACTTTAAGGGCCACCGACAGCCTCCTCAGTATCTCCATCCTCCACCCGACCTGCTGGCATGGCCCATGACTGTTTAAGAGGTAAGCTCTTCCCCCTGCCAGCCCACTACTGGGGATTGGAAGAAGCCTTATAAATATTCCAGGCAGCTCCTCCAGATCTACATCCACTAGCTGTAGAACATTCTCCAATGTCCCAGAAACCGGGGGAATGCGCCAGAGGAGCTATCAGTATGAGCAGGCCCGGACTGGCCATAGGGCATACCGGGCAAATGCCCGGTGGGCTACGGCGACCCGCGGGCCGCGGTGGCCCGCGAACGGCCCACATGTCATGTCTCCCCAGGGGTGTACCAAGAGGTTGCAGGCCAAGAGGGAACTATTCTTACCTAATAGCCCAGTTTACCTGCCACCAACACAGCGCCAGATAGAGATGAGCTGGGTCAGATAGAGAAAGTTGAGATCAGCTCTGACATTTCACCCCTCCCCTTGCTGCCCACACAACCAGTTAGAGGAGAGGAGCTGCTACTCCTCTCCCTCCTCTCCTCCTCCCCTCCTCTCCTCCTGTGTCTGCCCCGCCCACTCTCCCAGACAGACACTGTTCTGCTGTCTAAGGGATGTGGGCGGGAATATTCAAACTAAAGCCCAGAAAACAGAAAGGAAAGATGGAGTCTGATATCCATCCATCCAGTCAGTCTTTCCTGCCTCCTGAGTGAGTACTGTACACTGATGTAGGGGTGCCCTTCATTTCCTTCTCTCTCTCTCTCTTCTCCTTTCTTTCTTTCTCTCTCCTTATCTATCTATTTATCTTTCTTTATCTATCTATCTTTATCTATCTATCTTTCTATCTATATCTATCTTCCTTCCCTTCTTTCTATCTTTATCTATCTATCTATCTATCTTTCTTTATCTATCTTCCTTCCCTTCTTTCTTTCTATCTTTATCTATCTTTATTTATCTATCTTCCTTTCTTTCTTTCTTTCTTTCTTTCTTTCTTTCTTTCTTTCTTTCTTTATATCTTCATCTTTTTTCTCTATCTATCTATCTCTCTATCTTCATCTTGTTTATCTATCTATCTATCTATCTATCTATCTATCTATCTATCTATCTATCTATCTATATTTATCTTTCTTTCTTTCTTTCTTTCTTTCTTTCTTTCTTTCTGTCTTTCTTTCTGTCTTTCTTTCTGTCTTTCTTTCTTTCTGTCTTTCTATCTTCATCTTTTTTCTCTATCTATCTTTTTTTTTCTTTCTTTCTCTCTCTTTCCCTCTCCCCCCATTTATCTATCTATCTTTCTCCCTCCTGTTATTTATCTATCTACTATCTTTATTTCTTCCTTTTATCTATCCGTCTATCTATATTTCTTTATCTCACCCCACATCCCATCATTAACCCCCGCCGCGCCCGCCCCCCCCCCCCCCCCCTGGGCTGCTCAGTCTTAAATGCCCGGGCCTATTTTTTGTCCCAGTTTTTTTTGAGTATGAGTCATCCAGCCCTGTGTTACTGAACCCTGACCCAGATTCACAGCTCAGGCTTAGTCCTGAGCTAACTAAAATGTATCTACTCTAACAATCTACACTACGTCTAGCACACACTAGAGGGTGCTACAGCTGCATTAATGATTACAGAACTGCATCAACTGTGATTTTTTATTTTTTATAACTGCCTTTTTTTTAAGTTTTAAAAGTTAGTCAGTGGTTAGTGATGAGCTCATGTTTGGGCAGAACCTAGTTTGGCTGGGAATCTGTAACATGACAGCAGGCCACCAGCCAAATCAGCCGCAGCGGTGAAATTCACTGCACCGCAGATGCACATAACAAAGGGACGAGGACGCTGGCCAAGGTCATTATCCAAATATGGCCCCATGACATTATTTGACAATACCTTTGACCATATCAGGTGAATGATGTCACCAGCATCCCCGCCCTTTTATTACATGTGATGGGGGTGGGGACAGAGAATTCCATGGCTTCAGCCAGCCAGCAATCATGTTACAGCTTCCGCGGGTTCGAGATGAACTGGGCTCATCCAAACCTTAGTTCATCATTAGTCCTGGTAAGTCTACAAAGAAACACATCCTTAGTTTGTACTTATTTTTTATGGACAATAGAATGCAAATAGAAGAGAAATTATCTAAAATATAATATTTAACCACTTACCTACTGGGCACCTTTAGCTCCTTCCTGCCCAGGCCAATTTTCAGCTTTCAGCACTGTCACACTTTGAATGACAATTGCGCGGTCATGCTACACTGTACCCATATGAATTCTTTATCATTTTTTTCCCCACAAAAATAGAGCCTTCTTTTTGTTGTATTTAATTACCACTGGGTTTTATTTTTGTTTGCTGAAGAAACTAAAGACCAAAAATGAAAAAAATATTTTTTTATTTTGTTACTGTTATAACATTTTGCCAACAAGTAATTTTTTCTCCTTCACTGGTGGGCACTGATGATGAGGAACTGATGCATACTGATAGGGGGCATTGATGGGCACTGATAAGGCTGCTCTGATAGGTGGGTTGAGTTGAGTTGAGAGGTATCTTAATATAGCGTGGTCTTACCCCGAAGGGTCCCAACACGCATGGCACTGATGAGCACTGATAGGCAGCACTGAGGGGCACTGATGATATGGCACTGGTGGGCACTGATCAGGAGGCACTGATGAGGCTGCACTGATAGTTGGCACTGATGGGAACTGATAGGTGGCACTGATGCACACTGATAGGTGGCACTAAGGGGCACTGATGAGATGGCACTGGTGGGCACTGATCAGGAGGCACTGATGAGGCTGCACTGATAGTTGGCACTGATGGGAACTGATAGGTGGCACTGATGCACACTGATAGGTGGCACTAAGGGGCACTGATGAGATGGCACTGGTGGGCACTGATCAGGAGGCCCTGATGAGGCCTCACTGATAGGTGGCACTGATAAGGCTGCACTGATAGGCGGCACTGATGGGTACTGAGATGTGACACTGATAGGCAGCACTGATGGACTCTGGAAGCGCTGATGCACAATGATAGGTGGCACTGATGGGTACTGAGATGTGGCACTAATAGGCAGCACTGATAGGCAGCCCTGATGATGAGGCACTGATGGACTTTGATTGGCAGCACTGATGCACAATGATAGGTGGCACTGATGAGACAGCACTGGTGGGCATTGATCAGGAAGCACTGATGAGGCTGAACTGATCGGTGGCACTGATGGGTACTGTGATGTGGCACTGATATGCGGCACTGATGATGAGGCACTGATGGACTCCGATTGGCAGCACCGATGCATAATGGTAGGTGGCACTGGTGGGCACTGATCAGGAGGAGGCTGCACTGGTAGATACCACTGATGGGAAACTGGTAGGCATCACTAATAGGTGACACTGATGGGCACTGATTGGCAGCACTGATGGGCACTGATAGGTGGCACTGGTGGGCACTGATTAGCAGCACTGGTCGGCAATGTCAGGACTGATGTCATTGGCTGACAGCTGATGACATGGTTAAGGGCCACTGTGATTGGCCCTTTGCCCCGATCACTGAGCCAACCACATGCATGCTGCAGGGGGCATGCGGGCAGCGCGAGCATGGATGGACATCCATGGACGCCCTCCCAGCATTGTAAGCCCACGCTGTTGTCCTCCTTTTGGCTATAGAACGGAAGGCAAAGGGTTAAAGGGCTAAAAAGGCAAGAAAACATACAAAACTTTGCTGGTCTGTGAAGGATTTGGTCCAATAAAGTTCAGATTATGTAAAATCTCAGAACCAATTTCCATCTCTGCAGAATGAAGGCGCGTCCTCCGGAGTGCCCGGCGCTGGATACAAGTGATGAGATTTGGAGGAGCTCTTTCCTTTGTATAATTAGCTCCCTCCATAGAGGATGCGGCGGACAATAGGAAGTGTGAAATAAATGTCAACAATTATGTCTACAAAGACAAATTGACTTGAAGGGTTGTATCCTGAGCGGCCCGAGTGTGTGCTTTGTGGGTCTCCGCAGGCTCTCTGTGATCCTCTGTAATCATTGGTGGATCAGAGGGCGGCTTATTCCTGACCGCCGGAGCAAATATCCTCCATTGGCCATATAGACATCTGAGGACAGACGGGGGAGGGTTGTCTATGGAAATGGAATTTGGAATAAACTCGGAGAAAACATGGAAAACCATTCATAAAAGGAGGATACATCGAAAGCAATATGCTAAAGCCACCAGTAGAACATGGTCAGATGAAGTCGTATGTACAGGGCTGTTAGAAATCACGGGGCCCCATACTAGGGTGACTACGTGTCCCGGATTGCCCGGGACAGTCCCGCATTTTGCAGGTCTGTCCCGGGAACATTTATTCCAAGACAATACAGTGTCCCGGAATGAAACTGACGCAGCCACCCCCCCCCATGCCAATCTGATGCCCCCAAAAATGGCCGCCACATCACAGCTTTACTCACTGACAGTACTTGTCCTGGGCGGGAATGCCTGGAGGAGCACAATCCCCGCCCCCTGCTTGTGATTGGAGAAATCATAAATCCCGCCTCTTGTGTCCAATCACTGCGCTGTGATTCGTTACAGCACAAGCTGATTTTTGGGAAGGGAGGGTGTCCCTGAATGATGGTTTGGAAATGTGGTCACCCTGCCTGATACAGCCTACCTCTGAGGACAAAGATTTATCAGTCACTTTCTCTGTAGCCTCAGCTGAACAGATGGATGAATAAAAAGCACCCTGAAGCTTACCACTCATTCACAAACTGAAGCATAGTAAATATAATTTACTTTGCTTCAGTGATGAATGGACACATGAGTGATTGGTACCGTTTGCTCGCTGTGTTTATTCAGGAAAGGAAGGGGCCAGAAAATTGCATATTTGCTGGCTCCTTCCCCTGTTCTCCATGCTGAAACATCCTCCTGTGTGACCGCAGCACCTGTCAGTGGGAGAGCAGAGAGGCTGGCAGCACTGCGGGGGAAAGGGGAACACAAGGGGGCCCGGGCATCAGATCGAAAGGCTGCAAGTGCTAGAACCAATCCTGAAGGGAGAAAGAGGAGAAGCCGGCAGCGATGAAGGGGGAGTCAGAAGAGGATAAGTGTCTGCGTCAGTACAGCTGGCCCAGTGCCGATCCTGACCTCCCTGGGGCCCTAAGCAAATTGACAGGCCACATTAAAGTTGAGAAGCCGGGGGAGGGGGCGTTCTGCTGTCGGAAATGACATCTTACATTAAAGTGAGAAGTGGGGGTGCTGACTTCTTTACCTCTTCTCCCATGCAGCCAGCGAATTGAGAAGTGGGGTGAGGGGCTGAAAATGACTTTTCACCAGGCGGGGCCTCTAGTAATTTGGGGGGCCCTCCACAGCTTTGCGGGGGCCCTAAGCAGATTGCATAGTGAGCCTATAGGGCGGATCGGCCCTGAGCTGGCCCTCCTGGGGCCCCCCTTTTAAACTGTGCCCAGTACAGGAGGGCTGGCTTATCAGCAGCCCTGCATATGCAGATTTCAGCCTTTGTCCCAAGTCCTTCCATATTAAACATTTCTCATGGGTCCTTGATTATGATGTATGTCTTTAAAATGGAACTCTCCCAATCAACATGGACTATCTTTAATCCCTATGCTGCTGGCATTAGTAAATAGATAGGAAAGCAGAAGCAGCTCGTCCATTAGCTCCGCCCCCTCTATCCACAGCCACCGCCCCCTATTCATGTGTTCCGCCACTTTCAGGATCGTGAATTACAGCGGCGGGGGTGTTTTTTTTTAAACATCTGATTAGAGCCAGTGGTTTTAATAGACTTCAAAATAGGGTGGACTAAGGTCGCAGAAAATTGTGCTACGAGCTCACCCAGGTGTTATAACAGCGAATGAATATTCATCATGTGCGGTTCATTTAGTTCCGAATTAACGACAAAAAAAAAAAATTCTAATTGGAATCGTTTTTCAAATTCGAAAAACTTTTTTAATAGTTTTTAACCACTTCATACTCGCACGCCGTCATATGACGTCCAAAACGGGGACCTGTTATCCTGGGTGGACGTCATATGACGTCCTGGGCTTTGCGAGGGGATATCTCAATGATGGGTGCACCCAGAGGCATCATGGAGATATCATTTTTTAGCGGCGGCGATCCTGCGCACCATAAGAATGATCATAGCGGTGGTCCCGCAGCCCTCCCATTCACAAATCGCCTCACTGCTCGCGCATGCGCAGTAGGGAACGGGCAGTGAAGCCGCACGACTTCACTGCCTGTTTCCCTTACTGTGGATGGCGGCGCCTGGAGCTGCCAGGATCGAGGATCGGCGGGGGCCGACAACGCTGGCGACTAGGACAGGTAAGTGTTCTTATTAAAAGTCAGCAGCTACAGTGCGACTATTTTTTTTTTAACGGACCTCCGCTTTAATTTATAACATTTGCATCATGCCTTATTTTTCTGGACTTTAGATTGATATTTTGTCTCTATCATTTAGAATACACCTATGATAAACATTATAGACCCTTCATTTCTTTGTAAGTGGGAAAACTTACAAAATCTGCAGGGTATCAAATAATTATTTTACCCGCTGTAGATCAGACCAAAACAAGGGACAATGATCAGGCCAAATTGTGAAGGAAAGAAGGACAGAGGGACTTTGTTTCGAATCCGGGACAGTTCCTTGAAATCCGGGACAGTTCCTTGCTATTTTGGACAGTTCCTTGCAATGCGGGACAGTTCCTTGCTATTTTGGACAGTTCCTTGCAATGCGGGACAGTTCCTTGCAATTTGGGACAATTCCTTGCAATTTGGGACAGTTCCTTGCAATGTGGGACAGTTCCTTGCAATGTGGGACAGTTCCTTGCAATTCGGGACAGTTCCTTGCAATGTGGGACAGTTCCTTGCAATGTGGGACAGTCCTTTGCAATGTGGGACAGTCCTTTGCAATGTGGGACAGTCCTTTGCAATGTGGGACAGTTCCTTTGCAATGTGGGACAGTTCCTTTGCAATGTGGGACAGTTCCTTTGCAATGTGGGACAGTTCCTTTGCAATGTGGGACAGTTCCTTGCAATGTGGGACAGTTCCTTGCAATCCGGGACAGTTCCTTGCAATCCGGGACAGTTCCTTGAAATCTGGGACAGTTGGGAGCTATGGCACTTGCAAAATTGCACGGTCTATTTGCCTTTAGTAAATGAACCCCATTGTCCCAATGGCAGCAGGGCGATTTGGCCTTTCCTCACATTTCCGTTCGGGAATTGTACATAATGTGACAGTGAGAACATTATAATAAATGGGAGATGTGGCTCCAGACTCGTGAATACCGCGAGGAAGTCACATCGTATACATTGTATATTATTATTATATACAAAAGTGAATCAACAATAGAAAGTGCTCATCGGTCACACGAGGTGCTCAGTGCAGGCGACACGCGGTGGGAAAGTTGCCTTAAAAGTATCGGCAGGAGAAATTTCCTGAAACGCCGACACAATAGATGACCTTGGGGGCTGGAGATGTTTTTATAGCGCTAAGCGCTATTCCAGCACAGACATTCCATTCACTTGTCTGAGCGCCGGGATCGTGTTCTGTCATTATTTACTGATGGAATATTTTATATACAGTCAGGCCCCATACACACGAGGAGACATGTCCGATGAAAACGGTCCGCGGACCGTTTTCATCGGACATGTCTGCTGCAGGATTTTGGTCCGGCGATGTGTACTAGATATGTGCATTCCCGTTCGTACGAATGTTATTTTCGTACGAAAATGTTAATTTTCGTACCCGCGGGATAATGTGTACATACGAAAAAATTAAAGCACCAAAATACGAAAACGACGGGATTACGAATGAGCCGCATAACGAACTACCGCAAATCCGAACGACGGAAATACGACAAAACGAAAACGGCAAAAGAACGAAAATGAAATTTGTAACAAAAGATTTGCATGCTGCATTTTGTTTGAATGCCTTTTCTGTTTGTATTTTGTATTCAAAATACAGAATGCAAATCTTCTGTTTATAGTATAAACAAAAGATTTGCAGAATGCAGTGTGTGTAGTTAGTGAAGCAGCTTTTTTTTGTGCTGAGTAAAGCCAAATAAACTTTTCTGTGGATTTTCATCTGAAGGGAGATCAGTTGGCCAGACTTTTGAACCCAAAAATGGTTTTCTGATGGAGTTTAAAAACGAACGAATTTTCTGAGAACGATCGGAAAACGATAGTTTTTATGTTTGTTGTTAAAAAAGTCTGACCAAGTGTATGGGGCTTAACAATAGTTACTATGGATGAGCCGCGTGTTGAAAGTGCTGCGATTTCCCGCGATATATTTACGAAAGTACAAAATGACGAAAATTCACGAACGTTATTGTCTAACAAGAAACGACAATAAATTAAACAGAATAACGAATCATCCCGCACGTACGAAAATAAAACGGTAACGAAAATACGAAACGATCGGAATACAAAAAAATCACGTTGTACGAAAAACGAACGGGAACGAACGGGAAAACGGGCGTCTTACGGAAAACGAACGGAAACGAACCTACGGAACGATACGAAACGGAACAAAAAAAAAAAAACGTTTTTTTTTTTTTCTGTGCACATGTGTAGTGTGTACACACCATCGGACGAAAATCCCCACGTGCTCAATCCAGGAAGTTTAATGCTTCAACGCAAGCGTCAAATCCATTCGACGCATGCGGGGGATTTCTGTCCGCTGGTTAGTCGTACTAACCAGCGGACATGTCCGACGGACATGTTTCCAGCGGACAAGCTTTAAAGCATGTTTTAAAACTTTTGTCCGCTGGAATCCTGTCCGCTAGGCCGTACACACGATCAGATATGTCCGCGGAAACTGGTCTGCGGACCGTTTTCAGCAGACATGTTCGATCGTGTGTACGCAGCCTAAAACCTTGGATTGCGAGCATAATTCGTTCCAGAAGCATGCTTGTAATCCAAAGCACTTGTATATCAAAGCTACGTTTCCCATAAGAAATAATGGAAACTCAAATGAGTCGTTCCACAACCATTTACTCATAGGTCCTTCCGTTTATAGTGCATATTATAAGATTATGGCAATGTGATAAGTTGTGTAATACAAGAAAGGACTTTGCTGGCCGATATCGAGTATTTGCGGGAGTACTTGTACTCCCGCAAATGCCCCCGATGCCTAAATAGAATACTTGCCCCCCCTCCCCCCTGCCGGGAGCGCCGTATATCGCAAAGCCGCCGCTGCCGCGTTAATCAGCGTGTGGGGAACATTACAGGCAGCTTTCGTTTGAATAGCTGTTTTCCCTGCCGCGCCGTGTATAGACACTCCCCCTTGCTCGGGCCCAGCAGGGAAAACAGCTATTCAAACGAAAGCTGCCTGTAATGTTCCCCGCATGCTGATTAACGGGGCGGCGGCGGCATAATCATCATTTAGGTACAGGGGACATGCCTGCATATGTTTGGGGACATGGCTGCATATATGTGGGGGGACATGGCTGCATATGTGGGGGGACATGGCTGCATATATGTGGGGGGACATGGCTGCATATATGTTTGGGACATGGCTGCATATATGTGGGGGACATGGCTGCATATGTGGGGGGACATGGCTGCATATATGTGGGGGGACATGGCTGCATATATATGGGGGACATGGCTGCATATATGTGGGGGGACATGGCTGCATTTGTGGGGGGACATGGCTGGATATATGTGGGGGGACATGGCTGGATATATGTGGGGGACATGGCTGGATATATGTGGGGGACATGGCTGGATATATGTGGGGGGACATGGCTGGATATATGTGGGGGGACAAGGCTGGATATATGAGGGGGGACATGGCTGCATATGTGGGGGAGATGGCTGCATATGTGGGGGGACATGGCTGGATATATGTGGGGAGACATGGCTGGATATGTGTGGGGGGACATGGCTGGATATATGTGGGGGGACATGGCTGGATATATGTGGGGGGACATGGTTGCAATATGTGGGGGGACATGGCTACATTTGGGGACACATTTAAAAAAAAGTATCAGTATTCGGTATCGGCGAGTACATGGAAAAATGCTGATTAACGGGGCGGCGGCGGCATAATCATCATTTAGGTACAGGGGACATGCCTGCATATGTTTGGGGACATGGCTGCATATATGTGGGGGGACATGGCTGCATATGTGGGGGGACATGGCTGCATATATGTGGGGGGACATGGCTGCATATATGTTTGGGACATGGCTGCATATATGTGGGGGACATGGCTGCATATGTGGGGGGACATGGCTGCATATATGTGGGGGGACATGGCTGCATATATGTGGGGGACATGGCTGCATATATGTGGGGGGACATGGCTGCATTTGTGGGGGGACATGGCTGGATATATGTGGGGGGACATGGCTGGATATATGTGGGGGACATGGCTGGATATATGTGGGGGACATGGCTGGATATATGTGGGGGGACATGGCTGGATATATGTGGGGGGACAAGGCTGGATATATGAGGGGGGACATGGCTGCATATGTGGGGGAGATGGCTGCATATGTGGGGGGACATGGCTGGATATATGTGGGGAGACATGGCTGGATATGTGTGGGGGGACATGGCTGGATATATGTGGGGGGACATGGCTGGATATATGTGGGGGGACATGGTTGCAATATGTGGGGGGACATGGCTACATTTGGGGACACATTTAAAAAAAAGTATCAGTATTCGGGGCGAGTACATGGCTGATTAACGGGGCGGCGGCGGCATAATCATCATTTAGGTACAGGGGACATGCCTGCATATGTTTGGGGACATGGCTGCATATATGTGGGGGGACATGGCTGCATATGTGGGGGGACATGGCTGCATATATGTGGGGGGACATGGCTGCATATATGTTTGGGACATGGCTGCATATATGTGGGGGACATGGCTGCATATGTGGGGGGACATGGCTGCATATGTGGGGGGACATGGCTGCATATATGTGGGGGACATGGCTGCATATATGTGGGGGGACATGGCTGCATTTGTGGGGGGACATGGCTGGATATATGTGGGGGGACATGGCTGGATATATGTGGGGGACATGGCTGGATATATGTGGGGGACATGGCTGCATATGTGGGGGGACATGGCTGGATATATGTGGGGGGACAAGGCTGGATATATGTGGGGGGACATGGCTGCATATGTGGGGGAGATGGCTGCATATGTGGGGGGACATGGCTGGATATATGTGGGGAGACATGGCTGGATATGTGTGGGGGGACATGGCTGGATATATGTGGGGGGACATGGCTGGATATATGTGGGGGGACATGGTTGCAATATGTGGGGGGACATGGCTACATTTGGGGACACATTTAACCACTTGCCCACCGGGTTTGTTTTTCAGATTCGGTGTTTACGAGACTAAAACTGTTTTTTTTGCTAGAAAATTACTTAAACCCCCCAAACATTATATATTTTTTTTTTCTAACACCCTAGAGAATAAAATGGCAGTCATTGCAATACTTTTTGTCACACCGTATTTGCGCAGCGGTCTTACAAGCGCACTTTTTTTGAAAAAAAAAACACTTTTTTGAATAAAAAAATAAGACAACAATAAATTTGGCCCAATTTTTTTATATATTGTGATAGATAATGTTACGCCGAGTAAAATGATACCCAACATGTCACACTTAAAAATTGCGCCCGCTCGTGGCATGGCGTCAAACTTTTACCCTTAAAAATCTCGATAGGCAACGTTTAAAAAATTCTACAGGTTGCATTTTTTGAGATACAGAGGAGGTCTAGGGCTAGAATTATTGCTCTCGCTCTAACGATCGCGGCGATATCTCACTTGTGTGGTTTGAACACCGTTTTCATATGCGGGCGCTACTCGCGTATGCGTTCGCTTCTGCGCGCGAGCTCGTCGGGACGGGGCGTTTTACATTATTTTTTTTTTGTTTTCTTATTTATTTTTAATTAGTTTATAATTTTATACATCGAAATAAATTAAAAAAAAAAAATTATCACTTTTATTCCTATTACAAGGAATGTAAACATCCCTTGTAATAGAAAAAAGCATGACAGGTCCTCTTAAATATGAGATCTGGGGTCAAAAAGACCTCAGATCTCATATTTAGGCTTAAATGCAAAAAAAGAAAAAAAAAAAAAAAAAGTCATTTTTCAAATTTCAGAAAAAAAAAATGTTTCTTTAAGACGCTGGGCGGGACTGACGTTTTGACGTCACTTCCGCCCAGCAGAGCTGTGGGGGACGGGTGGGGGCGATTTTTCCCTCACTCGTATCCCAACACAGCCAGCAGGAGGACCCGATCGCCTCCACCGTTACCGACGGCTCCGGTAAGCGGCGGAGAGCGCGGGAGAGCGGCGGGAGGGGGGGGGGGCCCTCTCCCGCCACCGATAACGGCGATCTTGCGGCGAATCCGCCGCTGGGACCACCATTATCGTGTACAGCACTGCCCATGGAAAAGATGGATATCTCGGTTGTGGCAGCAGCTGCTGCCGTTACCGAGATATCCATCTTTAAAGTCATGACGTATTTTGACTATGACACCATGGGCAAGTGGTTAAAAAAAAGTATCAGTATTCGGTATCGGCGAGTACATGGAAAAATGCTGATTAACGGGGCGGCGGCGGCATAATCATCATTTAGGTACAGGGGACATGCCTGCATATGTTTGGGGACATGGCTGCATATATGTGGGGGGACATGGCTGCATATGTGGGGGGACATGGCTGCATATATGTGGGGGACATGGCTGCATATATGTTTGGGACATGGCTGCATATATGTGGGGGACATGGCTGCATATGTGGGGGGACATGGCTGCATATATGTGGGGGGACATGGCTGCATATATGTGGGGGGACATGGCTGCATATATGTGGGGGGACATGGCTGCATTTGTGGGGGGACATGGCTGGATATATGTGGGGGCCATGGCTGGATATATGTGGGGGCCATGGCTGGATATATGTGGGGGGACATGGCTGGATATATGTGGGGGGACAAGGCTGGATATATGAGGGGGGACATGGCTGCATATGTGGGGGAGATGGCTGCATATGTGGGGGAGATGGCTGCATATGTGGGGGGACATGGCTGGATATATGTGGGGAGACATGGCTGGATATGTGTGGGGGGACATGGCTGGATATATGTGGGGGGACATGGCTGGATATATGTGGGGGGACATGGTTGCAATATGTGGGGGGACATGGCTACATTTGGGGACACATTTAAAAAAAAGTATCAGTATTCGGTATCGGCGAGTACATGGAAAAAAGTATCGGTACTTGTACTCGGTCCTAAAAAAGTGGTATCGGGACAACCCTAACCAAAACCCCCAGATCCTTCTCCACGTTTGTATTGAATTGTATTATCTGACTTTTTCCGTAAAACGCTGCTCAAACCGTTGGCGCTATAGAAATCCTGTAGGACAATCATTGACCCTAATAACCTGAACATGTCAGCCCCCGGTCTTCCTAAGAAACAGAAATATGACAATGAGAGATGGAACCACAGAAGGAAATTCCAGGGATGGACGTGGGCTGAAGGTATTTTCTTGTGTTCGCTTATCAAAATAAAATAACGGATCAGCTAAATTCCATTACACCACCAACACCATGCGAGAGATCCTACCAGGAACCTCAACCAGAGGAGGAGCTCCCCAGACCGTTCATGAAGGTCCTGCAGGGGATGATGTGTAGGAACTGCTGATCACAGGAATGAATCTGAACCCACGGCCTGAAATGACATCTGCGACTGCAAGTCTTTCTCGGAATTATGAAGGGGGATTTTTTTTTTAAAGAGGACCTGTCATGGAACATTTGAAACTTTGTCTGGGTTACCTTGATGGGAAACTTGTTTTATTGTTCTGGGTGGACGCCATGAAATTCTCTCATATCACGCCTTGGGCGTGCACCCCATGGGCGACAGGGGAGGGCTGGCAGCCTTAGGCCTTGGGGGCAAGTCCAGTCAAGTGGCCCATTGAACCGTTGAATCAGCTCACCATCCATGGCCCATCTGGTTTTTAAATGCAGCCTCACTAGTGCCCATCAGTGCAGCCAACTCCAGTGCCCATCAATGCAGCCTGATCACTGGGGCAGGTTACATGGGGTGTATGGGGGGGGGGGTGGGGGTCAGCTAGGGGTGTCAGGGTCTCTCACTACAACTCCTGGAATACAACAGCTAGTGGTTGGCCCGACTTCCAAGACCAGAATGAAAAATAAAATGGTAGCGGCATTTTGAACATGTTAGGGCGGCCTGGGAGGCAATTAAAACCCTTCCCCCCAGCCCAGCCCCCCCTGATGGGCGATCTATCACAGTAGACTTACCAGTTTTTTTTTTTGCTAACTGTGCTGCTGTTAAGGAGATTCACCCTCTGTGACAGACTCACCCGGGACAGAGGCTTTTGGAGGGGATTGAATGCTAGCCTCTTGCCTACCGATCATGGGCCCTGGCATTTGGGGGAACGGTGCTCTTTGTGAGCTGTAAGCCTGGGGACCCTTGAGATGGTGTTACTTTGGATTCAGGTCCATGTCCTCCCAAGACACACAGACTCTGGGAACCCTGTATATGTCATATTAGAAATAGTGACTGATTCATAATGTTGGGACTAGGGTTGTCCTGATACCACTTTTTTAGGACCGTATACAAGTACCAATACTTTTTTCCATGTCCTCACCGATACCGAATACCGATACTTTTTTTTAAATGTGTCCATGTCCCATAAACGCAGCCATGTCCCCCCAAATGCAGCCATGTCCCCCCAAATGCAGCCTTGTCGCCCCAAATGCAGCCTTGTCCCCCCCAAACGCAGCCTTGTCCCCCCCAAACGCAGCCTTGTCCCCCCAAATGCAGCCTTGTCCCCCCAAACGCAGCCTTGTCACCCAAACGCAGCCTTGTCACCCAAACGCAGCCATGTCCCCCAAACGCAGCCTTGTCCCCCAAATGCAGCCTTGTCCCCCCAAACGCAGCCTTGTCACCCAAACGCAGCCTTGTCCCCCAAACGCAGCCATGTCCCCCAAACGCAGCCTTGTACCCAAAGAGCCAAGCCCCCCCGCCGATGCTGCCTAGTTGTTCGGCGCTCGGGGGAACATTACAGCTGTCATTTGAATAGCTCTGTTCCCCGCCGTGCCTTGTCATATATAGCCCCTCCCCCTTGTCTGGGCACTTTGATAGACAGATCACCCATCCAATCCTGGGATGGGTGATCTGTCTATCAAAGTGCCCGGACAAGGTCCTGTGGACCATTGTTATTGAAAGAAAAAAAGAAAAAAATCCCAGAAAAGTAATAGAGGGGAAATCTTCCAATGGGGACAGTAGTTCTAGTGGCCTAGGTGTCCCCAAGGAATTCCCTTAATTTGCAGGGATTTCCTCTCACTTCCTGTTTGGCTATGAGACAGGAAGTGAAGGAAAATCTCTGCAATGAACAAAGATGGCGAAAAGAAAATCTGATAGGGGTTATAAAAAAAGATTTGTCTATAGTTATACTTTAAGGCCGCGTACACACGAGCAGACAGATTTGTTCAAATCAGTCGGACAGACCGATTTGAACAAATCTGTCTGCTGGGGACGTATTGGTTTGATCATGTACACACGATCAAACCAAAATTCCCGCCGGCAGACGGCGCGCTGACGTGGCGGTGACGTTGATGCCGCCACGTCACCGCACCAGGAAGTAAAACACTTCCGCGCATGCGTCAAATCCATTTGACGCATGTGCGAGAAGACATGTCTGCTGGTTAGCGTACTAACCAGCAGACATGTCGGGCGGACGGGTTCCCAGCCGACAGATTTCAAATCTGTCGGCTGGCCAAATCCGTCGGCTCGCCCGTACACACGATCGAATCTGTCTGTTGGGACGGTCTGGCAGGCCGTTTCCAGCAGACAGATTTGATCGTGTGTACGCGGCCTCACACCTTCCCCCTCGGCCTATAGCACAATGGCGGTCAGGTGGTGGCTCTCCCGTTCTTACTGGACATCACCGACACACGGCATCTTCCATGAAGGTAAAGAGCCATATGATCAGCTGCGTCCAATCACAGCTCATCACAACGTTACTAAGAAGTGCTGGTTATCAGCATTCCTCTATTCATGCTGACAGGGTGTGAGTAGAGGAAAGCCTATAAGTGGCCCTCCTGACAGGGGGGGTTTGCGTTAATAATCAGTGCAGTAATCATCAGTGCAGCCCGATCTGTGATGCCCGCCAGTGATGCCAATCAGTGCCTATCAGTAATGCCTGTCAGTGTTTCCTCATTAGTGCTGCCTATCAGTGCCATCCATCATTGCCACCTATCAGTGCCCCTCAGTGCCACCTATCAGTGTCCATTAGTGCTGCATATTAATGCTACCTAACAGTGCTACATATCAGTGCCCATCATTGCCACCTCTCAGTGCCCCTCATTGCTGCCTATCAGTGCCACCTATCAGTGTCCATCAGTGCTGCCTATCAGTGCCTATTAGTGCTACATATCAATGCCATCATTCGGGTGCCTATCAGTACCACCTATTAGTGCCCATCAGTGCTGCATATGAGTGTCGCCTATCAGTGCCCATCAGTGGTGCATATTAGTGCCTCATTATCAGTGCCGATTGGTGCCACCTCATCAATAATGCCCCACTCTTCTCACCGCCCCCCCTTGTGTAGGGTTGATTTAACATCTCGGTGACATGTCTGGTTGGTCATGCACTGTGTCACGTTTTTAATGTTGTTTTTGTTTTTATAACCCAATAATGTGTGTTCTATTTGCCCATTATTATGTATAATAAACGAATGTAATAACTTTTTACCTTAGTTTATTGTTCCATTGTATTTTCTTATACCCAGTACCGCTATAGTCCACTCGCCCACTCTCCCATTTCCAAGATATTCCTGGGTCAGTTTTGGGGTCCCAGGTAAACTTGATCTTTTCAATGCCTCATCAGTGAAGGAGAAAACTTACTTATTTTCAAATAAATTTAACAAAAATTAAAATTTTTTTTTTTTCATTTGTTTAGCAAAAAAAAATAAAAAATAGCTTGGGTACAATGTTGCATCACTGTCCAATTGTCATTCAAAGTGCCCTGAAAGCTGAAATTTGGCCTGGGCAGTGATGAAAGTGCCCCAGAAGACATTCAGTAATTTTTTTCATCTTTCTATCTATTAAATATTCTGCCCTTCTTGTTGTTGTTTTTAACTTTGGATAGTAAAACATTTTTTTTTTGCCTTATACAGCCCACTTCCTGTTTCATGTCTGGTCATTAGTCTAGGCTTATGACATCATGCACAGCTCTCACTCTCTTGTGAGAGTTTGCCAGGAAGGGAGAGGGGGGTGAGCCATAAGAGGGCCAATGAGAGCTGCAGAGCCAGAGGTGTGCTTCTGTGTAAATCCAGGAAGTGAAGAGGCAGCAGCATCAGCTGCCCACAATTAAAATGGCTGCAGCAAGACTCAGTGGAGGGAGATTTCTGCAGCATATTTGGGAAGTCCAGAATCACAGTATGTAGAAAATAATATGCAAAGTGGTTGGAGGGAAGCTTCTGAATGGCAAAGATGTTTTTCTTACAAATGATGTGAGCCGACTGCAGTTCCTCTTTAAGGTAGTATAGATTGCAAGGCTCAATTTAAAAATATCTATTTATGTGACACAACATCATATTTTATATTTTGCCCAAAAATTGGGTATCCTATTGTGTTGGTTTGCACTAAAGTTCATTTTGGTGTATCTTTTTCCTAAAAAATTTGGACCTGGCAAACAGCTGCAGGTGACACTGAAAATTGCAACCACCATTTTATTCCCCAGGGCCTCTGCTTTCAGAAAATATAAAATGTTTGGGGGTTCTAAGCAAAAAAATGCTTTTAACGTGTGCAAAAAAAAAATGCTCTGGTAGGCAGCAGTTAGAGCCCTTTCACACTCTTGCCGCCCATAGCGTCGGCGGTAAAATAGCAGTAAAACGCCGCCATTTTACCGTCGGATTTGCAGCGCATTTCGGCCGATAGCTGGGCACTATTAACCACTTAAGACCCGAACCAAAATGCTGCTAAAGGACCTTGCCCCTTTTTGCGATTCGGCACTGCGTCGTTTTAACTGACAATTGCGCGGTCGTGCGACGTGGCTCCCAAACAAAATTGGCGTCCTTTTTTCCCCACAAATAGAGCTTTCTTTTGGTGGTATTTGATCACCTCTGCGGTTTTTATTTTTTGCGCTATAAACAAAAATAGAGCGACAATTTTGAAAAAAATGCAATATCTTTTACTTTTTGCTATAATAAATATCCCCAAAAATATATATAAACATTTTTTTTCCTCAGTTTAGGCCGATACGTATTCTTCTACATATTTTTGGTAAAAAAAAAAATCGCAATAAGCGTTTATCGGTTGGTTTTCGCAAAATTTATAGCGTTTACATAATAAGGGATAGTTTTATTCCATTTTTATTAATTATTTTTTTTTTATTACTAATAGCGGCGATCAGCGATTTTCTTCATGACTGCGACATTATGGCGGACACTTCGGACAATTTTGACACATTTTTGCGACCATTGTCATTTTCACAGCAAAAAATGCATTTAAATTGCATTGTTTACTGAGAAAATGACAGTTGCAGTTTGGGAGTTAACCACAAGGGGGCGCTGTAGGATTTGAGTGTTCCCTGTGTGTGTTTACAACTGTAGGGGGGTGTGGCTGTAGGTGTGATGTCATCGATCACGTCCCCCTATAACAGGGATGACGCGATCGATGCTGCGGCCACAGTGAAGCACGGGTAAGCCGTGTTTACACACGGCTCTCCCCGTTCTTCAGCTCCGGGGACCGATCGCCGCACTCCAGTGCCGATCGGGTCCGCGAGTCCTGCGGACCCGGTCCCGGAGCTTCGGACCGGGTCACGGGAGCGCGCCGCGGCTGGGTACTAGAAACAGCTGGGTACTAGAAACCAACGTATATATTCTGCCGTTCTGCCGACGTAAATGTGCAGTAGGCGGTCCTTTAATCACCGCTAGCGGCCGAGAAAGGGTTAATATCGTCCGCAATGCACCGCTACGATAGCGTATTGCCGGCGGTACGGCAGCGCTGCCCCATTGATTTCAATGAGCAGGAGCGCATTAAGAGCGGTGAATTCACCGCACCAAAGAAGCTGCTGGCAGGACTCTTTCTGACGCCCTGCCAGCGCACCGCTCCAGTGTGAAAGCACTCCGGCATTCACACTGGAGACAACAGGGCAGCTGTGTGAGGGCCGATTGCAGGCGCTATTTTTAGCGCTATAGTGCCTGCAAAATGCCCTCAGTGTGAAAGGGGTCTTAAAGTATAGGATCTGTAATCATATAAAAAGTGGAAGCCGCGTAAAATAAAAATAAAAAAATTACTTTCATAAACACTTTATGAGAAGAAGTCAAAATATTTATATGTGAGTGGAATACGGCTTCCCTCCATCGCTGCCAAATCCTGTATTGCAGGAACCGAAGAAAAGAAAAAGTTCTTCAGATCTTCACCGCGCAAATCCGAGGAAGAACTAAAACTGAACTCTGCAGTAATATTTAAAGGGGTTGTAAAGGTTTGTTTTTTATTTTCCCAGTGGCGGCTGGTGCTTACATTTTTTTTTGGGGGGGGGGGGGGGGCAAACGAAAAAAATAAAATAAAACAATTGCAGCCTCATTGTGTCCATGAAATGCAGCCACTGTGCCATCAATTGTCACCACTGTGCCCATCAAACACAGCCACTGTGCCATCAAACGCAACCACTGTGCCATCAAACGCAACCACTGTGCCATCAAATGCAGCCACTGTGCCATCAAACGCAGCCACTGTGCCATCAAATGCAACCACTGTGCCATCAAATGCAGCCACTGTGCCATCAAACGCAGCCACTGTGCCATCAAACTCAGCCACTGTGCCATCAAACGCAACCACTGTGCCATCAAATGCAGCCTCTGTGCCATCAAATGCAGCCACTGTGCCATCAAACGCAGCCACTGTGCCATCAAACTCAGCCACTGTGCCATCAAACGCAACCACTGTGCCATCAAATGCAGCCACTGTGCCATCAAACGCAGCCACTGTGCCATCAAACGCAACCACTGTGGCATCAAATGCAGCCACTGTGCCATCAAACGCAGCCACTGTGCCATCAAACTCAGCCACTGTGCCATGCCATCAAACACAGCCACTGTGCCATGCCATCAAACGCAGTCACTGTGCCATGCCATCAAATGCAGCCACTGTGCCATCAATTGTCACCACTGTGCCATCAAACGCAGTCACTGTGCTATACCATCAAACGCAGCCACTGTGCCATCAATTGTCACCACTGTGCCATCAAACGCAGCCACTGTGCCCATCAATTGTCTCCCTTGTGCCCTTTAATTGTCACCACTGTGCCATTTGTCACCACTGTGCTCTTTAATTGTCGCCACTGTGCCCATTGATGCCACTGTGCTCTTTAAATGTTGCCACTGTGCCCATTGTTGCCACTGTGCCCATTGATGCCGCTGTGCCCTGAAAAATTCCCCGCCCGGCACTTATCTATCTGGGGTCGGCCATCCTCCTTCCACGTCCCTCGATGACTCTTCCCGCCCTCGATGACGCTTCAGCCAATCAGGTTACCGGTAACCAGAATGCACCGCCGATACGTCTCGAGGATAAGCATTCGGAAGCCGATGGGCTGGCTCTGATAGGAACTTCCACACAGCCAACCAGCTGCCGTTATTTAGGTGTCCGGCACTTACCATCCGGCTATCTGAATAGTGGGCGGCAGCGGTGAAAATACATAGATTCATGCAACGGGGAGAGGTGTGTGTAAACACAGCTTCCCTGTTCTTCACTGTGGCGGGGTCATCGTGTGATCCCTTTTATAGGGGTACACAATCGATGATGTCACACCTACAGCCACACCCCCTATAGTTGTAAACACACATTAGGTCACACATAAGCCCTTCAGCGTCCCCTTGTGGTTAACTCCCAAACTGCAATTGCTATTTTCACAATAAACAATGCATTTTAAATGCATTTTTTGCTGTGACAATGACAATGGTCCCAAAAATGTGTCAAAATTGTCCGAAGTGTCCGTCATAATGTCGCAGTCACGAAAAAAATCTATGTTTGCCGCCATTTGTAGTAAAAAAATTATAATTAATAAAAATGCAATAAAACCATCCCCTATTTTGCAAACGCTATAAATTTTGCGAAAACCAACCGATAAGCGCTTATTGCGATGTTTTTTTTTACCAAAAATATGTAGAAGAATACGTATCGGCCTAAACTGAGGAAAACAAATATTTTTTATATATTTTTGGAGGATATTTATTATAGCAAAAAGTAAAAAATATTGCATTTTTTTCAAAATTGTTGCTCTATTTTTGTTAATAGCGCAAAAAATAAAAACCGCAGAGGTGATCAAATACCACCAAAAGAAAGCTCTATTTGTGGGAAAAAAAGGACGCCAATTTTGTTTGGGAGCCACGTCGCACGACCACGCAATTGTCTGTTAAAGCGATGCAGTGCCGAATCGCGAAACCTGGCCGGGTACTTTAGCTGCCTAAAGGTCTGGGTCTTAAGCGGTTAAATACAGCCACTGTGCCCATCAATTGCAGCCACTGTGCCCATCAAATGCAGCCACTGTGCCCTTTAATTGTTGCCACTGTGCCCATTGATGCCACTGTGCCCTGTAAAATGCCCCTTCCCCCCCCCCGCCCGGCACTTACCTTTCTGGGGGGTCAGCCATCCTCCTTCCACGTCCCCCGATGTCTTCTTCCGCCCTCGATGACGCTTCAGCCAATCCAGTCATCTGAATAGTGGGCAGCAGCGGTGAAAATACATAGATTCATGCAATGCATGAATCTATGTATTTCAGTGGCTGTGCGAGAGCCAGAGGGGGCGGCGCTCCGGCGCCCCCAATAGGAGGAATCGCTTCTGTATTTTCTAAATTGGTTCCTTTAAGCTTGTGCATTGTTGGTTCACTTACCTTTTCCTTCCATTTCCCTTCTAAATGTTTTTTTTTCCTTTGTCTGAAATTCTCACTTCCTGTAAGCTTGTCCCCATCATCCGAGCCATTCTGGCTGGGGACTGCCTTGGGACTACATCCATGCGGGAAGACGCCACTCTGCCCATAAAATACAGCCACTGTGCCCATCAATTGCAGCCACTGTGCCCATCAATTGCAGCCACTGTGCCCATCAAATGCAGCCACTGTGCCCATCAAATGCAGCCACTGTGCCCATCAAATGCAGCCACTGTGCCCATCAATTGCAGCCACTGTGGCCATCAAATTCAGCCATTGCATCCATCAATTGCAGCCACTGTGCTAGAGGGGGCCGTGCCTGGGCGCCCCTAATGGACAGGCCGCAAAAAAACAACCGCAAGGATTTTAATTGACCCTCAAACGTTGCCATTTGCTTGCCATTAGGTGTTAATCCTGACGCGTGTCGTCTCAGATAATTGTCAGGAGAAGTGAAAGGTCTGTGATCTCTAACAGACTCATTATGTCTCCATCACCCGGCAACTGTCACCGAGCGTCATCGCCAATTAGATAATTTCTTCTTTATTAACTTCCTTTATTACTTGTCATGTTCTCGCTGATGGATACATTGTTTCTAATTAATATGCAGTCACACTGACATCACTCTAATCATCTGCATGACTTGACATTTCCACCTTTCCAACGCTTCTATTTTTTTTCCCCCTCCTCCATTTTTAATATGTTTTTCTCCTGTAAACAGATGTCGTTTTTCTCCTCGTTATCTGAGGCTAACGGGCGAGTACAGGAAATATAAGAACATCAGGATGTATGGAGCCGCCACCCACCCCAAATACAATCCACTGACTTATAAAGCGGTAATAAACCCAAAAGCAAACATTTATTACATTGCAGCTTACCAATTCTTAGATGTGACGGCTGCATTAGTTTTATCTTTTTTAGGCTTTCTTTCTTTTACTTTCACGTGGTGAGCTGGTCTAATTAACCCCTTGCCGACTGTACAACTTAGATAAATGGCGGGCAAAGTGGCACGGCTGCACCGGATCACGTAACTAGTAAGTGATCCGACACTTCCGGGTCTGGGGCGTGCATGCCACCAGCAGCCTGCTCCCACTGTCATGGGTGTGCATCTCAAAGCTCACATATGTGTGTGTGCATGTGTATGTATACTGATGGTGTCAGTAGGGCAGTGGACGGTGTCAGTAGGACAAGAATTGGTATCAGCAGAGCAGTGGATGGTGTCAGTAGGGCAGTGGATGGTGTCAGTGGACGGTGTGAGTAGGGCAGTGGACGGTGTGAGTAGGGCAGTGGACGGTGTGAGTAGGGCAGTGGACGGTGTGAGTAGGGCAGTGGACGGTGTGAGTGGGGCAGTGGACGGTGTGAGTAGGGCAGTGGACGGTGTGAGTAGGGCAGTGGACGGTGTGAGTAGAGAAGTGGACGGTGTGAGTAGGGCAGTGGACGGTGTGAGTAGGGCAGTGGACGGTGTGAGTAGGGCAGTGGACGGTGTGAGTAGGGCAGTGGACGGTGTGAGTGGGGCAGTGGACGGTGTGAGTAGGGCAGTGGACGGTGTGAGTAGGGCAGTGGACGGTGTGAGTAGGGCAGTGGACGGTGTGAGTAGGGCAGTGGACGGTGTGAGTAGGGCAGTGGACGGTGTGAGTAGGGCAGTGGACGGTGTGAGTAGGGCAGTGGACGGTGTGAGTAGGGCAGTGGACGGTGTGAGTAGGGCAGTGAATGGTGTCAGTTGGGCAGTGGACGGTGTCAGTAGGGCAGTGGATGGTGTCAGTAGGGCAGTGGGCATGTCAATAGGGCAGTGGATGGTGTCAGTAGGGCAGTGGGCATGTCAATAGGGCAAACGTTGATGTCAGTAGGGAAGTGATTGTGTCCCTAGGGTGCATATTGGTGTCAGTAGGCTAGAGGTTGATGTCAGTAGAACAGTGGATGTGTCAGTAGGGCAGACGTTGATGTTAGTAAAGTAGTGGATGTAGGGTGACCACATTTCCAACCTACTATTCAGGGACACCACCCCTTCCCAAAAATCAGCTTGCGCTGTAACGAATCACAGCACAGTGATTGGGCACAAGAGGCGGGATTTCCAATCACAAGCAGGGGACGGGGATTGTGCTCCTCCAGGCATTCCCGGCCAGGACAAGTTCTGGGGGCATCAGATTGGCCCGGGATTGGCTGAGTCAGTTTCATTCCGGGGCACTGTATTGTACTGGAATGAAGGTGCTCGGGACAGACCTGCAAAATGCGGGCAATCCGGGACACGTGGTCTCCCTAAGTGGATGGTGTCAGTAGGTCAGAGGCTCGGATCAATAAGGCAGTGGACAGTGTCAGTAGGCCAGAGGTTGATGTCAGTAGAGTAGTGGATGGTGTCAGTAAGGCAGTAGATGGTGTCAGCATGGCAGTGGATGGTGTCAGTAGGGCAGTGGGCATGTCAGTAGGGCAAACGATGATGTCAGTATGGCAGTGTATGTGTCAGTAGGGCAGAGGATGGTGTCAGTAAGGCAGTGGGCAGTGTCACTAGGGCAGATATTGGTGTTAGTAGGCCAGAGGTTGATGTCAGTAGAGCAGTGGATGTGTCAGTAGGGCAGACGTTGTTGTCAATAAGGTGAAAGATGGTGTCAGTAAGGCAGAGATTGGTGTCCATAGGGCAGAGGACGTTGTCAGTAGAGCAGTGGAGGCATTCATTAAAGCAGAGGTTGGTGTCAGTAGGGCAGAGGTTGGTGTCAGTAGGGCAGAGGTTGGTGTCAGTAGGGCAGATGTTGGTGTCAGTAGGGCAGATGTTGGTGTCAGTAGGGCAGATGTTTGTGTCAGTAGAGCAGTGGGCATACTAATAGGGCAAAAGTTGATATCAGTAAGGCAGTGGATGTGTCAGTAGGGCAGATGTTGGTGTCAGTAGGGCAGATGTTGGTGTCAGTAGGGCAGATGTTTGTGTCAGTAGGGCAGATGTTGGTGTCAGTAGGGGTGTCAGTAGGGCAGATGTTGGTGTCAGTAGGGCAGATGTTGGTGTCAGTAGGGCAGATGTTGGTGTCAGTAGGGCAGATGTTGGTGTCAGTAGGGGTGTCAGTAGGGCAGATGTTGGTGTCAGTAGGGCAGATGTTGGTGTCAGTAGGGCAGATGTTGGTGTCAGTAGGGCAGATGTTGGTGTCAGTAGGGCAGATGTTGGTGTCAGTAGGGCAGATGTTGGTGTCAGTAGGGCAGATGTTGGTGTCAGTAGAGCAGTGGGCATACTAATAGGGCAAAAGTTGATATCAGTAAGGCAGTGGATGTGTCAGTAGGGCAGTTGATGTGTCAGTAGGCAAAGCTGGTGCCTTCCTTCTGGAGAGAAAAGGCCCGGTTGGGGGGGGGGGGGGGGGGGGTACTGTGATCTCTGTGACATGTAATAAATACCTGGAAGTCTTCCATAGACTCCATTATGCTCCATTATCCTCCATAGCAGCCCTCATATTCCTATCATGACGTCCCGGAATCCCGCTATCAGCTGCTGACTTCCCTTTAGGATCTGATACATTGTTATCAATGTTATAAATTCATTTTAAATATATATATATGTATTTTTTTTTGGCTCAGAGTTAAATATTTCCATTGAAGTATACAGTAGGTTATATAAGGTCCTATAGAGTAAATGTAAAGTGGGGGGAGGGGAGCTGAGAATCTGGCGGGGGGGGGGGGGGTAATGGAGAAGGAAGGAATTAATGAGAGTTTAGTTTCCATTACAACAATAACGCCCCTCCTTCCAGACATGAAGCCAGGGTGTTTACTCAGACGGCTTTCACGCCATTCTTCATAATGGACATTTCCTTTCATTTGTCATTTACATTGATAAGGCGCCACCCTGTGCCCAGATAGGGGGCGCTGCGCTCTCACGTACTCTACATTATGGATGAAATTGTACAGAGCCCTGGATAGGTACAGCTGAATTTCAATCTGCTTAGTTTTCACCCCCCCCCCCCATCTACATGCCAATTACATTTTGAAATTCTGTTTTTATTACATACTGTACCTTATTTAATACCCCATGAACACTGGACTGGGTCCCTGTACTTCTCTATGCACTGCAGGCAGATCATAGCTGGTGGGAGGGGCCAGCAGGGTGCTGTACATTGCTTCCTGAAAACATCACAGCCTCCTAATCCCAGATGTATTAATCTGGCTAGGGATACACCCAGAGTACCGATACTTTTTTTTTTAGTACTCGGCTGTACCAAATACTGATAACTACTGCAACTGTTTAGTTTACACTTCAGCTGTCAGCGACGGTACAAACTAGCATTCTAAAGTTATTTACAAATTAAGTAAATATTTTTTTTAACTACTTCTCGCCCGGCGAGTGCCCATCAGTGCTGCCCATAAGTGCCCTCCAGTGCCACTTATCAGTGCCACCTATGAGTGCCCATCAGTGCTTTCTATAAGTGCCCAATCAGTGCTGCCTATGAGTGCCCATCATTGCCGCCTATAAGTGCCTATCAGTTCTTCCTATGAGTGCCCAATCAGTGCTGCCTATAAGTGCCCTCCAATGCCACCTATCAGTGCCGCCTATAAGTGCCCTCCAGTGCCAACTATCAGTGCTGCCTATGAGTGCCCACCAGTGCCGCCTATGAGTGCCCCTCAGTGCCGCCTATGAGTGCCCATCAGTGCTGCCTATGAGTGCCCTCCAGTGCCACCTATCAGTGCCACCTATGAGTGCCCACCAGTGCTGCCTATGAGTGCCCATCAGTACCACCTATAAGTGCCCTCCAGTGCTGCCTATGAGTGCCCTCCATTGCTGCCTATGAATGCCCATCAGTGCCGCCTATAAGTGCCCTCTAGTGCCACCTATCAGTGCCACCTATGAGTGCCCATCAGTGCCGCCTATGCATGCCCATCAGTGCCGCCTATAAGTGCCCTCTAGTGCCACCTATCAGTGCCACCTATAAGTGCCCTCCAGTGCTGCCTATGAGCGCCCTCCAGTGCTGCCTATGAATGCCCATCAGTGCCACCTATGAGTGCCCATCAGTGCCGCCTATAAGTGCCCTCTAGTGCCACCTATCAGTGCCACCTATGAGTGCCCATCAGTGCCGCCTATAAGTGCCCTCTAGTGCCACCTATCAGTGCCACCTATGAGTGGCCATCAGTGCCAGTTATGAATGCCTATCAGTGCCGCCTACGATTAGTGCCACCTATCGGTGCCCATCAGTGCTGCATATAAGTGCCAATCAGTACTGTCCCATCATTGCCCATCAGTGAAGGAGAAAACGTACTTATTTACAAAGTTTTGTAACAGAAACAATAATTTATGCTTTTAATTGTAGCATAAAAAATAAAAAACGCAGAGATGACCAAAAGAAAGCTCAATTTGTGGGGAAAAAATGATAAAAATGTAATTTGGGTGCACAGTGTCGCACGACCGCGCAATTGTCATTCAAAGTGTGACAGCGCTGAAAGCTGAAAACTGGCCTGGGCAGGAGGGGGTATAAGTGCCCCCCGGTATGGAAGGGGTTACATTTTGCATATGTGAAACGTGTAAATAAATATTAAAGGTGTAAAAATATCAACAAACAGAAGCAAACAAAAGAAAAAGTTTTATATATTAATAGTTTATAAGATAAAAATAAATTGATAAAAATCAGCAGGAAAATAATAATTACATGGGGAAGGAGAATAAGGAGTTAATTAAGGCTGATGAGAGTAAAGTAAGGGTTAATGAGGGGATAAAACACAAGAACATATTTATATATTTACAGGTTTCTAAAGCCGAGGTCCCGCAAAAAATATTCAAAGCCAGCAGCTAGAAATACGGCAGCTGGTGAATTTTAATAAATGGACACTTACCTGTCCAGCGCGCCCGCGATGTCGTCAGCCGAGGCCCAACAATCGCTCGTCTCTCTGCTGCCCCCACCGCCAACCTCGGTGAGGGAATCAGGAGGTGGAGCCTTGTGGCTTCACTGCCCGCTTCCCTACTGCGCATGCGCAAACATCGCGGCTCGTTCCCAGTGGTCCCCGTTGTCTTTTGGGACCAGTGTGTTTCCCAGAAGGGAGCGGAGGGGGGGGGAGTGGAGTGACCCCCATGGGAGTCTTCCCCGGATGTGGGTGCAAATACCTGTATCTGCCCCCCCCCCCCCCCGAATGAAAGGTGCCAAATGTGACACACCGGAGGGGGAGGGGGTTCCAAAAAGGGGAAGTGACATTTTTGGGTGGAACTCCCGCTTCTAACTGACTTTATCTGCAGATCAAAGTTCATCCCTTTGATCTGTAGATGTATAAACAGAAAGATACAAAAATAAACAATGTTTCATTTTTTTTTATTCTGTTTCAAAGGCTGAGCAATGTTGTTAATAAACATTGCCCGACTGCCCCCTTTTTTTTGTCCATTCTATTCTATTATTTTATATTCTATTCCTTTATTTTATATTCTATTTTATTCTATCATTTTATCTTTTTATTCCATTCTGTTTAACTCTATTTTTTTATTCTAATCTAGTCTGTTCCTTTCTATTGCATTCTATACATTTATTTTCTATTCTATTTTATTCTATCCTTTTATTTTTTATTCTAATCTAGTCTATTCTTTTCTATTGCATTATATTCTATACATTTATTTTATATTCTATTTTATTCTATCCTTTTATTTTTTATTCTAATCTAGTCTGTTCTTTTCTATTGCATTCTATTCTATACATTTATTTTCTATTCTATTTTATTCTATCCTTTTATTTTTTATTCTAATCTAGTCTATTCTTGTCTATTGCATTCTATTCTATACATTTATTTTATATTCTATTTTATTCTATCCTTTTATTTTTATTCTAATCTAGTCTATTCTTTTCTATTGCATTCTATTCTATACATTTATTTTACATTCTATTTTATTCTATCCTTTTATTTTTTATTCTAATCTAGTCTATTCTTTTCTATTGCATTCTATTCTATACATTTATTTTATATTCTATTTTATTCTATCCTTTTATTTTTATTCTAATCTAGTCTATTCTTTTCTATTGCATTCTATTCTATACATTTATTTTACATTCTATTTTATTCTATCCTTTTATTTTTTATTCTAATCTAGTCTGTTCTTTTCTATTGCATTCTATTCTATTCTATACATTTATTTTATATTCTATTTTATTCTATCCTTTTTATTTTTTATTCTAATCTAGTCTATTCTTTTCTATTGCATTCTATTCTAAACATTTATTTTATATTCTATTTTATTCTATCCTTTTATTTTTTATTCTAATCTAGTCTATTCTTTTCTATTGCATTCTATTCTAAACATTTATTTTATATTCTATTTTATTCTATCCTTTTATTTTTTATTCTAATCTAGTATGTTCTTTTCTATTGCATTCTATTCTATACATTTATTTTCTATTCTATTTTATTCTATCCTTTTATTTTTTTTATTCTATTCTGTCTTACTCTATTCTTTTTTTGTTATTCTTTCAAATAGTTTTTATTGAGAAATACAAATACAGCAGTAAGTTACATCTAGGCGAACAAGCCATGAGCAGTATTGAATACAGCAAAGGGTTTCTGATTGTGCATAAACAAACTCGTAACGTATCAGAACATTCGAATTACATATAACTGTATACTGTAGGGATAATCAGAGGGGAGTGCAGTATCTATGCTAAGGAGGGGAGGATGGGGGGCGGGGCTTCACACATGAGGGGAGGGGAGGGGGTGGAGCGCATCAAGGATTGGATGGAGCGTTCAGGAATGGATCAATGATCAGTGGTTCCATTTAGTGTCGTACCATAGTCGCCATGGAGTCCATTGAGTCAATAGTGTGGGGCAGGAATGTTTCCTGCGAGCAAGGATTGTCTCATACTGGTAGTGAGTGTGAGTTAATTGTATTACGTCCGCTATTGTGGGGGTGGTACTAGATTTCCAGTTCCTGGCAATGAGAAGTCTGGTTGCCAGTAGGACATGGGATGTCACTAGTTGCAGGGGAGGAGGTAAGTCATCGATGGTCAGATTGAGAATAGCTAGTTGGGGGGTCAGTGGTATGGGAAAGCCAGTCAATTCCCTCAGTACTTGTTCTAGCAAAGTCTACAGATTCCTTAAGTGGGGACATGTCCAGAAAATGTGGATTAGAGTGCCAGGTTCACCGCAACCTCTCCAGCAGTCAAGTGAAGTATGGGGGTGGAATTTGGCTATTCTGGACGGCGTTAGGTGCCATCTTAGTAGCAGCTTCTGGGAGAGTTCCCATAGGGCTGTACAAGAGGTGGATTTGTATATAGACTTAATTGCTGTCTGCCATTGTTGGTCAGAAAATTGGGTCTGGAAGTCGGATTCCCAATCAGTGATGCCGCGTACACACGGTCGTTTTTTGCGATGGGAAAAAAAACGACGTTTTTTGTGAAGTAAAAAACGACGTTTTTGAAACGTCACTTTCAAAGACAATTTTGCATACACACCATCGTTTTTTTCACAAAAAACGAGGTTACGTTCACCACACTTTTCCTTGTCAAAATTTTATTGATACTTAATAAGTAGGATATACAAGTAGTGTATAGTGGTTACATTGTGTAAGAGAGTATTTTGTTATGTATACAGGTTATTTCGTAACAATTGCAACATGCATAGGGCAACATAGCATATGGAAGAGAAGAGGTAAGAAAGAAAAGATGCATATACGAGATAATGTTGCGTCAAAGGTATTGGTTGTCAATATAATGCAGTTACTTATACATCGAGTTTGGAAATTCTGGGTTGAATTTTCACATCAACCTTATTAATAAAAATTTATAAAGCATAAATCATATAAAATAACCAGTAGGGGAGGGAGGAATGTGGAGGGAAGGGGGACTGGGTTAGGGAGGTCTGCAGGAGCAAGTCGAATTTCACAGTCATCGGTTAGATGTTTCTGTAGATATGCACGTTGATTGAGCTACCATGGCAATAACACTCTGTCATCAAAGGAGTTTGGTGTAACGTACAAGGTCCATGGTTTCCACAGATTTTCAAATTTAGTGATCGTATCTGTGTCTAATGCTTCCATTTTGGCGTGTGTCATTGCTACGTTCATCCTGTTTTTCACTTCTGTCATAGAAAGATTGGGAGTTCTCCAGGCTTTAGCCAGGGTTTGTTTCGCTGCCGTGAAGAGTTGCATTAGTAGTTTGAATTGTATGTTTGTTAGGTATTCGGGCTTCAGGTTCAGTAGGGCTGTTGTAGGATTCGGGGGGTTATTTTTCCCAGTCAACGCATTAGCTATATTGAAGGTCTTTGCCCAGAATGTTTGCGCCTTAGGACATGACCACCAAACATGGTAAAACGTACCTATAGCTGAGCATCCCCTGAAGCATTGCCCTGTATAATTTGGAGTGTATTTTGCTATCCTGGCCGGTACCAGGTACCATCTGGTTAGTACTTTATAATTAGTTTCCAATGCTATTATGTTTGGGGAGGCAGCTTTCGTGTTACGCCATATTTGGTTCCAGTCCGAAGTCTCGAGTTCAATACCCAGGTCCTCCTCCCATTTCCGAATATATGGTGGCCCTGTTGTGTTGTGGGTTAGTAAATGTTGATACAAAGCAGATATCGTGCCCTTAGCATGTGGGTCTTTTCTGCATATTCTTTCAAAGGGGGACTGCTGGGCGGATGGTGGGGTAGGGTTCAAGTATGGCTCGAAGAAGTTTTTTATTTGGAGGTATCTAAAAAGTTCTGAGTGAGGGATACCGTATTTTTTGCAAATTGACGGGAAGGGCAGGAATTTCGAAAGTTCCAAAAATTTGTATAGGTGTATGCAATCCCTGTGTAACCATTCTTTAAATGTTTTGGGAAGAATCCATGCTGGATAGAATGCCGGGTTTTTGTAAAAAGATAGCATTGGGATATGAGGGGATTGTAAGTGGTATTTTGACTTGAATCTATCCCAGAGGGAGAGTGAGTGCTTAATTATGGGGTTATCTATGTTTTTACGTAATTTGGGGGGTATCCATAACAGGTTGGATATTGGAATGGGGTCACATTCCGTTGTTTCTATTGAAACCCAGAGAGGTAATTCTTGGTTCGCGTGGTATTTAGTGAGAGTCGCTATTTGTGCCGTTCTATAGTAGTGTGCAAAGTTTGGGAGTCCCAGCCCACCATGTGTTTTGGGGAGATGCAAAGTCTGTTGCTTTATCCTTGGCTTGGAAGAACCCCAAATGAAAAATGAGATCCTCCTCTGGATGATTCTCAAAAAGTAGGCAGGTATTGGGATAGGAAGTACCCTAAAGAGATATAGTAATTTCGGGAGTATCGTCATTTTCACTGCGCTGATTCTTCCAAGCCAGGACAATGGGAGATGGGTCCATGCCGCTAAGATGTTTGTGATTTGTTTTAAGAGAGTTGGATAATTATGTGAGAAAAGGTCAGAAGTGGCTGCGGTTAGGTGTGTTCCTAGGTATGGGATGCTTTTTTCTGGCCAATCGAATGGAAGGCCTGTTTTGGCTGCTGTCAATTCTAGTTTCGAGAGCGATATGTTCAGGGCCAGGCATTTTTTAGGGTTGATCATGAGTCCTGAAAAAGTTGCGAAGTGGTTCAGTATTGGGATAAGGTTTGGACCTGACACTTGGGGGGACGATAAAAATAGGAGAATGTCGTCTGCGAACAGACATATTTTGTGTTTAAGGCCGCCTAGTTCTATGCCAAGTATAGTGGGATCCGATCTAATTTTTATTGCTAATGGTTCGATGAGTAGGGCGAACAATAGTGGGGACAGTGGGCATCCCTGTCGTGTGCCTCTTTTGATATCAAAAGTGTCCGATTTATATCCAGCGTACTTAACATAAGCTTTTGGGTTATTATATAGTTCCATTATCCATTTGATGTAGTTTGGGCCAAATCCCCATTTTTGGAGCGTATAGTTTAAGTACGACCAAGAGACTGAATCAAAGGCCTGTTTAATATCCAGAGACAGAAAACAAGCAGGGATGCCCCTTTTTCTTGCAATATGTGCTAACAAGCATGCCCTTCGTATGTTATCGCCCGCTTGTCTGGAGGGTATAAAACCTACTTGGTCTCGGTGGATCATTTTGCCTATGTGTTTATTAAGACGGGAAGCCAAAATTTTACCTAGTAATTTTATATCTGTGTTTATCATAGAAATAGGACGGTAGTTGGTACAGAGGGTATTATCCGTATGCGGTTTAGGGATCATGCATATCGTGGCTAGCAGTGATTCGGGTCTAAATGTCTTTTGTTTCAACAGGTCATTGAATGCGTCTGCCAATCTTGGTGAGATTAGTTCTGTAAAAGTTTTGTAATAACGTGCAGAGAACCCGTCTGGTCCTGGTCTTTTGTTTAATTTAAGATCTTTAATGGCCATGGACACATCTTCTTGTGTGATCAGTTCTTCCAGTTGCAATTTTTGTAATTGATTCATCTTTGGCAATTGGATTTGAGAGAAGAAAGAATTTGCTTCCGCTTCGCTAAATGTACCTGTTTCAGAGTATAGTGCTTTTAGGTGCGAACTAAATTTTCGTACAATCTTGAGCGGGTTGCTAGATGTAATGTTATTCGCTATCTTTAATTTTATGGGTTTAAATGTTCTATTTAGTGAATTTAGTGATCTAGCTAAGTATGTCCCTGGTTTATTCGCATTTTTGTAAAAAGTATGTTTTGATCTGTTAAGTGTTTTATTAGCTGATTCTGTGAGGAACAGGTCATATTCTAAACGTGCCTTATCTAAGCGTTTTTTGTTGGTAAGGGTGTTGTTGTCTTGCATGGCCAGAAAGGCTGAGTTGTATTCAGTTTCAAGTTGCTTCGCTAGATGTTTTCGGTTTTTTTTGAGGATTCCTAATTCTCGCTGGAGTGTTCCCCTTAAAACTGGCTTGTGTGCTTCCCATAATGTGAGTGGGGATATTTCTGGACTCATGTTAAGTTCTAGGTATTCTTTCAAAGCTTGCTCGATAGGCAGGCAAAGGGCGGGATGTTTGAGTAAAGTTTCTGGGAGGTACCAAGTAGGGTCGTGATTTTTTGGGATCGCAGATGCTAGAGTGGTGAGCACTGCGTTATGATCGGACCAGGGAATGGGGATGATATTTGAATTTAGAACTTCTGGGGCCATTCCAATTGTCACTAATATGTGGTCGATGCGACTGAATGATTGGCGGGGGTTTGAGAAGTATGTGTAGCTTCGCTTTGTGGGGTTGTACTCTCTCCAAGAGTCCACAAGGTTATATTTGGATAAGAGGCTTGGGAGAGTCCATTTAGGTTGGTACTTTGGTGGCGTATATGGGGATTTATCTAAGAATGGGAGGAGGACCTGGTTCGAATCTCCACATAGCAGAAGAGAGCCCATTTTATGCGTATTGACTGTTTGGAATAGGTGGGATAGAAAAGGTAGAGGGTTGGCATTGGGAGCATAGTATGAGACTACTGTAATCGCGGAGTCCATAATATAGCCTGTTAGGATAAGGTATCTACCCTCTGGATCCTTGATTTCAGATTTTAGCGTAAAAGGTGTAGTTCGGTGAAATGCTATCAAAGTTCCTCTTTTCTTAGTGGAAGCTGATGCAGTATAAACTTGCGGGTAGGAGGCATTATAGAATTTAGGGGTTGTGTTGGGCGTGAAATGAGTTTCCTGTAAACAAACAATATGGGCCTTTTTGGCTTGGAAGGATCTAAATGCCTTTGTACGTTTCTGAGGAACGTTGAGACCCTGCACATTAAGGGTCAATACGTTTAACGGGGCCATGGCAGCTCAATCAATCTAGCAATCTTACCGTCATTCTGTGTAGAGTAGTTGTCCGGCTCGCTCCGTGCAGATATAGGGAGGGATGAGGGAAGGTAGGGTCCAAAACAAATAACCTTAAGAAAGGAGAATGAAAAATGAAATACAAAGCAAGTTAACAAGAATTCAATCAACATTAAGTAGACTATGTACATAGTGTTTGCCCGTGATGGGAGAATATGTCTCCCATCAAGGGGAAAGGGGGTCTCGTCGAGTCTCCACATAATACTATGGGGACCTGAGGAGACTTTAGAGAGGCACGTGTGGTTTCCATGAGTTGGAGTACCGCTTGTTGAGTGCACAGTAGAAACACCTAATCAGGCGTCAGTTTTACTATACTTGGCTATAATGATAAATGAACAGGGTATAAATTGGATCTTGCTGGGTGAGGAGTAAGCTATATAGGTGGGGGAGAAAACAAGTGGGGATAAGGAAGTGAACTCTTCTTGTGTTAAACATCAGGTAGTAACAGTTGTCTTGTCGGAACCTGGTTACTCGTGTTAATTGTGGGATTAAGGTGTAGTGTTGTGATTCAGTGGGTCTCTGAACATGTTAGAATGTTAGTGTTAACAACGTGTATTGTTCTAGGTTGACATTCAAGCCATGAGTAGAGTAACGTTGATAATTGTGAATATAAGGAGAGAACTTGCGCTAGATTTGTATAGTGCAGTGGAAGTGTTGGTTGCGGGCCAGGGGAAAGAGTGTAAATATATATGATGCGGAGGTGTGAGGTGAAATGAGGGAGAGGGGGGTGTAAGACAGAGGAGGAAGTGAGGTGAGGATTAGAATCTATTTGGGAAATGTATGTGTATCTAATTCCCTTTTTTGCTCATTGTAAGGTGAGGGGGGAATGGAGTCAAGAAAAGAGGGCATGTGGTCCTTTTGTTCTTAGAGTATACTGGGGTCCTTCCACTATTTGGCTTTCGTATTGAAGAGGAGGCAAGGTTTGAGAGAGTTCCATCAGATGCTCAGTCCATCGAGTCTTCTTGGTCCAGGGTCTGGGGAGCGAATCTCCCTCGCTTGTTTGAATGTTGCGTGCCATTGTTCTTCTCAGGGCGAGATGAATTGTTGTGGGAGGAATTTGATGCAGATCTTCTGCGTGAAGTGGTTGCTGTAGTTGGGTTTTCAATAATTTTGAGATCAAGTAAAGCTTGGTGCAATTGGTCAGAGGTTCTACATACAATTTTGGTTCCTTGATATGTGAACCGTAGGGAAAAGGGGAATCCCCATTGATACTTGATTTGACGTTGTTGGAGTTCCATTAAAAGAGGCTTCATTGCCCGCCTTTTGGATATAGTTAGCTGCGAGATGTCAGCGAATATTTGATAGCTGTGGCCTTGGAAAGACAGGTCATTTTTTGTTCTGGCTGCTTCCAATATTTGTTCTTTTGTCTTGTAATAATGGAACTTGGCGATGATGTCCCTGGGGGGACCTTCTGCTTTCTTAGGGGCCAATGCTCTGTGGACTCTGTCCATTTCCAGGCGTTCTATTGCAATTCCTGGTAACAATTCCTGGCATATCGCCAATGTTGTGCCTTGGAGGTCTATAATTGATTCTGGGATACCTCTAAATCTCAAATTGGACCTCCTTGCACGGTTCTCGTAGTCCTCTAATCTATTTTGTAGCACCAGGTTTTCTTCTTTGAGTGTGTCCAGCTCAAACTGGCATTCTTGTGTATAAATTTCAAGTTCCTCCATTTTTGATTCTAATACCTCTGTTCGGCTGCCCAGGTCTCTTATTTCCTTGGTTAGGTGTGAGGTGATCTGGTCCGAAGTGCGTTTCAGTGCCTTATTCAGCATTCTCTCAAATTGTGTCAGCAGTTCTGAGGGGATCTCTGCATTGTGAATAGTAGCCTGAGAGGATTTAAATTGTCCCTCATCTTCACTGTCTGACTCAGTAGTGTCTAAGGAAATATTTGGCTTCATTGGTCTGGCTGCGTTTTTCCTGTCTTTCCCTGAGATGAGAGCCTCTGAGGTAGCTGAGGAGAATGGCGCCTTTTTTGTGGTACCTTTAGTGTGCTGGGTGCCGCTGCTGATATTCGGTTTTACTTTATTTCTTGCACCTCCGAGCACCATTTTTGTATAGGGATGGTCCCCGTGTCTTCCGCGATCAAATATATTGTTTTCTGTTCAAATGCGGTTCCTATTTGCTGTGTTTATCCGCGGTTTTCTCCTTCATGGAGCGGAGCTCTAGTGCGGCATGACCATCCTGCTAGACTCCGCGCGCGCGCCTCACCACACTTTTCCATTGAAGCTCGCTTCATAACTAGCTTCTGGGCATGCGCGGGTTGAAAAACGTCGTTTTAAACAACGTTTTTGCTACACACGGTGACTTTTTGTGAAACAAAAAACGACGTTTTGAAAAACGACACAAAAAATTCAAGCATGTTGGAATTTTTTTTTGGTCGTTTTTTTTAAGACAAAAAACGACGTTTTGCCCACACACGATCAATTTAACCACTTAAGACCCGGACCAATACGCTGGCAAATGACCCAAGGGGTTTTTGCGATTCGGCACTGCGTCGCTTTAACAGACAATTGCGTGGTCGTGCGACGTGGCTCCCAAACAAAATTCGCGTCCTTTTTTTCCCACAAATAGAGCTTTCTTTTGGTGGTATTTGATCGCCTCTGCGATTTTTATTTTTTGCGCTATATACAAAAATAGAGCGACATTTTTGAAAAAAAATCAATATTTTTTACTTTTTGTTATAATAAAAAACCAATAAACTAAATTTTAGTCAAACATTTAGGCCAAAATTTATTTAGCCACATGTCTTTAGTAAAAAAAAAATCGCATTAAAAAAAAATTAGCTACCTAGCGGGAACAGCGACACTAATACAGCGATCAGAAAAATGATCGCTTAGTGACGCTGGCAATAGGGAGTGAAAGGGTTAACTAGGGCAGTGATCAAGGGGTTAAAACTTTATTGGGGGGGGGTGGGGGGGCTACCCTGACACTAACACTGACTGACTGTCACACTGTCTGTCACACTGACACTAAATACAGTAATCATACATGTATGATTACTGCATTCAGTGACACTGTGACAGGGGGGAGGGGGGGGGGGGCGATCGCGGGGGTTAAATGTGTTTGTGTGTGTGTAAGTGTGCTGTTTGGTGCAGACTTACTTGGTGTGTGGTGATCTCTCCTCAGCGGCGCTTGAAACAAACGCCGAGGGAGAGATCACGTCGCTTCCTCCTTCCTGTGTTTACACAGAAGGAGGAAGTGACAGGTCAGGCGGGCGCGCGCATTGGCTGGGAGCGATCCGGAGGGGGCGGATGAAAACGGATAGCCGCCCCCACTTGTCGGATCGCTCCTGCAGCCGCGCGGACCGCCGCATGTACGGGGGGGGGGGGGTCCGATCGGACCCCCGATCCCCCCCAAGGCACCAACGTATATATACGTTGATGTGCCTGTCGGTGCCATTCTGCCGACGTAAATGTACATGCGGCGGTCCTTAAGTGGTTAAATGACGTTTTAAAAAACAACGTTTTTTTTCATCGCAAAAAACGACCGTGTGTACGCGGCATGAGGGGTTTAGACTTGAGGAAGGAATTTTTCTCCTGCAGGGACGAATAAAGTATAGAGGTACCTTTGATCGGGCGTGTCTGAGCAAAGAGGTATTGCCATATGTTCGCTGGTAGGTGTCCCTCCAGTGAGGGCGTGGCTAAGAGACAGTGTCGCAGCCTATAGTATGTAAAGTAGTCAGAAGTGGGAGCTTGGAAAGTGGTCTGAAGATGTAGAAATGAGGAGTTAGTCACAAGGTGTCGCAGTTCATAGGTGTACGTCAGCTTCTCAGTCAGCCATTTCGGAATGTGTAGATCTGGGGTTAATAGTGTCAGTGTTTGTATCGGTATGGGGATGGGTTTAAACGGTACAGTCGACCATTTAGCACGAGTCAGCAGTCTCCAGGCTTTAACAGAGGCCTGAATGGTGGGGGAGTATAGGCCCAGTGGAGGGTTAGTGATTAGTGTGCTAAATAACCAGTGGGCCAGGCTATGACCTGGAATCATGGTGGATTCTATGTCGCTCCAAAGAGTGGAGGGTGTTGTTGCCATCCACTCCTTGAGTTGTGTGAGAATAGTGGCCAGGTAATAGTCTTTGATGACCACATATCCCATACCTCCTGCAGATCTGTGTTTGGAAATTTTTGTCAAGCTACATCTGGGCTTCTTGCCTTGCCATATGTAGCGTCCCAAGACAGATTGTAGGGCAGCTAGGTAAGATTGCGAGAGCGGTATGGGGAGTGTTCGGAATGCATACAGTAGCTTGGGCAAGACCATCATTTTGAAAGCCGCAAGTCTGCCTGCCCAGGAGAATTCGTACTTGGAGAGTTTCGTGGTTTCGGAAATAAGTATTTGTTTCAACTCAACATAGTTGCAGGGAAACAAAGCCCTTGTGGACTTAGTTAAGGTAATGCCAAGGTATGAAATTCCGGAGTCTGCCCAGGGGTAGGGGAATTTGTTCCTGAGCAAGTTACTGGTGATAGCATCCAATCCTAAATCTAGGATATAAGATTTGTTCTCATTGACCTTGTAGTAAGATATGCTACTAAATCTTTGTAGCAGCAATTGTACCGAAGCCAGGGAAGAAACGGGGTTTGTCATCATGATTATCACGTCGTCCGCAAATAGGTTGATTTTGTGTTCTAGGGTGCCAATCTTAAACCCTGATATCATGTCTTGGGTTCTGATGTGTTCTGCTAGGGGCTCCATGACAAGGTTAAAGATAAGTGGTGACAGGGGACAGCCTTGGCGTGTGCCATTGGTGATTAAAAAGGGCTTCGAGAGTATTTCCGATGTGTACACTTGGGCTGATGGGGAGGAATACAATGCCATTATGGCGGAGAGAATAGGGCCTTGAAATCCAAACTTGACCAGTGTAGCCCGCATGTACCCCCAGTGGACCCGGTCGAACGCCTTCTCCGCATCCAGCGATAGGAGCAGAGAAGGCGTTCGAGTAGACTCCGCAGCATGGATGATGTTAATGATCCTCCGGGTCGCATCAAAGGTCTGTCTGCCTTTGGTAAAGCCAGACTGATCCTTGTGTATGAGCATGGGCATTAGGTCCACTAGACGGTTGGCTATGAGTTTTGCATAAATCTTGGCATCTAAGTTTAGGAGAGATATGGGCCGGAAATTTTGGGCACAGGTGGGTTCCTTCCCCGGCTTCGGCAGCGTAACAATTAAAGCAGATAACATTTCAGGGGGAAGAGAGGAGGATGAGGCAGCGTCGTTACAAACTCTAGCAAGAAATGGTGATAGGATGGAGCCAAATTTTTTATAATATTCCCCCGTTAGGCCATCAGGGCCCGGGGATTTGTTGGAGGGTAGTCCAGAGATCGTGTGTTGAATTTCTAGGGCTGTGAACGGGGCATTAAGCGTCTCCAAGTGATCCTCAGACAATTTTGGGAGATTGATTTCCTGGAGGAATGCTGTTATGTCTTGAGGGGATGGTTGGAGAACTGAACTATCATCTTTCAGGTTGTATAAGGTGGTGTAATAGTCGCTAAAGGCATTGGCAATTTCTGTGGGGTCAATTCATTTTTGGTTTGAGGAGGGGTGGAACAAGTGGGTGATTTTAGTCTTGGATAGGTGGCCCTTAATTCTATTAGCCATAGCTTTACCCGCTTTATTGCCTTTTTTTGTTATTCTAATCTAGTCTATTATTTTCTATTGCATTCTATTCTCTTACAGTACATTCTATTCTATACATTTATTTTATATTCTATTTTATTCTATCCTTTTATTTTTTATTCTACTCTGTTTTACTCTATTCTTTTTTTATTCTAATCTAGTCTGTTCTTTTCTATTGCATTCCATTCTATTCTATACATTTAGGGCCAGATTATCGTAGATCAGCGTATTTTTGGCGTATCCCATTTACGCTACGCCTCCGCAGCTTTTACGGGCAAGTGCTGTATTCTCAAAGCACTTGCTCCGTAAATTGCGGCGGCGTAGCGTAAATGGGGCCGGCGTAAGCCCGCGTAATTCAAAGTAGGAAGGAGGTGGGCGTGTTGTTTTTAAATTAAGCGCGCCCCCCCCGCGCCGAACGAACTGCGCATGCCCCGTCCGTGGACGTATTCCACTGCGCATGCTCCAAATTACGCCGCAAATACATTGGTTTCGACGTGAACGTGACTTACGCAAAGCCCTATTCGAGACCGAGTTACGCAAAGGACGTAAACGATGGAAAAATGCGACGCTGTCCCGACGTTTATACTTAACATGGCGTACCCTGAACCTACGCAAGGTTACCCCTCATATAGCAGGGGTAACCTTACGCTGAGGCCGGAATCACACTTGTGCAGTGCGAATTTCAGCTCTGTAATCTCTGCAGATAGATAAGGGAAGTGTTCAGCAGATCCAATGCGTTTTAGCTGCGAATTTGGAGACCTGGGAGAAGTTCCGGGTGAGAGGAGAGTGGGGGAGAAGTGTACTGAGCTGAATGAGAGAAATTCCTGAAGAGAACTGAACACATCTGCGAATCAGCTGCGTACCCATAGAAGATAATGGGACTGAATTTGCACCTGAGCCGCACCGCAAAGGCATAAAATCCGCACACGTTTTTTCTGCAACGCGCAGTGCGAATGAATCGCACATATGTGAACCAGCCTCATTGAAAACACTGGGGTAGATTCACATAGAGATACGACGGTGTATCTACTGATACACCGTCGTATCTGTGAGATCCGACGCTCGGATCTATGCGGCTGATTCCTCGAATCAGGTTCCGCATAGATCTCCCTTAGAGCCGACAGGTGTAAGTGACTTACACTGTCGGATCTTAGGCTGCAATCTCCCGCCGGCCGCTAGGTGGCGCTTCTGTTTTTCTACACGACGACTATGCAAATGAGGAGAACCGATTCAGAAACTAGCGCCCGGCCGTCGTTTTTTTTTTTTACGCCGTTTACGTTCGTCTTTTTCCGGCGGATAGTTACCCCTGCTATATGAGGGGTAAGTGCGGCGTATCCTATGTGAAGTATGGCCGCCGTTCCTGCGTCGAGTTTTGAAATGTTTACGTCGTTTACGTAAGTCGTTCGCAAATACGGCCATACGTAAATTACGTTAACGTCGAAACCAATGACGTCCTTGCGACGTCATTTGGAGCAATGCACGCTGGGAAATTTAGCCGGCGGCACATGCGCAGTACTTTTTATTTGTAGGTGTTTGACATACCACAATTTGTTTATTTACAGCTTTAGCGCGATTTTTCTTGTTTCATATGCGCAGTACGATCGGCGCGGGGACGCGCCTGATTTAAATAGTAAACTCCCCCTAGCTGCGGAATTTGCATTCCGCCGGGGGATTTACGATCCACCAGGGCAACTTACGAGGCAAGTGCTTTCTGAATACAGCACTTGCCTCAAAAACTGGCGCTGGCGGATCGTAAATAAGATAGATCACGCGGATCAAAAGATCCGCTGATCTATGTGAATCTACCCCAATGTATTTAGAAATGTTCTGCGTATTAGATGCGGTTTAAGCCGCAACCAATTTGCATAGGTGTGAATCCAGCCTTACGCAAACTATGTAAACTACGACGACTGGGCGCAAATCCGTTTCGGGAATACGCGTATCACGCTCATTTGCATATTCGACGCAGAAATCGACGCGGCCATCGTAACATTGCAACTTGGATACGACGGCGTAAGTGACTTACGCCAGTCGGATCTAAGCAAAATCTATGCGTAACTGATTCTAAAAATCAGTCGCATAGATACACCGCCTCAGAAACAGAGATACGACAATAGGGTAGATTCACATAGATCAGCGGATCTTTTGATCCGCGTGATCTATCTTATTTACGATCCGCCAGCGCCAGTTTTTGAGGCAAGTGCTGTATTCAGAAAGCACTTGCCTCATAAGTTGCCCTGGCGGATCGTAAATCCCCCGGCGGAATGCAAATTCCGCGGCTAGGGGGAGTTTACTCTTTAAATCAGGCGCGTCCCCGGGCCGATCGTACTGCGCATGCGCCGCCGGCTAAATTTCCCAGCGTGCATTGCTCCAAATGACGTCGCAAGGACGTCATTGGTTTCGACGTTAACGCAATTTACGTATGGCCGTATTCGCGAACAACTTACGTAAACGACGTAAAAATTTCAAAACTCGACGCGGGAACGACGGCCATACTTAACATAGGATACGCCGCAGTTACCCCTCATATAGCAGGGGTAACTATCCGCCGGAAAAAGACGAACGCAAACGACGTAAAAAAAAAAACGACGGCCGGGACGCTCGTTTCTGATTCGGCGGTTCTCCTCATTCGCATAGTCGTCGCGTAGAAAAACGGAAGCGCCACCTAGCGGCCGGCGGGAGATTGCAGCCTAAGATACGACAGTGTAAGTCACTTACACCTGTTTTTTATTTTTTCCATTTAATCTTTTTTCATTTTTTTTTAGATTTTTGAAAAAAAAAAAAGGGTGGAGCTCCGCTTTAACATAGGATACGCCGCACTTACCCTTCATATAGCAGGGGTAACTATCCGCCGGAAAAAGACGAACGCAAACGACGTAAAAAAAAAAAAACGACGGCCGGGCGCTCGCTTCTGAATCGGTTCTCCTCATTTGCATAGTCGTCGCGTAGAAAAACGGAAGCGCCACCTAGCGGCCGGCGGGAGATTGCAGCCTAAGATCCGACGGTGTAAGTCACTTACACCTGTCGGCTCTAAGGGAGATCTATGCAGAACCTGATTCGATGAATCAGCCGCATAGATCCGAGCGTCGGATCTCACAGATACGACGGTGTATCAGTAGATACACCGTCATATCTCTATGTGAATCTACCCCAATGTATCAGTAGATACACCGTCGTATCTCTTCTGAGAATCTGGCCCTTATTTTCTATTTTATTCTATTCTTGTTTTCAAATTTCAGACGAAATTTATTTTCGTTATTTTGGATCAATTTAAATGAGTTACTATTGTAATTCGTAAAAAAATCAGATACATCGGAATCTCTGAATAACAAAATATTTGTCCGAATTTTGATTTGGAATTAAACAAGCCGCACATGTGCATTTGGGAATGCCGGGTGAATGCCCCGCGTGCATGGGGCCTACTTCCTCTACCTGCACTCTTATCACACCAGCTGGGAAATTTAAGGCGGATGGAATCTTAGAAAGTGTAAAGATATTGCTGGTACAGATTTATAATGAACAGAGATATAGGAGTCACCACTGTATACAGATCATCACCATAACTCACCCGCATACCACACTGATTGGAGCTCCATTATGGAGGCACTGCATACATTTTACCTACTGAGGAACGCCATCAATGCAAGTATTCTCCTGCAGATAAAACACATTGGGCTTCATGGACACGGGCAAATGAAGTTTAGAGGCATTTTCTCCGCCAGCAAAAAATGGAAAATTGAATACCTACCTTTCTGTAATTTTCCTTTCCTGGTGCCTATCCATGGCAGCATACATATGGTTGGTGGCTCCGCCCTCATCCAACCCACAGGACCAATTATAACTCTTTAAAAGAGAGCGACAGCCTCCCCTCTGACATTCTTGTAACTAGACTCAAACAATTAAGGATTCTAAGAAAGGGAGGGCGTATGCTGCCATGGATAGGCACCAGGAAAGGAAAATTACAGAAAGGTAGGTATTCAATTTTCCATTTTCCTGGTGCCTTCATGGCAGCATACATATGGTAAATAACTCGCTTATAGGGAGGGTTGCTGCAAAAAGTATTTTTAATCTCTATCCAAGAGAAAACAGCTGAACAGACTTTTCCCCCTACATCACTATGAGTAAGAGTAGACCCAACTAGGTCATGAATGCGGTGTAGAATGACCGTTTGCCTAATGGCAGGGCGCTTGGAAGATTCTAGTGTTGCTGTAGTCCAGGAAGCCGCCATTCCCCGCACAAGTCTTCTTTGACTTTGGAGCGGAGGACCACTAGCCCGGTATGTTGTCTGGATAAGATGAACCATCCAACTTGATGAAGTTGTCCTCGGTGTCCACAACTTTCTCCCCCTCTTTTTTTTTTTTTTTTTTTTTTTTATATTGAATACATAAAAACCATATATATATATATATATATATATATATATATATATATATATAAATAATCTGTGTATACATACATATACACATCCAGGCCTATGCACAGGCAAGGCTGAGATCCATGAGGTATCAAGGATACCCTACCTAAGTATATACATATACACATGCACCTACACATCCATGTACATACCCATATGTACAGACAACATCCTCACCCATTATATGCACATGAAAATATGTATTCCACAGAAATATGCACAAACATGATCCACTCCCAATTTTACCCTGGGCTGGATCCATAATATGGGGAATAAACAGGAGGAGGCAGTAGAATGTAATCTTCCCTTAACCTAGGATGTGTTGCAGTGGAGAGCTGTTTAAACATAATGAGGAAAAACATCCTCATTTATATACCGACTACTTCCGGGTATACCAAGATGGCCGCATTGGCCTCCGGAGGCTACTGCGCATGCGCGCGGTGACGTCATATCCCTGCGACACAACAGTGTCCAAGGAAGGGATAAATCAAATGCAGAGGGGGCGCGCGAAGCGCCGCAGATGCTCTCCAGCAGGGGCGGCAGGAGGGGGGCCCCCCCCTGCTGCGGAAGATCGCATGCCTGGCTACGAGAGTCATAAACTCTGCCATACCTCGTTATAGCCCAGGAGTCTGCTGGCTAAGACGGCAGCATGCGTCTGGAAGACAGAGAAAGAGGTGAGGGACAGGTGGTCTAGAATGTAATCGCCCTTATAGCAAACGGCAGATTTTTTTTTTTTTTTTTTAAACAGTTGAACAAGACTTGCCCTGTAAGCAGCTGTAGAAGGCTTAATAGCCACCTGTCTCCAACAAGCCACAATCATCAGCAGTGAAAAATAGCACTGCAAAATTTGTAATCAGACGTCTTTTACCTTGGAGCAGTGTTTTCAGTCACGGATGGAGGAAAATACCTGAACTCCAGACCCAGAAAAGATCCACAGAAAAATGGGCTCCCAAACCTTTTTGGCGCATTTAGCAGCCTAAGATATGGGACTTCATCTACAGGGGAGCATGAACCTGTAATGGCTGGCCAACACAGTGGCTTAGTAAGGGCTGAATCCAGGTGATCCATGATCCTGCAGGTTTGAGGACAGAAAAAAGAATGTCAGAGGGGAGGCTGTCGCTCTCTTTTAAAGAGTTATAATTGGTCCTGTGGGTTGGATGAGGGCGGAGCCACCAACCATATGTATGCTGCCATGGATAGGCACCAGGAAATTGCGTTTAGGTGCGTTTACGCGTGTATGACATTCAGAAACATTTGAGAATAAACCTATTCTGTTGGCTAGAATAAGGGGTCTCCAAACTTTCTAAACAAGGGGCCAGTTTACTGTCCTTCAGAATTTATAGGGGCCAGACTGTGGACACTGGGGGCCAGATTCCCGTAGAATTGGCGCTGGCGTAGCGTAAGCCATTTACACTACGCCACCGCAATTTAACAGAGCAAGTGCCGTATTCCCAAAGCACTTGCTCCATAAATTGCGGCGGCGTAGTGTAAATGGCTCTGCGTATCCCCGCGTAATTCAAAGGGGGCGGCTTGTATTTAAATTAAGCGCGCCCCCGCGTCGATCGAACTGCGCATGCGCCGGCCTCAAAAATAGCCCAGTGCGCATGCTCCAGCTCACGTCGGAAAAAGTGAATGAAACCGGCGCGAGCGTCGTTTACGTAAATCTCTATTCGCGAACGACTTAGTAAAACAACGCAACCGACGGAAAAAGACGACGCTGACCCGACGCCATACTTAACATGGCATACGACGGAACTTCGTAAGGTTACCCCTCATATAGCAGGGGTAGCCTTACGCGTACGGAAATGACGTAAACTACGACGGGGCGGCGTAAAAACGTTCGGGAATCGTCGGATTAGGCTCATTTGCATAGGCAAATGAGAAATCAACGTACAGGCCACCTAGCGGCCAGCGATCTCATTACATCTCCGATCCAACGGTGTAATTGTTTTTACACCTGTTGGTTCTTCACTGTATCTATGCGTAAGTGATTCTAGGAATCACGCGCATAGATACCCAGTAAAAAAAAGAGAGATACAATGGTGTTTCCTACGAAACGCCGGCGTATCTCTTTTGAGAATCTGGCCCTGGGAGTAGAAAAGGTCCCCAGGTCAATGGAAAAAAATAATAATGCCCCATCATTTGTTCAGTGGGAGGACTTGTGCCCCATCGTTGGTGTTATTTGGAGAAATTATGCCCCACTGCTGGTGTCATCGCCCCCCATTGTTGGTGTCATTGGGAGAAATTATGCCCCATCATTGGTGTTATTGGGAGGAATTATGCCACACCGCTGGTGTCCAGGGGCGGCCCGTGCATTAAGGGCGCACGGGCGTTGCCCCCTCTATCCTTCCTACCCCCTTATATTCATAATGGATGAATTTATCCATGTCCGCCGCTTCCACCCCCTATTCAGTCCGACCCCTTTTTGGATGCCGTTTGCCTGAATTACGGCAGGAAAAAATACACTTTTTTAACCCCTTAAGGACCGCCGCATGTCCATTTACGTCGGCAGAATGGCACAGACAGGCACATATATACGTTGCTGCCTTGACGTGGGTCGGGGGTCCGATCGGGACCCCCCCTCCGGTACATGCGGCGGTCCGGTTTGCTGTGCAAGCGATCCGGGATGAGGGGGTGGCTGTTCGTTTTTGTCCGCCCCCTCCGGATCGCTCCCAGCCAATCCGCTCCCCCATGTGTCACTTCCTCCTCCTGTGTAAACACAGGAAGAGGGAAGTGATGTGATCTCTGCTCTCGGCGGTATTTTCAACCGCCGCTGAGGAGAGATCACATCACACAGTAAAGCCCCGTACAGACGGTCGGACTTTTGCCCAACCAACATCAAAATCCGACACTTTTCGCATTTGTCCGACCGTGTGTACATTCCATCGGACCAACTTCTTTGGCTTTCATCGGACAAAAAGTTGGGTCTGCGAACGGACCAACAAAGTCCGATCGTGTGTACAGCAAACCCTCGGACTTTTGGACAAATTACAAATGCGCATGCTCAGAACCAATGTTAAAATCAACCAACAATAGCAGAAGTTAACCAAAGGGTGGCAGTAAAGAGCAGAAAAGAGCAGAAAAACCACGTGATGTTGGGAAAGTTTTAGAAAAGTTTGCAGAAAAGTCCGAGCGTGTGTATGCTATGGGTGTGATCGGACAAATCAATTAGGACAAAAATCCAAGGGAAATTTTGTTGGATGTCCGACCGTGTGTACGAGGCTTTAGTCTGCACAACACTACACTGACACCAGGACACGCAGGCACACTTAACCCCTTGCGATCACCCCCTCTCCCCCCTGTCACAGTGTCACTGAATGCAGTAATCATATATGTATGATTACTGTATTTCGTGTCAGTGTGACAGTCAGTTAGTGTTAGGTCCAGGGTAGCCCCCGTACCCCCCCCAATAAAGTTTTAACCCCTTGATCACCGCCCTAGTTAACCCTTTCACTCCCTATTGCCAGCGTCACTAAGCGATCATTTTTCTGATCGCTGTACTAGTGTCGCTGTTCCCGCTAGGTAGCTATTTTTTTTTTAATTGCGATTTTTTTTTTTTTTACTAAAGACATGTGGCTAAATAAATTTTGGCCTAAATGTTTGACTAAAATTTAGTTTATTTGATTTTTCTTATAACAAAAAGTAAAAAATATTTTTTTTTTTTTTTCAAAAATGTCGCTCTATTTTTGTATATAGCGCAAAAAAAAAAATTCGAAAGGGCGATCAATTACCACCAAAAGAGAGCTCTATTTGTGGGAAGAAAAGGACGCAAATTTTGTTTGGGAGCCACGTCGCACGACCGCGCAACTGTCAGTTAAAGCGACGCAGTGCCGAATCGCAAAAAAGGGGCCTGGTCCTTTACCTGCATTTTGGTCCTTAAGTGGTTAAATGAAAAAATAAGACAAAATTTTTTTATATTTTGAAAGATAATGTTACGCAGAGTAAACTGATACCCAACATGTTACGCTTCAAAATTGCGTCCACCGTCTGTGGATGGGCGACAAACTTTTACCCTTTAAAATCTCCATAGGCGACGTTTAAGAAATTCTACAGGTTGCATGTTTTGAGTTACAGAGGAGCTCTAGGGCTATAATTATTGCTCTCGCTCTACCGATCGTTGCGATACCTCACATGTGTGGTTTGAACACCGTTTTCATATGCGGGCACTACTCACGTATGCGTTCGCTTCTGCACACGAGCTCGGCTGGACGGGGTGCATTTAAAAAAAAAATCTTATTTATTTTACCTTTTAAATTTTAATTTTTTTCACTGTTCTTTAACCACTTAAGACCCGGACCTTTAGGCAGCTAAAGGACCCGGCCAGTTTTTGCGATTCGGCACTGCGTCGCTTTAACTGACAAATTGGCGTCCTTTTTTTCCCACAAATAGAGCTTTCTTTTGGTGGTATTTGATCACCATTTTTTGCGCTATAAACAAAAATAGAGCGACAATTTTGAAAAAAAAAATGCAATATGTTTTTACTTTTTGCTATAATAAATATCCCCCAAAAATATATATAAAACATTTTTTTTCTCAGTTTAGGCCGATACGTATTCTTCTACCTATTTTTGGTAAAAAAAAACGCAATAAGCGTTTGCACAAAATTTATAGCGTTTACAAAATAAGGGATAGTTTTATTGCATTTTTATAAACATTTTTTTTTTTTTACTACTAATGGCGGCGAACAGCGTTTTTTTTTCGTGACTGCGACATTATGGCGGACACATCAGTCAATTTTTACACATTTTTGGGACCATTGTCATTTTCACAGCAAAAAATGCATTAAATATGCATTGTTTATTATGAAAATTACAATTGCAGTTTGGGAGTTAACCACAAAGGGATTATGTGTGACCTCATGTCTGTGTCTAACTGTAGGGGGGAACACACGGTCGATCATGGTGCCACAGTGAAGAATGGGGAAGCTGTGTTTACACACAGCTCTCCCCGTTCTTCAGCTCCAGGGACTGATCGTGGGACTCCAGCGGCGATCGGGTCACGGTTCGGACTGGGGCTTCGGACTGGGACACACGGCTGGGCACTTAAAGTGGACGTACCTGTATGTGCTTGTGCCCATCCGTGCCATTCTGCCAACGTAAATGTGCCGGAGGCGTTACTTAAGTGGTTAAAAAAAAAGTTTTCACTTTTATTCCTATTACAAGGGATGTAAACATCCCTTGTAATAGAAAAAAGCATGACAGGTCCTCTTAAATATGAGATCTGGGGTCCAATAGACAATAAAAATAAAATGTCCCTTTAAGAGCTATGGACGGAAGTGACGTTTTGACGTCGCCTCCGCCCTGCAATGACATGGAAACGGGGGCCATCTTCCCCTCACTCGTCTCCATGTCAAGCTAGGGACAGGTCCGGATTGCCTCCACCATTACCGCCGGCCACAGCAAGGGCACTGGAGCACGGCGGGAGGGGGGGCCCTCTACCGCCGCCGATAAAAGTGATCTTGTGGCGAATCCGACGCAGAAACCACTTTTATCTGAAAGAGAACTCTTGAAGAGGATACCGGGGTTCTGGTAGCTAGCTGCTACCAGAACCCCGGTATTCCTCTTCAAAGAGAGGACGTTTATAGTCGTATGGCGGGTAGGAAGTGGTTAACAGAACGCATGGTTTTAACGAGTAGGGGAAGCATGTTATGTACTTATACATTAGGAAAGCAACAAGCTCTTTCAGGTAGATGGGAAATATTTGTGTTCACATTACTGGTGAAAACTGTAGGAGGTAGATCAAATCTTGTCATAGCCAAAAAACATATGAATAATTATTAACAAACAAGGAGTTAGTCTGCCCTTTGGCAAGAATTGAGTGTTTGGTGTTTGGGGCTTGTGGGTATGGGAAATTACAAGATTAATATAATGTTTTGTATTTCTTGGCCTTCACTCAGCAATGTAGGGGTCCTCTTGAGCTTTATCCATTCTAAATTAAACATTCTGTCCATTTATTAAAAAACACGATGATGAAATCTGCACGGAGGAACTTTACAATAGTAGAATGGCCAGCAGTCAGGTCAATCGATTTTTTTCAGGTTAAGGTCAAATGGTATTTCGTTCTGCCTTAGTATTCTTTATGAGCTGGACTAATCTATATCCAATTAGTTAAGAGCTTGGCCAAGATGCAGCCAACCAGGCCCTCAGGAGGTCCTTATTCCTGTCAGAGGTCAAACTTCAGCCAACCAGACCATAAGAGGTTCACATAATCCTGTGAGTGGTCAACCTTCAGCCAACCAGGCCATCAAGAGGTTCACATAATCCTGTGAGTGGTCAACCTTCAGCCAACCAGACCATCAAGAGGTTCACATAATCCTGTGAGTGGTCAACCTTTAGCCAACCAGACCATCAAGAGGTTCACATAATCCTGTGAGTGGTCAACCTTCAGCCAACCAGGCCATCAAGAGGTTCACATAAACCTGTGAGTGGTCAACCTTCAGCCAACCAGACCATCAAGAGGTTCACATAATCCTGTGAGTGGTCAACCTTCAGCCAACCAGGCCATCAAGAGGTTCACATAATCCTGTGAGTGGTCAACCTTCAGCCAACCAGACCATCAAGAGGTTCACATAATCCTGTGAGTGGTCAACCTTCAGCCAACCAGACCATCAAGAGGTTCACATAATCCTGTGAGTGGTCAACCTTCAGCCAACCAGGCCATCAAGAGGTTCACATAATCCTGTGAGTGGTCAACCTTCAGCCAACCAGACCATCAAGAGGTTCACATAATCCTGTGAGTGGTCAACCTTCAGCCAACCAGGCCATCAAGAGGTTCACATAATCCTGTGAGTGGTCAACCTTCAGCCAACCAGGCCATCAAGAGGTTCACATAATCCTGTGAGTGGTCAACCTTCAGCCAACCAGGCCATCAAGAGGTTCACATAATCCTGTGAGTGGTCAACCTTCAGCCAACCAGGCCATCAAGAGGTTCACATAATCCTGTGAGTGGTCAACCTTCAGCCAACCAGGCCATCAAGAGGTTCACATAATCCTGTGAGTGGTCAACCTTCAGCCAATGCAAGGAGAGAAATGCGCAAAATCTAAATCTAAATACAGTAGTACCTTGATATTATTAGCTAGGCAAACATGAGTGTGGTGGTGGTTATAATTGAATAAATACGTACATACATATATCTTAATTATTAAAATCAAATATATATTGTGTATCAAAAAGATTGAAAAAAATGTGTAAAAATCACATGGCGGGTTCAATGTCCAACAGAGAGAGGGAAAAGGGGGGGGGGGGAAGAAAAACCCAGGGGTAACGGGTAAAAGTTTATGTGGGGGTCACATCTATATCCTCAGGGCTGCCATCGTTGTAGAACAGAAACCGTGTTCAAGACTGTGGTAAAAGACAAGGGAAGAGTCGCCTCTAAGTGCAGATGTTGTTAAAACAATTTTAATAAATAAAAGAGTACAGGCAACTCACATTTTACGAGTTAAAATCTGGCATTGTACATATTCTTTAAATGTGGTCATCACTTGTGGTCCTTCGGCTGCTGGGCACTGCGCTGTAGAGCTGTCTTTCACCGCTATAAGATGATGAAGCCGGCGGCGGTGGTGAAGATGGCTTGTAAGCCAGGCAGGTGGAGTAGGAGTGTTTCAGCAGCAGGATGGCACTGGTGACGTTGCTATATTTTGCGACGCGTTTCCTAAGCGTTCGAGCTGCGATGGTGAGGCAGTCGCGCTCCTTTTTCAAGCTAGTTTAGTGGGAAGTAGAGGCTAGATTTATAGGGGGAGGGGGGCGGTGACAACGGGTGTGTACAGACGCAGGAAAGGGGCGGGGCTGGACGCAGTGTACTATGTGCATAAGGCAAAGTGTTGGGGGTGATGAAGGAGGGAGACACATTGGGGGCGGAGCTGTGGTACTCGCCACAGCTCCGCCCCCAATGTGTCGCGCCGTTTTTGGCCAATACCGCTCCCACTTCCATCACTGGATCTGCTAGTGTGGTCCTTTATTCCTTCCCTTCGTTTATATCATGCTATTCCCTGTCCCCCTTCCTCATTGACTCCACATTCCTTAATAAATTCTCTCCCTCCTTCATCACCCCCAACACTTTGCCTTATGCACATAGTACACTGCGTCCAGCCCCGCCCCTTTCCTGCGTCTGTACACACCCGTTGTCACCGCCCCCTCCCCCTATAAATCTAGCCTCCACTTCCCACTAAACTAGCTTGAAAAAGGAGCGCGACTGCCTCACCATCGCAGCTCGAACCCTTAGGAAACGCGTCGCAAAATATAGCAACGTCACCAGTGCCATCCTGCTGCTGAAACACTCCTACTCCACCTGCCTGGCTTACAAGCCATCTTCACCACCGCCGCCGGCTTCATCATCTTATAGCGGTGAAAGACAGCTCTACAGCGCAGTGCCCAGCAGCCGAAGGACCACAAGTGATGACCACTTTTAAAGAATATGTACAATGCCAGATTTTAATTTGTAAAATGTGAGTTGCCTGTACTCTTTTATTTATTAAAATTGTTTTAACAACATCTGCACTTAGAGGCGCCTCTTCCCTTGTCTTCAACCTTCAGCCAACCAGGCCATCAAGAGGTTCACATAATCCTGTGAGTGGTCAACCTTCAGCCAACCAGGCCATCAGAAGGTTCACATAATCCTGTGAGTGGTCAACCTTCAGCCAACCAGGCCATCAAGAGGTTCACATAATCCTGTGAGTGGTCAACCTTCAGCCAACCAGGCCATCAAGAGGTTCACATAATCCTGTGAGTGGTCAACCTTCAGCCAACCAGGCCATCAAGAGGTTCACATAATCCTGTGAGTGGTCAACCTTCAGCCAACCAGACCATCAAGAGGTTCACATAATCCTGTGAGTGGTCAACCTTCAGCCAACCAGGCCATCAAGAGGTTCACATAATCCTGTGAGTGGTCAACCTTCAGCCAACCAGACCATCAAGAGGTTCACATAATCCTGTGAGTGGTCAACCTTCAGCCAACCAGGCCATCAAGAGGTTCACATAATCCTGTGAGTGGTCAACCTTCAGCCAACCAGGCCATCAAGAGGTTCACATAATCCTGTGAGTGGTCAACCTTCAGCCAACCAGGCCATCAAGAGGTTCACATAATCCTGTGAAAAATCTGTCTTCAGCCAACCAGGCCATCAGAAGGTTCACATAATCCTGTGAGTGGTCAACCTTCAGCCAACCAGGCCATCAAGAGGTTCACATAATCCTGTGAGTGGTCAACCTTCAGCCAACCAGGCCATCAAGAGGTTCACATAATCCTGTGAGTGGTCAACCTTCAGCCAACCAGGTTATCAGGAGGTTCACATAATCCTGTGAGAGGTCAACCTTCAGCCAACCAGACCATCAAGAGGTTCACATAATCCTGTGAGTGGTCAACCTTCAGCCAACCAGGCCATCAAGAGGTTCACATAATCCTGTGAGTGGTCAACCTTCAGCCAACCAGGCCATCAAGAGGTTCACATAATCCTGTGAGTGGTCAACCTTCAGCCAACCAGACCATCAAGAGGTTCACATAATCCTGTGAGTGGTCAACCTTCAGCCAACCAGACCATCAAGAGGTTCACATAATCCTGTGAAAAATCTGTCTTCAGCCAACCAGGTTATCAGGAGGTTCACATAATCCTGTGAGAGATCAGCCTTTAGCCAACCAGGCCACCAGGAGGTTTACATCATCATCGTCATCAGTGTCACCTATCAGTGCCGCCTATCAGTGTCCATCAGTGCCCCATATCAGTGCCCATCAGTGTCACCTATGAGTGCCACCTCATCAGTGCCCATCAGTGCTGCCTCATCAGTGCCTATAAATGCAACTTATCAGTGCCCACCAGTGCTACCTATCAGTGTCCATCAGTGCCTTATTATCAGTGTCACCTATCAGTGCCGCCTAACATTGCCTATCAGTGCCAATTAGTGCCACCTATCAGTGCCGCCTACCAATGCCCAACAGTTCCATCTTTCAGTGCCTATTAGTGCCACCTATCAGTGCCTCCTCATCAGTGCTGCCAATCAGTGCCACCTATAAGTGCCCATCAGTGCCACCTATAGGTGCTGCTTATCAGTGCCACATATCAGTGCCCATCAGTGCCACCTATGAGTGCCAACCAATTGATGCCTATCAGTGAAGCCTATCAGTGTCTATCAGTGTCACCTTATCAGCTCACATCAATGAAGGAGAAAAATCACCTGTTTGCAAAATTTTATAACAAACTAGGATTTTTTTTTCTCAAGATTTTTAGTCATTTCTTGCTTGTTTAGCAAAAAAATAAAATAAAAATACAGCTGTGATTAAATAAGAAACCAAAAGAAAGCTCTATTTGTGTGGAAAAAAATAAATTAAAATGTCAAATGGGTAGAGGGTTGCACTGCGTAATTGTCATTCAAAGTGCGACATCGCTGAAAGCTGAAGATTGTCCTGAGCAGGAAGGGGGTGAAAGTGCCCGGTAAGCGAGTGGTTAATGACCTTATGATACCAGCAATTCTTTTTCAGAAAGTTGGAGCTGTAGTGGGTTGTGACTTCCACATTCGCCGAGTGTAAGAGGCACCCGAAGGGCCTTCTGAATGCTCTGAGAGTGTTTGCTAAATAACATTGGGAGACCCTGAAAGCCATTTTGTTCCAGAATATCGGCGCTCCGCCTGCTCCGTTGGTAAGGTGGGTGAAGTACGAACATCGAGGGTCCGTCTTGGCACGGCCATTGTTTGTCTTCCTCCAGCGGAGATGATATTGTGATTCCGCGCTCTCGCGGTTTGACCCGTGGAGAAGTGTTGTGCCCGCAGTCTCTGGCACGGTTATTGTGCGCAGGACGCTGTTTACATAACTGACATAGTTCTGGCCTAGCATGAAAAGTCAAGGCAGGACAGTTGGATTTTCTCTGGATTTATCATTTTTCCACTTGTCAGGGAGGTCTCCTCTGTTTATTGAAGCTGCTGCCAGCTAATAATCGCAAGAATTAGTCTTTCACCGTTCAGACATGAACTGCTCGGGGAAGCGCCCGCTGAGATACAAATGCCCTATCTTTTAGCGGTTATTTCATGGTGGAAGTTCACGAGATCTTGCAGGAATTTGCTTGGCTAAGTGTACCTGTAGCTGGAACATGAAAGGGCAGAAAAATAAATGTTTTATCACCGTAAAGTAATAAAAAAAATTACAAAACTATCCTTGCACTCACACTGCCAATTTTTAAATACTGTATATACCCGAATATAAGCCGAGGCACCTAATTTTAACACAAAAAAATGGAAAAACGTATTGACTCAAGTATAAGCCTAGGGTGTCCATCTGCGTGCCTCACTGTGTCCATGTGCATGCCTCACTGTGTCCATGCCTCACTGTGCCCATGCCTCACTGTGCCATGCCTCACTGTGCCATGCATCACTGTGCCATGCCTCACTGTGCCTCACTTTGCCTCACTGTGCCCATGCCTCACTGTGCCCATGACTAGACTGACGTTTAACATGGGAGTCTATGGAAGAGGTGCCCAGTTTTGAAAAATTGGTGCTACCCAGACGTAGGACCCTCCGACAACAAGCTTTGCACACTTGTAGAAGAGAAATTGGGCTACATGTGTGCCAAGTTCCGGGTCCAGGGGACCTACGACCGTCCAGTACCGGGTCCCCAAAATCACCGGAGCAATGACTGTTTAACATAGGTGTCTATGGAAGGGGTGCCCGGCTTTAAAAAAATCAGTGCTCCCTGGCTGTAGGCCCCCCATTCAAAAACTTTGCACACTTGTAGAGGAAGAGTGGGGATATGTGTGTGGCAAGTTTGGGGTCCAGGGGCCAGCCGGTTTCGGGTTTTCAAATATGTGAGATCAGGAGCAAAAAGGTGACTCGAGTATAAGCCGAGGAGCAAGGAACATACATTCCACTTTAACCACTTACTTACTGGGCACTTAACCTCCCCTCCTGCCCAGACCAATTTTCAGCCTTCAGCGCTGACGCACTTTGACAGACAATTGCGTGGTCATACAACGATGTACTCACATTTAATTTTTATATTTTTTTCCCACAAATAGAGCTTTCTTTTGGTGGTATTTGATCACCTCTGTGGTTTTTATTTTTCGTAAAAAAAAGTTTTAAAAATACCCATTTTATTTTTTCATTTTTTCATTTTTTTTTATATTTTGTTATTAAATTTTGCAAACAGGTAATTTTTTCTCCTTCATTGATGTACACTGATGAGGCTTCACTGATGGGCACCGATAAGGCGGCACTGGTGGGCACTAATAGGCGACACTGGTGTGCACTAAGAAGTGACACTGGGAGGCAGCACTGATGGGTGGCGCTGAAGAGCATTGATAGGTGGCACTTTTGGGCAGGGCCGGATTTGCTCTTCCTGCTGCCCCAAGGCCAGGTTCCGCAATGAACCCCCTCCCTGCCAACCAAACCCCCCCCTAAAATCAACAGAGAATGGTAACCGGATGGCATGGTTAGTTCAAATATTTTTTGTTTCTTTTGATTTTACCTTTTTATTACTTTTTTTATTCTTATTTATTTGTAGCTTGTCATTTACTTTTTTTTTTGTATACTTTTCTTTTTCTTTTATATTATTTTTCTTATTCTTTACTTTTTAATTACTTTTTTATTTTAATTATTGAATTATTATTATTTTTTCACCTAACTTATATATTGCTATCACATAGGAGAAAACAATTCCCTGTGTGATAGCAATTGGAGGTGACAGGTTCTCTTTATTGACCCTGTCACCTCCAAAACAGGACTCCTAGCACTGTGCTAGAACTCCTGTCACAGCTGAGATGGGAAGAGCACAGCTCACCCCTCTCACTGTGTACATCGGGGGGAGGGACAGGAGACAGACTCGGTGGCTAGGGGGAGAACGGAGTCCCGAAGACAGAGCCAGCAGAGAGAGAGGTATGTGGGGGGGGGGGGGGGGGAGGGGAGGACGGACCGCAGCACACAATTTACAAGTGATTTCGGCAACATCGCCACAATCACTTGTTAACGAGCGAGCGGATTGCCCCACACTACATTTAGTCCTGCTAGAAAGCAACTTACCGCACTTAACTGTATGTTCCGGCCATCAGGGGTCTCCATGCCGCTGCCGCCCCTCTGTGCCCTGCCTCCCCGAGGCCTGGCCTCGATGGCCTTGTGGGAAATCCGGGCCTGCTTTTGGGCACTGAGAAGTGGCACTAATAGGTGGAAATGATAGGTGGCAGTGATGGGCACTGATGGGTGGCAATAATGGGCACTGGTAGGTTACACTGATAGGCAGCACTGCTAGGTGGCACTGATGAGGCACTGATTGGTACCACTGGTGGGCATTGATAGGTGCCACTTTTGGGCACTGAGAAGTGGCACTAATAGGTGGAACTGATAGATGGCAGTGATGGGGACTGATGGGTGGCAGTGATGGGCACTGATGGGTGGCAATAATGGGCACTGATCGGCATGTTACACTGATAGGCAGCACTGCTAGGTGGCACTGATGAGGCACTGATTTGCACCACTGGTGGGCATTGATAGGTGCCACTCATGGCCATTGATAGGTGGCACCCGTGGACATTGCTAGGTGGCACTGGTAGGCACTGCCAGGTGGCACTACCATTGGCAGGTGGCAATGCAATCGTAAAAAAGGTTACCAAGGTTTTGTTTACATCATGTGATCAGCTGTCATTGGCTGACAGCTGATCACATGGTAAGGGGATGGGATCGGCCCCTTACTCGGATCTGTGATCACCCGAGTCTCAGTGACTCGGTGATCAAGCTCATGAAAAAACACAAACCTTTATGACCCCTTTAACTTCAGCCCACTTACCATCTAATAGATCTTCCTAGTACCGGGGATTTTCACTTAAAGGAGTTGTAAAGGAAAAACATTTTTTTTGCTGAAATGACTGTTTACAGGGTATATAGACATAATAGTTTAAAAAACGATAAAAATCAATCATATAATGTACCTACAGTTTCTAATTTCGTTTTTTGCATGCTGTTTCATGCTTCTGTGCTGTACAGAGCCACAGAGCCAATACAGGGCAGTGATGGTTTGGAAAACGAAACTGGATTGGTGCTGAGGGGTTTTAGACACACAGTAATAACACCTCCTTGATTAGTGACCACAGAGAGAAATCTCCCAGTACTGTGGTGATCAGGAAACAGACAACCAGGAAGTGTGGAGATCAGAGAAGAATTACAGCAACGTGAGAGCAAAAATGAACAATGAGGACATGAAAACAGCACTGCATTAAGGTAAAGGAAGCTATTAAGATAAACATTTTTTTCCCTTTACAAACCCTAAAGCCCTGTACACACGATCGGTTTGTCTGATGAAAACAGACTGATGGACCATTTTCATTGGACAAACCGATTGTGTGTGGGCCCCATCGGTTTGTTTTTCATCGGTGAAAAAAAATAGAGCGTGTTTTCAAATTGTCCTATGGATAAAAAAACTATAGAAACGACGTTGTAGTGTTTTACGTCACCGCGTTCTCACACAATCGGATTTTTGACTGATGGTGTGTAGCAGTGGCGGTGCGTCCATAAGGATGCAGGAGCGCCGCCCCCTCTGGCTCGCTCACAGCCAGTAAAATATACATAAAATATGAATCTGTATAATCTGTATATTTTCGCCACTGCCGCCCACTATTCAGCTGAACGGAGATTGAGTGCCGGTCACCTGAATAGCGGCAGCTGACTGGCTGTGGGGAAGTGCCTATCAGGGCCAGCGCCCTGAGGCTGTAGTCGGCTTCCGGAAGCTCATCCTCGGGACGTACCGGCCGTACGTCCGAGGATAAGACTGACAGGCGTCTCAGCCAATCAGGTAACCTGATTGGCTGAAGCGTCATTGAGGGCGGGACGAGGGACATCGAGGGACGTAGAAGCCATAAAGGTAAGTGCCAGGGGGGGGGGTACTGCGCACGGTGGCTACAAGTGGGGGCACAGTGGCTACAAGTGGGGGCATAGTGGCTACAAGTGGGGGCACAGTGGTGACAATTGGGGGCACATTGGCTACAATTGGGGGCACATTGGCTACAATTGGGGGCACAGTGGCTACAATTGGGGGCACAGTGGCTACAATTGGGGGCACAGAGGCAACAATTGGGGGCAGAGTGGCTACAATTGGGGGCACAGTGGCTACAATGGGGGGCACAGTGGCTACAATGGGGGGCACAGTGGCGACAATTTGGGGCACAGTGGCTACAATTGGGGGCACAGTGGCGACAAATGGGGGCACAGTGGCTGTGTTTGATGGCATAGTGGTGACAATTGATGGTACAGTAGCTGCGTTTGATGGCATGGCGCAGTAGCTGTGTTTTGATGGCATGGCACAGTGGCTGCGTTTTGATGGCATGGCACAGTGGCTGCGTTTTGATGGCACGGTGGCTGCGTTTTGATGGCATGGCACAGTAGCTGTGTTTCGATGGCATGGCACGGTGGCTGTGTTTTGATGGCATGGCACAGTGGCTCCGTTTTGATGGCATGGCACATAGGATTGCATTTGATGGCATGGCACAGTGGCTGCGTTTTGATGGCACAGTAGTTGCATTTGATGGCATGGCACAGTGGCTGCGTTTTGACGGCACAGTGGTTGCGTTTTGATGGCACAGTGGTTGCATTTGATGGCATGGCACAGTGGTTGCGTTTTGATGGCACAGTGGTTGCATTTGATGGCATGGCACAGTGGCTGCGTTTTGATGGCACAGTGGTTGCATTTGATGGCATGGCACAGTGGCCGCGTTTTGATGGCACAGTGGTTGCGTTTGATGGCATGGCACAGTGGCTCCGTTTTGATGGCGCAGTGGTTGCGTTTTGATGGCACAGTAGTTGCATTTGATGGCATGGCACAGTGGCTGCGTTTTGATGGCACAGTAGTTGCATTTGATGGCATGGCACAGTGGCCGCGTTTTGATGGCACAGTGGTTGCGTTTGATGGCATGGCACAGTGGCTCCGTTTTGATGGCGCAGTGGTTGCGTTTTGATGGCACAGTAGTTGCATTTAATGGCATGGCACAGTGGCTGCGTTTGGATGGCACAGTGGTTGCATTTGATGGCATGGCACAGTGGCTGCGTTTTGACGGCACAGTGGCTGCGTTTTGACGGCACAGTGGTTGCGTTTTGAAGGCACAGTGGTTGCGTTTTGATGGCACAGTGGTTGCATTTGATGGCATGGCACAGTGGTGACAATTGATAGGTACAGTGAGGCTGCAATTGTTTTTTTTTTTGCGCCCCCCCCCCCCCCAAAAATGTTGAGCACCAACCGCCACTGGTGTGTAGGCAAGACTGAAGAAAGTCAGCTTCATCGGATATCTGCTGAAAAAATCCATGGGATTAGATTCCATCAGATATCCGATCGTGTGTACAGGGCTTAAGAATGGACATCATAGGCCTCAAAGGAGAGCAACCCAACTCCATTCTGTTTTCTCCGGTACAGCTCCTGTCTCATTTTTATTAGTTGCGTTCCATGCTTAGATCACTACATAGTTTGATAGAACTCTCCCCTTTTGTTACATTTTGTGAAGGTTACCCATTGGAGGCTCCAACAATTTTTTATTGCTTTGATAAAATAAATCAGGTTGTTTAGATGTTGCTACATCTGACCTCCCTTCCCGTTATCTCTGTCTACATTCTGTATCGGTCTTTAAACTGACCAGAGTTATAAATCCGCAATTCAGCCATCCTGTTAGACATGAAAGGATTTCCCTGACCTGAATCCAAAAATCCTCCATTTCCTGAGCAGTAGAGAGGAACAGAGTCTCGGTGTACTTATGGCCGGTGGTCGGGCAAAGCTGTCTATGTAATGGCAGTACCAGGTACGGGGCACCACATCACTTGGGTCATTCCCTGATACAGGTAGAGCCCGTTCAATGGTAAGAGTGGTTAGGAGTTTTGATTTCACTGAATTTTTTTTGACAATCGGGAGATTTCAATGAAATTATACATTTGTTAAAATACATTAATCGGAAAGGAAAAATTATAAATGATAAATTTTACAGTTGTGCTCAAAAGTTTGCATACCCTGGCAGAAATTGTGAAATCTTGGCATTAATATTGAAATAATGACTGATCATGCCAAAAACTTTTTTTATTTAAGGATAGCAATCCCATGAAGCCATTTATTATCACATAGAAGTCTCTCTTTTTCAATTCGTTGGGGATGGAGGCATATATTAGTATTTGCCTCATTTAAAGTTCCACTTTTTTCCAATCCCATAGAAATCACCCAAATGACCCTGATAAAAACTTTACATACCCTGAAATGTTTGGCCTTGGTACAGACACAGAAGGTGGCACACATGGGTTAAATGGAAATGAAAGGGGTTTTAAAGGTAAGTCCTCCTTCACTTACCTCATCCTCCTTCTGCAAGCATATTTTGACCAGCGTAGCGCACCTCCTTTACGTTAGACCGGCGCAATGTAGCGGCGCAATCACCGTATCCTCGTAGTATTTGCGCAGAAATTAGCGCCGGTGTAACGTTAATTCCGAGGCGTAAGGCGGAGTAATACAAATTGGGAAGGACGTGGGCGTGTTTCATTGAAATGAGCCGTGACCCCATGCAAATGAAGGGCCGGCCGGCTCGCGCATGCGCACATGAAGCAGACCATGGTCAGCACCTCTGTGCGCATGCTCACAACTCGGGAACGGCGCAATCAGTGAAATTGGAAGTGGACCCGGGCAACTTAGTGAACTACGCAGACAGCATAAATAGACAGACACAAACGCACTTCCTTTGCAAAAGTACATCCCTTTGTATCCCTTCCTATACAGCAAGGTGCTTTTGTTCTGTTTTTTGTTGCGTTGTGACTTGTCTTTGTGATATTTGTGGACTGTGTGATCTAGTGTTTTGTAGAAGATATTTGAAAGTGATTTTTGGTGACTGGTTGTGAGACTTTTTGGTTAATAGATTTTGTTTGTTTGTTTTGTTGCTTGATTTTTCCTGCTTGTTTTTGTGAGTGATTTTTGTTGATTGTTTGGGAGAGAGTTGTTGTATGAGTATGACTGAGAGGAAGCGCAAGAGCAATTTTTCTTTGGGGGAGAAACAAATTATTGCCCGGGCCCTTACCCAATATGGGCGTTTCCTCCACGGCTCGGAGAGTGCCAACACCACCCCGGCCAGGAAGAAGGAGCTTTTGCAGAACATTACTGACCAGGTAAATGCATTGGGGGGGGGGGGGGGGGGGGGGAGACCCGGACACGCGAGGGGGTCGTAAAGAAAATCAATGACCTCCGGCGTGTGGTCCGAAAGAAGCTGGCCAAAATGGCAGCCCATGCCAGGGGCACTGAAGGGGGCCCACCATGCCCTGTTAGGCTGACAGTGGAGGAGTGTGCGGTGGCCCACACCTTTAATAGACAAGTGGAGGGCCTGCCTGGCTATGACTCCAGTCATGAAGCCGTGATGCCAGGTAAGGTTTTTTTTTTCCTATCTAGTGTGTAGCATGTGTGGGGGAGGGGGGGAAAGGAATATGTGGCAAGTGTGTGGATCCTCCAACCTGTGAATGTTTTGTGTCATCCACAGGTGTGCAGGAGGGTGCTGGGCCATCTGACCTGACCGCACCATCCCCGGGACAACAGCCTGATGAGGACCCCCCAACAAGGCCGGAGTCCTCGGAGGAGTTGGAGGAGGAGGAGTTTGAGGAGGATGTCATGTCAGCCAGTGGATTGCTGTTTTTGGAGGAGTCTTCCTCTCTGGCTGGCAGCAGCCAGCCCTCCATAAGGGCTAGCCCCTCCCACTCCTCCCCCAACAGGGCTCCCCTCTCAAGGGCCTCCCCTTCTCCCCGGCCACAAGCATCAGCTGGAGGCAGGAAGTCGTCCCAGAAGATCAGGGGGGTGGCCGAGGTTCTGCCCGCCAATCTGAGAAGGGATCAGGCCCTTCAGACCCGCCATCTGGGACAGGTCAGCCAGACTTTGGGGCGGATGGAAGAGAGCCTGTCCTCCATCAAGGATACGCTTGGGGACCTGGACTGCCACTCCCTGGCTCTTACAAACTGCCTAAACGTACTGCAGACTACAACAGCAGACGTTGGGCAGGATGTGAGGGCCCTCACCCAGGCTATCCAGGCTAATACGGCATCACTAAGTGCTGGCCTGACCAGAATTGCCGTGACCTTGGAGGGCAGGCCGCCAGGTGGGCAGAGACCAGGGGCTGCTCCTCCTTCCCCGGATTACCCCTCCCGTCCCATGAGTCTCCCCTGAGAAGCCGGGGGCCGTGGCCGTGGCCGTGGGCGCCCCAGGCGTGGCTCACGCCAACAGCATTCATTTGGTTTCCCCCCCTTTTTTTTTCTGGACTTTTTTTTTCCAGGATTTTTTTTTTTTTTGCTGCAATTTTATTTATTTTTTGCTGGTCAATTTTTTTTTTTTGTGTTGTGAATGATTTCGGAATGTGGGGGTGACATTCCTGCCGGAAAAGGGGTGTCACCCTCATTTGTGGTGGAGAAGTGATCCCCAGGTCCGTGTGAATGGTGTATGAATGTACAGTGACATAATTGGAGCCGTGGCGTGGCGTTGCTGCTCACAAGTCCTGCATAGTGGGCTTGTGCCAATCCAATTTGATGAGGATGTGATGTGTCTGTGCTAGGGACCACAGTGGTGTGCATGCATGCATTCTCATTGTGCCATGATTAATGTGTGTGTTTAACTTGCAAAGATGCCTAATGTGAGCTGTCTCCTGGCTGCTCTTCCCTCAGAAGACGGGGTAACCTCGGTTAGGGGGGGATTGTCTGGTTGGGGGGTCAGGTCATCACGTATGTCAATCTGCAGGCCCTTTCTCACTGCGAAGTTGTGCAGCATGCAACATGCACCGATGTTTTGGCACACAAGGTTTGGGGAATACAACAGGGTACCCCCAGACTTATCCAGGCATCGGAAACGTGACTTCAGGAGGCCAAAGGTGCGCTCTGCCACTGCACGTGTTTGGGCGTGGGCTTCATTGTATCTTTCCTATCCTGGGGTTTGGGGGTTCCGGATAGGAGTCATGAGATGGGGTCCCAGTGCATATGCAGAGTCACCTGTAAGGGAAAAGACAGGAGGATGTTAGTCATGCATGTGCCCCTTGTGATGTGTGCATCATGGGGGGGGGGGGACAGTCATGCCTGCCACCCATGTCACTCACCAACCAGCCAGGTTTCCCCATACACGTTCTGTTCGAATTCCATTGGGATGGGGCTCTGATTGTATATGTAGCTGTCATGGCTGGATCCGGGGTGTTTGGCACGGACGTGCCATATGAGGCCTTGGGCATCGACTATCACCTGTACGTTGATGGAATGCCAATGCTTCCGATTGCGGTATATGTGCTCTGTCTCATGGGGGGGCTGGAGTGCCACATGTGTGCAATCAATGGCCCCCACGGTGCGTGGGAATCTGGCAATTCTGTAGAAATCTGTCATTGCCTTCAGCCGCAGGTCCTCAGTGGTGGGTTTGATTATTTGGTTGGCCATGCGTCTGAGGATTGCAGGGATAACCTGGTGCACACATCTGCTCATGGAGGATTGTGCCATCCCAGCCACCACTCCACTTGTTCTTTGAAAAGAGCCACTGGCAAGGAAATGGAGTGTTGTCAGGACCTTGACCAGTGGCTGCACTGCATGTGAGCGGTGTGTTGGGCTGGTGATGTCATCCTGCAGGGTTATGGTTAATTCCAGGATGACATGAGGGGTGAATCTGAGGATGCGATACACCTCAGAATCACTCATGCCAAAGAGGTCTATGCGTGTGTGGTATATCCTCTCCCATGCCCTCTCCCGTGCCCTCCTCTGTGCCCTCCTCCTTCTTTGCTCCTCTAAAGTCAGTAGTATAGCTATGAGCAAGGATGTCCCTGGCATCTTGGCATAAAGTTTGTTGTGCAGCAAGTGTGACTGCTCAGCTCCTCACTAACAGTGTTGCTTTAGCTGACATGTAGACGGATTGTCTAATTTTATACCACCTTTTATATGGTCTAATTTTAGACAGGACGTGCAGCTGTTGCGCACAGCGCGTAGCCTGCGCTGCACCAACGTTCTTTTGTGGATCCCCGTAACTCCCTCATTTGCATATTTGAATAGCAAATCAATGGTGTGTCTAGCGCAGTTTTGCGCGGACGGATACGCCGGTCTATCGAAATTACGCCGGTCAAAAAAAAAGTAGATTTCTTGCGTATCTCGTTTTGGGGATGCGGCGCATCGAAACGCATGTGCAAATTTAGACTTACGCCGCGCATCTCCTGTAACGCCGGCGTAATCGCTCTGTGAATCTGGCCCAGAGTGTTCTTGATGAACATTAAGTGTCCTTTTAACCACTTCCCATCCTTAGGCTGTTTATAAATGACCGATGGCTGAAGTGGTTTTACTGGGTTGAGGCTACAGGAAGTATGTAAATAACAGGCCCATGCTGTGATGGATGCTGGGGGGGGCAAAGGCGGCCCGTTCATTAGAGGCGCTCAGGCGCCGCCCCCTCTATCCATGGCTGCAACATCCTAATTAATGCTCTATGATCCCCAGCCGCTACCCCCTATTCATGCATCCGGCCCCTTTGAAGACGCGGTCGCATGAATTACAGCGGTGGTGGTGATTTTTTTGATTAGAGCCAGAGGCTTTAATAGGCTTCGAAATGAGCCCACCCCGGTGTTACAACAGCTAATTAATATTTGCTGCTGCAACACTGATCCTCCTCCCGGCCAATTTGGTTTTCCAAATTTTTTTATTAAAACATTTATGAATTTATGAATTTGAAAATTTACGAATTTATGAATTTGAAAATTTACGAATTTATGAATTTGAAAATTTACGAATTTATGAATTTGAAAATTTACGAATTTTGAATTTGAAAATTTTTACATTTTCGAATTTATGAATTTATGAGTTTTTTTAATTTATGAATTTGACTGGATTTTCGAACTTACGATTTTTTTAATTTATGAATTTTTTTAATTCCGAATTTTTTTATTAAAAACATTTAGGAATTTATGAATTAGAAAATTTACGAATTTATGAATTTGAAAATTTAGGAATTTATGAATTTGAAAATTTAGGAATTTATGAATTTGAAAATTTAGGAATTTATGAATTTGAAAATTTACAAATTTTCTCATTTTCTAAATTGAAAATGTTTACATTTTCGAATTTATGAGTTTTTTAATTTATGAATTTGACGGGTTTTCGTTAACCACTTAAGGACCACCTCCTGCACATTTACGTCGGCAGAATGGCATGGCTGGGCACAAGCACGTACAGGTACGTCCTCTTTAAGTGGGTTGCGGGCACGTGCCCGGTCAGAAGCTCTGTGACCGCGGCCGCGGGACCCACGGACCCAATCGCCGCTGGAGTCCCGCGATCGGTCCCCGGAGCTGAAGAACGGGGAGAGCTGTGTGTAAACACAGCTTCCCCGTTCTTCACTGTGGCGCCGTCATCGATCGTGTGTTCCCTAATATAGGGAACCACAATCAATGACGTCACACCTACAGCCACACCCCCCTACAGTTAGAAACACAGATGAGGTCACACTTAACCCCTTCAGCGCCCCCTTGTGGTTAACTCCTAAACTGCAATTGTCATTTTCACAAAAAAAATGCATTTTAAATGCATTTTTTGCTGTAAAAATGACAATGGTCCCAAAAATTTGTCAAAATTATCTGAAGTGTCCACCATAATGTCGAAATCATGAAAAAGATCACTGATCGCCGCCATTAGTAGTAAAAAAAAATAAAGAATGAATAAATAAAAATGTAATAAAACTATCCCCTATTTTGTAAACACAATAAATTTTGCGCAAACCAATCGATAAACGCTTATTGCAATTTTTTTAACCAAAAATAGGTTGAAGAATACGTATCGGCCTAAACTGAGGAAAACATTTTTGTTTTTTTATATATTATTTGGGGATATTTATTATAGCAAAAAGTAAAAAATATAGAATATTTTTCAAAATTGACGCTCTATTTTTGTTTATAGCGCAAGAAATTAAAACCGCAGAGGTGATCAAATACCACCAAAAGAAAGCTCTATTTGTGGGAAAAAAAGAACGCCAGTTTTGTTTGGGAGCCACGTCGCACGACCGCGCAATTGTCAGTTAAAGCGACGCAGTGCCGGATCGCAAAAAGGGGCACTGTCCTTTACCTGCCTAAAGGTCCGGGTCTTAAGTGGTTAATTAAAAATACTTCCGAATGGACAAATTTGATGAATTTAGTTGTAAAAAGAATTCGGAATGAAAAGAATTGCCCATGTCTAGTTTCACTTCTCTTCCTGGTCACTTAAAACAATAAAAATAAAATCTGATCGTATCGTCACCGACTTGCGCAGTTTGGAGAAAAGAGGGTGGGGCCGCATTCAATACACATTGTTCTCCCCACTTTTGGGGTTCCTCGAGCCTCATTATCTTCACAATGTCATGTTTTACTCTCAGCATTGTACTTGGGAATATTGAACCACACCCACCGCCACTGCGGTGAAAACGGTAAAAGGATAACGAAACGTCACATGACTGGCGAGGAGATTGTTTAATTTTTGGTATGTACAAGGGGAATTTTTTTTAAAATATGTGGGGGGAGGAGCGGGAATGGAATTTTTTTTTCTACTGCATTAAACTTCTGTGTTCTATTAGTACATTTACCTAATACTTTATTAGAGGAATGCGATCTCTCTGCGTGTTTACATCGCTGTCCGCCCGTCTCTTATCTCTGCCCGGCCTATTACAGATTGCGGTCTCCTATGAAATCTCCTATAACTGCTAATAGCGTACTATTACACACAAACACTAATAAACAGACTGTTCTTTTCTCACTTTTCTGATGCCAAATGGTAATCTGAGCACAGAGAGGAGTCGGTTCACGTCTCTCTCCTTGGAACCGACAGCGAACGGGAGATTTATGGTTCGTACGCAAACAGCCGCTTGATGGAAATCTGTAGAAAACCATTGAGTGCAAATATTACAGGGGGAACATTTTAGGTGCTAAAAGAACATTTTAACAAAATATATATTTTTTATGCGTTGATTTTAAAAATGTTAGATTTTACATATACTGTACACGGTTCATCTTAATAAATTTCATCTTAAATAAAGTTCATCTTATAAATGTATTATATTTATAAATGTATATTATATTTATATATTTGCATTATATTTATATTTATATTATATTTATACATTTATATTATAAATGATAAATTTCATCAAAAAAAGTTCATCTTAAAAAATAAATAAAAAATCCTATGCAGGAGGTAAGGGGCACCTGTAGCTAAGAGCAATGCTGTATCCTGGCCTAGGCCAACAAGGCCCAGGCCTAGGGCAGCACTTTGCAGGGGGGGGGGGGGCAGCACGGACAGTGTCCCCGCCGGCTTGAGCTACACTGTTAGGCAAATTAGTTTAGCGCCCCTATAAATCAACTGCACTGCTTCCAGTATGTGGGCGTTTGGAATTCTGCAACTTTTACCATACCTCTCCCATTGCAGAGATTTCCCTTCACTTCCTGTCCCATAGCCCAACAGGAAGTGAGAGGAAATCTATGCAAATTAAGAGAATACATTGCCCCCCCCCCCCCCAGGCCATCAGAACTAGTTTCCCCACTTGAAAATTTCAGGGTTGATCTTAAACCGCAAGGGGTGTGGCCTTGACAGGAAGGGGTGGGTCATATTTAAATTAGGGGGTGCACAAGTTTTGTCAGGCCTAGGGCAGCACAAAACCTAAATACACCCCTGGCTAAGAGCAAACTGTGCAGTGTTTGAGTGCATTGCCTAACGTTTATGACCAGGTTGTCTGGTGTTTGTTTTTTTTTGTATGTTTCTTTCTGTGTGTTGGTTTGTCTTAAACCTTATAAAAATATCTTTAAAAAAAAAAAAGGCAAACTGTGCAGCTTTGATTAACCACTTTACCCCCGGAGGATTTAGCTGCCCAACGACCGTGCCATTTTTTGCGTCGTTTTAACTGACAATTGCGCGGTCGTGCGACGTTGCACCCAGACAAATTTGATGTCCTTTCTTCCCAACAAATAGAGCTTTCTTTTGGTGGTATTTGATCGCCTTTGCGTTTTTTTTTTTTTTTTGCGCAAAAAAAAAAAAAAAGAGCAACAGTTTTGGGCCAGATTCAGATAGCCCACCGTAACTTTGTGCGGGCGTAGCGTATCTTGTTTATGCTACGCCGCTGTAACTTTGAGAAGCAGGTGCCGTATTCAGAAAGAAGTTGCGCCCAAAGTTACGGCGGCGTAGCGTAAATGGGCCAGCGTAAGAGTGCTTAATTCAAAATAGGCAGGTAGGGGGCGTGAACCAATGTAAATGAATCGTGACCCCGCGCAATTGAGGCTTTCTCATGGCCGGCATGCTCCAAATCACGTTGCAAATAGTCATTGAAAACGACGTGAACGTAACTTACGCCCAGCCCCATTCTGAATCGGCTTACGCAAACGACGTAAACGACGTACAATGCGACGCTGTCCCGACGTCCATACTTAACATTACGTACGCCTCATATAGCAGGGGTAACTTTACGCCGGACTTACGCATACGCAAACAACGTAAAATATGACGACCAGGCACAAGTACGTTCGTGAATCGGCGTATCAGGCTCATTTGGATATTCGGCACGTAAATTCGACGGAAGCGCCACCTAGCGTCCAGCGTAAATATGCAACTAAGATACGACAGCGTAAGAGACTTACATCATATCTTAGCGTAATTCCGGCGTATCTTGTTTTGTGGATACAAAACAAAGATACACCGGCGCAAATTTGAAATTATGGCTGTAATTTTTTGTGGATCTGGCCCAATATTTTTAACTTCTTGCTATAATAAATACCCCCAAAATATGTATAAATAAACAATTTTTTTCCTCAGTTTAGGCCGATATGTACTATTCTTCTACATATTTTTGGTAAAAAAATCTCAATAAGCCTATATAGATTGGTTTGCGCAAAAGTTATAGGCCCAGATTCAGAGAGAATTAGATTCTCGTAGCGTATCAGAAATACACTACGCCGCCGTTTTTTACCTGGCTCTACGTGGAATCCAGGTAGATTTTGTCCAGTAAACAACGGTGTATTTCTCCCGTCGCAATCCATCTACGCGAGTAGGGGGCGTGAAGGATTTAAAATAGGCGCGTTCCCGCGGCGATCGAACTGCGCATGCTCCGTTCGCAAAATTCCCGCCGTGCATTGCGCGAAATCACGTCGTTACGTCATTCGTTGTTTGAGTAGCGTCGTTTACGGACATTTCTATTCCCGAACGAGTTACGTAAAAAAAAAAAAAAAAAAAATTTAATTCGACGCGGGAACGACGGCCATACTTAACATGGGCTACGCACCGTTAGACCAGCAAAAAGCTGGTCTAACAGTACGTAAAAAAAAAATAGACGTAAGCGATTGCGAAGACCGCTCATATCTTCGTGGATCGCCGTAAAAACACATTTGCATATCCCGACGCATCAAAACGACGCAAACTCCTCCCAGCGGCCGCAAAAATATCGCAGCGTAGATCCGAAGGCTTACGAAGACGCCACCTTCAGTGCCACCCCATGAGCGCACATCTGTGGAGGAAAAAAATCACCTGTTTGCAAAACTTTTTAACAGAATTATAATTTTTTTTATAGCGCAAAATATAAAAAGTTCAGAGGTGATGAAATAGAATAGAATAGAAAAGAAAGCTCTATTTGTGAGAAAAAAAATGATAACATTTTCATATGAGTACCGTGTCACATGACCGCGCAATTGTCATTCAAAGTGTGACAGCGCTGAAAGCTGAAAATTGGCCTGGGCAGGAAGGTGGCGAAAGTGCCCGCTAGGCAAGTGGTTGACCCTCCTTTTGGAGTTTTCCTGAATCTCGGTTTCCTCTCAGATGTTAGTCCTTTGCCACCCACTTCCACCTCGGCCGGGTCCACCACCCTCACGTTGGGCCAATCGGATAGCTCAGGAGATTCTTTGCGTGCCTTAGGCCTCGCTGGGCGCTGCATTCCAGCGAGAACCTCGGCCGTGTGTACGCTCCTGACTCGCCCCGCCCGTCGGGAATCCCGTCGAGCGAATAGAGAGCAGGTTCTCTATTTGCTCGACGGCCCGCCTGGATGAATGGCTGGTTGCCATTCCCGAAGGGCGGGTCGCCGATTTCAACGGCCGGCCGAGAACCTCGACGGGCGGAACGATGTGTACGCCACCTTAGAAGAAAAGAGTGGATGGTTTAGCAGCTTTAAAAACCACCCCAGGCTTGTATCCACTTGTATCCTTGGCTTTAGTCTTTTTTTTGATGGTGGTCCAAAAAATAGGTCCAGCTTATGCGAAGGAATGTCCGCGTGCAACGGCAGGGACGGGCCCGTGTTTTGTCTGCTTGGGCCGCGGCTCGTTCCTGATTGCAGCTTCCTCGCCGGAGAGATGATCTAATATGCAGATGCATGCTTTGTATTTTCTGATGCTCCTTTCCCACGTTGTTTACAGCTAAACATGCAATTAGAACATCCTTCTTTTGTCACAAGCGGCCGGTCTGTCAAGCAGATATTAATCTTTCTGACATGTTTACTTGATTTTACTTGTCACTGCTTAAAAGGGCAATTATTGGGCGGCAAACAAAGCTTTGATAATAGGTGAGGATAGTGCAGGCCATTGATCTGGTGCAGCCAATGTGTCGCCGAGTTCGTGGAAAGGGGATTTATAGTTTGTTTCTTTTTTTCTAAAGTTTCTTACCTATCAACAGTAAAACCGAACATAATTCATAATCCAGAAACATGCTTGTAATCCAAAGCACTTGTATATCAAAGCATTTTTTTACAGGGTATAAAAGAGAAGAGAGGCGCCTCTAAGGTAAGGTGACCAGATTTTTAAAATAAAATCTGGGGACATATTATTATTTTTTTTACTAGTAATGGCAACAATCAGCGACTCTCTGCCCGTCGCCGCCGCCGCCCGCCTCACAACCTTTCAAGTCTTACTCTCTGGGCCCCGGCTACTACTGGGTGGGGAGGAAGATCACTCCGCCAGGGAAGGCAAGGAGATAGGCAGGCGGCTGGCCAGGATTTGAGCCAAAGCAGAAGAACATGCGAGCGGAGCTGGATGGGCATGCGCCCGAAACTGAAGAAATATTCCTCTGCTCCGGGCCAGCACATGATCATCAGAAAGGGGCACAGATAATGGGGAAAAACACAACCCCCCTATGCTAGTAGGCACGACGGAGTGGGGGTGTGTAATTCTAATTTTTTTATTTTAATTCTGCACTGATTGTCTTTGAAATTGCCCCTGCCCCCTATTAAATCCAATCTGGGGACAAAACCGGGGACAGACTTGGTCCGGGGACAGTGTCCTCAATCAGGGGACTGTCCCCTGAAACTGGGGATGTCTGGTCACCCTACTCTAAGGCCGCGTACACACGATCAAATATATCTGCTGAAACTGGTCCGACGGACTGTTTCAGCGAACATATCCGATCGTGTGTACGGGTTGGCGGACATGTTTTCCCAGCGGACAAATTTCAAAGCATGCTTTGAAATTTGTGCGCTGCAAACCTGTCCGTCCGACATGTCTGCTGTTTAGTACGCCTAACCAGCGGACAGAAATCCCCCACATACGCTGAATGGATTCGACGCATGCGTGGAAGTATTTTACTTCCTGGATTGGTGACGTGGCGGAGTCAACGTCACCGCGTCCTCAGACCGAGGGGATTTTCGTCTGATGGTGTGTACACGCCATCGTACCATGTACATGTCCGCTGGAAACGGTCCGTCGGACATGTTTGAGCGGACATGTCTCATCGTGTGTACGCGGCGCTAGTGTAGCAATAAGATTCTAAATGTTGTATCTTCATTAACCACTTAACCACTTGCTTACTGGGCACATATACCCCCTTCCTGCCCAGGCGAAATTTCAGCTTTCAGCACTGCGTCGCTTTAAATTAAAATTGCGCGGTCGTGCGACGTGCCTTACAAACAAAATTGACGTCCTTTTTTTCCCCACAAATAGAGCTTTCTTTTGGTGGTATTTGATCACCTCTGCGTTTTTTTTTTGCGCTATAAACAAAAAAGAGCGACAATATTTTTTACTTTTTGCTATAATAAAAATCAATTTAAAAAAAATATATATATATTTTTTGGTAAAAAAAACAATCGCAATAAGCGTATAGTAATTGGTTTGCGCAAAGGAAATAAGGGATAGAATTCTGACAATTTTTTTTTTTTTTTACTAGTAATACGCCGATCTGCGAATTTTGTCAGGACTGCGATATTGCGACGGACACATCGGACACTTTTGACACATTTTTGGGACCATTCACATTTATACAGCGATCGGTGCTATAAAAACGCACTAATTACTGTATAAATGTGACTGGCAGTGAAGGGGTTAACACTAGGGGGTGAGGAAGGGGTTAAATGTGAGTCCTGGGTGTGTTCTAACTGTGTGGGGGGAGGGGGGTGACTGGGGGAGGTGACCGATGCTGTGTCCCTATGTACAAGGGACACAGATCGGCCTCCTCTCACTGACAGGACGTGGAGCTCTGTGTTTACACACAGAGCTTCACGTCCCTGCTCTAAAACTGCCGATCAGCGGGTACCTGGCGGACATCGCGACCGCCAGGCACGCGCATCGGCATCTTGGATATTCAGATCCACTAAGCTGCCGTCAATTGACGATAAGCGGGGACTGAAGTGGTTAAAGGGGTCTTTTTATTATGTTTATTAACCACTAGCCGACTATGTACGGCCAACTATGTACTATGTACGGCCGCAGAGCGGCTCTACTTCTCTGGGAGGCCGTGTTTTTACGGCTGCCCCTTTCCTCGTTCCGAGCGCGCAACGGGGAACTGCTGTTCTGGCCGTGTCCCTTGGACACAACCAAACACAGATCGCAGTAAATAGCCAATCACAGCGGCTATTTACAGCGCGATCTGTACGACCAATGAGAGATGATCGCATATGTAAACATATGCGATCATCTCTCATTGCCGGCTCACACAGAGACAGCGTCCTGTCTCTGGAGAGGAGACTGATCTGTGTCCCTTGTACATAGGGACACAGATCGATCACCTCCCCAGTCAGTCCCCCTCCCCCACAGTTAGAACACAGTATACAGGGTACACATTTAACCCCTTCCTCACCCCCTAGTGTTAACCCCTTCAATGCCAGTCACATTTTTACAGTAATTAGTGCATTTTTATAGCACTGATCGCTGTATAAATGTGAATGGTGGCAAAAATGTGTCAAAAGTGTCCGATGTGTCCGCCATAATGTCGCAGTCCCAATAAAAATCGCAGATCGCCACCATTACTAGTAAAAAAAAAAAAGAATTCTGTCCCCTATTTTGTAGGAGCTATAACTTTTGCACAAACCAGTCGCTTATTGCAAATTTTTTTTTTTACCAAAAATATGTAGAAGAATACGTATCGGCCTAGACTAAGAAAAACATTTTTTTTTTTTTTTTTTTTTATTGGTCTATTTATTTTAGCAACAAGTAAAAAATATTGTATTTTTTTCAAAATTGTTGTTCCTTTTTGTTTATAGCGCAAAAACTAAAAAACGCCGAGGTGATCAAATACCACCAAAAGAAAGCTCTATTTGTGGGGAAAAAAGGACGCCAATTTTGTTTGGGAGCCACGTCGCACGACTCATAATTTTTTTTATGAATGGGCTGTGTGGATATAACCAGAATGATATGAATGTAGACGGTAATTAGAGTTCGTTGCAGTGTGATGCTGACTCACAGTGGACTCTTCTGACAGCTCAGTGCAGTGGAAAGTATTTGTATACCCACAAATGCATTCCTGAAGACGTGGGGAGCTGTAAACAGCACTAAGGCTGCTTTCACATTGGGCAGTGGAGCCGCGGTGACGGTATAGCAGCGCGATTTTTAGCGCTGCTATACCATCGTATTTACCGCGGTATTCGGCCACTAGCGGTGTGGTTTTAACCCCCTCTAGCGGCCGAAAAAGGGTTAATACCGCCTGCAATGCGCCTCTGTAGATGAATAAGCGCTGTATGATAGTGTGAAACGCGTCAGTTTTTCTTCTGATTTTTTGCTGTGATATGTTCATGTTGTGACCAGTTTTATTAACCACTTACCTACTGTGCACCTACACCCCCTTCCTGCCCAGACAAAATATAAGCTTCCCGCACTGCGTCGCTTTAACTGACATTTGCGCGGTCGTGCGACGTGGCTCCCAAACAAAATTGGCGTCCTTTTTTTCCCACAAATAGAGCTTTCTTTTGGTGGTATTTGATCACCTCTGCGGTTTTTATTTTTTGCGCTATAAACAAAAATAGAGCGTAAATTTTTAAAAAAATGCAATATTTTTTCCTTTTTGCTATAATAAATAACCCCAAAAAATATATAAAAAAAATATTTTTTCCCTCAGTTTAGGCCGATAAGTATTCTTCTACATATTTTTGGTAAAAAAAAAATGCAATAAGCGTTTATCGGTTGGTTTGCGCAAAATTTATAGCGTTTACAAAATAGGGGATAGTTTATGGCATTTTTTTTTTTTTTTTTTTTTACTATTAATGGCGGCGATCTGCGATTTTTTTATTGGGACTGCGACGTTATGGCGGACATTTCGGACACTTTTCTGACATTTTTGGGACCATTTACATTTATACAGTGAAAAATGCTATAAATATGCATTGATTACTGTATAAATGTGACTGGCAGTGAAGGGGTTAACCACTAGGTGGCGGGGAAGGGGTTAAATGTGTGTCCTATGAGTGTTCTAACTGTAGGGGGAGGGGGGGGTGACTGGGGGAGGTGACCGATTGTGTCCCTATGTACAAGGAACACAATCTGTCACCTCTCTCCCTGACAGGGACGTGCAGCTCTGTGTTTACATACAGAGCTGCACGTCCCAGCTCACTTACAGAGCAATCGCGTGTGCCCGGCGGCGATCGTTGCCGCCGGGCACTCGCACGGGATCCCCGCGGAGCGGCGGGTGTGCGCGTGCGCCCGCCCGCGGCTTTAAAGGGACATCACGTCATATGAAGTGATGTCAGAACAATGGAGTCGTCTGCCCGCCGTCAATTGACGCCGGGCAGATGACAAGTGGTTAAAAGGAACCATTTTTTTGGAGTGCGGCCGTCCCAGTTTTTCTCTACACATTTTTGCATTGCGAGCGGTATTACCGCGGTTTCCCATTGATTTCAATGGGAAGGAGCGGTATAGGAGCGGTAAACACTTTGCTCCTATACCACTGCAAAGGTGCGGCTGGCAGGACTTTTGGAGCCTTCAGGCTTTCACATTGAAGACTACAGGGCAGGTTTTTTTCAGGCGGTATAGCAGCGCTATTTTTAGCGCTGTACCGCGTGAAAAACGCCTCAATGTGAAAGGGGCCTAAATGATCACAAAGGTTTGACGACATGACATATCTTTGTTACTTCGTTTTCGGGGGAAAACTACATCTACGTGACAATGCCCTGTTCTAAATTGAATTTTAGGTGACGTAACATGGCAGACAACATTTTTTTTAGAGCCAACCAGTTTTTATGGGTAGTTACAAATTGATGCCCATGGAATTATAGGGAATTTGACTGGATTATTGAATAGGGAAATTTGCTTTGAATTCATCTTGTTTGAATTACAATCTCAACAATAAGTCCCCTTTCACATTGAGGCGTTTTTCATGCGGTACAGCGCTAAAAATAGCGCTGCTATACCGCATGAAAAATCATGTCCTGTAGTCTTCAATGTGAAAGCCCGAAGGCTTTCACACTGAAGCGGTGCGCTAGCCTGCTAGTCCTGCTAGCCGCATCTTTACCGCGGTATAGGAGCGGTGTGTTCACCGCTCCTATACCGCGCCCTCCCATTGAAATCAATGGGAAAACGCGGTAATAGCGCAGTAATACCACCCACAACGCATCGTGGTAAATACGACAGTATAGCGGCGCTACAAATAGCGCCGCTATACCGTCACCACGGCTCCAAGCCTCAATGTGAAAGAGGTCTTATACTGTATTCCCATTATTTTTGCGAACTTTCAAGGAGCCCCTCTCTCCGCACACATTTTTTATAAGTATTAACTACTGGATCCAGAGTCAGTCAATTTTCTTAATGAGTGATACACTGGTATGTGCTCTCATAAGGGGTGTGGCTTATGAGAAGTGGGAGGGACCAAATGTGGAGGGGCGGGGGCTTGCGCCCCCCCATCCTAAAACTTCACCAGCCTCCACTGCTGCTTTAGCTGATTCCGTGTTACTAAAAGACGATTCGCGCTTTTCTGTCTGTTACAGCGTGATGAATGTGCTATCTCCATTATGAACGGTAGTCTTACCAGAACGAGCGCTCCCGTCTCATAACTTTCTTTTGAGCATGCTCTGGTTTTTAATGTCGTTTTAGCCCGCACACAATCATTTTTTACAACCTGAAAAACGACATTGTTTAAAACGACGTTAAAAAATGCAGCATGTTCGAATTTTTTTTTTTGTCGTTTTTCAGAACCTGAAAAATGATGTGAAGCCCACACACCATCGTTTTAAATGACATTTTTTTAAAACGTTTTTTTTTTTTAATCACTTTAGACCCGCGCTACCGTCGAATGACGGCAACAGCGCGGGTCTGAATATCCAACATGCCGTCATTTGACGGCATCTCCTTTGGGCGTTCCCTTGGACACGGCCAATCACAGATCGCGGCGAACGGCCAATCAGAGTGGCCGTTTGCGATGCGATCTGTGGGCGAATGAGAGATGATCTCATAGATCATCTCTCATTGCCGTTTTACACAGAGACAGCGTCCTGTCTCTGGAGAGGAGGAGCCCGATCTGTGTTCCTTCCTACATAGGGACACAGATCGGTCACCCCCCCTCCCCCCACTGTTAGAACACACCTAGGATACACATTTAACCCCTTCCTCACCTAGTGTTAACCCCTTCAATGCCAGTCACATTTATACTGTAATTAGTGCACATTTATAGCACTGATCGCAGTATAAATGTGAATGGCGCCAAAAATGTGTCAAAAGTATCCGATGTGTCCGCCATAACGTCGCAGTACCAATAAAAATCACAGATCGCCGCCATTTCTAGTAAAAAAATAAATAAATAAAAATAATAATTCTCTCCCCTATTTTGTAAGCGCTATAACTTTTGCGCAAACCAGTCGCTTATTGCGATTTTTTTTTTATTTTTTTACCAAAAATATGTAGAAGAATACGTATCGCCCTAAACTGAGAAAAATTTTTTTTTTTTTTTAAATGGGATATTTATTATAGCAACAAGTAAAAAATATACGCTACATTATTTATTGTTTAATTGAACCCCTTCCCGCCGATGTAACACCTACACTAATATTACCAGAGTATTGGGACGCCTGCCTTTACACGCACATGAACTTTAATGGCATCCCAGTCTTATGCCGCGTACACACGATCATTTTTCGGCATTAACCACTTGCTTACTGGGCACATACACCCCCCTCCTGCCCAGGTGAAATTTCAGCTTCCGGCACTGCGTCGCTTTAACTGACAATTGCGCGGTCGTGCGACGTGGCTCCCAAACAAAATTTACGTCCTTTTTTCCCCACAAGTAGAGCTTTCTTTTGGTGGTATTTGATTTACTGTGCGGTTTTTATTTTTTGCGCTATAAACAAAAAAGGGCGACAATTTTGAAGAAAAATACAATATTTGACACCCAAGGCAAATGATCTTTGTCTATTCATTACCAACCTATAAGTAAAGAATTCTGTGTTCTTTTTTTTCTTTCTTTGCTCCTCCTGGCCCCGAAGTAAACCCTGAACTTGTTTCATCCAGTTTGTCATTATCTATCAGGAAGTCACTCCCTACAAACAGCATTTTGTTTCCGAATAGTTTGTTCTTTTCACTTATTCTCACTTATAGGCCATCGTATTTCTACCAGCATTACGTCACGCGTGTTTATTCCTGTGTACGCCGAATTTGCATTCTGTTTACAGCGTCCAAAAAGTTTTCAATGTTCCCACCAACTGCCTAATTGGTGTTCATGCTTACTGTAAACTACTACATCATTAAGAGGCATCTCTGCTATTAAATACACAACAAAGACTCGTTTCATTTCCAAAATCAGAGACTACAGACAGGGCGTAGTACTTTATGTCCTTTATTGCAAGCTTGGCACACAAAAGTCCATTTTGAATCCTGTTTGGGTTTGAAACATATAAGCAGCCTTATAATTTCACGATGGTTTTGAAGCGGAACGCCCAGCAAATTAAAAAAAAAAAAAAGAAATTACTGCTGGTGTAACATAAATAATGTTTATACATGTATTTGAATTTTTTTGCCTGACTAAGGGTAGACACCTGTAATAACGCACCTCATCCCAGAAAGTTAATTTGTTCAAAATGAGAAAGGGAAAGGGAGGGACTATAGTGGTGCTTTAAGTGGATGTAATCCCACGTTTTTTTTGATGTCACAATGTACAGTAAAGGATTTCCTATGATCTGTGCCCAGTCTTGCCACACAGAGTTAATCCAGCTCTGAGCAATCCTCTTTTATTGTTCAGTGAAAAAAAACGGATTTACAGAGAAAAACCTTAGTCCGTTCCGCTCCCTTGCTGTTAATGACAGGTTATTTACATATCTCATACACTAGCCTGGAGACAGGCATTATTTTTTAATTCCCACCCCCACTCCTTTTCTGAAGTCATGTGGTTACTTTTCTGGTGTCAGGTCACCTGTGGCCAGATAACAAACGCGTACAGGGGGAGGAGTCACGCAGGACGTCACCTACGCTCACCACAAAGGACATCTGTTACATCTGTACGCCTGACACTCGGCTTCCAGATTGTTTTAATATATGAGTGCAACTTTTATTTATTCTTGTTATTAAAGGAATGCTTTCAGAGAGCACTAGATCCCTTTCTTTTTATTTCATGCAAACGCGGGTTTCATTGCTGGTATACCTTGGTCGTTATACTACCGGATATACGATCTATGCTGCAACCATAGGTACCCATCTCCTTAAGGACGTCTCAGTGTAATCTGTGGAAGGTTACTGACAGTCTTTGTGACCTTTTAGGTCGCATATTTGAGGTGAGAGGCCATCTTGCTCACGGTGGAGGTTTCCTTTGGGTATTTATTTTCCTGGTCATGCTTTTTGTGGATCTTTGGGATTGGACTTCTGGATTCACTTACTGATTGTTTTCTCACATGGACTCTGTATTTAATTCTATGGACATTATTTCTATGGATCGTATTTAATTTAGTTCATGTAATTTTTTGCGCCGCACTATTTATATTATATGTTTCAGATGACAAATGCACCCCGTTGGATTCAGGGGTGCACCACAGGGTAGTGAACCCTATAGCTGACTGCTGCGGATGGACAGGAAGCCTGAGCCCAAGATTCCCCAGGGCGCGTCGTCTAAGACCCAGCTTGGTGTTCAGTAGAGCCTCTAGTGGTGAGGATGGCCTTCGCTGCAGCTGGATCCAGGACGCGGCCCCTGGAGTCCCCTAGGTCACGCTCCGTAGGGGGAGAGGGGAAGCAGCACACAGGACACAAGCGATAGTGATGGGTAAGCCGAGGTCAGGGCAACAGGCAGACAAGGGTAACCAAGGGACAGGAGTAGTCAGACAAGCCAAAATCGGTACACAGGAAGGTTAACGTAGCACACTGCAGACAGGAAATCAAGCTAACAAAGTTGAACAGCAAAGCAGACCTGCAGTGCACTGGTTAATATAGAGATCCTGTGATGGCCTGGGGTGGAGCCATACAGGGAGGAGGTGATTAAAGGCAGGCAAAAAGAGCCAGGCCTCTAATGGACACATGGAGGAGAAGGTAAGCTGCCAGACATTACATATCCATGACATCTGGATTTTGACTGGATGTTAGTGATCATAGCAGAATTTAGTGTAAGGAATACACAGGAAAAAATGCACGTTGACAAGGGGAGTGTAGAGCAGGGCGGGGAGTCTACTGACATTACGACTCCACCCACCGAGCTCCAGACAACAGATCCACCCACAGAATCTTCAGTTTTTCAGTTCTTATAACAGACAGAGGGGAAGACATGTGACAGGTAAGGATACATGCAGGAGGCATCTATATCCTTATAGATCAGCACCATGGCCGTACTGTAGTTTAGAAAGGATGAGAGTGGCTTTACATCCACTTTAATCACATAATAATGGAAACCTTACAAGGGTAGGTAAAAGGTATATATGAATTATCTTTAATTATACAAAAAGTTAAAATTGAGTAACAAATCACAAGAGGTCGTTTATTATGGAATATATCCAAAGTAATGGTTGTATATGGAGATAAGGACCGGGCCTATTTTTCAAACTCGTTGTTTACAAGTTAAAATACGCTTTTTTTGCTAGAATATTCCTTAAAACCCCCAAACATTATATATTTTTATTGTTTGAAAAAAAAAACTCTCTTTAAGAGCTATGAGCAGAAGTGCCGTTTTGACATCCCTTCCGCCCTGCAAGGGTATGGAGACGGGTGGAGGCCACCTTCCCCTCACTCAGCTCCATACCACAGACGGGAGCAGACATGATTAACTCCACCGCTGCCGCCGTCTCCGGTAAGTGGCGGAGGGCACCGGAGCGTGTGTAAACAGCCTCCGCCATCACTGATTGCGTTCCACACTGGAACGCATTTGGCGACCGCGCATTGACGTCATCAGCAGGCGCCATGTGCGTTCCATACAAAAAGAAAACCGCCGCTCCAGATGAGTGCACTTCAGTGGTGGATATATGGCGCAAAACCCAATGGGTGCAGGCAATGCACGGAGCATAGATGAGAGAGTAAAAATTATGGACAGCCGCACGCCAATAAAATAAAAAGTAAAAGTTGTGCCTTTTATTCTAGTCAAATAAAAACACTACAAAAGCAAAAAAACAGCAAACAGTGGGGTAATAGAGCTGATTGATGGACAATGCTTAGTCATAGCCATTTTTTGCTTTTGTAGTGTTTTTATTTGACTAGAATAAAAGGCACAACTTTTACTTTTTATTTTATTGGAGTGCGGCTGTCCATAATTTTTCCTCTCTCATCTATGCCATGTGCGTTCCAGTGTGGAACGCGAAAGTGCGCTGCATAATCACCGCTGTTCCCCATTGCACCTGTCTGCCGGCTATAAATTCACTCAGCTCTCACTAAACAGGGTTTCTTTAGGCCGCGTACACACGATCGGTTCAAACCAAAGAAAACGGTCTGAGGTTCGGCTTCCATCAGTCCAAACCGATCGTGTGTAGGCCCCATCGGTCTGTTATCCTTCCGTCAAAAAACAGAGGGCTTGCTTTAAAATTGAACCGATGGACGGCTAACCGATAGATCAAAACCGATCGTTAGTATGCAAAAGCATTGGTTAAAAACCTGCGCATGCTCAGAATCAAGTTGACGCATGCTTGGAAGCATTGAACTTCATTTTTTTCAGCACGTAGTTGTGTTCTACGTCACCGCGTTCTGACACGATTGGTTATTTAACTGATGGTGTGTAGGCACATCAGACCATCAGTCAGCTTCATCGGTGAACCGATGAAAACGGTCCGTTGGACCGCTCTCATCGGATGGACCGATCGTCTGTAGGCCGTAGCCAGCCTGAACCCCGGTCCACGCTACAAGCAAACTACTCCTTTGGTCCTCCCTAAGAACAAGGTACTATCAAACCGATCCACGCTACCATCAATGCCTTACCTGCTTTGGGGACACTTAAAACCATTTACCTGCACAAGAGCCTCATTACCTTACCCTCATCCTCTACAAACGGATAAGTACCCTTATTTCCATACTTCAATGCTCTAAAATTACCCTGCTATCATGCTGCATATACTGTCTACCAGTGCTTTAAGTGGGCCAAAAGAGGTGCCAGTACTCTATTAGGCTTCCGTTTTTTTTTTCGCCCCCCCCCCCCCCCCCGGCGCTAGCGCATGACCACATATGCCCAATCACAGGGCGCCATGCCATCAAATGCAGCCACTGTGTCATCAATTGTCACCACTGTGCCATGCCATCAAACGCAGCCACTGTACCATCAATTGTCACCACTGTGCCATGCCAAACACAACCACTGTGCCATGCCATCAAATGCAGCCACTGTGCCATCAATTGTCACCACTGTGCCATGCCAACAAACGCAACCACTGTGCCATGCCATCAAATGCAGCCACTGTGCCATCAATTGTCACCACTGTGCCATGCCAACAAACGCAACCACTGTGCCATGCCATCAAATGCAGTCACTGTACCATGCCATCAATCGTCACCACTGTGCCATCAATCGTCACTGTCCAGACATCTATCCACCTCAGAGCTTTATATTATAACCTGCTGGGACTTGTAGTTCTCCATCTTCTCCTGGGGCTCAGGTGCATGCAATCCACACCCATCCACCTCAGTGCCTTAGGCCCCTTTCACATGTCCGCTCCGCCTGTCCGTTCATTACAAGTCCGTTAACGGACTTGTAATGAACCCCTATGGGAGCGGATCCGTTAGCGGATGATGCATCCGCTAACGTCCGCTCGATCCGCATCCGTTTTTGCGGACGGAAGAATGTCCTATTTTTCTTCCGTCCGGCAAACGGATCGGATGCAAACGGACAGACGGTCCGTTTCCATCCGACTCCCCATAGGGGAGAGCGGAGGAGAGACGGGGCGGTCCCTGCACAGTGTGCGGGGACCGCCCCGTCCGCCGACAGCTGAGCGGAGACCCCCCGCTGAGCTGACGGGCACACGGAGCGGACCAAAAAACGGTCCGCTCCGTGTGAAAGGACCCTTATTGTATGTATAACCTGCTGGGACTTGTAGTTCTCCAATCTCCATGAGCCCCAGGAGAAGATGGAGAACTACAAGTCCCAGCAGTCTTACCAAAATGACAGGCTCTGAGGTGGATAGGTGGGGATCAGGCAGTGCACCCCCTTAGATTTACACCGACCCCCCCCCCCCCTTCTCTCTCTCCCCTGTGGTACAGGAGAGTGTTTTGCTTACCTTGCTGGAGATGGAGAAACTTGCCGCCGCGCTGTAAACACATGTTCCAACTTCCAGGCCAATCAGCGCAGCACAGAGGTACAGCGCCTCCCACTCCACCGCCCCGCCAATCTCCTGCGCCGTTATCTGTTTTTTTTTAGCCCTTCTGCCTAGTTGGCTGGTGTTTCCCGCCACTCCCACATCAAGGGAGACAGACAGTTCCACCAGCCAACCAGGCGGAAGGGCTGAAAAAAAACTCATCGCGCGCCGCCGCCGGGTGTACCAATATGGCCGATAGCTCCAGAGCTAGGCCAAAGCCGCGGCCTTTCCTAAGGCGGTGGCGGCAGCGCATTCCGCGGACGCCAGGATTTTGCCCCCCCGCAACTTTTCGCCCGGTGCAGGAGCCCCCCCCGCTACGCCAGTGCGTTCCGGTACGGGAAACCCACATACTGGGCGCACGGAGAGGTGCTGGTACTCTCCAGGGCCATTTTTGGAGGTGGCGGTACTAAGTACTGCCGCGTTCTGGCCCACTTAAAGCACTGCTGTCTACATTAATTGAAGCCTGCTCATGTTAAATTACCATCTTGCTTGGGAGTATCTACTGTTGAGTCATACTACTAATGTGGAACAGTTTCATACTAATTATTCTTTGAGTATTCATGAAGTTTACTGCTTGATTATATGACTCAGTTTATGTCTTAAAGCAGGGGTGGGGAACCCGGAACCCCCCCACCCCCGTGCCGCTGAGTGTGTGTCCGCGGAGCTGTCAGAAGGAGCCGATGATGATTACCTTGTAAGATCGCCGTTATCGGTGGCGGGAGAGGGGTCCCCTCCTGTCTGTGTGGGGATGTGAGTGAAGGCAATAAGAATTGCATTACAAAATCAAATTGCAAGCACTACAATGCATTGTAACCACGCATGGCAGTGCACACGTTCTCACACGTTCTCAATCGCAGGTGCGCTATGTATGCTATGATTATCACACATTGTGTAACGTGAATGAGCCCTTAAATGCTCTACTATTTTGAGTTTGCTTACGTGGCTTGGCAAACAATAAACAGACATGCACATGTGATATAAATTATCATTGGACAATAGTGAACTTTGGACAGTCCACCCAGCCCAAACAAAGGGAAAACTGGTCATTTGGCAGAGCCGTGTTTCCCTTCTTTGATTAGCCGCGTCAATATTTCAAGGTCAACACATGCATGAGAAATTAAACCTTTCAACCCCACATCGAGGAGGACATTTTTTAATCACAAAACAAACGTCTGCTTCTGAAGTGACTTTTAATTTCTCATGATTACAACTGCAATAAATCCAATGTTCTCCATATCATGTCACAAAGCTGATTGTTCCAGACGTAGAAGACCATGTTTACGAGACACAAAATTAAAGCTGAACTCCAGCGTCTCCTTCGGCCTTGCACAGTTTTACAAGCTGTTCTCCTTTATGGAAATTGCTTATGCTGGTTTTACTGCACACTGTGAGCTTCTCACAATTGGAAGCTTGTAGGCAGATGCCTTCATGCTAGCTTAACCACTTCACCGCGCTATAGCTGAATGATGGCTACAGTGCGGTTGTCCTATTCTGGGAGGGCATATATTGACATCCTCCCATAACTGCCCCCGCACCACAAAATTATAATTGGTTCTGTATTCTCTAAAAATGGCGGTACTGGGAGGTAGGTAGAGGGTGGAACCAATGGAAGGTGCTCAGAGGTGAGTAGGGGGTAAAACCAATGGATGGTGCTCAGAGGTGGGTAGGTGGTGGAACTAATAGACAGTGTTTAGAGGTGGGTAGGGGGTGGAACCAATGGACAGTGCTCAGAGATGGGTAGGGGGTGGAACTAATGGACAGTGCTCAGAGGTGGGTAGGGGGTGGAACCAATGGACAGTGCTCAGAGATGGGTAAGGGGTGGATCCAATGGATGGTGCTCAGAGGTGGGTAGGGGGTGGAACCAATGGACAGTGCTCAGAGGTGGGTAGGAGGTGGAACCAATGGTTGCTGCTCAGAGGTGGGTAGGGAGTGAAACCAATGGACAGTGCTCTGAGGTGGGTAGGGGGTAAAAACAATGGATGGTGCTCAGAGGTGGGTAGGGATGGAACTAATGGATGGTGCTCAGAGGTGGGTAGGGGTTAAAACCAATGGATGGTGCATGAGGTGGGTAGGGGGTGGAACTAATGGACAGTGCTCAGAGATGGGTAGGGGGTAAAACCAATGGACAGTGCTCGGAGGTGGGTAGGGAGTGGCACCAGGGGACGGTGCTCAGAGGTGGGTAGGGGGTGGAATCAATGGATGTTGCTCAGAGGTGGGTAGGGGGTGGAACCATTGGACAGTGCTCAGAGGTGGGTGGACCAATGGACAGTGCTCAGAGTTGGGTAGGTGGTGGAACCATTAAACTGTGCTCAGAGGTGGGTAGGGGGTGGAACCATTGGATGGTGTTCAGAGGTGGGTAGAGGGTTGAACCAATAGACCAGTGGTTCTCAACCTGGGGGTCAGGACCCCCTCGGGGGTCAAATGATGATTTGCCAGGGGTCACCAAATCCTGGGCTGTTCCTGAAGCCTGTACCTTTTTTGCAGCCACCCAGCAGGGCTGTCCCTGGAGCTCACAGCCGCCCCCACTCAGCCTCTTTGCAGCCGCCCATTCAGTTCACAACATGGCTGGGGGGGGGGGGGGGGCAGAGACTTTAGGTCAGCTGACTGGTGAGGAATGTGAAGTGGGAAACATAGTGAGTAACACCACCTGTGATTATAGTTCCCATTAACAGTCCCCACTACAGTTCTCAGATCAGCAAATGAACTTGATCAAGAGCACTTTTGTTGGCTGGTCAGAACTCTCCCACCAGTACTGCCACTCATCCCAACTCTCCCACCAGCAGGGATGAGCTTCACGTTCGATACGAACGTGTGTTCGACTCGAACATTGTCTGTTCGCACGTTCGACGAAATTCGAACAAAAGTGGTCGTTCGCGCCAAATTTGAGTGACGCAAAATGGCCCATAATTCATTGCGGCATTGCATGCTGAGGATTGGCCAAGCATGCTGTATGTCCCACATGCTTGGCCAATCACAGCGCGCAAAAAACGAAGAGCCATAATTGGCCAAAGCCTGGGTGGCTTTGGCCAATTATGGCTCAGGGCTTTAGCACACGCCCCACACTATATGAGGCCGCCTGCTGGGCGGCCTTGTGTAGTGTGTTCCGGCTTGTTAATGAAAGCAGTCAGAGAGACAGAGATTGTCTTTTTATATAGCTAGATAGAGCAGGCAGGCTAGTCAGTTTAGCTTAATTTACAGTGTGTAGAAGATATATATACATCCCTAGGAGTTGTACATATATTTATACACTGTATAGCTTAGATAGATCAGTTCTTCCTAATTTACTGGCAGGCAGGTGATTGTGCTATTTAAAGACGTAATCACAGGTATAGACACCCAGCAGGTACAATATTTAAAGAATTTATTTTTTATTTTTTATTTAAGCATCAATAAAATCACTGCTTTTTTAACTTAAAAAAATGAAAAATTCCTTTAAATATTGTACCTGCTGGGTGTCTATAGTGTCTGCCTGTGAAAACGTTTTTGAGAACCCGGGTCTTGCCCGGGGGAACATGTATCAATGGAAATGTTCTTTTTAAAACGGTCATTTTTTCAGGAATCCTGCTCCAGAAAAAAATGACCATTTTTTAAACTTTTTTCCATTGATACATGTTCCCTGGGGCAAGACCCGGGTTCTCAGAGACGTTTTCCAACAATAACTTGAATATTGGTCTTTAAAAAATTGTTATTTAATTTGAACGTTCGAGTCCCATAGACTTCAATGGGGTTCTAAATGTTCGCGCAAACGGTTGGTCTGTTCGACGGTTCTGGTGCGAACCAAACGCGGGGGTGTTCGGCTCATCCCTACCCACCAGCACTGCCACTCATTCCAACTCTCCCGCCAGCACTGCCACTCATCCAAACTCTCCCACCAGCAGTGCCACTCATCCCAAATCTCTGACCAGCCCTGCCAATCATCCCAACTCTCCCACCGGCACTGCCACTCATCCCAACTCTCCCACCGGCACTGCCACTCATCCCAACTCTCCCACCCGCACTGCCACTCAACTTAACTCTCCCACCCGCACTGCCACTCATCCCAACTCTCCCACCGGCACTGCCACTCATCCCAACTCTCCCACCCGCACTGCCACTCATCCCAACTCTCCCACCGGCACTGCCACTCATCCCAACTCTCCCACCCGCACTGCCACTCATCCCAACTCTCCCACCGGCACTGCCACTCATCCCAACTCTCCCACCCGCACTGCCACTCAACTTAACTCTCCCACCCGCACTGCCACTCATCCTAACTCTCCCACCCGCACTGCCATTCATCCCAACTCCCCACCCCCAAGGAGTAAGGGAAGGAAAATAGTGATTACGTGGAAAGGTAAGGAAAAGAGGGGGAACAACAAATAGAAAAGGGAGAGAACGATTAAGAGAAAGAACAAGAAAGGGGGCTAGATTGAGGGATGAAAAAAAAATAGGATATAGAGATAAAAGGGGAAAGAAAAGAGAACAATGAGTGGTACATACTAAAATGTACCATAAGGGGTTTTAATACTTCACAATTGTAAGGGTTAGGGGCGCAAATGACTTGTTTTGCCTTGGGTGCTGACAACCCATGCTACAAATTTTTTTACTGTTGGGAGTCCCCACAACTTGGAAAATTTAATCTAGGGGTCATGGCACTAGAAAGGTTGAGAACCACTGCAATAGATGGTGCTCAGCGGTGGGGGGGGGGGCAATAGATGGTGCTCAGAGGTGGGGGGAACAATAGATGGTGCTCAGAGGTGGGTGGGGGGGAACCAATGAAGGTGGGTAGGTAGTGGAACCATTGGACAGTGCTCAGAGGTGGGTGGGGGGGGGGGGGGAACCAATAGACGGTGCTCAGAGGTGGGTGGGGGGGAACCAATGGAGGTGGGTAGGTAGTGGAACCATTGGACAGTGCTCAGAGGTGGGTGGGGGGGGGGAACCAATAGCTGTTGCTCAGAGGTGGGTGGTGGGGGAAACAATGGAGGTGGGTAGGTGGTGGAACCATTGGACAGTGCTCAGAGGTGGGTGGGGGGGAACCAATAGACGGTGCTCAGAGGTGGGTGGTGGGGGAAACAATGGAGGTGGGTAGGTGGTGGAACCATTAGACAGCGCTCAGAGGTAGGTGGGGGGTAAAGATAATCAGTGATTTGGAATAGGGAGTACCTGCACCTGTTTTCTGAGAAAAAAAAGCCCTGTTGGTTACTTTGCAGTGTAACCTAGTATGTAAAAGAAAAGCATAAACAAGTCACATGACCATCCAGGTTCACCTCCACAGAGCTGTTTTTTTTTCCGTTTGTTTATTTATTTTTCAGACAATTGGAAATACACATTTTGGACCTGATTATTTCAAAGCCCTCCAACATTTATTTTCCAAAAGCAGAGACCCTGTAGAATAAAATAAATGTAAAATGCAAAGTGCTATTTGGGGCTGCAACTAACAATTATTTTCATAATCAATTAGTTGGCCGATTAAAGTTTTGATTAATTGGAATAAAACCTCCAAAAAATTGTGATGTGTAATTTAGCTAATATGTAAAATTTTAAAAACAAAAACAAACAAATGATTCTTGATTATCTATATGCTGATTGGTTTCTGTGCAGAGCTGCACCAGATTTTGCACTCTCCAGTTTTAGTAAATCAACTCCATTAAGTGGCAGCATGTTTTTTCTATCACCAGGCTTGATGGTGTTAAAAACTAAAAATTAACCCTTCATAGTAAAAAAAAAACGAAAAAAAAAAAGAGCTGTGCTGCAGATAATCACTACTATAAGGGTTTAATTTATACTGTGAAACAGGGAAAGTAATAATATACTATATACTATATTTATCTCACACAGTATTTGCGCAGCAATTTTTTAACTGCGTTTAAAAAAATAACAGTAAAGTTAGCGCAATGTTTTTGCATATAGTGAAAGACGAAGTTATGCCGAGTAAATATATACCTAACGCGTCACGCTTAAAAATTTCACACGCTTGCAGAATGGCGCCAAACTTCAGTACTTTAAAATCCTGACGCTTTAATTTTTTTTACTGGTTACGTGTTTTAAATTACAGAGGAGATCTTGGGCCAAATTTTTTTCTACCGCTCTAAAGTTTACGGCGATACCTCACATGTGTGGTTTGAACACCATTTTTATATGTGGGCAGGACTTACGTATGTGTTCGCTTCTGCGTGTGAGCTCACGGGGACAGGGACGCTTTAAAACATATTATTTTATTGTTCATTTCACTTTATTTTTTTTTATTTGACACTTTTAAAAAAATTTATAAAATGTGATCACTTTTATTCCTATTACAAGGAGTGGAATAGAAATATGACATGACAGGTCCACTTTACAATGAGATATGGGGCCACATCTCGCCTCTATGCTGGGAAAACGATCTCGGCTTCCCAGCGGAGGCGGCGCCGTTTGTTAGAATGCAGAGGCTGGGCGTGACATCATAACATCCCGCCCGGCCTACGAGGATCATAGAGACTCCGGCGACCATCTGGTCCACTGGAAATCTCCAACATGTTTCCGAGTTGCTTCCGTATAAATCTACTGGACTCCAATACCATCTCATCATTTTTTTATAGTTTCTTTCTTGATGGCTAACCACCTCTGTTAAATCTTTTTTGTATGAGTACAATACACACAGCTAAAAAAAGGGTGTGAACAGTGGCGGTGCGTCCATAGAGGGCGCAGGAGCGCTGCCCCTTCTCGTTCCTGCACTGCCACTGAATACAATACACAGATTCATGCATTGCACTATTCAGATGGTCGGCCCCCTGGTGAGCATCGGTCAGGGCCGCCATCAGGAATTATGGGGCCCCTTACACTGCTTCAGGCATGGGCCCCCTGCCGCCCAAATTGAGAAGCGAGGGGGCTCTTTACAAAAAAAATAAGAAATAAAGAAAAATATATATTAAAAAAGGGGGTAGCCAATCCGGGGCCCTGGGGACCTCTGGGCCCTTTAATAAAAAGAAAAACTATATATAAAAAATATATTTTTTTTTTTAAAAAGGGGGGTTGCCATATGTGGCCCTGGGGACCTCTGGGCCCTTTAATAAAAAGAAAAAAAAAGAAACCTCTAGGCCCTTTAACCACTTTCCGACCAGCCGCCGCAGTTATACGGCGGCAGGTCGGCACGGGTGCGCGAGAGCCCGTAGCTCTACGTCGCGCCTTTCGCGGCCACTAGGGGGCGCGTGCGCGCCGCCGGCGGCCCGCGCGCGCGCCCCCCCGCTCGCCCCCGAGTCCCGTGCGTGTGCCCGGCGGGCGCGATCGCCGCCGGGCACACGCGATCGCTCGTTACAGAGCGGGGAACGGGAGCTGTGTGTGAAAACACACAGCGCTCGTTCCTGTCAGCGGGGGAAACGCTGATTTTCTGTTCATACAATGTATGAACAGAAGATCAGTGATTCCCCCTAGTAAGTCCCCCCCCCCTATACAGTTAGAACACAAATAGGAACACACTTAACCCCTTCCCCGCCCCCTAGTGTTAACCCCTTCACTGCCAATGGCATTTTTATAGTAATCCAATGCATTTTTATAGCATTGATCGCTAAAAAAATGCCAATGGTCCCAAAAATGTGTCAAAAGTGTCCGAAGTGTCCGCCATAACATCGCAGTACTGAAAAAAAACGCTGATCGCCGCCATTACTAGTAAAAAAAAAATAATAATAAAAATGCCATAAAACTACCCCCTATTTTGTAAACGCTATAACTTTTGCGCAAACCAATCAATAAACGCTAATTGCGATTTTTTTTTACGAAAAATATGTAGAAGAATACGTATCGGCCTAAACTGAGGAAAAAATATTTTTTTTTTATATATTTTTGGGGATATTTATAATAGAAAAAAGTAAAAAATATTGCATTTTTTTCAAAATAGACGCTCTGGCCTAGATTCACAAAGCGATTACGCCTGTGTAAATGTTGTTAGACTGGAGTAATTTCGACTTACGGGCGTTTTTAAGCTAGTCGAAATCCTCAAACCATGAAAAGACACCTGCGGGCTTCATTTCGACTGTATTACGTGTTAGTACGCCTTCAGATCTACGCTGCAAGAAAATTGCGGCCACTGGGCGGACTTCCTGTTGTTTTTCGCCGTCAGGGTATGCTAATGAGCTTTTGCCTGCAATCCACAAAATTTCGCACTTTAAACGCAATCTCTTACGGCACCTTTAGTCATCTTTTTTTTCCGTTTCACTATACCAGCTTTTTGCTGCTCTAATATTAGACAGCCCATGTTAAGTATGGCCGTCGTTCCCGCGTCGAATTTCAACGTTTTCCGATGTCTTTTATTATTTTTAACGTAAGTCGTCCGGGAATAGGAATGTTCGTAAACGCCGCTACTCAAACAACGAATGACGTCACGACGTGATTTCGCGCAATGCACGGCGGGAAATTCCTGAACAGAGCATGCGCAGTTCGATCGTCGCGGGGACGCGCTTAATTTAAATGCTTCACGCCCCCTAATCACGTATTTCGATTGCGCGGCGGAAAAAAAATACGACACAATAGCGTACGCGCAAAAAAACTACCTGAATTCGGTGTAGAGTCTGGTGAAATACGGCAGCGTACCGTATTTCGATTACGCAGCGGAATATTACGTCTTTGTGAATCTGCCCCTCTGTTTTTGTTTATAGCGCAAAAAATAAAAACCGCAGAGATGATCAAATACCACCAAAAGAAAGCTCTATTTGTGGGAAAAAAAGGACGCCAATTTTGTTTGGGAGCCACGTCGCACGACCGCGCAATTGTCAGTTAAAGCGACGCAGTGCCGAATCTCAAAAAGTGCTCTGGTCTTTGGACAGCAATATGGTCCGGGGCTGAAGTGGTTAATAAAAAAAATATATAAACAAAAAAAAATAAAAAATATTTATATAAAAAAAAGGGTGTTTGCCACATGGTGCCCTGGGGACATCTATCTATCATGTATGTATGTATGTATGTATCTATCTATCTATCTATCTATCTATCTATCTATCTATCTATCTATCTATCTATCTAATAATAAAAATATATATATATATTTATTAAAAAAAGGGGGGTTGTCATCCAGGGCCCTTGGGATCTGTGAGCCCCTGGGGACCTCCAGACCCCTAAAACAAATGGCCCTTTAATAAAAAAATAAAAAAAAATATATAAAAAAAATAGATATATATTTTTTTTTAAAAAAGGGGGGGGGGGAGGGTTGCAATCCGGGGCCCTGGTGGCCTCCGGGCCCCTAAAAAAAAAATCAATTAAAAAAATGGCTCTTTAATAAAATATAAAATAAATATATAATAAAAAAAGGGGGGTTGCCATTTGGGGCCCTGGGAACCTCTGAGCCCCTATTTTTTTTTAAAGGGGGTTGCCACCCAGGCCCCTTACAGGTGTACTGCCTGTACCCCCCTGATGGCGGCCCTGGCGTCGGTCATCTGAATAACGGCAGCTGGTTGGCTTTGGAAGTGCCTATCAGAGCCAGCGGCTCTGATAGGCTTTCCGATTACAGCCTGAGAGCTGTAATCGGCTTCCAAATAGTTAACGGGGTGTGCGTTCCCTGAGTAACACTGACAGGCGTCTCAGCCAATCAGGTTCACCGGTTCTGATTACCGGTTCTGGTTTAGACAGATATCGACCTATCACTGAAATATCAGATTTGGTTGGTCTAGCCCTTTGAGGGCACGTTATGAAAGTTGTGTTTTTTTTTTTTGTAATACAAAGTATCTTGATATGTAATTCCATTTGCTAAGTACGAGTGTTGCGCGTCGTGTTCTTGGCAAGAACGAAGAGTAATTTCTGCTCATCACACGGATCTGGATTACTATACCAGACTTGTGATAAGGAGACAACAAGGAGGCCTTTCTAATCTGTCCTCCCGGCCCGGCATCGCTCGGTGCATTACGGAACAGTGTGACGATTCAAAAGAAAATAAGTTGTTACATGAATACACAACCTTCTATCGTGATATCAGCGAATCACAAGGCAGTCACGCCACGGATGAAACTAGAAAGAAACAATGTGTATGGCCAGGCTTTCTTATTTATGGGGAAGAATATTATGTGCTTTAGATGTAGTCACAGAATTTAGCATTTACTCTGATAATGGTAGAACATTCTTCTGCTTTCCCGTTATCAGATTTTTTTTCTTTCTAAAAATATCAAGCCCAGTGTGATACACAATATCATGCGTTATTAAACTTTACACTTTTAAAGTTTGAGTTCTTCCTTAATGTGTACCATTTTTTTTTACCCTGAGTCCTTAGCTTTGTAGCAGAAGAAATGTGTGAGTCCTATTAGTGGAGATATCCAGTATCTTCAGCTAGCTCTACAAGGGCCCAAAGAGATATCTATGCAATAATGCCCAGTGATGCGATAACTGGTGTCAAATGTCTCCTGTGAGGGCTCTGATGAAAAGATAAGGAAAAGACATCTGCATGCAGTGTCTCTCTTTAAGTGCATGCTCAAGGTGGGCTTCCACCCCCTCACCAATCCCGCCGACACCAAGGCCCAGAGGAAAGGATGTCCTTGAACAGGCTCAACAGGGATGCCCAACTGAAGATGGATGCCCACCTGGCAACCTGATTACCTGCGACACAGCGATGCTGGAGTTAGCTGTCCTGCTTCCGACCGTGGAGTTTCTGGTGGGTGAGGCTATCACGCCATCCTGGCCATGATATGCTCCTTTGATAGCCACCAAGGAAAGGAAGCCTCTTCTCCCCTGCCACTCTCTCTGCTTTGGGCTCTACCCTGTCCTATCCAGTCTACTCGACCCACTTGTGTCCCTACGCTCTCTTCTGGTACCGCCCAGCCTGCTTGGGGTTGTATTTTTCCCTTTGGGAATTACTATGAGGCAACTTGCCACCGGGACTACATGTCCCATGGTCCTCTCAGTTCCCTTTCCTCTACTCCTAATTGTTCCATGATTAAACACTAGGATTAGTGTGAAACGCGTCGGCTGCTCCCTCCCTGGCTGTATGTTATTGTACATGGTCTGTACATTTTATCAAAATAAAGACAACTTCTGAAGTTATATTGGAGTGCGGCTATCCATATCCTCTGAAATTTCCGTACTCCTGATTGGCCCTGATGTAGCCAATATGGAATGGGCATCGGCGGGCAGCTATACAGACGCCGCTCTCCAGCACAGCGGTTCGGGGAGGAGAGTGGAGGGGAGGAAGCCCAGTGCCGCTTCCTGTGTGTGCTGTGTCAGCGGCGTCTGGCTGTCTGAGTGGGAGAAGAATTGGCACCTTGTTACAAGTACAGAGGCCACCAATCACCTATGCAACAGTCCAATAACTCTGGTTCCATTAAACAGTCTAGGGGTTGTCTTTTTATGCTTTATAACTAATAGAGCTTGTAACAGGAGGGGGGGGATTGTATGACATACTCTGAAAACACTAAATAGCAACAGGAGGACAACAGGAGGACACATGTCACTTGACTGAACTTCTCTGAACAGTCTTTAGGCTAGCAACAAAGGGTAGAACTGAGACTTTGTAAGAGTTATATCAGAGAGAGCTACCCTAGCACCTATCAGCCCACAATTAAGACAGCAGTCACCAGGATCTTGAGCTCAGGCCAGTACTCACAATATTCCAGGACAGCTACACAATTTTCAGTGCCACCTCCCAGCAAATTCTCCGGACCAGACCACTAGGTGAAGTTGCATAGTTACATAGGAATAGGATATTTAGGAACCCGTTTACCCAGCAACACAGCGATGCCTGAGTTAGTTGTCCTGCTTCCGACCATGGATCTGCTGGTGGGCGAGGCTATCACGCCATCCTGGGCGTGATATCCCCCTATGATAGCTCTACCACAGCCGGGACCTCAATAACCGGCAGCAAACTCGAGTTGAATTGCTCCCAAAGGGGCAATGTTCCCTGAGGCTGCAAATCTTTTCCAGGAGGACAATAACCTGGCTGCTCCAGACCCCAAATTATTCTTTTCTTCGTGGCCACCTACTTGGCATACCTCCCCAGGGTTTCAGCAGCAGCACAATAGATATTCAAGATGCCCATTAGACTCTCCAAGCACATATGTTATAGTAGTATCCAGAAAGCAGAGGGAACTGTGCAACCTGTGAGAACAAGAACAGGCCAAAGAAATCAATCATCCAATGATTACAGAGAAGCCAAAAGGGAACTATATTTTCCTAATATCCTGTAGGGTGCTACAAAAAAAAAGAAATAGGTGCCAGAACATGTACAACGCCTTGCGGCCTGGTAACAAAAACTGCCCCAGTCTCAGCCAAAAGGATTAGCCCAGTGATGGCGAACCTTTGCACCCCAGATGTTTTGGAACTACATTTCCCATGATGCTCTAGTATACTGCAAAGTGCATGAGCATCGTGGGAAATTTAGTTCCAAAACATCTGAGGTGCCAAGGTTCACCATCACTGGCCTAGCCCATGAGGCAAAGTGCAGAAAAAACAAATGGTGTTGTGGCCTAGTGCCCTTTCTCACAGTGGGGTACCATACCCATAGTGATATTAGGAGCACCCCTAGGCCACTATGCCAAGGGAGTGCTTTACGCTGCAGTTACTCTGCCTACCCGACCCTGCCCAGACAAGGCAGCACTGCTCATATCAGGAGGCAATGGGTCCCTCTGAAACTCTCCACACCAGAGAAATGCTCCCAACCCCCACCCAGAGGCGATTTAGTTCGCATGTGATGCGCTATATAAGTTTTTCATTCATTCATTCACCCTACCCAATGGGCACTTCATTCTTTTTTTCTTCCTGAAGCTACATGAATTATTCTGAGTGCCAGATTTAGGCACTTATCAGTGTGAGTGCGTTTATTTTATTTGTAGGTATTTTAATTTCAATAAAAGGGTTTTACATAATGGACCTCTTCCTGGTCTATGTTTTACATGTGTTTATGGTGGAGTGAGATGGGAAATAGATGAATATGTTGCAGTTCCCCATTGGTCTGGCAATTTATGGGAGAAGATCAAGCTTTCTAAAATTTTAGGAGAGTCTGGGGATCTGAGCCGAAGACAGATGCGCATGCGCAGGATTATGGTGACATTGAGGGCGGAAATACATTACTGCTAGGATATGGAAGACAGGACTTATAATGTCAGCGGCAACATGTTAGCTGGAGTGTTCATAAAAAGTTTATTTGAGTAAGTAAGAACTTTTTATTTGCATAATGTATGCGACACAATGATTATAAAGAGCAACATGAAGTTGCATATCGCAGATATGGAGTTAGATTGTCAGAGTTTACTACCGCTTAAAGAAATTGTCCAGGGAGCTGTCCAGCATCCAAGGTGGCTCAGCAAGAAGAGACATCACCAGCAACAGTAGAGGCCACAGGTTCAAACCCGGGTCCTTATGAAGGTTAGGGATAGACAATCTCACCATATATATATATATATATATATATATATATATATATATATATAAATATCTACAGCATAGCCCAGCCCTGAAGAGGTAGGCATGACTGAGAAACATGTTGACAATTTGGGAGCCAAAGCTTGAATAATGTGCTGTACTTTTACACCTCTGTATGGTCTAACTAATAATAAGAACTAATACTAACTATTAAATGATAGGTATTGGAATTTCCTTTCAAATTTGGCTGTTAGTGAACGTAACGAATACAAATTTACCTGAAGTTACGAATAATCAGAAATATGAAAACAAATGGAACGTAACAAATTAATATACATAAATAGCAATATTACAAAAATGTTGTATTATTATTATTTATTATTAATTAGGTCCGTTCCATTTGTTTACATGTGCCATTCGTAATTTCGAATAATTCGTAACTTTGGATAAATTCGCATTCATTACATTTGCTAACAGCCAAATTTGAAAGGAAATTCTAATATCTCTAACTTAATAGATAGTTATTGTTAGTTAGTTAGTTAGTTATTATTTAGAATTTTTGGATTTTCGAAATTTACAAATTTACAAATTTTATAATTTTCACATTTTCTAATTTACTAATTTACAAATTGCGATCATTACGAATGACCCTAAAATGAAAAAAAAAAAAAAAAAATCGAAAACTAAAACATTTTTTGGCAGTGCACATGTCTAATATATGTAGTATTTTGCATTTAGTTCAGAATTGTTAAAAAAAAAAAAAATTGATGTATAAAATTATTCATTTTATTGATTAAGGATGTCTGTTCATATGTGTTTTTCCAAATGTATACAATGTATTTTGATTAAAGGGGGGGTAGGGTTGGGACTTTGAATGAGGCATGTGATACAAACTACCACAGGCCTCCATCCCTGCAAATGTCTAAAAAAGGGGGGAGGGTTGGGACTTTGAATGAGATGCGCTTTATCGCAGTATGCGATTAAATCTATAAATATGGAATATAAAAAATACACAAAGTGCCTTGGCGATGGCATTGCAGCTTAAACAGGTATTTGCAAATGCATGTAACTAAACCTCTGTTTTTAGTTGCATACAGTTAGACAGATCAATTTGGCTTAGTGCTTTTTTGTTTGGCAACCTTGGGCCAGATCCACATACAATTGCCCTGGCGCAGTGTATCAGAGATACACTACACCGCCGTATTTTACCTGGCTCTAAGTCGAATCCAGGAAAATTTCAGCCCATAAGGCGGCGTAGGGTATTTCTCGCGGCGGAATCGAAATTCGTGATTAGGGGGCGTGAATCATTTAAATTAGAACTAGAATTAGAATTAGATTTAAATCGAACTGCGCATGCTCCGTTCAGAAATTTCCCGCCGTGCATTGCGCGAAATTACGTCGTAACGTCATTTTTTTTTTAGTAGCGTCATTTACGTACATTCCTATTCACGGACGACTTACGCGATTTTTTTTAAAAAATTGAAAATTCGACGCGGGAACGACAGCCATACGACAGCCGTACTTAACATGGCACATAGACCGGATAATAGCAGCTTTAACTACACACCGGAAAAAGCTGACTAGCGACGACGTTAGAGAATGCGACGGCCGATCGTAACTTCGTGGATCGCCGTAAAAAGCTAATTTGCATACCCGACGCGGAAAACGCCACCAAGCGGGCGCAAAAAGATTGCAGCGTAGATCCGAAGGCGTACGAAGACGTCGGATCCTGTCGGATCGAAGCCCGAAGCCGTCGTATCATGGTTTGAGGATTCAAACTAATGATACGACGCGGGTAACTTGAACGTACGCCAGTGTATCAGGAGATACACCGGTGTACTGGCTCTGTGGATCTGTCCCCTTGAGCTTGGCCACTATGGAAACATTTTTTATATTCCATATTTATATATTTAATCGCATACTGCGATAAAGCGTATCTCATTCAAAGTCCCAACCCTCCCCCCCTTTTTTATACAATGTATTTTGATGACTTTTATTTGATTTTACTTGAAGAGTGCCAATAGAAAGTCTCATATATGCACACAAAATATTGAGTCTATTGTTGCCCATCATCTGTTTTCTGCATTAACACATAACTACTTAAAGACTGGCTCATGTCGATATATGTCGCCAAAATTGCTACGGCTGGTCAAATTTACATATATTTACGTCACTTTTAATTTTGCGGCGTGCGGGCGAGCGCTCACCCCTGCTGTGAGCTCCGTGACCGCGCCCGCAGGACCCGCGGACTCGATGTCCGCCCGTGTCCCGCGATCAGGTCACAGAGCTGCAGAATGGGGAGAGGCCAATGTAAACAAGGCATCTCCCCATTCTCCCTAGTGACACAGTACTAATTGTTTGCTCCCTCTCATCGGAAGCAGCGACCAGTGACCTGTAACTCGTAGCTACGCCCCCTAACAGTTAGAATCACTCCCTAGGACACACTTAAAGCGGAGTTCCACCCAGGAAAACAACATTTGCCCATTTTGTTTAAAAAAATTAAATAAAAAAAAAAGGTGAAAAAAAAAAAAATACTCACCCGAAATACCTGTTGCTATGCGGAAGTCCGTAATCTGCCTCTTCCACACCGCGGTGTCTTTTCTTCTGCTTCTTCTGCTTGTGAATGGGGCGCGCTGCTTTCTGGGAACTGTGTGTGTTCTCAGAGAGCAGCCGCCCATTCACAAGCCAGCGTGAGACTCACGCAGGCGCAGTAGGAAATGGGCAGTGAAGCCGTACGACTTCACTGCCTGTTTCCCATAGTGTGGATGGTGGCGCGGGACCTGGAGCGATCGTGGGACCGGCATCGGGGGGGGGGGGGGGGGGGCTGTCAGCGCGGGCAAGTAGGACAAGGTAAATGTCCCTATTTAAAGTCAGCAGCTACACTGTTAGTAGCTGCTGACTTTTAAAAAAAAAAAATTGCGGCTGGAACACCCTTTTAACCCCTTCCTAGCCCCCTAGTGGTTAACTCCTTCACTGCCAGTCACATTTATACAGTAATCTGTACAAATGTATAAAAATGCCATAAAACTATCCCCTAGTTTGTAGACGCTATAACTTTTGCGCAAAACCTTCAATATATGCTTTTTGTGTTTTTTTTTTTTTTTTTTACCAAAAATATGTAGAAAAATTCCTAAACAGAGGAAAATTATTTATTTATTTTAAAAAAATTAGAGATATTTATTATAGCATAAAGTAAAAAATATTTTCAAAATGTTTGCTCTATTTTTGTTTATAGCACAAAAAATAAAAACCGAAGAGGTGATCAAATATCACCAAAAGAAAGCTCTATTTGTGGGGAAAAAGGACATCAATTTTTGTTTGGGAGCCACGTCGAAAGACCGCGCAATTGTCAGTTAAAACAATGCAGTGCCGAATCGCAAAAAGTGGCCCGATCATTTGGCATCCAAATGGTCCGGGGGTGAATTTTTTTTTTTTTTTTTTTTACGGTATAATAACACGCACATTATTCCAGTCAGAACGGCAAGGCTTCCTGACATACTTGTGAAATCAACCCCTCATTCTCCGCATTCTTTATTCTACCGTCAGAAAATTATATAACAGCGCCGACATAAAACAGATTGCTGGGGAGACCTCTGTGGGACTATTTTCCCACTTCTGTGTTTTATTTGGACCGGGACACCTAACCATTATCAGATGACCATGTTACACAAACAATCTTCATGGAAAAAAATGAAACATTTGTGCACTCGATGGACGGGACCTGTTTATGAAGGTCACTCTGGGTCAACGCATTGCGGTAATACCCCCAATGACTCCTAAAAAAGCTTTTACTCTAATATTAAAGTGGAGTTCCACCCATTTTTTTATGTCTGTCTGTGCTGCATGCCCTAATCTCATAGGCCCAGATTCACAGAGCGATTACGCCTGCGCAACTGGTGTTGCGCGTGCGTAAGTCTAAATGTGCGCGTGCGTTTAAATGCGCGCGATTCAGAAAACGAATTACGCCAGAAATCTACTTTTTTTTGTCCGGCGTAATTTCGTTAGACAGACGCATCCGTCCGCGCAAAAAATCGCTAGACACACCATTGATTTGCTAGTCAAATATGCTAATGAGGGAGTTGCGGGGATCCACAAAAAAACGCAGTTGCTGCGCAGGCTACGCGATGTGCGCAACAGCAAAATGTCCTGTCTAAAGTTAGAGCACCTAAAAGCTGGTCTAAATTTTGAAAAAACGTCTACATCTCACAGAAAGCAACACCGTTACTGAGGAGCAGACCACACACACGTGTTGCACTACAATTTGACTGCCAACATGCCAGGGGCATCGTCGCTCATAGCTGCACTAGTAAATTTAGATGACCAAAGAAGGAGGAGGGCACAGAGGATGGCACGGAGGAGGGCACGGGAGAGGGTATACCGCACACACATAGACCTCTTTGGCATGAGTGATTCTGAGGTGTATCCCATCTTCAGATCCCCCCCTCATGCCATCCTGGAATTAACCACAACCCTGCAGGAGGACATCACCAGCCCAACACAACGCTCACATCCAGTGCAGCCACTGGTGAAGGTCCTGGCAACACTCCATGTCCTTGCCAGTGGCTCTTTTCAGCGTACAAGTGGAGTGGTGGCTGGGATGTCACAATCCTCCGTGAGCAGATGTGTGCACCAGGTTGTCCCTGCAATCCTCACACGCTTGGCCAACCAAATCATCAAACCCACCACTGAGGACCTGCGGCTGAAGGCAATGACAGATTTCTACAGAATTTCCAGATTCCCACGCACCATCGGGGCCATTGATTGCACACATGTGGCACTCCAGCCCCCCCATGAGACAGAGCACATGTACCGCAATCGGAAGAATTGGCACTCCATCAACGTACAGGTGATAGTTGATGCCCAAGGCCTCATATGGCACGTCCGTGCCAAACACCCCGGATCCACCCATGACAGCTACATCTACAATCAATGCCACATCCGAATGGAATTCGATCAGAACGTGTATGGGAACACCTGGCTGGTTGGTGAGTGACATGGGAGTCAGGCATGACTATCCCCTCCCGTGATGCACACCTCACAAGTGGCACATGCATGACTAACATTCTCCTGTCTTTTCCCTTCCAGGTGACTCTGCATATGCACTGGGACCCCATCTCATGACTCCTATCCGGAACCCCCAAACCCCAGGGGAGGAAAGATACAATCAAGCACACATCAAAACCCGTGCAGTGGTGGAGCGCACCTTTGGCCTCCTGAAGTCACGTTTCCGATGCCTGGATAAGTCTGGGGGTACACTGTTGTATTCCCCAAACTTCGTGTGCCATATCATCGTTGCATGTTGCATGCTGCACAATCTCGCAGTGAGGAAGGGCCTGCAGGTTGAGCTACGTGATGACCTGACCCCCCAACCAGACAATCAACCCCTAACCGAGGATACCCCGTCTTCTGAGGGAAGAGCAGTCAGGAGGCAGCTCATATTGGGCATCTTTGCACGTTAAGCACACACATTAATCATGGCACAATGAGAATGCATGCATGCACACCACTGTGGTCCCTAGCACACACACCCCACATCCTCATCAAATTGGATTGGCACCAGTCCACCATGCAGGACTGGTGAGCAGTAACGCCACGTCAAGGCTCCAATTATGTCACTGAACATTCATACACCAATCACACGGACCTGAGGATCACTTCTCCCTGGTCCTGGGGAACCCTTCTCCACCAAAATTGAGGATGACACCCCTTTTCCAGCAGGAATGTCACCCCCACATTCAAACAGCATGCACAACCCAAAATTTAATAAAAATGTCAGCAAAAAAAAAAAAAAAATTGCAAAAAATGTCAGCAAAAAAATAAACAAAAATGCAAAAAATGTCAGCAAAAAAAAAAAGGGGGAAAAAAAAATGATTGCCCTCTGCATGAGCCACGCCTGGGGCGCCCCCGGCCACGGCCCCGGCCCCTCAGGGGAGACTCATGGGGGAGGGGCAAAGCCGGGGAAGGAGGAGCAGCCCCTGATATCTGCCCACCTGGCGGCCTGCCCTCCAAGGCCACGGCAATTCTGTCCAGGGAAGCACCAAGTGTTGCCGTGTTGGCCTGGATAGCCTGGGTAAGGGCCCTCACATCCTGCCCAACGCCTGCTGCTGTAGTCTGCAGTTCATTTAGGCAGGTTGTGAAAGCCCGGGAGTGGGAGTCCAGGTTACCCAGCGTATCCTTCATGGAGGACAGGCTCTCCTCCACCCGCCCAAAAGTCTGGCAGAGCTGTCCCAGATGGCGGGTCTGGAGGGCCTGGTCCCTTCGCAGACTGGCGGGCAGGAGATTGGGCGCCCCCCTGGTGCTCTGGGATGACATCCTGCCTCCAGCTGATGGTTGTGGGCGGGGAGAAGGGGAGGCCCTTGTGAGGGGAGCCATGTTGGGGGAGGAGGGGGGGGGCTCCCCCTTAGGGAGGGCAGGCTTCTGCCAGCCAGAGGGGAAGAGTCCGCACAAACCACTCGTCCAGTGCCTGACTCCTCCTCCTCATGATCGTCCTCCTCCTCTCGAACCTCCTCCGCGGACTGTGGCCTTGTTGGGGGGGCCTCATTAGGCTGCTGTCCTGGTGTTGGAGCGGTCAGGCCAGATGGCCCTGCACCCTCCTGCACATCTGTGGATGACACAAACCATTCACAGGTTGGAGGATCCACACACTTGGCACATATTCCCTTTCACCCCCTCCCCCACACATGCTACACACCTGATAGAACAAAAAACCTTACCTGGCACCGCGGGGACCGGACTTGTGTCAAAGCCTGGCAGGCCCTCCACTTCATGCCGGTGAAAGGTCAGGGCCACCACATGCTCCGTCGCTGTAAGCCTAATACGGCATGGTGGGCCCCCTCCTGTGCCCCTGGCATGGGCATGCATTGCGGCCAGTTTTTTTTTCACCAGACGCCGGAGATCATTTTTTTTTTTTTCGATCCCAGACCGGGTCCGTGTCTCCCCCGATGAATTCACCTGCTCCGTGATCCTATCCAATATCTCCCTCCTCCTGGCCGGGGTGGTGGTGGCACTCTGCGGGCCGTGGAGAAAACGCCCATACTCGCTAATGGCCCGGGCAAGAATTCTTTTTTCCCCCACAGTAAAATTCAGCTTTCTTTTTCTCTCAGTCATACTTCCAAACAAACTCACTACCAGTCTCCAAAAATCAGTCACAAATACAAGCACAACCAATCAGGCAAGAACACACACAAAGAGAAAACGAACACCCAAAAATCACACTAGCACTCAGCAAGAAACAGTCACAAAAAAAAAAAAAAAATAAAGCAAGAAAACAAACAAACAAAAATATATCAATCAAACAAACAGTCTCTCAAACACTTATCAAAAACACTTTCACAAATATACCAACAAGCACTTGATCACACAGAACACTAATCTGACAACTACAAGACACACTGCAACGAACAACAGGAACAAAAGCACTTGGTTCAATGGGAAGGGACACAAAGGGATGTACTTTTGCAATGCAAGTGCGTTTGTGTGTGTCTATTTATGCTGTCTGCGTAGTTCACAACGTTGCCCTAGTCCATTTCCAATTTCACTGATTGCGCCGCTCCCGAGTTGTGAGCATGCGCACAGCGGAGCTGACATGGTCTCCTTCACGCGCGCATGCGCGAGCCGGCCGGCCCTTCATTTACATGGGGTCACGGCTCATTTCAATGTAACACGCCCACGTCCCTCCCAATTTGTATTACTCCTCCTTACGCCTCTGGAAAAAACCTTACACTTGCGCAATTTCCTGCGCAAAAGCTATGTGAATCGGGGGATTACGCGGCTAGATGGCGCAAGTCTAACGTAAAGGCGGTGCGCTACGCCGGTCCAATAATGCGCCGATGTACGTGAATCTGGGCCATAGTGTTCAGAATGGACAATTCTTATTTATTTTGTTGCTTGTAAATACCTTTATTTTGTAGCCCTTCATTACTTCCTCCTCCTTATTAGCCTAGGCTATTAAGTCACAAGGCTATTTGCAAGGGTTTCTGGGATAGGCATCATGTATCCCAGTAGTCCTTGCAAACCTGACTGAAACCTATTACATTGCTTGTGCAGCACTGAGCATGTGCGAGATATGCAAAGCTGAAATTCAGGAAGTCATACAATCTGGCTTCATGATGCCCACACTTAAGATGGCCACGGTCTATTTCTAGATTATAAACTGTAACAACCTAACAAAACGGACCTTAGTTTACAGACTAACTTTACTAGAATACATTAAGCTTGTGTATTACAGGGGTATTTATATTTAAAAAGTGAAATTGTGGGTGGAACTCCCTTTTAAGCCATTGCTAAAAGGCCCATTTTTAAAATATTTCCTTTTAAGTAGGATTTGAAATTTTAATTGAGTTTAAATATTTGTTAAACCCTTTCGCTGCCCAAGCCTTTTTTATTTTTTATTTTTGTTACATCACACACATAAACATTTATTTCTACATGAAAATGTGGTTTAAACCCCAAAACATTTTATATTTTCTGAAAGCAGGCGGACCAAATAATAAAATAATGGTGGAAATGTTTTATGTCTTTATGTTTATGACATTAGCACTTTACGTCTTTATGTTTATGACATTAGCACTTTATTGGCTAGATTCACGTAGAGCGGAGTAATTTTGTGCGGGCATAGCGTATCACAGATACGCTACGCCACTGTAAATTAGAGAGGCAAGTGCTGTATTCACCAAGCTAAGTTACGGTGTCGTAGCGTAAATGGGCCGGCATAAGCTCGCCAAATTCAAATGTGTTTGATGTGGGCGTGTTTTATTTAAATTAAGTGTGACCCCACGTAAATGACGTTTTTTACTAACGGCGCATGCGCCGTCCGTGGACGTATCCCAGTGAGCATGCTCCAAATTACGCCGCTAAGACTCATTGGTTTCGACGTGAACGTAATTTACGTCCAGCCCCATTCACGGACGAGTTACGCAAACAGCGTAAAATTTGAAAAATTTGACGCGGTCCCCACATCCATACTTAACATTGGCTGCGCCATCTTGTTGCAGCTTTATCTTTACGCCTGAAAACGCCTTACGTAAACGGCGTATCTTTACTGTGACAGCCGGGCGTACATTCGTGAATAGGCGTATCTCACTGATTTACATATTCTAGGCGTAAATCAGTGTACACGCCCCTAGTGGCAAGCGTACATAGAAAGCTAAGATACGACGGCGTAAGAGACTTACGCCGGACGTATCTTAGCAACATTTAAGCGTATCTCACTTTGAGAATACGCTTAAAGATACGACGGCGCAGATTCTGAGTTACGACGGCGTATCTACTGCTACGCCATCGTAAGTCTACCTGAATCTGGCCATCTGTCTTTATGTTTTTGACATTAGCATTTATGTTTGTATGTTTATGACTGTGCAATACCAGAACAGGTACAGTAAGTATAGAGATGGTTGTTATAAAAAATAAAAAAAATAAATCAACTTCACAACCACTTTAAAGGTTCACTAAAGGTATTTTTTTTTAAACAGACATACTACAGTATGCTACAGACCAACCTGGTCTTCTGGGGTCCCTCGGCGGCTGTCTTGGCTCTCCCCGCAAGGTCTCAACACCTTAATGCGAGCGAGTTCGCATGGTGTTGAGTGCTTGCGGGCGTGCTCCCGTGATACAGCCGGTGGCCATAGCCGCTCCTTGTATCACTCAGCCCCGCCCCCGGCACGCCTCATCATTGGATGTGATTGACAGCAGCGCAAGCCAATGCTTTCAATCAACCAATAAATGAGCTGGGAAAACAGCCCAGAAGCCAGCGCGTTCACGGCGCGGGACTTTTGAAGGGTCAGGTAAGTAAGGGGGGGCTCGGGGGGGGGGGGTTGCTAATACACAGATGTTTTTTCACCTTAACCACTTCAGCCCCAGAAGGTTTTACCCCCTTCCTGCCCAGGCGAAATTTCAGCTTCCGGCACTGCGTCACTTTAACTGACAATTGCGCGGTCGTGCGATGTGGCTCCAAAACAAAATTGGCGTCCTTTTTTTCCCACAAATAGAGCTTTCTTTTGGTGGTATTTGATCTATTTTTGTGCTATAAACAAAAATAGAGCCACAATTTTGAAAAAAAAATGCAATATTTTTTACTTTTTGCCATAATAATGATCCCCCAAAAAATATATAAGACATTTTTTTTCCTCCGTTTAGGCCGATACGTATTCTTCTACTTATTTTTGGTAAAAAAAATGCAATAAGCGTTTATCGATTGGTTTGAGCAAAATTTATAGTGTTTACAAAATAGGGGATAGTTTTATGGCATTTTTATTATTATTATTTTTTTTACTAGTAATGGCGGCTGTGATGGTGGTAGAACATATCCCCGTCAAGCCTTCCCTTCTTCTCCCATAAAAGAAATCACCCAATATTCCATGAGTAGGAATATCCCTGGAATCGCCGAATAATCCATACATGAGCCAAGGCTTAATGCTGAATGTAAACAGGACACACTTTATTGAAAGCACACAGCACACTTTTATACAGAATTTGGAACATCCCGCCCCCAACAACCGCTTTTCTATTGGTCAATTGTAAAGTACATTTGTGGTTTCACTCAGGTCCTCTCCCATGCAAATGAGGACTTCAAAATGTCTCAGCAGAGATTGGTCCCAAAGCTTGAATAGCCTGAATATGTGTGTTGAGACAGAAGCCCCCAGGGGGTAATTACTACAATGAAGCAATAAGAACAACAATTAACACCTCTACACACTGGACAATAAAATGTCTCTCACAAGCCCGACTCCACTTATTTCACTAGTCGGAGCCAAGCATTGAAGGGTCATTGTCCTAGTGACCTAGTCAGGACAAATTAAGCCACTTCCAGTATCTCTTGTCTCATCTTCTGCAATACATAAATTAGGATTTCACGTAGAAACACTTTAATATCTCATGGTCCATGACAGCGGCGATCTGCGATTTTTTTTTATTGGGACTGTGACATTATAGCGGACACATCGGACACTTTTGTGACATTTTTGGGACCAATCACATTCATATGCCGCGTACACACGATCACATTATGTAATGAAAAAAAACGAAGTTTTCTGTGAAGTAAAAAACGACGTTTTTGAAACTTCAATTTTCAAAGACGATGTTGCCTACGCACCATCGTTTTTCACAATGCTCTAGCAAAGCGAGGTTACGTTCACCACTCTTTTCCATTGAAGCTCTCTTCATAACTAGCTTCTGGGCATGCGCGGGTTGAAAAACGTTGTTTTAAACGACGTTTTTTGCTACACACGGTGACTTTTTGTGAAACAAAAAACGACGTTTTGAAAAACGACACAAAAAATTGAAGCATGCTTCAATTTTTTTTGTCGTTTTTCACAAGACATAAAACAACGTTTTCCCCCACACACGGTCATTTAAATTGACGTTTTTAAAAACGACGTTTTTTTTCATCACATAAAGTGATCGTGTGTACGCGGCAATGCAGTGAACAGTGCTATAAATATGCACTGATAACTGTATAAATGTGACTGGCAGGGAAGGGGTTAACCACTAGGGGGCAGGGGAGGGGTTAAATGTGTAGCCTAGTTTGTGTTCTAATTGTAGGGGGAGGGGGGTGACTGGGGGAGGTGACTGATTGTGTTCCTATGTACAAGGGACACAGATCGGTCTCCTCTCTCCCTGACAGGACGTGGAGCTCTGTGTTTACACACAGAGCTCCACGTCCCTGTTCAGTTACTGGGCAATCGCGGGTGCCCAGCGGCGATCGTTGCCGCCGGGCACACGGATCGTTATGCCAGCAAAACGGCGGGTGTGACGTCCTGTCAGAACAATGGAGTCTTCAAATGATGGCGGGCGGTGGACAAGTGGTTAGAGGAGCTGTAAAGGAAAAAAAATGTTTGCATAAATGAATGTCTGCAAGGTAGACAGACAGAATAGTGTAATGATTCTGTTAAACAACAAGTAAATACCTATTAAATTCCTTCATCTATATCACCTCCGGCGTTCTAGTTTCTGTTCTCTCATTCACTTCCTGGTTTGCGGCACTCGTTCATGTAAGAACTACATTTCCCAGTATGCATTGCGGCACGCCCAGTAATTCACACCTCCTTGAAGTCTCTAACACGTAGAGAGCGTCCTGCTGCACAGATGTAGTTCCCAGGAGGGGGCGAGCACGTCACTGACCACCGCAGTAAAGCCTCCCTTCACGGTGGTGAGTAACAATCAGACAAGCAGGAAGTGAACAGAACAGAGAAGAAATAGAGCAACTTCTGAGCAAAAACGAACAATGAGGAAGCGAAAAGAGGAATGTCTGCCGGTAAAGGATGCTTATTATAAAAAAAAATGTTTTATATCCTTTACAACCCCTTTAATGCATAGAATGCATTAAGGTGAAAAAACATTTACCTTTACAACCCCTTTAAGAGGTGATTTCTTCTTACTTTGTAGAGAGTTGGACAGCAAGTGCATGGAAAATGCCCTCCTGGGACAGCAGAAAAAACAGGGGTTTTCCATTTTCTACGCAATCCCAAAAAAAAAAGTTTTGGCTTTTGGATCCATTTTAGCTTTGCTTTTTATATAACACTTTATTTGTTGCGAAATTGTGTTACAAAACTTTATTGAAAAGATCCTGTTTTCTCTGAACAATTATATTTGCTCTACCGCCTTGCGCTAATCAGGATTGCACTGGAGGAATTTCTTGCGCCGTCATTAACGAGCCTTTGGAAGTTCTGACAGTTGTGCAGAACTCACTTTTTCCCCATGATGATGAGATTAGGGAGACGTTACTACTGTTACACATGTCAGGTTGTTGGGAATGTGAGGTTGACGCTGATTATTCCAGCGCTCCCCTCCAGAATTGAAGGCCGGTAATAGCTGCTCATCCCTATTGTTCTGGAATTAGAAGGGGGAACATTTGGCAATACGATTCTTGTAGAATTAGGGCTGGTTCTGTAATGAGGGTTTGTTCTTGGCTCGTTGCCTCTTCTCACAAAGTCATTAAATATTCATTTAGATCTTGGCATGGAGCCTTCTATTTATCAAAATCAGATTTTTTGTGTGTTTTGGTTCCTGCAGAAAAATAATGGGTCAGATACTATTTGTGTTCCACAATGTGTAGTAATCTTTCCTATTTACTTAATGATTGCTGTACATGTATGTATTGTTTTGTTTATTTTTAGCTCAAATTAAAATATTTAAAGTCCAATCTTGTTTTGGTAAGGTGAAAAATGTGATGTGTTGTGAAAGGATGTGCGCTGATGTGACTGCACTGATAGGCTGCACTGATGGCCACAGATGAAGCTGCAATTATGGGCACTGATGGGGCTGCACTGATGGGCACTAATGAGGCTGCACTGATGAGGCTGCGCTGATGGGCACTGATGAGGCTGCACGGATGGGTACTGATTAGGCGGCACTGATGAGGCTGCACTGATGGACACTGATAGGCTGCGCCGATGGGCACTGACAGGGGTGAACTGACAACTCATGGGGCCCCCGGGCAATAGAAGATTATGGGGCCCCCAGGCTTACAGATGGCCACCATGTCAGGAGGCAGTACAGAGGCGGGGCAGCTAAAATCTCGGGATTTTCACATCAAAAGCATGTAGGTTTTGGACATATCAGGGACAGATGTAAAAAAAAACAGATTTTTACATACTGTCCCTGGTTTTAATGAGCCTGGAAACCCTGGTGGGGCCGCCTAGTGGCGTGGGGTCATGACATCATGCACAGCTCTCTCTCTCACTCACAGGATTCATAAGAGGGCCAATGAGAGCTGCAAAGCTGGAGGCGTGCCTCTCTGTGTCTGTGTAAATCCAGTAAGTGAACAGACAGCAGCTTCAGCTGCCCACACTTAAAATGGCCGCAGCCAGACTCAGCTTCAGAATGGCAAATATGTTTTTATTACAAATTATGTAAGTTCCTCTTTAACTGCAGTGGAGAAAAGTTAAGTCAGGTAAAACAGCCCCCCATATACAGTGCGGAAAATAAGTATATGAACACCCTGCTATTTTGCAAGTTCTCCCACTTGGAAATCATGGAGGGGTCTGAAATTGTCATCGTAGGTGCATGTCCACTGTGAGAGACATAATCCCCAAAAAAAAATTCCAGAAATCACAATGTATGAATTTTTAACTATTTATTTGTATGATACAGCTGCAAAGAAGTATTTGAACACCTGTCTATCAGCTAGAATTCTGACCCTCAAAGACCTGTTAGTCTGCCGTTAAAATGTCCACCTCCACTCCATTTATTATCCTAAATTAGATGCACCTGTTTGAGGTCATTAGCTGCATAAGGACACCTGTCCACCCCATACAATCAGTAAGAATCCAACTACTAACATGGCCAAGACCAAAGAGCTGTCCAAAGACACTAGAGACAAAATTGTACACCTCCACAAGGCTGGAAAGGGCTACGGGGAAATTGCCAAGCAGCTTGGTGAAAAAAGGTCCACTGTTGGAGCAATCATTAGAAAATGGAAGAAGCTAAACATGACTGTCAATCTCCCTCTGACTGGGGCTCCATGCAAAATCTCACCTCGTGGGGTCTCAATGATCCTAAGAAAGGTGAGAAATCAGCCCAGGACTACACGGGAGGAGCTGGTCAATGACCTGAAAAGAGCTGGGACCACCGTTTCCAAGGTTACTGTTGGTAATACACTAAGACGTCATGGTTTGAAATCATGCATGGCACGGAAGGTTCCCCTGCTTAAACCAGCACATGTCAAGGCCCGTCTTAAGTTTGCCAATGACCATTTGAATGATCCAGAGGAGTCATGGGAGAAAGTCATGTGGTCAGATGAGACCAAAATAGAACTTTTTGGTCATAATTCCACTAACCGTGTTTGGAGGAAGAAGAATTATGAGTACCATCCCAAGAACACCATCCCTACTGTGAAGCATGGGGGTGGTAGCATCATGCTTTGGGGGTGTTTTTCTGCACATGGGACAGGGCGACTGCACTGTATTAAGGAGAGGATGACCGGGGCCATGTATTGGGAGATTTTGGGCAACAACCTCCTTCCCTCAGTTAGAGCTTTGAAGATGGGTCGAGGCTGGGTCTTCCAACATGACAATGACCCGAAGCACACAGCCAGGATAACCAAGGAGTGGCTCTGTAAGAAGCATATCAAGGTTCTGGCGTGGCCTAGCCAGTCTCCAGACCTAAACCCAATAGAGAATCTTTGGAGGGAGCTCAAACTCCGTGTTTCTCAGCGACAGCCCAGAAACCTGACTGATCTAGAGAAGATCTGTGTGGAGGAGTGGGCCAAAATCCCTCCTCCAGTGTGTGCAAACCTGGTGAAAAACTACAAGAAACGTTTGAGGCCGTGTACACACGGCAGGGAACCTCGACGGGCAGAACACATCGTTCCGCCCGTCGAGGTTCCCTGCCGGCCGTCGAAATCGGCGACCCGCCCGTCGGGAATGGCAACCAGCCATTCTTCCGGGCGGGCCGTCGAGCAAATAGAGAGCGTGCTCTCTATTTCTGCTCGACGGCTTCCCGACGGGAAGCTCGCCGAGAGTGTACACACGGCCGAGGTCCTCGCTGGAATGCAGCTTCCAGCGAGGTTCTCGCTGGTTTCCAGCGAGAACCTCGGTCGTGTGTACACGGCCTGACCTCTGTAATTGCAAACAAAGGCTACTGTACCAAATATTAACATTGATTTTCTCAGGTGTTCAAATACTTATTTGCAGCTGTATCATACAAATAAATAGTTAAAAAAATCATACATTGTGATTTCTGGATTTTTTTTTTGGATTATGTCTCTCACAGTGGACATGCACCTACGATGACAATTTCAGACCCCTCCATGATTTCCAGGTGGGAGAACTTGCAAAATAGCAGGGTGTTCAAATACTTATTTTCTGCACTGTATATATGTTTTTTATTAATGTGCTTTGCTGTTTGCCTGGAGTTAAAGGAGTTGTAAAGGAAAAAAAATGTTTGCCTAAAATGAATGTCTGCAAGGTAGACAGACAGAATAGTGTAATGATTCTGTTAAAAAACTAGTAAATACCTATTACATTCCTTCATCTATATCACCTCCGGCGTTCTAGTTTCTGTTCTCTCATTCACTTCCTGGTTTGCAGCGCTTGTTCATGTAAGAACTACATTTCCCAGTATGCATTGCGGCACGCCCAGTAATTCACACCTCCTTGAAGTCTCTAACACGTACATAGAGCATCCTGCCGCACAGTTGTAGTTCCCAGGAGGGGGCGAGCACGTCACTGACCCATACCTCTCAACATTTTTGTTGAGCGGGGGGGGGGGGGGGGTTGTGTGCCACGGATCGCACTTATAAAAAATGGTTTAGCGGGGGGGGGGGGGGCTGTATGCCGCGGGTCGGATCCAAGTTGGTTCAAACTACAACTACCAGAATGCACTACAGCCAGCCAATCAGCGGCCGCTGTGGCCAAATTAACCATTTACAGGAAAAAAAATTGCAGAAAAACGTGGGCCCCGAGTATGCAGCTTACGGGATTCTAAGAGCATTTCCGGGACAGCAGGAAAGCCCTCCCTTTGCGGGAAAATCCCGCCCATTCCGGGACGGTTGGGAAGTATGCTGACCACCGCAGTAAAGCCTCCCTTCACGGTGGTGAGTAACAATCAGACAAGCAGGAAGTGAACAGAACAGAGAAGAAATAGAGCAACTTCTGAGCAAAAAACGAACAATGAGGAAGTGAAAAGAGGAATGTCTGCAGGTAAAGGATGCTTTTTATGTAAAGAAAAATTCCTTAACAACCCCTTTAATTTTTAATGCTATAAGAGACAGATTTCCATCTTTTACCTAGGGCACCTGTCCAGCTGAGTTTATTTCCTTGTAAAGGAATTTGCTCGTTATCACCATCATGTTTGTGTCACCTGCCCCGAGCGATTTCCTTGTATCTCATAGAAACCGGTCGGCGGTAGAAAACACATGCTCGGTCGTCTCCGTTAACCTACACGTGACCTTTGTGAGCCCCGAGGTCACGGCGTGAATCTGAGCTCTGCGGACAGGAAATTCCCCTGAACAGCATAATGCAGGAATGTACGCCCAGGACAAAAGTAATATGTTCTAAACATCTGCACTTACTATCAAAGCCTGCCTAAGCTTAGATGGAAAGGAAGGAGATTATGGTCCTTCATTCCAACACAGGTTTATTTTTTAATACTTTTTGGAAAAAAAAATCAGCAGAAAACTGTGGAACAGCCTTCTGACATCTTCCAAGTGTTCAGCTGTATTCCTGTAATACAATATAACAGATGATACACAAAGCATTCCTACTCTGGGCAAAAAGTTTGTATAAACCTTAAAGCCCTGTACACACGATCGGTTTGTCTGAGGAAAACGGTCCGAAAAAATGTCATGTGTGGGCCCCATCGGTTTGTTTTCCATCGGTGAAAAAAAAAATAGAACACGTTTTAAAATGTTCCTATGGATAAAAAAACGATAGAAAAAAAAACATTGTTTATGTGGAAGTCCATCGGTCAAAAATCCATGCATGCTCAGAATCAAGTCGACGCATGCTCGGAAGCATTGAACTTCATTTTTCTCAGCACGTCGTAGTGTTTTACGTCACCGCGTTTGGACACGCTCGGATTTTTGACCCATGGTGTGTAGGCAAGACTGATGTAAGTCAGCTTTATCGGATGTCCGACAAAAAAAAATCCATCAGATTAGATTCCATCAGATATCCGATCATGTGTACAGGGCTTTACTCAATGTCATTTAAAGGGGTGTTCCAGCCGCAATTTTTTTTTTTAAAGTCAGCAGCTACTAACAGTGTAGCTGCTGACTTTAAATAGGGACACTTACCTTGTCCTACTTGCCTGCGCTGATGGCCCCCCCGATGCCGGTCCCACGATCGCTCCGGGTCCCGCGCCGCCATCCACACTATGGGAAACAGGCAGTGAAGCCGTACGGCTTCACTGCCCATTTCTTACTGCGCCTGCGTGAGTCTCACGCTGGCTTGTGAATGGGCGGCTGCTCTCTGAGAACACACACAGTTCCCAGAAAGCAGCGCGCCCCATTCACAAGCAGAAGAAGAAGAAAAGACACCGCGGTGTGGAAGAGGCAGATTACGGACTTCCGCATAGCAACAGGTATTTCGGGTGAGTATTTTTTTTTTTTTTTCACGTTTTTTTTATTTAATTTTTTTAAGCAAGATGAGCAATTGTTGTTTTCCTGGGTGGAACTCCGCTTTAATTTGCATTGTGTATAGTGCAAAGCCTTTAGAAATCATGTGGCCCTGTACAGCCTACCTACAGGCCCGTCGCTACAGGACAGGCAAAACAAACAATTGCTTGGCCTGGGGCCCCCAACTTCCCCTTCCCTGGCTGTAGCATGGCCGAGCTCCTCTTCCTTCCTCCTGGAATCCTGTCAGTCCAGCCGGGTACTGCACGTGGTACAGGAGATTCAATTTCCTGTTCCCGGCCGGACTCAAAGGAAGTGCACACTGAGTGCTCACTTCCTGTTAGTCCGGCCAGGAACTCAGGAAACTGAATCTTCTGTACCTCGCGGTACCCGGCCTGGCCTGGGCACTATCCTATAGGGGACCGGGGACCCATAATGATAGAACACCGGACTGACAGGAGGAAGAGGAGCTCGGTCATGCTACAGTGGCAGCCTACAGGGAAGAAGGGAGGTGAGAATAGAAAAACATAGGGACTAGGGAGGGGGGGGGGAGTAAGAACATGGGTGTAAAAAATTAGTGTAGCGCTAACGTAGGTTTTTCATGCAGGGGGGGTGCTTGGGGGCCCCCATTTTGCTTGGGGCCCCCAAAATCCTTCAAATGGCCCTGCCTACCTGACAGGGTCCCCCTACCTTGTCCTGCATGTGACTGTAGTAACGAGCAGTACCGATTAGGCAGCATTGCAACAAAAACTGCCTTTGTAGCGCTACCCCGGCAGGAACCGCTGGTAATTTTGGGTCCTCAGCTCTCTTTAGCTCTAGACGAGGCCTCATTTTAGCTGACACCACCAGAATACCTTGGCTGGGAATTGCCAGTGGACGTACAAAGATTGCACACGCTGCCCTTTAAGGAAAATAAGCAGACTGTGTTGGGAGATAAAAATTACAATATAACAAAGCAGATTGGTGCTTAATGCACATAAACATGACAAAAAGAAATACAATGCACTCAACAGAAGTACCTCTTACGGTCAAACCCAATGTATATTACGGTACTAAGGGAGTAAACAGTAGCTCTCTGAAAGAGAGGTTTCGCCTCAAGTGACCAAGAAGGATGAAGGGATGAGGCACGTCACTTGAGGGCTCTCAGACAAGGGGGCTGAAACTCAAGCTTAATAAAAGTAACCCAGTTTCGCCCTTTAGGAAACATAGTGACTTGAACAGTCTTTAAGGTGCGTTTCTGTTGGCAATGTTGGGGCCCTTTAAATGTTGGCGTGTAGAAAGGTGAAAATTACTCAAAGGGCAGGCATTCCACAGAGGTCTAGGGTAAAGTTAGGTATAGTAGTTATGTAGGCTCCTTGGTGCAGCCATACAAAAATTAATTTCAAAGGTAGTTGGGGGTATAAGTTCTAAAATATTAGGTAGCTGGGGGGAGCTGATGGAAGGCAAAGCAAAGTCAATATTTGAGATACTAATGGCTTTAGGTCCTGTATTTGGCTTTGATGGATATAGCAGAGATTGTGATAGGTCTCTTGTAGCATAGTGACAATAGATGGCAATGGCTCGTTATCAGGTTTAGGCTGAAGGGAGATTTAACAGTTAGATATAGCTATGAGGTGGGTTGGATATCCTCTAACGGATCTTTCTGCAGCAGTGTTTGAATGACAGCAAGTGGTCTGTATGGTGGGGGGCCCACTTAAGCAGAGGCACAACAATAGCAGCAGATGTGATGGCAGCTTGAACAGCTATACTGGTTTAGAGATGCCCATGATCCGATAAGCGTCCTGGTCCCGGTTGCCTTCAGGTGCTTATGGGCCTTGTAGTTGTGGGCTCAAGGCGGCTGTAGATATGGTCCTCCCTCAAGACTACATCTCCCAGGCTTTTCCAGGCACAGTTAGGCAAAACTAATTGGCACTGCCATCTTGTGGACAAATAAAGTTCTGCAACTCAGTAACATTGCCTAGTGTTACATTTTTTATTTTATGTTTAATGGATTTTCCTTCTCCTTCTCCTCCCTTCTCCTTCTTTCCATTCTTCTACCTCTCCTCCTTATCCTTTCCCTTCTTCTCCCCCTTCTCCTTCTCCTTTCCCTTCCCCTTCTCCTTCTTCTACTTCTCTTTCCCCTTCTTCTTCCTCTTCTTCTCCTTCTCCATCTTCTCCTTCCCTTTCCACTTCTTCTCCTTCTCATCCTTGTATCTCACCCTGTTATCCTGCAGTCAGTCCATCCATGGCACGTCCACCCATGTCCACGGCAGGGGACCTCCTCTTGTGGTGCTTTAGAGTCCCGGGTCTAGTAGGGGCTTTAGATATTCTCCTGATGAAGCGATGTACTAGTAGAGAAGCCCTTTGCGACCCATGTCCCATTGGGATTTTTCCCCCACCTGGGGATTCTTCTTTTGGTGATCTGCGTGGTCTGCCACTAAATGGTTTTAACTATGCACGAATATCATTGTCTTTTTTTGATTTTTTCTATATATGTGTATTTATACCTCACTTCATCTTCTTATCTGTACCATGATAGTCCAATTGCCTGCCTCCCCCCTGTTTTTCGGAGCTTTGATTTGGGGACAAATCTTCCGATTTTTCTACACTAAATTCTCTGGATGATGGTACGACCAATTTCATTATAGATTATCTATTTACTTCTTAAAGCGGGGGTTCCACGGGATATCATTTTTTTTTTTTTGCATTATTCCTCTAGTCATACCTTTACTACATCACAGCCCGGGTGTCCCACTCCTTTAGCCGGCGTCATCGCGGTAACGGAGCAAGCGATATTTTATAAAACAATCCGACAGACTTTTCCATATTAACTCCGGGCACTGTGAAGCCCACATGGTATTCTTCCGGGATACGGTGAATGCTGGCCTCCCAGCATTCACCGCTCGATCTCGCGCATGTGCAGTGTTGATGGCGAGCGTCGCCGTCAACACTACACTGTTGACATAACAACAGCTGGCGTAATAAGCTCACGCCCCATTGTGCAGGCTTCTACCTTTCCAAGGCCCGCTTGCCGCGTCACGTGACCGGCGAGATCTCGCGCGATTTGAGCAGAGCGCGTCTCCTGGGATTGTCAGGACTGAGTCCCAGGAGACATAGCGACGTCGGGGGAGAATAGAGATACACGCCCACTCCCCCGTGGTGGATTTTGATTGACAGGGAAGAAACGCAACCAGAAACGGGGTAAGGATAAAGAAAAAAAACAAAAAAAAACGTATTTGTTATTTTTAATGCCTTGCTGTTTTATTGCGATAAAGGGCCAGAATCAGGTAGATGAGAGCATCTTTGCTCCAGAGTAACGCTTCTCATTTACGTTACTCTGACGACCCTTTCAGCGCAAGTACTGTTATTCACATAGCAGTTGCGCGTAAACTTGCGATCATATGTAAATGATGGGCGGAGCCCAGCGCAGAGGCTTACGTTCAGCGCATCAACCACGGAGCATGCGCAGTGAGTGAGGCTCCACTCGCCCCCTTTGTGCGCATGCTCACAACTTCCGTCGGCACCACTTCACGGGAAACGTCAGCGCAATGCCTTCCGTTGGGCGTTTAAATGCGCCCGTAGAAGCGCCATTCCGGCACTAAAGTATATCCTGTTCCCCCTCCCCGCAGTGAAGTTACTTTTGTTCTGAGATGGCTGCTCCCGTTCCCCGCAAACACAGGAGAAAGCTGAACTCTAAAGGCCAGGAGCTGTCAGCCGTCATCTCGGCTATGGAGACCTATGATGTCTTCCTCCATGGCTGTAAAAGTTGACAGACAAGCATGGACAGAGGTGTTGTCCTGCAAGTGGGGGTGCTCAGCTAGCTCTTATCGTCGGTAACGCTGCTGTAGCTGCTCTCCTGCTGACCTGTGGCCATCTGGAGTAAAGATAAAGCAGCCTTTTGTAGAAATAACTTTGCGCCGGACGGACGAGATACGCGCGGCGCATGTAGCCAGGGTATGGTGCTAATCCGTTTGTGAATTGGGAAAAATCCCTCATTTGCATATTTGCAGGGGAAATCAATAGGCGCGACTGATGCGCCAAGCGAAATTAAGCGCTGACGATACTCTGGCGTCGGAACGTTCCGCCGGTCGCAAATGGCCCGTTATTGGGCGCATCTAGTTTGGTGGGTACGGGCACATAGAAACGACGGCGCATCTTCACAGTTACGCAGCGCATATCGAAATACTCCAGCGCAAGTGTTGCTGAATCTGGCCCAAAGTCGAAAATTAGGGTGAACCTCCGCTTTAAGGGGCTACTTTTTTCTTCTCATCCTACTTCTTCTCATTCTCCTTCTCATTCTTCTTTCTCATTGTCCTCCTCCTCCTTTTTTTTCCCCTTTTCTTTTTCCTTTTCCTTATTTTTTTTTTACTGTTTTGCGCCATTGTTTACGGGTACTCCTTTTTCTTGTTCCTCTCAAAGAATGCATCCAATGTTGGTGGTAGGCACTTTTCCAAAATTAGATATTTTTTTAACTGTGCTGGTAATGATTGCATGTTCTTTCCCCGTATCTTATCTCCTGCTTGTTCTTTCTTCAAATCTTATCTCTTTTGTGACCCTCCCATCCATTTCAGCTGTGGGCTGAAGACATCAGAATATTTATTGATATGTAACGGTCTTCATTATATCTGAGAATAACAAACTTCCATGTTGTGTTTTTGAAAGTGGTTTTCCCTATTAAGTAAAAAAAATCGATGCTGCCAAGATTTCTGTTAAAGCTGAATTCCAGGCAGATATAAAATACACACATGATTGCAGGCAGCTCTATATTTATGGATATATCATAATCAGAACTATGATATAAATACAAAAACCAACATGTAATCCAAGGTCAATAGTAGGGATACATAGCTGTCTTTTTTTGCCTTCACAGTCCTGTTGATGCTCCGTGGAATTTTGAGTTCCAATGAATGAGAATGTTCATTAAGTACACTATGCTTTCAGGGTCTATTTATACAATGAATGAATGAATCAATCAATCTATCTATCCATATCGAATAACTGTTAGTTCTTGAGCAGTAGCTAAATAGGGAGCCCCAAAAATTGGTTTTACCCAAGGGTCATTGTAATGGAACCCCGAATGGGACAGGGGTTAAAGCCGTTTAAGATATTCCATTCCAGAACCCAAGACAGCTATCAACACTCCACAGTCAGGCAAACAAACCCCAATAACGAGACACACAGCTCTGTTTGAGGTTCCACACGAATAGACTCTTTATTGAGAAAATCAGGCTCTTATATACAGTTAGGATCCTGCAGTAACTAAAATGAACAATGACCCAACTCCACCCACAGCATTACACAATGGTTCCTAAAGAGCTCCAATACACATCTTTTAGTAGACAGACATTCTGACTCCGGCTCTGATCTAATTTACATTAGCTAATTAACTAAAGCTGATGATTCATACACCTGACCTTTAGGCTGTCTGTTAACTCACAATACACATTATCATCAATAGACCTTTACACAATACAGGGTCAATTAGCACAAGCCACAATGACACAGTAGCAGACTTAATTACCACAATAGACAATAGAATGCAATCACAGCAAGCTTTATAGTACACTACAGCCAACATACAATATATATACAATATATACAATGTATACAGCATTAAATCTGACTAGCCCAGACCATAGTGGGGTTCTCATTCACCCTGTGCCCCTATTACAGACACAGGGTGATCTACACATAAGAGGCATCAGGGAGCTTCTGGGTCCCACGGGCCCTTCCGTTACAGTCGTTATATCAATCAGTGCGTGGATTGGTGCCCTGGTACTCTGGAGGCATGTATTAGGTTAAGAAACATGTCTAACCGCTTCCTCTCTTCGAAGCGGAATACCGGGGTTATGGTAGCAGTTAGGTAAGGTAAGACCAGACTGTGTGGACTGCAAAGAGAGAACCAAAAAGCATGTCAAGTGAATAGTAATTTATTAAGGAAAGTGAATATAAATAAACACAACACCAATAACAAACTGTACACAATAAACCCACAGCTAGACAGTGACCCAAAAACAGCAACAGACAAACAAGCGAGAACACTAGAAGGGGTATACCAGAATCATAAACGTTAGCCAGGCCAGGGTCATACACAGGGAATCAGCAGATGGGGGGAAGGGACAGAATAGAAGAAGGAGAAGGTGGACAGGATCAGAAAACAGAGCAGGGATGCCAGGTAACAGGAACACATGAGGAACAGGACCAGTGTAGGCTCGGGATCAGGATCGGTTACAAGCTCAGGATAAGGCACGGGTTCAGGATAACAATTTCGTAGGTCAGGAAACAAGGATGATACCAAGGCAACTTGTGTGTGTGTGTTGCCGGGTATGTATACACATCTCCTGCAATTAGGCTCAAGTGACGCCTGACCGCAGGAAATAATGTCGGCTCCACACTGCCAGAAAACACTCGCTGGTGGACACCGGTACTATGGCCCTTGGATCTAACAGTGCCACCATCAGGTGAAATCCTTTATTACAGATCATGGCTGTAAGAAGACACCCACTGGTGGACACCGGTACTGCGATCCACAGGACCAACAGCGCCACCAACGGATGAACCCTTTCCTGACAGGGGCCCATCTGGGAGTATGGTGCTTCCCCTTTAGGTATTGGTTGTCTTGGTTTCTTGGGAAGGCAGAAAATGTTCAGCTTAGAGCTGTTCTCGATGCGGTGGTTTGCAGCTGGGGATAGGGTTGGATTTTAGTCAAAACTTCAGGTTAGTGGATACGAAGGGACCCCTCTTAGAAGCCAACAGTTGTCATGTTATTCGTTGGGTATGGCTTGTTTTGTCTTGGTTATTTGTTTTATTGTTGTTTCATATTGGTTAGGTAAAGGGCTGCTGTGGGCAATTTAAATCCTAAAGCAGTCATTACATTTATTGGGGTTCAGCGGGGGAATAAAATTGAGGAATCCAGCAATGAAGCAGTCTTTTCTTCCTTTCAAAAGACTGCTGCTATATATTACATTTTGCTCATTTAGCAATGGAAGCCCTTGCATTTCTCTAGGTACAGGTTCTCTAATCACTTGCCCACTGCCGCACTACTATGTATGTCGACAGAATGGCACAGGCAGGCAGATTGGCGTACAGGTACGTCCCTTTAAATCTGTCGACTAGCGGGCGTGCCTCGCGAGTGCGGCCGCGGGTCCCAGGAACTCGATGTTCCCGGGAGGCCCACGATCGTGGTCGGCAAGGGCAGAACGGGGGAATGCCTTTGTAAACAAGGCATTCCCCTATTCTGCCTAGTGACACTGATGACCGTTCTAAAACGGTCATCAATGACGTGTCATGTGTATCCACGCCCCCTAACAGTAAGAATCATTCCCTAGGGAACACTTAACCCCTGCAGCACCACCTAGTGGTTAACCCCTTCACTGCCAGTGTCATTTTTACAGTAACAGTGCATTTTTATAGCACTTTTCGCTGTGAAAATGACAATGGTCCCAAATTGGTGTCAAAAGTGTCCGATGTGTCCGCCTTAATGTCGCAGTCACGATAAAAATTGCTGATCGCCGCCATAACTAGTAAATAAAAAATTATTAATAAAAATGCCATTAAAACAGTCTCCCATTTTGTAGACGCTATGGGCTAGATTCATGTACGAGTTACGCCGGCGTATCTCCAGATACGTCGTTTGCATACGCGTAAATCCGGCGTAACGTTACCCCTGCTAAATGAGGCGTACGTAATGTTAAGTATGGACGTTGGCCCGGCGTAGAATTTTCTGTAGTTTACCTCGTTTGCGTAAAACGTTTGCGAATAGGGCTTTGCGTAAGTTACGTTCACGTCGAAACCAATGAGTATTTGTGGCGTAATTTTGAGCATGCGCACTGGGATACGTCCACGGCAGTTCGTTCGGCGCGTCATTTACGTGGGGTCACTGTTAATTTCAATTCAACACGCCCCCTACATGTCTAATTTGAATTACGCGCACTTACGCCGGCAAATTTACGCTACACCGCCGCAACTTACGGAGCAAGTGCTTTGTGAATACAGCACTTGCCTGTAAAAGTTGCAGAGGCGTAGCGTAAATAGGATACGCTACGCCCGCACAAAGTTACGCTCTTCTACCTGAATCTAGCCCTATAACTTTTGTGCAAACCAATCAATAAACGCTTATTGCAATTTTTTTTTTACCAAAAATATGTAGAAGAATACGTATCGGCCTAAACCGAGGAAAATAAATGTTTTTTTTATATTTTTGGGGGATATTAATTATAGCAAAAAAGTAAAAAATATAGCTTTTTAAAAAAAAAAATTGGCTCTATTTTTGTTTATAGCACAACAAAAATTAAATCGCAGAGGTGATCAAATACCACCAAAAGAAAGCTCTATTTGTGGGGGAAAAAGGACATCAATTTTGTTTGGGAGCCACGTCACACGACCGCGCAATTTTCAGTTAAAGCAACGCAGTGCCGAATCGCAAAAAATGGCCTGGTCTTTAAACACCAAAATGAAGTAGTTAAGATGCGTCATTGCTCCCTGGCAGGGCGACTTGGGAGTGCGTGCCAAAATGAATATCGTGCCGGGAAATATTTTTCTCCTTAGTGGTGCTGGACTGCAAGATGCTCCATCTGCCATTAATCCTGCCAGTCTCTGATCGCCTGACCGCTGCATTATCAGACATGTAAACACAATAGCGATCTCATGGGGACAAAAACTGCCCGGAGCGCCTTACGGAGTCCAGACTTCTTTTATCAGCAGCCCTGTAATTTATATAAAAGTCATCTGAGCTCCTTCTGTTTTTTTCAGACACCTCAGAAAATGGCATAGAAGATAAAGACAAAGGGCCAGATTCTCAAAAGAATTAAATCCTAAATGCAATAATATGCCGGCCGCTAGGTGGCGTTTACGTCGATTTCTGCGCCGAATATGCAAATGAGTCGATACGCCGATTCCCGAAAGTTTTTGCGCCGCGTCGACGTAGTTTACGTAGTTTGCGTACGCGTAAGGTTACCCCTGCTAGAAGGAGGGGTAACCTTGCGTAGTTCCGGCGTAAGCCATGTTAAGTATGGGCGTCGGGACAGCGTTGTGTTTTTCCATCGTTTGCGTAACTCTTTGCGAATAGGCCTATATGTTAATTACGTTGCCGTCGTAATCGCTGTATTTGCGGTGTACGATGGAGCATGCGCAGTGGCCTATGTTTAAGGCCGGCGCATGCGCAGTTCGTTCGGCACGGGGCCGCGCTTAATTTAAATACAGCACGCCCCCCTCCTTCCCTATTTCAATTACGCAGCCTTACGCCGTCCCCTTTACGCTACGCCGACGCAAATTTACGGAGCAAGTGCTTTGAGAATACAGCACTTGCCCGTAAAAACTGCGTAGGCGTAGCGTAAATGGGATACGCTACGCTATGCCGCAAAGATCTTGTTTGTGCTCCAAAGAATTGTATTAGAACCAGGTGAATACAGCTAATAGATACTGCTGACAGTCCTTCAGATTCACTATTTTATGCACAAATCCTTCACAATGTGACATAACGTACGCTTGTAAACAAGATATATAGAAAATCATAGGCGTGCGCACCCGGTGTGCCTGGGGTAGGGTTGCCACCTGTCCGGGATTCACCCGGACAGTTCCAGATTTGATTTACTGTATAACACGCACAGGCGTATACCACCACCATAACTTTAAGAGGGAATTTTCAGGAAAATAAATTCCACAGCCCCCTGCGTATAACACGCAGGCACAGTTTACCCTCTATTTTCAGGGTAAAAAAATGTATGTTATACGCCAATAAATACAGTATGTGTCAGGGTTTCAGTCCACCTGAAACCCGGACACATTTTTCAGACAGTAATGTGGCTCAGAACAGGTCTTGACAGAAGGGTGAGTGGGCACTATGTACGCCTCATTACTATTTTCTTTGGAGTGCCCAAAGGTGTCACAGATCTGTTACAATTCTATAGTGTATACTAAATCAAACAAAAAAAAATAATTACTGTGCACCGCTTAAGTGTTCGGGTTTGGCTTGATGAAAAGTTGGCAACCCTAGCCTGGGCACACCTAATCACCCTGTGTAGGGCAGATGCTCCCTGTTTAGACCCCCTGATATTTTTTCGCCAAAGCCTCTTAATAATGGGGCTTTAAAAAAAAATAGCAAAAAAATATCTAATTAAAATAAAATAATAAAAATAAAAACTACTGACAGCATCTGCTGTTTTATGGACACCCATCTCTTCCCTACTGACACTGTCCATTGTTCTACTGACACTGTCAGTATATGCGTTTGAGGGTTGGGGTGCACATCCTAATGCAATAGGCTGTGCACACTTATGCAGAAAATGATCAAACACATCAATACAAGAGCAAAAGCTGAATTATAGTATATATATATTTTCTAACACCATAGAGAATAAAATGGCGGTTGTTGCAATACTTTATGTCACACCGTATTTGCGCAGCGGTCTTACAAGCGCACTTTTTGGGGAAAAAATTTACTTTTTTGAATTAAAAAGTAGGACAACAGTAAAGTTAGTCCAATTTTTTATTATTTTTATACATCGTGAAAGATAATGTTAGACCGAGTAAATTGATACCCAACAGGTCACGCTTCAAAGTTGTGCCCGCTCGTGGAATGGCGACAAACTTTTACCCTTGAAAATCTCCATAGGTTGCATCTTTTGAGTTACAGAGGAGGTCTAGGGCTAGAATTATTGCTCTCGTTCTAACAATCGCGGTGGTACCTCACATGTGTGGTTTGAACACCATTTTCATATGCAGGCATAGGTGTGCGCAGCCTATTGCATTAGGGTGTGCACCCCAAAGCTCAAACACACATGCGTGTGTGTATAAATATATAAGGTGGTAGGGCAATGGACAGCATCGGTAGAGCAGTGACAAGGTCAGTAGGGCAGAGGTTGGTGTGAGTAGTTTATTTTTTTTTATTTTTTTATTATTATATTTTTAAAATTGCATAATTGTTTATACAATAATTTTTATTGTTTTTTTTTTTTTTTTTACAATTTTCTCCATTGGGAGCTTTGGTGAAATGTTAGGGGTCTAAACAGGCCCCTGATGTCTTACTTTTGAGATAACGAAAGGGACTGGGGACATAGATTACCCAGTCCCTTTCTCTGTAGCCAAGCAGCAGGGGGATTCTGACCAGCACAGGGGGATTAGGGTGTGCCCAGGCACACCTGGCACACCCTGTGCCCACGCCTATGTATGCAGGCGCTACCCACTTACAGTACGCAGTTTTTTTCCTTATTTATTTTAATTGAAATTTTTTATTTTGTCACTGTTTTAAAAAAAAACAAAAACATTTTGGGTCACTTTTATTCTTATTACAAGGAATGTAAACATCCCTTGTAATAGAAAAACTTGACCGGTCCTCTTAAATATGATATCTGGGGTCAAGAAGACCTCACATCTCATATTTACACTAAAATGCAATATATAACAATAACAATTTTATGTCATTTAAAAAAATGTAAATAAAAAATTCCCTTTAAGAGCATTGAATGGAAGTGACGTTTTGACGTTGCTCCCGCCCTGCAATAATATGGAGACGGGTGGGGGCCATCTTCCCCTCACTCATCTCCATGTCAGCCCAGGGACAGGACCTGATTGCCTCTGCCGCTGCCGACAGCTCCGGTAAGTGGCGGAGGGCACCGAAAAGCGTCAGGTGAGGGACCCTCTTCCGCCGCCGATAAATGTGATCTTGCGGCAAATCCGCCACAGAGACCGCTTTTATCTGAAAGCAGACCGCCCGCTCTTGTAGATGATAACAGGGTTATGGTAGCTAGCATACCATAAAGACGGTGTTCCTCTTCAAAGTAGCGACGGATAACGACGACGGGTGGATTTGCCCCCTTAATGATCAGGCTATTTTTTGCTGTACAGCACTGCGTCGCATTAACGGACAATAGCGCGGTCGTGCGATGATATACCCAAACAAAATATACATCTTTTTTTTCCCCCACAAATAGAGCGTCAAATTGGTGGTATTTGATCACCTCTGCGGTTTTTATTTTTTGCTCTATAAACAAAAAAAAAGAGCGACAATTTTGAAAAAAAAAATATATTTTTTTGCTACAATATCCAATAAAAAAAAAAAAAAAAAGAATTTCTTCATCAGTTTAAGGCCAATATGTATTCTTTTGCATATTTTTGGAAAAATCCCAATAAGCGTATATTGATTTTTTTGCATAAAAGTTATAGGGCCAGATTCTCAGCGGCGCTACGATGGAGTATCTCAGATACCCCGTCGTATCGCCGTTTTTTTTGGCTCGTATCTATGCGAGTGATGCTTAGCATCACTTTGGCATAGATACGCTTGAACATCCGACAAGTGTAATACCATCACACTTGCGGATCGGAGTTGTAATGACAACTCCGGCCACTAGGTGGCCTTTACGTTGTTTTCTCATTTGCCTATGCAAATGAGGCTACTACGCCGATTCCCGATCGCTTTTACGCCGCCCCGTCGTCGCGTACGTCGTTTTCGTTCGCGTAAGGTTACCCCTGCTGCTATGAGGAGTAACCTTACGAAGTACCGTCGGATGCCATGTTAAGTATGGCGTCGGGTCAGCGTCGGCTTTTTCCGTCGCTTACTAGTGTTGCTCGCGAATATTCGCATTGCGAATATTCGCTACGAATATTGCATATTCGAGTATTCGCGAATAACACGAATATCGCGGCGAATATTCGCTATTTCGAATATTCAAATTTTTTCAATTTTTTTTTTAGAACAGATCACATCCTAGAGATCCCCATCGACGTCTAAAAGCATTGCTGGTATGATTAGAGACCCTGGGCCGAGTAGCTGCAGCGCTCATTTTATATTGCCGAAAAATCGCAATGCGATTATTCGGCAATAGCGATATCGCGCGATTATTTTATATTGTAATATATCACGAATATTCTGAGCCAATCAGAGTGCTCCATTCCGCATTTCTCGAAATTTCGCAATTATTTTGTATTGTAATATATCACGAATATTCTGAGCCAATCAGAGTGCTCCATTCCGCATTTCTCGAATATTCGCAATTATTTTATATTGTAATATATCACGAATATTCTGAGCCAATCAGAGTGCTCCATTCCGCATTTCTCGAATATTCGCAATTATTGTGTATTGTAATATATCACGAATATTCTGAGCCAATCAGAGTGCTCCTTTCCGCATTTCTCGAAATTTCGCATTCGCAATTCGCAATTCGCATTCGCATTCGCAATAGCGAAAAATTCGCAATAGCGAAAATTCGCAATATTTTCATTTCCAAAAAATATCACGAATATTCGTATTTAGCGAATATATCTCGAATATTCGACTATATATTCGAGATATATCGCGAAATCGAATATGGCATATTCTGCTCAACACTATCGCTTACGTCGTTTTACTAACTCGTTCGCGAATAGGGCATTGTGTAGTGACGATCACGTCGTTTTGACGTCGGTTTCAACGACGCTTTCCGACGTGATCTGGAGCATGCGCACTGGGCTTTTTCCCCGGCCGCGCATGCGCAGTTCGTTCGACGCGGGGGCGCGCTTAAATTAAATACAAGCCTCCCCATTTGAATTACGCGGGCTTACGCTGGGCCATTTTCGCTACGCCAACGCAAACTACGGAGCAAACGCTTAGGGAATACGGCACTTGCTCTAGTACGATGCGGCGGCGTAGTGTAAATGGCTTACGCTACCCTGGCGAATTTCTTAGAGAATCTGGCCCAAAGCGTCTACAAAATAGGGAATAGATTTATGCCATTATTATTTTTTTAACTTGTAATGGCGGTGATCTGCAATTTTTACTAGGACTGCGACATTGCGGCGGACAGTTCAGACACTTTTTTAGGACCTTTTACATTTATACAGCGATCGGTGCTATAAAAATGCACTGATTGGCAGGGAACGGGTTAACACTGAGGGGGAGACTGACTGGAGGAGGAGAGAGATCGCTGTTCCTAAACAGTATCACTACCTACACCCTAACAGCTCCAACTCACACACAATATGGCTGCTATGAGCTCCCCTTTTAAAAAAAAGAGTGCTAGGTTGTCCACTTTTTCAAATTATTGGCTCTTGTGACTCATCCAACCAGGCAGAAGTGCTATTCACTGCAGTATAGGTTGTTCGTTATTTTTGGCGGCAAGCCAGAGGACAGTCGACATCTACACATTTCGGGCCAGATTCAGGAAGCATTAACGCCGGTGTATCTCCAGATACGCCGCCTTAATTTCAAATGTGCGCCGTCGCATCTTTGCGCCGATTCACAAAGTGAGATACGCTAAAAAATATGGCTTCAGCCGTCCGACGTAACTTGCCTACGACGGTGTACCGTGGGCGCATAGTTACGCTGGACGCATTCGGCGTTCCCAATATAAATATGCAAATGAGTAAGATACGCCGATTCAGGAACGTAGATGCGCCCGGCCGCTTCATATACGCGCTTTGCGTAAGGCTTACGTCCGGCGTAAAGTTACCCCTGCTATATGAGGCGTAACGAATGCAAAGGTATGGGCCAGGGAACGACGCCGTAGAATTTTACATTGTTTACGCCGTTTACGTAGTACGTGAATAGGGCTGGGCGTAGGTTACGTTCACACATCGTAGGCATTGCGCACTGACGTCACTTAGGGAGTATATGCAACGTAATTCTGAGCATGCGCACGCATGCCCAGTTCGGCTGGCCATTCATTAGCATGGGGTCACGATTAATTTAAATACATGCCGCCCACCTCCTTCCTACTTTGAATTAGGCGGGCTTACGCCGGCCACTTTACGCTGTTGCGGCAGCGTAGAGTAAAAAAGATACGCTACGCTCGCACAAAGATGTGCCCGGGTACGTGAATCTGGCCCTTCATGGTGATTGCATTAAGGTGTCAGTGATATCCAGGCCCGGACTGGGACAAAAAATAGGCCTGGACATTTTAGACTGAGCAGTCCGGGGGGTGGGGCGAGGCGGCGGTGCGAGGCGGCGGTTTATGATGGGATGTGGGGTTGCAGCACCTTGTACCTCAGGACCCCTTTACACCCGATCCACGTCTTCTGGGGTCCCTCGGCAGCTGTCTTTGGTCCTCCCCGCAAGAACTCCACACATTTATGCGAGCGACCTCGCATGGTGTGGAGTCCCGTGATACAGCGAGCGGCTATAGCCGCTCGCTGTATCACTCGGCCCCGCCCCCCTGGGATGTGATAATGTGATTGACAGCAGCACCAGCCAATGGCTGCCCTGCTGCAATCCATCCACTCTAGCCAATCAACGGCCAGGCTGAGCGGCAAAGAGGATGTCGGGGGCCGAGCACGGACTTTCAAGGGGCCAGGTAAGTATAGCGGGGGGGCGTTATTGTCTGATGCAAACTTTTACCTTTACAACCCCTTTAACCACTTAAGACCCGGACCAATACGCTGGCAAATGACCCAAGGGGTTTTTGCGATTCGGCACTGCGTCGCTTTAACAGACAATTGCACGGTCGTGCGACGTGGCTCCCAAACAAAATTTGCGTCCTTTTTTTCCCACAAATAGAGCTTTCTTTTGGTGGTATTTGATCACCTCTGCGGTTTTTATTTTTTGCGCTATAAACAAAAATAGAGCGACAATTTAAAAAAAAATGCAATATTTTTTACTTTTTGCTATAATAAATATCCCCCAAAAATATATAAAAAAACATTTTTTTTCCTCAGTTTAGGCCGATACGTATTCTTCTACATATTTTTGGTAAAAAAAAATCGCAATAAGCGTTTATCGGTTGGTTTTCGCAAAATGTATAGCGTTTACAAAATAAGGGATAGTTTTATTGCATTTTTATTAATTATTTTTTTTTTACTACTAATAGCGGCGATCAGCGATTTTTTTCGTGACTGCGACAATATGGCGGACACTTCGGACAATTTTGACACATTTTTGGGACAATTGTCATTTTCACAGCAAAAAATGCATTTAAATTGCATTGTTTACTGTGGAAATGACAGTTGCAGTTTGGGAGTTAACCACAGGTGGCGCTGTAGGGAATGTGTGCCCTAATGTGTGTGTTTACAACTGTAGGGGGGTGTGGCTGTAGGTGTGACGTCATCGATCGCGTCCCCCTATTACAGGGATGACGCGATCGATGCTCCGGCCACAGAGAAGCACGGGGAAGCCGTGTGTACACACGGCTCTCCCCGTTCTTCCGCTCCAGGGACGGATCGCCGCACTGCAGCGGCGATCGGGTCCGCGAATCCCGCGGTCCCGGTCCTGGAGCTTCGGACCGGGTCGCGGGTGCGCGCCCGCGACCCACGGCTGGGTACTAAAACCAACGTATATATACGTTGATGTGCCCAGCCGTGCCATTCTGCCGACGTAAATGTGCAGTAGGCGGTCCTTAAGTGGTTAATAGGAACATGTTGGATCCTCAACAACATCTGCTGGTTGTGACTGGCGAATCGTACTGCGCTATATCCGGAACAAGAAGTGTTTGGCTTTGACCGTCACCAGTTGGGTGCGGTGGATAGACGCAGAAGAGCTCCCCATGTTATACATTTATTACCTTTTTGGCTTCGGAGTGAAGCATGTGTCAAGTTCTCTGTGCAAACTCTGTTCAGGGAACACAGCCCAAAATACAGCTAAGGCCGTCCAGATGTTCTGGAAAAGTCAGCTAGTAATATTCATGAGCTGTGTTCCAGATGGATGTACTGGGATACACTGCCGATACACTATTCACTGACACTTTATTTAAATTCAGTTTGTTCTATTAGAAGGCTTCAGAGAATAACATAGAAAAAACTGACTAATCGCCATACCAACACAAGCAATGTTGGTGCAGCAGCAGTGTTGCCAACCTACCAGATTAAAATTTACTGACACGACACCCAGAATTTACTGGCACAGCCATGTTTTTACTGTCATTTCTAAAATTTTACAAAATTACAGTTGTGCAAATTGTGCAAAGTGCAAATTTCAATATTTAGGCTACAAATAAGTACAATATGCAAATGTGATTTAAGGTAGATATTAAAGGGGTTGTAAAGGTACAATTATTTTTCCCTAAATAGCTTCCTTTACCTTAGTGCAGTCCTTCTTCACTTACCTCATCCTTCCATCTTGCTTTTAAATGTCCTTATTTCTTCTGAGAAATCCTCACTTCCTGTTCTTCTGTCTGTAACTCCACACAGTAATGCGAGGCTTTCTCCCTGGTGTGGAGTGTCGTGCTCGCCCCCTCCCTTGGACTACAGGAGAGTTAGGACACCCACTAACACACAGCTCCTTTCTCTATCTGCAACGTAGCGAGCGTCCTGACTCTCCTGCTCGCTCCCTCCCCCCCGCCTTGTGTCTGGATTGCTGTTGAACCTTGAACGCCTTGCTCCTCCCCAGGGCTGGACTGGGACAAAAATTTGGCCCTGGACTTCATCCAGACTGGCCCACTTTGACAGGTCTCTTTCATGGCGGCCGGACGACTCCCGCACCCCCCCCCTTCACTAGCCACTAGCTGTTCTACTTTATTAGAGTAGAACGGCTGGTACTGGTACTCTATAGGCAGTACCAGTGGGGAAGCTAGAAATTATTTCACCCGGGGCAAAGAATCAGTTTGGTGCCCCCCCTTATGGGACAAGATTAGGCAGAAGTGAGAAACTCCCAGGCCATAGCTGTTGAGTCAGCTGTCTGTCCCCTCCCCCATTCTCCTCTGTCTTCCCCCCTGCTCCTCTGGTCCTCCCTCTGCTTCTTTGTTCCCCCCAGATGAGCACTGCGGGGAGGGAGAGGAGGTGAGCGCTGCAGGAAGGGAGAGACAGGAGTGGATGGGGCGGCGGTCTGCTGTCACTGAAGCCGGCCCACTGACCCATTGGCCCACCGGGAAACTCCCTGTAGTCCCAATGGCCAGTCCATCCCTGCTCCTCCCATAAACTTCCTAATTAAGCCTTGTCTCAGCACTTCCTCTTTGCCAGGTTATTATGCCTTTTCAGACAGTGCCTTGCTCTTGTCTTCCCTGCTGCCGTCTGTATTTTGCTACCACTCGTGATCCACCCTTGGCTTGTTCCTTGACTACTCTACTGCCTGATCCCAACCTGCAACTACTCGTTACTGACCTTTTGGCTTGTTTACTGACCATGCTGCTGTTTGATCCTTCTCTGCTCATCCGCTACTGGACCTGGCTTGCTCACACCCTTGTGGGACAAACCTGAGGGACGTGACCTGGTACTAGCACGCAGCTATATCCATCTCCACCATCAGGAGCTCTGGTGAACACAGTCTAGTACTTAGATTTCGCACCGCAGGTGATCCTGTGTCATCTGCCAAGAGTGACCGCATGTGCACCTATCCTGCTGGTCGTAGGGTGACCACATTTCCAAACTACCATTCAGGGACACCCTCCCTTCCTACAAATCAGCTTGTGCTGTAACAAATCACAGCACAGTGATTGGACACAAGAGGCGGGATTTGTGATTTCTCCAATCACAAGCAGGGGGCGGGGATTGTGCTCCTCCAGTCATTCCCGGCCAGGACAAGTACTGTCAGTGAGTAAAGCGGTGATGTGGCGGCCTTTTTTGGGGGCATCAGATTGGCCTGGGGGGTGGCTGTGTAGTTTCATTCCGGGACACTGTATTGTCCTGAAATTAATGTGCCCGGGACAGACCTGCAAAATGCGGGACTGTCCCGGGCAATCCGGGACACGTGGTCACCCTAGCTGGTCGGTGGTAGTCCTGCAACTGCTATAGCAACTGGTCTTCAAGTTTCACCCCTGATTGTGACAGTGCCTTTAAATTATCTTGTTTCTTGCACACAAAACATTCACGTTTTTCTTGTTGCATGTTCCTGTTTTCATTCCTATTTTTCGTCTTTAACCACTTCCCGCCCGGCCAATAGCCGATTTACGGCAGGGAAGTGGTTATGAAATCGTGACTAGACGTTCTCAAACGTCTAGCACGATTTCATGCCGCACGCGCCCGTGCGGGCGCGCAGCGCGGCGATCGGTGATGCGGGGTGTCAGTCAGACACCCTGCACCTCCGATCTCGGTAACGAGTCTCCGGCGGAGCCTCGTTACCACGTGATCAGCCGTGTCCAATCACGGCTGATCACGATGTAAACAGGAAGAGCCGCCGACGGCTCTTCCTCACTCGCGTCTGACAGACGCATGTAGAGGAGAGCCGATCAGCGGCTCTCCTGACAGGGGGGGTTCGCGCTGATTGTTTATCAGCGCAGCCCCCCCTCGGATCGCCACACTAGACCACCAGGGTAATAAAAAAAAATACAAAAAAAAAATACAAATAAAATGACAAAAAAAAAAAAAAAAAAATGACAAAAAAAAAAAATGACAAAAAAAAAAAGGGGGGCAGTAAAAAAAAATGATGCCAATCAGTGCCCACACATGGGCACTGATTGGCAACATTGATCCATCAGTGCCACCCCTCAGTGATCATCAGTGCCACCCCAGTGTCTGTCAGTGCCACCCCACAGTGCCAATCCATGCCCAGTGCCCACCTATCAGTGCCCACCTGTGCCACCTATCAGTGCCCACCTGTGCCACCTATCAGTGCCCACCTGTGCCGCCTATCAGTGCCCACCTGTGCCGCCTATCAGTGCCCACCTGTGCCGCCTATGAGTGCCCACCTGTGCCGCCTATGAGTGCCCACCTGTGCCGCCTATGAGTGCCCACCTGTGCCGCCTATGAGTGCCCAGTGCTGCCTATGAGTGCCCATCAGTGCCGCCCATGAGTGCCCATCAGTGCCGCCCATGAGTGCCCATCAGTGCCCAATACCAGCGCCGCCTATCAGTGCCCATCAGTGCTACCTAATCGGTGCCCATCAGAACTACCTCATCGGTGCCCATCAGTGCCACCTCATCGGTGCCCATCAGTGCCACCATATCAGTGCCCATAATTGAAAGAGAAAACATACTCATTTACAAAAAAATTAACAGAAAAAAATAAAAACTTTATTTTTTTTTCAAAATCTTCGCTCTATTTTTAGTTGTTGCACAAAAAAAAAAAAACGCAGAGGTGATCAAATACCACCAAAAGAAAGCTCTATTTGTGGGGAAAAAAGGACGCCAATTTTGTTTGGGTGCAGTGTAGCATGACCGCGCAATTGTCATTCAAATTGCGACAGTGCTGAAAGCTGAAAATTGGCTTGGGCGGGAAGGTGCGTAAGTGCCTGGTATGGAAGTGGTTAAGGCACACTCTGTGACAGAAGAACAGTCACTGTAATGGTCACCACCGTTTACGATCTTCCATCAACCCGAGACAGCTTATCCGACACACCGACAAACCAGCAGACATGATCTATTCCCCCAGAATTAAGACGAGACACGCTCCGTTCTCTCTGGTTTCAAATGTATGAACGCTTTAAAGGATCACTAAAGGAATTTTTTTTTTTAGCTAAATAGCTTCCTTTACCTTACTGCAGTACTGGTTTCATGTCCTTATTGTTCGTTTTTGCTTTGAAGTTGCTGTAATCCTGCTCTGTTCTCCACACTTCCTGCTTGTCCGTTTCCTTATAACCACAGTGCTGGGAGCTTTCTCACGGTGGTCTGAGCTGTCATTACTGTGTGTCTAAAACTTCCCAGAACCAATCAGATTCATTTTAAAAACAAAACACTGCTCTGGATTTGTTTGTTTTTGTTCTGTGTGTCTATTTCTACTTCACAGAAACATGAAGCCAGTTCAAAAGTGAAACTAACCTGCAGGCACATTATATGATTGATTTTTATCTATTTATCTATTTAATAATTTTGAAAAGGAATCAGTTAACTTTTATGTCTCTATACCCTGTAAACAGTCATTTCAGCAAAAAATGTTTTTTCCTTTAATGACCCATTAATGGTACACTTAGCTTTCTTATATACAGTACAGCATGTTAAAGTTAATCACAGGAACAATGAACTCTCCACCCACACATCACACCATGGGGGGCTTCAATCACATTCCTTTAGATAATGACATCCAGTTGAGTTAATTACTAATTGTAACAGAATACATTATCCAGACAGCGTGGCTCCGCATATAGCTTGACGAGTTCCCCTAAACATAATTGACTTAATCAGTTACAATAGATACAACGCAGTATTGGCATCATACACTACTAGACAATGTAATGTCTTTCAGGAGCCAGCCTCACTTAACACCTCAACAGCCTTACACAATGGACAATGGAATATCTTAGGAGTCTAATGACCTGGTTTGGGTCAACATTAACCAACACCTGTAATATCTCAAGATATCCTGCAATATGAACTATCAGTAATGTCCCATCTCATGTAATTTATAATTAATATTTCTCAGTCACCCTATGGCCCTATTGGACATACGGTGACCCTAGACATAAGAGTCCTTGGTGACGCCGGCACAGGAGCACCCCGCATCCCTCAAAAAATCTCTGGGTGCCACGGGTCTTCCCAATACAGTCACTATTAAAACTATTAATTCTTTCTGTTTTATGCTTATATTCATCTACAAGCTTGCGCTTAACATATTCCAATGTCAATTCATTATCTGGATGTGCATGAAGTGCTATGACAAGCATTTCATAACTTTCTGGTAAGCCACTGAGTAATAGTGCTGCAATATGAAAATCTTTTTTTGTTTTCATTATACCTTTCAGGCTTTCAAGCGTTTCCAAGGTGTACCCTATGTAATCCTGCATACCCTGGCCTTTCGTCAACTAATTCAAATTTCAAATTTCTAAATCCAAATTTCTGAAGATAGCCACGTTCCTTATATTTTATTTTTTCTACTCTAGTATAATCTTTTTGAATCGATTCTATGCTATTCTATTCTTTTACTTTCAATTCTATTCCATTCTTTTTTGTTCTATTCTATTATTTTCTTTTATTTTTTATTCTATTCTGTTTTATTATATTCCATTCTGTTCTTTTCTATTCTATTTTTTTGTGCTATTCTATTCTTCTCTGTCCTATTCTCTAAAGCAGCCTTATTTTCAGTTCAAATATATTCTTTCATTTTCTTTTCTGTTCTATTACCGTATTTATCGGTATATACCGCACACTTTTTAAAATCAGGGCAAAATCGTGGGTGCGCAATATACGCCGATACTCGCTTCCCGCGCTGTGTTTGAACACCAAACGCCGCCACCGACATATACCGAGCACAGTACATTTGGGTACACTCGGCCAGGCTCCACTTGATGTTAACATACATGTGCTTGCCATACGCTGTTTTTTTATATGGGGTGTTTATTGGGGTGACAGGGGTGCTTTAAAAAAATATATTATTTTTATTTATTATATATCATTCTTTTTTTTTTACACTTTTTTTTATTTTTTTTACTTTATTGCTATTACAAGTGACAAACCCACTTATGTGATAGCAAAGGCAAGTGACAGGTACTCTTTATGGAGACATACACTGCTTGCCATTAAAATACATTTAATGAGGTATTGATGAATACAGAGTTGCATTTTTCTATTTTTACATTTCACTTTTCCTTTTTTTCTGAAGTAACTTTTTTTTTACTGCAGGGGTGGGGAATCATTCCATCCGGCCCCCCCGTGCCGCTGAGTGTGTGTCCGCGGAGCTGTCAGAAGGAGCCGATGTTTACCTTGTAGTTCCGGCTCCTTCTGACAGTGTGAGTCACAGGCAGAGTGCATTCAATATCACTCCGCCTGTGAGAGAAGGCGCCGTACAGATGAAGCAGCGGCTTTCTCTCTACTACAGCCGCTGCTTTCTCTGTACGGCGCCTTCTCTCACAGGCGGAGTGCATTTGATATCACTCCTCCTGTGCGTGCTGGGATCAATAAATTTCCACAGTGACGCCGCAGGCCGCAGCCCGCCCACGGAGCCCAGGCCCCAGAAGAACCACAGAGCCCAGCAGCCCCACAAAGCCCATAAGCACCACAGAGCTCAGCAGCCCCACAGAGCCCAGCCCCACAGAGCCCAGCAGCACCACAGAGCCCAATAGCACCACAGAGCCCAGCAGCACCACAGAGCCAGTACCACAGAACCCAGCAACACAGAGTCCAGCACCACAGAGCTCAGCACCACAGAGCCAGTACCACAGAGCTCAGCACCACAGAGCTCAGCACCACAGAGCCCAGCAGCACCACAGAGCTCAGCACCACAGAGCTCGTACCACAGAACCCAGCAACACAGAGTCAGTACCACAGAGCTCAGCACCACAGAGCTCAGCACCACAGAGCCAGCACCACAGAGCCCAGCAACACAGAGCCCAGCAACACAGAGCCCAGCACCACAGAGCTCAGCACCACAGAGCTCAGCACCACAGAGCCAGTACCACAGAGCTCAGCACCACAGAGCTCAGCACCACAGAGCCAGCACCACAGAGCCCAGCAACACAGAGCCCAGCACCACAGAGCCCAGCACCACAGAGCCCAGCACCACAGAGCCCAGCACCACAGAGCCCAGCACCACAGAGCCCAGCACCACAGAGCTCAGCACCACAGAGCCCAGCACCACAGAGCTCAGCACCACAGAGCCCAGCACCACAGAGCCCAGCACCACAGAGCTCAGCACCACAGAGCCCAGCACCACAGAGCTCAGCACCACAGAGCCCAGCACCACAGAGCCCAGCACCACAGAGCCAGTACCACAGAGCCCAGCACCACAGAGCCCAGCACCACAGAGCCAGTACCACAGAGCCCAGCACCACAGAGCTCAGCACGACAGAGCTCAGCACCACAGAGTCCAGCACCACAGAGCCCAGCACCACAGAGCCAGTACCACAGAGCCCAGCACCACAGAGCCCAGCACCACAGAGCCAGCACCACAGAGCCCAGCACCACAAAGCCAGTACCACAGAGCCCAGCACCACAGAGCTCAGCACCACAGAGCCCAGCACCACAGAGCTCAGCACCACAGAGCCAGCACCACAGAGTCCAGCACCACAGAGTCCAGCACCACAGAGTCCAGCACCACAGAGCCCAGCACCACAGAGCCCAGCACCACAGAGCTCAGCACCACAGAGCCAGTACCACAGAGCCAGCACCACAGAGCTCAGCACCACAGAGCCAGTACCACAGAGCCCTGCACCACAGAACCCAGCACCACAAAGCCAGCACCACAGAGGCCAGCACCACTGGAACCAGGGATTGAGGTGAGGGATTGCATTGTGCTTTTTGGGGGTGAGGGACTGCAGATTGTGTTTTGGGGATTGGGGGAATCGCATTGTGGGGATTGTGTTTTTGTATCTACCATGACACAAAAAAGTATACGTCAGGCATGCATTTTTTGACCAAATGTTTGACCAAATATAACAGGCTAATTTTTAAGTTGATCATTTTGTACGGCCCCCGAATGATGTTACAAAAATCCAAATGGCCCTTGGCAGAAAAAAGGTTCCCCACCCCTGTTTTACTGCCTTGTCTATTAAATGGAAAGGTGCTGCTGTCGCCTGGACCCCGTTCTTTGTTGGGAGAAGCCCCAGTGAATGGGCTGTCTGAGTCCCGCAGCCTCTATAAAGCATCTGAGGACATTCATCTCGTGTGATTCTCTGCAATAAAGATGATTCACATGACCTTTCCTGAACGCCTGTGATCTGGATTATTATCGCTTATGTAAAAAGTCTGTTGTGTGGTGACTTAAAGGACAACTACCCACCCGCCACAACAATCAAAAGTCATGATATGCATGAGCTCCAAAAAACAAGAACTGCAATGCATGGATAGAGGAAAACCTTGAGCTTGTAAAAGTAGAGAAGCCTTTGGCTGCCGGACCCACGCCAACACAAAGTGGAGTTTCTGTAGAGTTATTAGTCCTGTGAATATAAAACTGCATGTACATTTCTGCTGTGCAAATGCCAACAAAATCAAATGATACTAGGCTATTCTCTCTCCAGGTCGGATATCCTTCATTCATAGGAATAGTGTGAATGATATAGGAAGATACTGCACTATGGCCACTAGATGGAGCTAATAATTATATTGAATCCCTCCTGCAGTGCTATTGTGTTTTTCTGTCTGGGAGCCTTCCCTGTTGGCAGAACACACTGAAGCGGCGTACACACGACCGAGGTTCTCGCTGGAAACCAGCGAGAACCTCGCTGGAAGCTGCATTCCAGCGAGGACCTCGGCCGTGTGTACGCTTTTGGCTCGCCCCGCCCGTCGGGAATCCCGTCGAGCGAAAAGAGAGCACGCTCTCTTTTTGCTCGACGGCCCGCCTGGATGAATGGCTGGTTGCCATTCCCGATGGGCGGGTCGCCGATTTCGACGGCCGGCAGAGAACCTTGACGGGCGGAACGATGTGTTCTGCCCGTCGAGGTTCTCTGCCGTGTGTACACGGCCTGAAGGGAGATCTATTAAATGGGAGCACTCAGAATCTGGTGCAGCTGTGCATAGTAACCAATCAGCTTCTAACGTCAGCTTGTTATAAATAATAAAACCAAGAAGCTGATTGGTTACTACACATGTGCAATTTGTTTCATTCCGAATTAGTTCTTTAACCTGTTCCCTACCGAGTCATTGTAAAATGACATCGGCGGGAACCCTCCGTCTCTCAGACTGGACATCATATGACGTCCTAGCCTTCTCGGGCGGCTAGCCTCTGCCGCATTGCTCGGGACCCAGTGCGTGTGGCCGGCAGCCGCAATGTCCACCAGGCACCCGCGTTTGCCCGCAATCACGGCAGGACCATGCGGTGAGGAGACTGATGTGTGTTCCCAGTACAGAGGAACACACATCAATCTCTTCCCCTTGTGAGTCCCCCTCCCCCCTACACTTAGAACACACTTTAGGGAACACATTAACCCCTTCCTCGCCCCCTAGTGTTAACCCTTTCCCTGCCAGTCACATTTACACAGTAATCAGTGCAGTTTTAGAGCAATAATTGCTGTGTAAATGTGAATGGTCCCGAAAACGCGTCAAAAGTGTCCGATGTGTCCGCCGCAATGTCACGGTCATTATTTTTGGTAATAAAAATCGCAATAAGCGTTTATCGATTGGTTTGTGAAAAAGTTATAGCGTTTACAAAATAGGGGGATAGATTTATGTCATTTTTATTAATAATTTTTTTTTTTACTAGTAATGGTGGCGATCAGCGATTTTTTTTATCATGGCTGGGACATTATGGCGGACACATCGAATACTTTTGATGCCGTTTTGGGACCATTGGCATTTATACAGCGATCAGTGCTATAACAATGCACTGTATACTGTGTAAATTACACTGGCAGGGAAGGGGTTAAACACTAGGGGGCGAGGAAGGGGTTTAAGTGTGTCCTAGGGAGTGATTCTAAATGTGTGGGGGCTGGGTTACATGTGACAGGACATTGATCACTGCTCCTGATGACAGGGAGCAGTAGATCAGTGAGAAAAATAAAAATAAACCACGCTAATGACCAATAAACACAAAATGCATTAAATAATATGTGGACCACACCGATGAATTAATGTGATATATGTTTAGTTTGCATTTCACGTGCACCTTTTACTTTATTTGATTTGATGCACAGCATCATATATTGATTAGCGCAATTTACCTCACTTTTTTTCATCAGTAGATCAGTGTCCTGTCACAAGGCAGAACAGGAAAATGCCTTGTTTACACGGAAATCTCCTTGTTCTGCCGCTCTGTGACGCAATCGCGGGACACAGACATAACGAATGCCGTATCTAAACGAATAGAATGTAACAAATTGATAAAAATAAATAACAATAATAATTAAGGTTGTCCCGATACCACTTTTTTAGGACCGAGTACAAATACCGATACTTTTTTTCATGTACTCGCCGATACCGAATACCGATACTTTTTTTAAATGTCATGTGACAGTTTTCAAACCACAATACAGACTAAGGATATTTTCTTTAGAATTATGAAGAACTCTAACTCAAGACATTATAAAAGAATAAAAATGAGTAAAAATGAATAAAAAAAAATTATTTTCTTGTCACGCAGTAGTAAAAAACTCAAAGAATTTTCACAGAACATGTTGATAAATACAAAAAAGTATTCTATTTAGGTATCGGGAGCATTTGCGCGAGTACAAGTACTCCCGCAAATACTTGGTATCGGTCCCGACAACCCTAATAATAATAATTAAATAAAACATATTATTATTATTTATTATTAAAGGGGTGTTCCAGCCCAAATTGTGTTTATTAAAAGTCAGCAGCTACAAAAAGTGTAGCTGCTGGCTTTTAATAAACACTCACTTACCTGCTCCTGCGTTCCAGCGACGCGCCGACCGGGGCTCCGCTCCTCTCCCCCCTCCCCAGCCGGCGTCCCCATCTCGACTGTGGGCCTTCGGCTTCACGGCCGGGCACCCACTGCGCATGCGCGATCCGCACTGCGCATGCGCGCGCGGCGTGGCTCGCCGCTGATTGGAGAGGCGAACGCATGGGACCTGTCATGTGTCCCATGTGATCGCCTACAGGGAGGGGCTGGTGTAGGCGATTAAGGCTTAATCGCCTAACCAGCCCCTCCGCGGAAGCAGGAAGTGGGACAGGAAGTCCCACTCCTACTGAAGCCCCCACTCCCCCCCCAAAAAAATTACATGCCATGTAAGGGGGAGGGGAGGGGAGGGGATTAAGCAAAAGTGATTTATTTAGATGCAACATTTGTTATTTCGGATAATTATTAATTTCAGATAAATTTGTATTCCTAACAGCCAAATTTTCTGTATTTCCTAAAATCCTAACTTGGTTTGCGAGTGTTGTCTCGCAAAATGAGCAGGATTCAGGCCAAAGCGGTTTGCAGTACCGCATTTGGCCTGAGGTGGGGCGCGTCGGACTTGAGCAGAAATGCTCGGAAAGACACAGAAATTCTCCGTTCCTGAGCCTTTCAGGTCAGCCGAGCTGTCCCCGGGCCTTCCGGCCATTTCCGAGGATCTCCGGCGCCCCCCACCTATGGCCGCATGCCATTTTAGTCAATGCGGAACAAATTATTTTAGTTTTAAATTGACTGAAATGGGGAAACTCGCTTTGATATGCAAGTACTTTGGATTACGATCATGCTCGTATTCCAAGGTTTTACTATATTTATGGGCTGCTTTGATTGAAGATTGGCAAACCAGGTAAAACTGCGGATGTGGGACCAGGAAGATCCCGGTTCAAATACACCCAGGCACAAGACAATTGATTTCAGTAGAGCTAAAAGAAGTAAATGTACCTAGTCTATCTAACAGTGGCGGTGCGTCCATAGGGACACCGGAGCGCCGCCCCCCTCTGGATCGCTCACAGCCAGTAAAATATACAGTATGCCCGGACATTGAGCGCCGGTCAGCTGAATAGCGTCAGCCCTGAGGCTGTAGTCGGCTTCCTGAAGCTTATCCTCGGGACGTACTGGCCGTGCGTTCCGAGGATAAGACTGACAGGCGTCTCAGCCAATCAGGTAATCTGATTCTGGTAATCAGTAACCTGATTGGCTGAAGCGTCATCGAGGGCGGGACAAGGGACATCGAGGGACGGTAGAAGCCAGAAAGGTAAGTGCCAGGAGGGTACTGGGCACGGTGGCTACAAGTGGGGGCACAGTGGCGACAAGTGGGGGCACAGTGGCGACAAGTGGGGGCAGAGTGGAGACAATTGGGGGCACAGTGGCTACAAGTGGGGGCACAGTGGCTACAAGTGGGGGCACAGTGGCTACAAGTGGGGGCAGAGTGGCGACAATTGGGGGCAGAGTGGCGACAATTGGGGGCACAGTGGCTACAATTGGGGGCACAGTGGCGACAATTGGGGGCACAGTGGCGACAATTGGGGGCACAGTGGCTGTGTTTGATGGCATAGTGGTGACAATTGATGGCATGACACAGTGGCGACAATTGATTGCACAGTGGCTGTGTTTGATGGCATGGCACAGTGACTGCATTTGATGGCATGGCACAGTGGCTGTGTTTTGATGGCATGGCACAGTGGCTGCGTTTTGATGGCATGGCACAGTGGCTGCGTTTTGATGACATGGCACAGTGGCTGCGTTTTTATGGCACGGTGGCTGTGTTTTGATGGCACGATGGCTATGTTTTGATGGCATGGCACAGTGGCTGCGTTTGATGGCACAGTGACTGCATTTGATGGCATGGCACGGTGGTGACAATTGATGGCACAGTGGTTGTGTTTGATGGCATGGCACAGTGACTGTGTTTGATGGCATGGCACAGTGGTGACAATTGATGGCACAGTGGCTGCGTTTGATGGCATGGCACAGTGGCTGCGTTTGATAGGTACAGTGAGGCTGCAATTGTTTTTTTTTGGGCCCCCCCCAAAAATTTGGATCACCAGCTGCCACTGCTAGCTAGAAACCTAACTAGGAGGGTGCTACAGATCTGAGCCGGGACAAGGAGTGGGTGTGAGGGGTGGCTGCCCTGGGTGCAGCTGTTTACAGTAGGGATGGGCAGGGTCCCTGGGAAAAGTAATGCAGTGAGGCCAGGGGCGGACTGACCATTGGGTCTCTCAGGCATTGCCCGATGGCCCCATGTCTCTAGGGGGCCCCATCAGGGTTGCCAGGCTCAATAAAACCAGGGACAGTATGTAAAAATCTGTCCCTGATATGTCCGAAACCGTCATGCTTTTGATTTTAGCTGCCCTGCCTCTGCACTGCCTCCTGGCGTGGTGGCCATCTGTAAGCCCCGGGGGGGGGGGGGCCATAATCTTCTATTGTCCGGGGGGCCCAATGAGTTGTCAGTCCACCCCTGAGTGAGGCCCTTACCAGCCTGCCCCAATTTACGCACCTACTTCCAAGAAAAAGTATAAATAGTTGATAGAATTAAACATATATTTATTAGTACATTCAATAAAATAGATTTTAGACAATTAAACATGCCATAAGTGAAAGACTAATCAACACAAAGGGCACAGTACAGAGGGGAAGGCAGAAGGGTGCAATACTGGGATCAGGAGGGCACAGTACAGGGGGGAAGGCAGAAGGGCACAGTACTGGGATCACGAGGGCACAGCACTGGGATCAGGAGGACACAGTACAGTGGGAAGGCAGAAGGGCATAGTACTGGGATCAGAAAGGCACATTACAGGGTGGAAGGCAGAAGGATGCAATACTGGGATCAGGAGGGCACAGTACTGGGATCAGAAGGGCACAGTACAGGGGGAAAGGCAGAAGGATGCAATACTGGGATCAGGAGGGCACAGTACTGGGATCAGAAGGGCACAGTACAGGGGGAAAGGCAGAAGGGCGCAATACTGGGATCAGGAGGGCACAGTACAGGGGGTAAAGGCAGAAGGGCACAGTACTGGGATCAGAAGGGCACAGTACAGGGGGGGAGGAAGAAGGGCACAGTACTGGGATCAGGAGGGCAAAGTACAGGGGGAGGCAGAAGGGCACAGTACTGGGATCAGGAGGGCACAGTACAGGTTCCTCAAAGCTGCACAGAACACGGCCATCCTGGGACAGCTTAATAAAAAGTGTGAATGTCCCATCAAATCCGGGACAGTTTGCAAGTATGATGTAATGCAAAATTTTCATGGGGCCCCCCCATGTACCTTGGGCCCCTGGGCCGCTTTTCTTCTGTTACAAGGCTGGACAGTTGAGTTTGGCACCTTTGCCCTGGGCACTGGATGACCTTGTCCAGCTCTATAGTTGAATTGCGCCAAGGACTTCAGACCCTGAGGGAGTTGATATATCACATGATGGAGAATTAAGGGTCAAATTCCAAGTTTTCGAATCACTTCCCGGCCCACTGACAATGGTGACTAAGGCGAATCTTTCAAAATGGGACACAGATAGCAATAAAAAATCTAACCTTTCACCAACCAATGCAAAACTATAGAAAAAAGTTTGGACTTTAGATAAACTTTAAGGCCAGGAAGCCTTCCTAGGCTTTGGTATGGTTTAGCTCTATGTGCCCGTGGGGGTTTATCTTGGCTTTTAATGTCATTGTGTTTTTCTGCCCTTGTTGAAGAAACGGTGGAGGAATAATTCTGAAGTTTTGTGATCTGTTCTCATTTGGAAAGGTTACCTTGTTCTTATTACAGAAATATCTATTTTTATCAGTGAAATGGCACTTTGGAAAATGTTACTGAATGTCTAATTGTTGCACCGTGGGTCCTTAGCAGTCAGGTCCTTGTGGAAGTCCAGATATTTGACATTTATGTCACTTTGTTGTGGCTCACATTCTTCCGGGACGTTTTTTTTTTTTTTGCACATAAGCAGCTGGAAAAGTTACAGATTGAAATTCAAGGAATAAAATCTCACTAAACTGGTGGTTCTCAAGCTGATTGAGACCAGGGCCTGGTAAATGCTTCTAAAACCTTCCATGCCCTCAGTAAATTAGTAAAAAAAGTTTATACTCACACATTAAACGTAGGGGAATACAAAATACGTATTGAGATTGGTTGGTTGGCACTGTGGGTATTTTTGGGGGCACCGTGAAGGGCTGGGAGGCACCATGAGAGGTTGGCTGCTTCTGTTGGGACTGAGTGCTCTTAGGGGGCCTGGGGTCACTATGAAAGGTTGGATAGTTATAAAAGCCACTATGGGAGGTTGGGTGACATTTAGGGAGCGGAGATTCACTGTGGGAAGGGGGAGTTCTATCTAGAGGTTGTTAGAGGACTCACCAGCAGACTTGGTGGCCCCGTTGGGGGTGAGGTGTCTAGAGGGAGCTGGGGGCAACTGTATGGGATCTTTGATAGGGTTGCCACCTGTCCATGATTGACCCGGACAGTACGGGTCTTGAATCATGTGCCCGGGTTTTGTACTGCTTGACGCCCGGGCACATTACTCAGCGCAGACTAGGGCTGGACCATCTGGGCAGGGGGAATATTAGAACACCTGCCACTGTGGAGACAGCAGAAAAGGCATGTCTTCTAAATACACAGTGCCTGTAGTGTGTGTTGAAAATCCAAAGTTCCTTTATCCCCCCCCCCCCTCCAGTGTCCTGCAGGCAGAGTCTCTCTGATCTCTGACTGAACCCCCCCCAATCACCAGTGCGGTGTAGTGAGAGAGTCGGGGGGCGGAGCTCACTGTAACTTCTGTGGGCTGGCTGCGGCTCACACTGCACGCAGGGAGAGGTGAGCGGTGTTTTGTGACAAGTTTCCATGGATGGGAAGTTGTAAACTTTCAGGAGGATTTTTTTTTACTGATGCATTGAAGGGTTAAGCTGACATTAGAATCGGAGGAGATAGTGAGTGTGTGTGGGGGGAGGGGAGTCTGCAGCCCGATCACAGCTGACAGTCTATCTCCCAAACCTAAACACTTGTCCATACAAACATCCCCAAATCCTCAGTGCAGATAATGTGACCATCATTAATTACCATTCATGTAACCCTGTGTGTGTGTGTGGTGTGATTGTACAGAGTGACTCAGTGCTTGGATAACACAGGGATACATGAATGGTCATCCATTAACTTCACATCATCCAGGTATACAGAGTGCTGGGATCTGCATTACAGTATATATGTACTTCTTATACCACATAGTTTTCATTGAGCAGTATTGTATATAGTAGTGGATGAGGTTTTTTTTTTCATTATAGACATCGCTATCTGACCACTTCTCAGCCCCCAACTCCCCCCCCCCACCTTAAATCACCCCCCCCCATACCACTTCATAGACACCACTCAGAGCTGCTTCCTACCCCCCAGTTGAGAGACATCATTCCATGGTCACTTACCTTCCCTTCTCTATCCAACATCGCTCCCTGATAACCTCATAGACACTGCAAGAAATCCCTCCCTATAATGCCCCCTCATACCCTCCACACTCCTCTCCTGTAATTACTGCCCCATCATACTTGCCACAGTCCTCTCCTGTACATACTTCCTTCATCATACCCTCCACACTCTTCTTCTGTACATACTGCCCCCATCATACCCACCACAGTCCTCTCCTGTACATACTGCCCCCATCATACCCACCACAGTCCTCTCCTGTACATACTTCCTTCATCATACCCTCCACACTCCTCTCCTGTACATACTGCCCCCATCATACCCTCCATACTCCTCTCCTGTACATACTGCCCCCATCATACCCTCCATACTCCTCTCCTGTACATACTGCCCCCATCATACCCACCACAGTCCTCTCCTGTACATACTGCCCCCATCATACCCACCACAGTCCTCTCCTGTACATACTTCCTTCATCATACCCTCCACACTCCTCTCCTGTACATACTGCCCCCATCATACCCTCCATACTCCTCTCCTGTACATACTGCCCCCATCATACCCTCCATACTCCTCTCCTGTACATACTGCCCCCATCATACCCACCACAGTCCTCTCCTGTACATACTGCCCCCATCATACCCACCACAGTCCTCTCCTGTACATACAACCCCCATCCTGTCCACCACAGTCCTCTCCTGTACATACTGCCCCATCATACCCTCCACGCTCTTCTCCTGTACATACTGCCCCATCATACCCTCCATGCCCTTCTCCTGTACATACTGCCCCCATCATACCCTCCACGACCTTCTCCTGTACATACTTCCCCCATCATACCCTCCACGCCCTTCTCCTGTACATACTGCCCCCATCATACCCTCCATACTCCTCTCCTGTACATACTGCCCCCATCATACCCTCCATACTCCTCTCCTGTACATACTGCCCCCATCATACCCACCACAGTCCTCTCCTGTACATACTGCCCCCATCATACCCACCACAGTCCTCTCCTGTACATACTTCCTTCATCATACCCTCCACACTCCTCTCCTGTACATACTGCCCCCATCATACCCTCCATACTCCTCTCCTGTACATACTGCCCCCATCATACCCTCCATACTCCTCTCCTGTACATACTGCCCCCATCATACCCACCACAGTCCTCTCCTGTACATACTGCCCCCATCATACCCACCACAGTCCTCTCCTGTACATACAACCCCCATCCTGTCCACCACAGTCCTCTCCTGTACATACTGCCCCATCATACCCTCCACGCTCTTCTCCTGTACATACTGCCCCATCATACCCTCCATGCCCTTCTCCTGTACATACTGCCCCCATCATACCCTCCACGACCTTCTCCTGTACATACTTCCCCCATTATACCCTCCACGCCCTTCTCCTGTACATACTGCCCCCATCATACCCTCCACGCCCTTCTCCTGTACATACTGCCCCCATTATGCCCTTCTCCTGTACATACTGCCCCCATCATACCCGCCACGACCTTCTCCTGTACATACTGCCCTCATCATACCCTCCACGCTCTTCTCATGTACATACTGCCCCATCACCCCCTCCGTACTCCTCTTCTGTAAGTACTGCCCCCATCATACCCTCCGCACACCTCTCCTGCAGATTCAGATATAAAGGTAAACTCAGATGAAGAAGGGGGACTATATTGACTCTTATGTAAAGGGGAACTCCTGTAATTAACTCCATATGATTAGAAATTAAATTTAATCACAAAATTGCTGTGCATTGCTTTGTACAGAGGTAATACATGTACTACAAAAAAATTAAAAATTGGCGTGCGCTGCTGAAGTGTTCGGGTTTGGCTTGATGAAAAGGTGGCAACCCTATCTTTGAAGGAGGCTGGAGGTCTCTCTAGAAGGCTGGAGACTTTGCGGGAGCTAAAAGGCACTATGAAATTCTATGCATTAAGGTGAATGCCCCCGTTTTACTTACCTGAGCCCCGAATTTCCTTTGTCGTGTCCCCGCCGTCCTTTTCTCCACGGTGTCCCTGCTTTGTTTGGATAGATTGATAGCAGCACAGCCATTGGCTCCTGCTGCTGTCAATCAAATCCAATGATGCCGGCGCCCGAGTCATACACTCTGCGTCTATGGATGCTGTGTGTATGGCTCAGGAGCGTGCCAGTAAGGTAACCCCCTTGGGAGAGAGCTTCCCAGAGGGGGTTATCTAATGCGGGAAGGAGCTGCGAGAGCTACCAGAAGAGGAGGATCGGAGCCACTCTTTGCACGAGCTGAACAGTGGAGGTACTGTAGTATGACATGTTTGTTATTTTTTTTTGTAAACAAAGCTTTAGTAACACTTTAAGGGTGGGGTTAAGGGCTGAGTTGGGGGCCCCCCCCAATAGGTAGGCTGTACGGGGCCCCATGATTTTTAACAGAGGCCTCGGTTGTATGAACTGAATGGAGACTTCCCCTTCCTGAAACAAAATCGAGTGGGGCTAAGCGCTGCTCAGCCATTCATAGGAAGCTTTGTATTTTTATAATTGAATACCAGACTTTCTGTGAGTCAGAGAAGGAGACCGATGATGTCACAAACTCCACCTCAGCCAATCAGAGGAGGCCTGTATGTAGCTGATGTTCCATACAGTTTATACAGCGCTGACAGCGGGAGCATTCATTAGAAAAGGAAATAGATCATTTCGGCCAGCTTGGCCCGAACAACTATTTAGAAATAAAAGAAAAGATGGAGTTCAGCTTTACAGCGAAAGCATCTGTATAGGCAAAATCCATGAAATTTTTTTTTTCTGTAAAACATGGCAGAGTGCCCGGAGGTTTCATTGTGAGTTTATGGCCCATGGCGGGTTAGCGATATTTGAGTTCACGTGTGAGAAGGAGAAGGTCAGGAGGCTATCGCGGCCTGTAGTAGTAGATAAGGATCCTTAATTGACTTTTTCTGAACTCCATTGTGGCTGAGCTGTGTAAGCGGCAGCAGATCCTCGCAGTGGGGGCTTTGTAAGAAAACTTCCTATGTACCGAGCAATCCCAATCCATTTGTTATTATTGGACAAACAATGTGGCACCCAACTGTGAGCTACTGTACTCATTCAGAGGGAGGAAGTCGTTTTCTATGCACGCTTACATAATTAGGTAGACTTCGTCCCTGGGAATAAACACGCGTAGAATAAGGCCATAACCAGAGCTACAGTTTGTAAAAAAAATATTAAAGCCGGTCTCACGTTAGCCATACACATGAGGCCTCATACACGTGACCATTTTCCTCGACAGAATCCATCAAGAAACTTGGTGGCAGAGCTTTGTTGCCAAGAAAAACGGTCGTGTGAATGTTTTTCATCGAGAAAACTGGCATGAAACTCGATGAGAAAAAAAGAGAACAAGTTCTCTTTTTCCCCTTCGGGAGTCTCAATTTCCTCATTGTGTTCCTCGTCGGGCTGGTTTTTCGACAAGAAACGCGTTTGTGTGTATGCTTAGAAACCCACGCATGCTCAGAATAAAGTATGAGACGGGAGCGCGCCTTCGGTAAAAGTAGCGCACGTAATGGAGATAGCACATTTGTCACGCTGTAACAGACTGAAAAGCGCGAATCGTCTTTCACCAAACTATTACTAACACGCAGTAATATGAGACTAGCAAAAGCGGCCCCAAGGGTTGTGCCAGTGGAATCGAACTTCCCCATTATAGTGCCGTCGTACGTGTTGTACGTCACCACGTTTGAGAACGACGAGATTTTGTCTTGACAGTGTGTATGCAAGGAAAGCTTGACAAGATTCTCGACAAGCCTGACAAGGAACTCGTTGAGGAAAACGATGTGCCTTTTATGACGAGTTCCTCGGTCGTGTGTACAAGGCCTCACACTGAACAATTTGCTTCAGATTTTACTACATTGTGCAAAGGCCGTAACTGAGGGTCAATCTCTCCAACGGATAGTGGTAAAAGCCCAACAGGGTGTGCAGGAAAGTTAGTGTTGATGGAGGAATTCACCTGCAGAGCTATTGTGTTCTCCCAGCAGGGGGAGCCCTCCCTGCAGGGAGTACAGACGGTGGGTATTAAACAGGAAGTAAACCCTGATGGGTGTTACTTCCTCTTTGTTTCACTGCAAAGGTAAACATAATGGGCTACTTTTGCATAGTAGCCCATTATGTGACAATTACCTGCAGGAGAAGCCCCCGATGTCGCTGTCTTCCTCGCGAGTAGCGAGCGTCCATTTTTTACCCCTCTTCTTTCCGGGGCCACGAACTCCGGCTCTGTGAGTAGCCGGAGTTGCGTGACGTGACGTCGCGTGCCGTCACTCCTGCGCATTCGCACAGGAGCCTCCACTCACGACATGACCTCAGTTAGAAACAGCACAGTGTGCCCTTTCTAACTCCGGCGCATGTGCAGAACAAATTGCCATACGGCGATTTGCAAATATCTCCTAGACTGTGCAGGTCTGGGAAATATTTCAAGCACCTACAGGTAAGGCCCCGTACACACGACCGAGCTTCTCGGCAGAATCCAGCGAGAAGCTCGCTGGGAGACATACTCTGCCGAGGTTCTCGATCGTGTGTACACTTCCGACGAGCGTCCCGTCGGGATGCTCGTCGAGCCAAAAAAGAGAGCACGCTCTCTTTTTCATTGTTGTTCAATGAGGACTTTGGCTCGACGAGCTTTTCCGACCGCTCATCGGGAACCTCGTCGGGCGGAACGATGGGTTTAGCCCAACGAGGTTCTCGGACGTGTGTACGTGGCCTAAACCTTAATCTAGGCTTACCTGTAGGCTAAAGTGGTTGTAAAGGGTTTACAACCACTTTAAAGCGGAGGTTCACCCTAGAACAACTCTGTCCCATCCCATCCAGCATACTGGCGTCAGCGTCAGTATGCTGTTTTTTTTTTTTTTTTTTATCGCGGGTGAATGGTGCGGCTTTGTCGCGTCACGCCTTCCGAAAATAGCCGAACTAGGACTCGGCTCTTCCCGGCGCTATACGGCGCCTGCGCACAGACCTAGGAGCTGACTGCGCAGGCGCCGTATATAGCCGAGTCCTATTTCGGCTTTTTTCGGAGGGCGTGACGCGCCATAGCTATAGGACTCGCTATATACGGCGCCTGCGCAGTCAGCTCCTAGGTCTATGCGCAGGCGCCATATAGCGCCGGGAAGAGCCGAGTCCTAGTTCAGCTATTTTCGGAAGGCGTGACGCGACATAGCCGCGCCATTCACCCGCGGTGGGGAGAAAATAAAATTATTCATTAAACAGTAAGTAGAGCGATTAAAAAAAAAAAAAACACAGCATATTGGCGCTAACGCCAGTATGCTGGATGGGATGGGACAGAGTTGTTTTAGGGTGAACCTCCGCTTTAATAATTGTATAGAAAAATCCAACATGCTGCTTGTATCCATCAATTACAGTAACTTGGGTACAATCAGCTTGCCCATACATGGTTTGAATCTCATCCAGTACCTACTAGACATGTGCACTGCCGAAAAATGTGTTCGTTTTAGTTTAGTTCGATATTTTTTTTCGTTATTTGGGTCATTCGTTATTATTGCAATTCGTAAATAACTAACTAACTGTTAATAACTAACTATTACATTTTAGGTATTGGAATTTTTTTAATTTTTCGGGTCATTCGCTAGGATCGAAATTTGTATATTTCGAATAAATTCGTAACTTCAGAAAAATTAGAATTTGTTATGTTCCATTCGTTTAGATGTTGTATTTGTAAATGATCACATTTGGAAATTCGAAGATTTCAAAATTCGTAATTTCAAAAAATTGTCAATTCGAAAATTTGTCAATGTGAAAATCCGAAAACTCAAAAATCCAAAATGATAACTAACTAATAATAAGGATAGGATAGGAGTTGCCTATCTATAAAATGTCCATGTCATTACTAGCTAATAATAACTTAACTACTACTATTAAATTATATGTATTGTAATTTCCTTTCAAATTTGGCTGTTAGTGAACGTAACGTAAAGAATTTATCCGACGTTACGAATTATCCGAAATAACGAATGCCGCATCTTAACGAATGGAACATAACAAATTAATAATAATAATATTAATAATAATAATAATAATAATAAAATAAGTTATTATTATTATTATAGTATTTATTATTATTAATTCGTTACACTCAATTCATCTAGATATGTTATTCGTTATTTTGGGTTAATTCGCAACTTCGGATAAATTCGTATTCGTTACGTTCACTATCAGCCAAATTTGAAAGGAAATTCCAATACCTATAATTTAGTAGTTAGTAATAGTTATGTTATTATTAGTTATTTCAGATTTTCAAATTTTGCGGTTTTTGGATTTTTAAATTTGCAAATTTTCTATTTTACAAATTTTCGAATTTACGAATATTCAAATTTACAAATATTCATATTTAAAAATTGTTTTAAATGGGTTTTCGTTAATTCGGATTTTTCTGGATTAAATAATTTATCTAAATTCATTCAAACAAATTGCACATTTTTGGTCCCTACTGAACCAGCCGAGATTTTAACCATCTATGGCTGACTTAAGGGGGAGAAGCAGAAAAAGCAGCCAATCAGTGGTGCTAACAAGGCGCTAAGGAGCTAGCATAGTGGTAAAGATATGAACCTATCACTGCGCAGCTTCTCCTTTCACCTTGCAGGTACAGGCTTGGGGGAAGGGGTGCATGACAACTTGGGCTCAGAGGATGTGTGCTCAAGGATGACGGACACTATATAACTCAGATAACTGAGGACATCTAGTGGCAGAAAATACGTTTTGTGGGGTCAGCTCGGAATTGCAGGTGAGTATTGCAGTGCCTTCTTATATTTTTCATTCTTTGACAAAGGTTTTCCTTTAAAGCATTTAAAAAAAAAACAACATATCCAGCAGAGACAGTCCCATATATCCAGCAAGAGACAGGCCCAACAGCCTCATATACAGCAAATAGGCGGCCCCAAATTTAGCAAGAGACAGGCCCATATCCAGCAAAGAAACAGCCCCATATTTAGAAAGGGACAGACCTATATCCACCAAAAAGATGGCCCCAAATCCAGCAAGAGACAGGCTTATATCCAGCAAAGAGACAACCCAATGCAGCAAGGGACAGGCCTATATTAATCAAAAAGATGGTGCCATATCCAGCAAGAGACAGCCAAATCCAGCAAGTTACAGGCCCATATCCAGCAAGAGACATGCCCATATCCAGCAAGAGACAGGCCCATATCCAGCAAGAGACAGGCCCATATCCACCAAGGGACAGGCCCATATCCACCAAGGGACAGGCCCATATCCACCAAGGGACAGGCCCATATCCACCAAGGGACAGGCCCATATCCACCAAGGGACAGGCCCATATCCATCCAGCAAGAGACAGGCCCATATCCACCAAGGGACAGGCCCATATTCAGCAAGAGACTGGCCCAAATCCAGCAAGTTACAGGCCCATATTCAGCAAGGGACAGGCCCATATCCAGCAAGAGACAGTCTAATTCAGAAAGTTACAGGCCCATATCCAGCAAAGAGACAGGCCTATATACAGCAAGGGACAGGTCCATATGCAGCAAGAGACAGCCCAATCCAGCAAGTTACAGGCCCATATTCAGCAAGGGACAGGCCCATATCCAGCAAAGAGACACCCACAAATCCAGCAAAGAGACAGGCCCATATCCAACAAGGGACAAGTCCATATCCAGCAAGAGACAGCTCTATATCCTGCAAGAGACAGTCCCATATCCAGAAAGAGGCAGCCAAATCCAGCAAGTTACAGGCCCATATCCAGCAAGAGACAGGGACATATCCAGCAAGAGACAGGCCCATATCCAGAAAGAGACAGGCCCATATCCACCAAGGGACAGGCCCATATCCACCAAGGGACAGGCCCATATCCACCAAGGGACAGGCCCATATCCACCAAGGGACAGGCCCATATCCACCAAGGGACAGGTCCATATCCACCAAGAGACAGGCACATATCCAGCAAAGAAACAGGCCCATATCCAGCAAAGAAACAGGCCCATATCCAGCAAAGAGACAGGCCTAAATCCAGCAAGGGGCAAGTCCATATCCAGCAAGAGACAGCCCAATCCAGCAAGTTACAGGCCCATATTCAGCAAAGAGACAGGCACATATCCAGCAAAGAGACAGGCCCATATCCAGCAAGAGACAGCCCTATATCCAGCAAAGGAACAAGTCCATATCCAACAGGAGACAGCTCAATCCACCAAGTTACAGGCCCATATCCAGCAAGAGACAGGCCCATATCCAGCAAGAGACAGGCCCATATCCAGCAAGAGACAGGCCCATATCCAGCAAGAGACAGGCCCATATCCAGCAAGAGACAGGCCCATATCCAGCAAGAGACAGGCCCATTTCCAGCAAAGAGACAGGCCCATTTCCAGCAAAGAGACAGCCGTATATCCAGCAAGAGACAGGCCTGTATCCAGAAAAAGAAAGCCGCATATCCAGCAAGGGACAGGGACAGGCCCATATCCAACAAAGAGACAATTGTTGATGCAGTAGCGCTTTGCTACCCAGGGAGAGGGTCAATGACATCCTGGTCACAGATGAATGACACTGGCCACTAGAAACACATTGGAAATCTGTAATTGTAATTACTGCGTTCACTGGATTAAATAGTATGGCAGTAAAAGCTGTTTTTTTTTTTTTTTTTACCTTTAATTCTAATAAGTGCTTGCCGGTGTTATCAACAGTTATGTTGGAGTTTCATTTTGCACCCATCCAAAATGCCAAACCTTTGCGATGAGAATCAGGCTGCCTTTTCTGACTTTATTATTATTATCATTCAGGATTTATATAGTGCACACAGTTTGCGCAGCACTTTACAATCGCTTTAGCTAAATAAAGGACTTTTGACATTCTGACAATTTATTTGAAAATAAAAGACATTCTTGGGTGTAGCACACTCTTCTTATAACTTGTTTTTGCGGTTGACTACAGATTTCGGGAACATTCTTGGGTCTCTTTCCAGACAACGCATGCCAATTTTACAGAATGTTTTAAGTCCAAATCTCCCGCTGGTTTCGGGGGCCTGTTTTTTATTTATGGGACGTCACTAATATGAGTTTCTCATTTCCCGGCTTTTATCATTAAACGATCCCATCCTTCCGTGGATTTTGCTGATTTCAAGAAACTATTAGATAAGCACTTGAATGACCACCACAACATAAAGGGATATGCAAGGTAATACTGACATATAATCACACACATAGTTTGGACTTAATGGACTTGTGTCTTTTTTTCAACCTTACTTACTATATAACTATTTAGAGAAGATCTGTAAAGAAGATTGGACCAAAATCTCTCCTGCGATGTGTGCAAACTTGGTTGCCAACTACAAAAAACATCTTGTTGGAAGAACAGCAGCATAGTAGCTTTTTACATTGTGACCTATATATATGCATTATACCTTTCTATCCAGCAGGTGGCACTGCAGGGTTATAGCATGTATTCTATGATATACCAGGATGTATTGTCTATCTATGTTCAGTGCACTTGTTTGTTGATCAGTTCCTGTTCCTGTCTCTTTGCTGAAAAGACATGTTCTGATAATCCTCCATAAAAGCAAAGTATATTGCTGCATACAACATGCTTCCAGTGCATTATTTCAATACTCTGGTGCAACAGGTTATGGGCCCAGGCACTGGAGAGGATACTACAGGCACCCAGCAGCACCCAGGCATTGGAAAGAGAACTCTGCAACTCAGTGAGTACTGTATACAAGATACTGAAAGATGACAAGTGGCTCAAAGGTGAAATTTGCAATTGCAAAGCTGAACAATGCCAATTACCAGCTGTGGAAGTTCAAGCTACAAATACTTCTCAGTAAGGATGACTTGTGGCAAGTGCTGAATACAGACAGACCCACAAATGGAGAGACAGAGGACTGGGACATGAAGGATAGACAGGAAAAAGCAACTATAAGCTTACGAGTGGAAGATGACCAGTTTATCCACGTTAGAACAGAGAAAATGGCCAAAGGTATGTAGACTTCATTACAAAAACAGCATGAGCATTCAAGTCTAAACAGCAAGCTATTTCTACTAAGAAAATTGTATAAGATGAGAATAGAAGAAGGCCAGCAAATGTGTGACCACGTGTATCCTGCATTAGAAATCATAGAGCAGCTGCGTACCATTGGAGAGCATATCAAAGATAACCATACTGTTGCCCTGCTCCTCCGCAGCCTTCCAGAGACATATATTGCTCTTATTAACATTTTAGAAACCAGACCCAAGCAGGAGCTGACACTGGAATACGTCAAAGGGAAATTAATTGATGAATTGATGATTATGACAGAAGGAAAGAAAATACGCACCATCATGATAAAGCTCCTAAGATGTACAAAGACACAAAGCAATTTACAAAAATGTGAGGGGTGTACTCACTTTTGTGAGATAATATATACATACACTGTGCCAGATTCAGACACAAAAATGTATCTTTCCGGTGGCATAGCGTTTCCTCTTTACACTACGCCGCCGGAAATATTATGGGCAAGTGCCTCATTCAGAAAGCACTTGCTCCATAATATGCGGCGGTGTAGCGTAAAGTGCACGGCGTAAGGCCGCGCAATTCAAATTGCTGAAGTGGGGGTGTGATTCATGTAAATGAATCATGACCCCACGTAATTGATGTTTTTTTGGACGGCGCATGCGCCGTCCGTGGACGTTCCCAGTGCGCATCACGAGATCACGTCGCTTTTTCTCAATGTAAACGACGTGAACGTAACTAACGTCGAGCCCCATTCCCGAACGATTTACGCAAACGACGTAACCGACGTACAATTCGGCGCTGTCCCAACATCCATACTTAACATTGGCTGCGCCTGCTATAGCAGTGGTAACTTTATGCCGGTCTCACTCTTACGCAAACGACGTAAAATACGACGCGTCGTCGCAAGTACGCTTGTGAATCTGCGTAAATAGCTCATTTGCATAATTTACACGGAAACGCCACCTAGTGGCCAGCGTAAATATGCAACTTAAGATACGATGGTGTAAGCGAATTACGCTGCTCGTATCTTTGAAGAAAGCCGGCGTATCTTCTTTTCTGAATAGCAAAAAAAGATACGCCGGCTATTCTTAGTATTTACGCAGCGTATCTCTTGATACGCTGACGTAAATGCTTTTTGAATTTAAACCCACTGTATATATACTGCATTTATCAACGTATAACACGCACTTTTCCCCGTGAAAATAGGGGGAAAATCGTGTTATACCCCATCAGCGTACCCCGGAGGGGAAGGAGGGGGTGAGCGCCGCTGGTATTCACCGAGCCGTCATCTCCTCTCCACTGGGCTCTAACTCAGCTCTCACGTCACACACACAGTCCCGCCTCCACCACCAGCATTGGACCAGTGTTCTGTCTATCACAGGAGCTGGTCCAATGCCGATGGCAGAGGCGAGACTGTGTATGTGACTGCTGACTGAGAGCCGAGTAAACAGGAGATGACGGCTCCTGATTTCCTACATTGAGAGATGGTAAGCCTCAATCAGGCAGGCAGCTGCATTGATGGGGAGATAGGCGCAGATCAAGCTGCAGATGGGCACAGATCAGGCTACATTGAGGCTGCAGATGAGCACAGATCAGGCTGCATTGAGGCTGCAGATGGGCACAGATCAGGCTGCAGATGGGTGGAGATTAAGCTGCAGATGGGCACAGATCAGGCTGCATTGAGGCTGCAGATGGGTACAGATCAGGCTGCAGATGGGCACTAATCAGGCTGCATTGATGCTCACTGACTATATACTCGAGTATAAGCCAAGTTTTTCAGCCCTTTTTTTAGGGCTGAAAATACCCCTATCGGCTCATACTCGAGTCAGTGTACCTGAGGGGCTGCGGGTGTCCATATTTTAAAACTCGCGGCTTCCTCCTGGTCCCCTCCTGTTATAGGCGTTTGACACTGTGTTCAGTGTTCCGCCTGTGTTCAGTGTTCCTCCCGTGATTGGCAGAACACTGAACACAGCTTCAAACGCCTATCATGAAACGGGATGGGACCAGGGGGAAGCCACGAGTTTAAAAAAATGGACGCCCGCAGCACAGCCTGTCAAGAATTTCAGGTATGCTGCAATGGGCACAGTGAGCTTGTAATGGGCACTATAAGGTTGTAATGGGCACAGTGAGGTAATGGGCACAGGGAGGTAATGGGCACAGTGAGGTTGAAAGGGGCACAGTGAGGTTGTAATGGGCACAGTGAGGATGGGCACAGTGAGGTTGGGCACAGGGAGACGTGCAAATGGGCTCAGCGAGGAGTGCAAATGGGCATTGTTGTCCCTCTTTTCCGCTTTCAGTAGCTTCTGCATTTCTCATACATACAGTATATATATATATGAGTCAATACTCAAGTACATTTTTTTGTGGTACAATTAGGTGCCTCGGTTTAGACTCGGGTTGGCTTATACTCGAGTATATACGGTATTTTGCTGCAAAGTGGTTTATCGAAAAAAATTGTTTTGTTCCTGAAACTTCCCTCCTAAATTGGGGTGCGTGTTATACGCCAATATATATATATATTGTAACATTGGGGGTATTTAACTCTAGTTGCAGATGCGTTTTTGTGCAGTGAGTCAACACCAAACAGGCATATAACGTTAAGGGCCTGGTAGCCCACATTTATTAAAGGAGAAAAAAAAAAAGGGGTTTAAACGTTATTAAGTGACAACTGAAAATACCAGGCCACCTGGCTACTCTTCAGCAGCACTGCTGCTACAGGTAATGGTTCCCCAAACCATCAGCTCCTCCAGACCCACGGTCCTAGATGCACATGGCTCCAAAGCCTTCCAACGCGTACAGCGTCTATCCTCACACAGAGACAGTAACAGCCATTGCTCCAACTTCCTTCACCTTCGTCCCTTCCTTCTGCTCTCCCCAGCCCTTCATTATATGAGCTGTCTGCACCTGGGAATGGCAGCTTGCAGGTTGTCTTTAAAACCTGGACACAGGTTGGAGATCCCGTCCCACCCAGATCTCTAAAGGATCTCCAAGCCACAGAGACCCATGTGAATACAGGAAAAATACAAGAAAACTGCCAACGCAGTTTTCTCCGTTTTTAAATTTAATCTCTGCAGCTCTGCATTCAGCCAATATGCAGACTCTGTGTCCACTTCAACGTGACCGTAGCGCCTACCGTTACAATATATATTGGAGTCTGTATCTACTGTTTCCACCCAAATCAGATTGTTACTGCAGCTTTAAGTTAACATTTTAATTTATTTAGGAAGAATTTATAATCCCGACGTCACACCATGGCCTTGGCATTTAGGACGCGAGCAATCTAATTCATAAGTCGCGCAGAGGGAACAATACTCGCGGAGACATTTGCACAGCGAGCCAACGCCTCTCTGCAGAGCGAGTCGGACAGGACAAAGTGTAACAATGTACTTCCTCTGGTTTATTGCGCTCTTTCACTTTATGTGGTGCCAGGGAAGGTTGGATTAGGAAGTGCCAATAATTAGCCATTGATGTTCGGAGCGTCGTTCCCATGAGATCGGTGCGGACTTGTAATAATTGTTTTGTAGGAAGTGGATTCTCGGGACTTTGCAGATAGGTCACATGTACAATGACTTCTCTGGCAACGGGTTAAAGTGCCGCCTCTCTGACTCAACCTGTTTTCTTTCACAGAGAGTGTCGTGTTTGTGCCTGATAATGGCAATGATGAGAACCGGCCAACTGGTGGCCCCGATGAATTGGAGGATTGGTGGGAAGTGGAAAAATAAACAGTCCTTCCCATTAGAAAGAAAACAAACCAACATGGCAAATTAAAAGTTTTGTCTGCCGAACTTGATTATGAAACAGAAAATAATAATAAAAACACAAGTGGGATCCTTTGTCCACTGGGAGTTGTTTTACCTACTAATATATTTGTATTTCTGTCCAACCAGTCCTGGGATTTACACAGCTCCGCTACATAGCACAGCCCCGTCTCTCTGCTTTTGCTAAGTAACATATACAGGCCTTGTTAGGGTGACCACGTGTCCCGGATTGACCGGGACAGTCCCGCATTTTGCAGGTCTGTCCCGGGCACCTTCATTCCAGGACAATACAGTGTCCCGTAATGAAACTGACACAGCCACCCCCCCCGGGCCATTTGATGCCCCCAAAGAAGGCCACCACATCACCGCTTTACTCACTGACAGTACATGTTCTGGTGGGGAATGCCTGGAGGAGCACAATCCCCGCCCCCTGCTTGTGATTGAAGAAATCATAAATCCCGCCTCTTGTGTCCAATCACTGTGTTGTGATTCGTTACAGCACAAGCTGATTTTTGGGAAGGGAGGTAGTGTCCCTGAATGGTAGTTTGGAAATGTGGTCACCCTAGGCCCTGTCCCTTGCCCAGCTATGGACAAAGACAGTGAACAGTGAAATGAGAAGCAGCGGTCTGATGACCTCTTCTCTCTATCACTCTGTTCTCTTCTCCTATCACCATTCATTGAGGTCCCAAGTTGCAAGTCACACAAGTGTGAAAGAGGCCTTAAAGAGTAATTTCAGCTAAGGCTAGGTTTCCACTATTGTGAGCTGAAAGTCGCACGATTTTTTTGATGCAATTTTAATGCGACTTGAAGCAATGCCTGTGTATTCTTAACCACTTAATATGACGTCCACAGAGGGGATCTCTGACGTCCTGGGCTTTGAGGGGGGATGTCTGAATGATGGGAGCAGCTAGAGGCATCATTCAGATATCACTGTCGTCTGCCAGTGATTCTGCGCACCATAATAGCGATCATAGCGGCAGTTCCACCGCTTGATCGTTCTTATACCCCTCCCACCGCTTTCCGGTGCTTCTCCGGGCTCTCCTGTGCCATCGGGGGCCCGGAGAAAGAATCGTCTGGCGCGGGATGGGAAGCATAGAGATGACTGGTGACGATATGGTCACCAGTCATCTCTATGACCGTCGGAGGCCCGGGCGCGATGTGATGACGTCATGCACCGGGTACCCGTAAGTAAACAAAGCCATGATTGCAGCTAGTAAGCATGAGATCGGTGAAATTTTTTCAATGATCTCATGGTTTCCAGCCTGGAGGAGAGATGTGAGGTCTTATTGACCCCGCATCTCTCCATAAAGAGGACCTGTCACACACATTTCCTATTACAAGGGATGTTTACATTTCTTGTAAAAGGAATAAAAGTGATAAAAAAATAATTAAAATGTAAAAAGAAAGTGTATTTTTTTTTTTAAACGCCCCTGTCCCCAGTAGCAAACGCACACATAAGTCCAGCCCACATATGTAAACGCAGTTCAAACCACATATGTGAGGTTTCGCCGCGTGTGTTAGAGTGGCAGCAGCAATTCTAGCACTAGACCTCCTCTGTAAACCTAAACTGGTAACCTGTAAAAAAATTCAAAGCGTTGCCTATGGAGATTTTTAAGTACCAAAGTTTGGCGCCATTCCATGAGCGCAATTTTAAAGCGTGACATGTTAGGTATCTATTTACTCGGTGTAACATCATCTTTAATATTTTACAAAAAAATTGGGCTAACTTTACTGTTTTATTATTTATAAGATTGAAAATACCATTTGTTTTCCAAAAAAAAGGCGTTTGAAAAATGATTGCGCTAATTCTGTGCAAGATAAAAAGTTGCAATGATCATTTTATTCCCTAGGGTGTCTGCTAATAAAACATATATAATGTTTGGGGGTTCTGAGTAATTTTCTAGCAAAAGAATGATGATTTGTACATGTAGGAGAGAAGTGCCAGAATAGGCCTGGTATGGAGGTGTGTATAAAAGCCCGGTATTGAAGGGGTTAAGGTGTATGGACCTCAAGTCGCATCAAAGTGGGACCAAAGTAGTGCAGGGACTACTTTGAAGTTGCTGCGACTTGATGTCCCACAGAAACGGTACTCATTGGAAATTATGGAGTAGCACTTGTCATTGTGACTTTGCAGTCCCAATGACAGTCGCACTAGGAAACCGAGCCTAAAGTATAATGGTGGCAACACACGCTTTGATTTTTGCATCCAGTTGACTTGCAATTTGATCAAATTCGCAAACAAATAGCCCTAACTTCCCTTCCCATTGGCTTAGACTCAGTTGAAAAGATGGCTGAACCTCCATTGAAGGGAGGAGATTTGGCAAACCTCAATCCCTTCCTATTCTATAAAGGTTTCAGTAGGAACTTTCCTGGTCGAGGAAAGCCAAGGTTCAGCAACGGGAATCAAGCCGGGTTTAACAGGGTTCAGATTATCAGGACACAGCTGAAGACCAGTCAGCACTTATCAGAAGTCAGGACATCCTTTAAATAGGCTGTCTGGCACCAATTGTGGCTAGGGGCACGCTCCTGCGCGTTGGTGCGTGTGAGAATCTGACGCTGCCCGCGCGTATGCACATGCGCATGTTGTGCGCCGGATGCATTCTAACAGTCCTCTTACAGGTGTGAAGGGGTTTAAAAATTAAACAAATCACCTAAATTGTGCACTTAGCGTCCCCTAAGAATGGTTGGCATGGTACCCAGAGATCACTGTATTAGACTTCAAAAGGTTACTGATCAGGCCCGAGGGTTTGTGCACTGGCACTGCTACATTGATTGATGGTGTCCTTATCATTTATATTAGTGGGCACATCAGGGGGCACCTTACTGTAAACTCCTTAGTGTTGTGTTCAGCTTATATGGGCTGCTATTTCCCAGCAACTTTATCACATGTTCCTTCCATGACTTCCTAAGGCGTGAGCCCGTGCCATGATGCCGGGACGGCAGCCAAATGACTCTGTTTGTTGCTCCTACTAAATTGCCATAGCTGACCTGGAAACATTTCAGAGTGGACTGAATGGTGCTCCTTTCCTGCCCTGTGCAGGACTCTACCTGCCCTTCATTTCCTCTTCTCATTATTGCACATTATTGAGAAACTCAAACCCAATCTTTGCATTCTTGTGATGTTTTCTTTCTTCGAGCAGACCCTTCAAGCCACGGAAGTTGGTGCAACATCTATGGCAGTAATTTACTTGAGGAAGGGATTTTATACCGCTCAGGGACCACGGAGTGGAATGAACTGTGTTTTTGGATGCATTCGGCAGTTTTGAGGACATTCTCCATCTTTGTCCCTATGGTCACTTGTGGCCACTGGCCATGGACAACAATGACTCAGGTCAACCGGGGTGTGAAGGTTTCCAGGAATTATTGCTGAATTCTTCCCACGCATCCAAAGTTCTAGGATTCAGTGGTGTAGTCAATTCTCCTTCAGATATAGAGGTAGGGTGACCACGTGTCCCAGATTGCCTGGGACAGTCCCGCATTTTGCAGGTCTGTCCCGGGCACATTCATTCCTGGACAATACAGTGTCCCAGAATGAAATTGACACAGCCACCCCCCCGCCGGGCCAAACTGATGCCCCCAAAAAAAGGCCGCCACATCACCGCTTTACTCACTGACAGTACTTGTGCTGGCCGGGAATGCCTTGAGGAACACAATCTCGCCCCCTGCTTGTGATTGGAGAAATCATAAATCCCGCCTCTTGTGTCCAATCACTGTGCTGTGATTCGTTACATCACAAGCTGATTTTTGGGAAGGGAGGGTGTCCCTGAATGGTAGTTTGGAAATGTGGTCACCCTATATAGAGGTGTCAGCAAGCAGATCTAAAATGAAAGTAATATGGAAGCCTTTTATTGAAATATTTAGTACCATATTTTCCGGCATTTAAGACGACCTTTTGGGCTTAAAAACTTGCCTCAAAACCCGGGGGTCGTCTTATACACCGATACCAGACCTCGGGCATACATTATTCAAAAGCCACGCCTCCTCGTTGTGGTGTTCCGTGATAGGCGGAACACTTGGTTTCCCAGCAGAGCCTCTGTCACGGATGTCTCTTCATCCTCGGCTTCGGACGAGAGGGCCTCAGTGATAGGTGGAACACAGACACCAATCACGGAACAGCATGATGAGGAGGCACAGCTTTTGAATAATGGAGGCCAGCAGTACAGGACTAAAGGTATGGCACAGTGAGGAATTTTGACGGCGCAGTGAGGCATGGGGTGGCACAGTGAGGCATGTTGATGGCACAGTGAGGCATGGGGTGGCACAGTGAGGCATGTTGATGGCACAGTGAGGCATGGGGTGGCACAGTGAGGCATGTTGATGGCACAGTGAGGCATGTTGATGGCACAGTGAGGCATGGGGTGGCACAGTGAGGCATGTTGATGGCACAGTGAGGCATGTTGATGGCACAGTGAGGCAGGGCCGATCCTAGGCAGGATGCACAGGGTGCATTGCACCCAGGCACCTGCAGAGGTGGGGGCGCCGAACATCTTAGGCCCTGTACACACGATCAGACATGTCTGATGAGACTTGTCTGACGGACCGTTTTCATCAGACAACTCTGAACTTGTCTGATGGTCTGATGTGGGTACACACCATCGGACCAAAATCCGATCAGACCAGAACGTGGTGACGTAGAACACAATGATGTGCTGAAAAAACGAAGTTCAATGCTTCCAAGCATGTGTCGACTTGATTCTGAGCAAGCGCGGGTTTTTGGTCCGATGATTTTGTGTACTAACCATCGAATCTGTCCGACGGCCAGGTTTCCATCGGACAGGTTTTAAAGCATGTTTTAAAACTTCGGTCCGATGGAAAATGGTCCGATAGGCCGTACACACGATCGAACATGTCCGCTGAAACTGGTCTGCGGACATGTTCGATCGTGTGTACGCGGCCTAACACACTCTCTAATAGAAGCCCTCTCTGTGTCCATCACAGAGGACCCCCTCCAGGTCCCAATAAAGTACTCTGCTTCTCTTCCTGTATTTTGTTTATTGTTAAGAGATCATGTAAGGATCCCGGGGTAATGAAGACTTTGTGGAGGAGCATCTCTGTGGTTGAGTCATTGCCATAGAAACATTTGTTAAGGGGAGGAGTTAGTAAAATTAGACACCCATGAGGGGGCACCAGAAATATTTCTGCACCCAGATGCCTCTGACCCTAGGATCGGCCCTGCAGTGAGGCATGTTGATAGCACAGTGAGGCATGTAATGGCACAGTGAGGCATGTAATGGCACAGTGAGGCATGTAATGGCACAGTGAGGCATGTAATGGCACAGTGAGGCATGTAATGGTGGCACAGTGAGGCATGTAATGGGCACAGTGAGGCATGTAATGGGCACAGTGAGATGTGAAAAAGTTGAATAAACCATGTTCCTGTCAGTGTTTTTTCCTGTCAGCGGTTGTTTCGGCTACCCCTCAGCTTCCAGACAGACTAGTAGGAAAGGGGTTGTCTTATATGGCGAGTATATCCCAAAACCCACATTTTAGCTGGAAAATTAGGGGGTCGTCTTATACGCCGGCAAATACAGTATATAAACTTTACTAAAGGACACGATATTGTCAAAAGTCTATTGTGCCTGCCTTTTCATGAGCATGAGCATCCCAGTCTTAGTCTGTAGGGTTCAATATTGAGTTGGCCCCACTCTTTGCAGCCATAACAGCTTCACCTCTTCTGGGAAGGCCGTCAATAAGATTCCCTTAACGAGGATGGCGGTGGCAGCAGCCGAGAGCTGACTGACAGATCAGCTTTAGTTGCCGACATTGCGGGATGTCCATATATTAAAAGTCAGCAGCGGCAGGATTTTTAGCTGCTAGCTTTTAATATTTTTTTTGGTGGACCTCCGCTTTAATGGCATCCCAGTCTTAGCCCGTAGGGTTCAATATTGAGTTGGCCCCGCCCTTTGCAGCTATAACAGCTTCAACTCTTCTGGGAAGGCCGTCCACAAGGTTTAGGAGGGTGTCTATGGGAATGTTTGACCATTCTTCCAGAAGAGCATTTGTGAAGTCAGACTCTGAGGTTGGATGAGAAGGCCTGGCTCGCAGTCCCCGCTGTAATTCATCCCAAAGGTGTTCTATCGGGTTGAGGTCGGGACTCTGTGCAGGCCAGTCAAGCACCTTACTGTAACCTCCTTAATGCTGTGCTCAGCTTATAAGGGCTGTTATTTGCCAGCAACTTTATCACATGTTCCTTTCATGACTTCCTAAGGCGTGAGCCCGTGCCATGATGCCGGGACGGCAGCCAAAGGACTCTTTCTGTTTGTTGCTCTTACTAAACTGCCATAGCTGACCTGGAAACATTTCAGAGTGAACTGAATACAGCTCCTTTCCTGCCCTGTGCAGAACTCTAGTTGTCCTTCATTTCCTCTTCTCGTTATTGCACATTAGTGAGAAACTCGAACCCAATCTGTGCATTCTTGTGATGTTTTCTTATTTGCAGCAGGCCATTAGGTGGGGGCTTCAAGCTACAGAAGTTGGTGCAACGTCTCTGGCTCAGTTCATGGTTCCGTGGTCCCTGAAATCCCTTTGGCTTTATACCGCTCAGGGACCACGGAAGCATGAACTGAGTTTTGGGATGCAGTTGGCAGTTTTGTGGGCATTTTCCATCTTTGTCCCTATAGTCATTTGTGGCCACTGGCCCATGACAACAATGACTCAGGTCAACCGGTGTGTGAAGAGGTTTCCAGACTTTATCGCTGAATTCTTCCCTCGCAGTGGTGGCTGGTGCTCAACAGTTTTTGGGGGGCGCAAACTGAAAAAAAAACATATATTGCAGCCTCACTGTGCCCATCAAAGCAACTACTGTGCCCATCAAATGCAGCCACTGTGCCACCCAGGGCTGTCTTAATGAGGGGGCACACCTGGGCACTGCCCGGGGGCCCCAGCTGCATTGGGGGCCCCTGCACTTTCCCCAAAGCAGCTGGACCTTGAGCCCACGCTGCTCCGCAATTGGGGGCTCCACGATGGTACTGAGAGTAATAGATACACAGGGGAGGAATGCTGCCTCCTACCTTCTTGATGTCTGTTTACCTGCACTGTCATCGTTGTAGGGGCCCCAGAGCATTACTTTGCCCAGGGGCCCATGATGCTATTAAAACAGCCCTGACTGTACCATCAAACGCAGACACTGTACCATCAAACGCAGCCACTGTGCCATCAAACGCAGCCACTGTGCCATCAAACTCAGCCACTGTGCCATCAAACGCAGCCACTGTGCCATCAAACGCAGCCACTGTGCCATCAAACGCAGCCACTGTGCCATCAAACGCAGCCACTGTGCCATCAAACTCAGCCACTGTGCCATTAAACTCAGCCACTGTGCCATCAAACGCAGCCACTGTGCCATCAAACGCAGCCACTGTGCCATCAAACGCAGCCACTGTGCCATCAAACGCAGCCACTGTACCCATTAATTGCCACCACTGTGCCATCAAACGCAGCCACTGTGCCATCAAACGCAGCCACTGTACCCATTAATTGCCACCACTGTGCCATCAAACGCAGCCACTGTGCCATCAAACGCAGCCACTGTGCCATCAAACTCAGCCACTGTGCCATCAAACGCAGCCACTGTGCCATCAAACTCAGCCACTGTGCCATCAAACTCAGCCACTGTGCCATCAAACGCAGCCACTGTGCCATCAAACTCAGCCACTGTGCCATCAAACTCAGCCACTGTGCCATCAAACACAGCCACTGTGCCATCAAACTCAGCCACTGTGCCATCAAACGCAGCCACTGTGCCATCAAACGCAGCCACTGTGCCATCAAACGCAGCCACTGTACCCATTAATTGCCACCAATGTGCCATCAAACGCAGCCACTGTGCCATCAAACGCAGCCACTGTACCCATTAATTGCCACCATTGTGCAATTAAACGCAGCCACTGTGCCATCAAACGCAGCCACTGTGCCATCAAACTCAGCACTGTGCCATCAAACGCAGCCACTGTACCCATTAATTGCCACCACTGTGCAATTAAACGCAGCCACTGTGCCATCAAACGCAGCCCCTATACCCATAAATTGCCGCCACTGTGCCATCAAACACAGCCACTGTAACCATCAATTGCCACCAGTTTGCCCCATCAAATGCTGCCAGTGTCCCCCCCGCCCGACACTTACCTGTCTCGGGTCAGCGCATTCCTCCACGCTCCCTCCGAGTCCCCGAACAGTGGCAACAATTAAAGGGCACAGGACAGTGACATGCACAGTGGCAACAATGGGCACAGTGGTGACAATTAGCACAGTGGCTGCATTTGATGGGATGGCACAGTGGTGACAATTGATGGCACAGTGACTGCGTTTGATAGGCACAGTGAGGCTGCAATTTTTTACTTTTTTCATTTGCGCCCCCCGAAAATTTTGAGCACCAGCCGCCACTGGTGGGGGGGCTCTTGACATCTAATATATGGGAGGGGGGATGCGCTGGACATCTAATCTTACAGATACAACCGCCCCTTTTGAGGGCAATCATAATGCTGATGCGGCCCACCATGAAATTGAGTTTGACACCCCTGATCTATGGTGATAGAGCGTTGCGCACCACCACTATTCCCTCGCATCCAAAGTTTTGGGATTCATTTGTGTAGCCAATTCCCCTCAGATATAGAGATGCCAGTAAGAAGATCTAAAATGAAAGAAATAATATTGAAAATTTAGTATATAAACTTTACTAAAAAAACATAAACCCGAACAATTTGAAGCAGAAACCTGCCTTTGTCATTTTACCAGTGCAAGCCATTACACAGTGCTTGACGAGTGCAATTATTGGAAATATTCTCTATATTTACATTCTTACTTATTTTTTTTTAAATTGGATTGTTTGTCCTTATATTCACACTCTGTTTCGGTCTATTTTATTAACTACCTGCCAACCGTTCACAGACTGCGAGCAGGCGAAAGGTACAGGCACAGTCACGTACACTATATTGTCAAAAGTATTGGGACTCCTGCCTTTACAAGCACATGAAGTTTAATGGCATCCCAGTCTTAGTCCGTAGGGTTCAATATTGAGTTGGCCCCGCCCTTTGCAGCTACAGCTGGGAATGTTTGACCATTCTTCCAGAAGCACATTTGTGAGGTCAAGGCACTGATGTGGGCAAGAAGGCTGTTGTTGTCGGTGGGATCAAAAGTGCTCCATTATTGGTGTCAATTGGAGGATTAGTGCCCTGTTGTATGTCAGTGGGAGGAATAGTTCCCCATTACTGGCATCAGTTGGAGGAATAGTACCCTATCATTGGTATCAGTGGAAGGAATAGTGCCCCATCATTGGTATCAGTGGGAGGAATAGTGCCCCATCATTAGTATCAGTGGGAGGGAGGAATAGTGCCCTATCATTGCAATCAGTGGGAGGAACAGAGTCCCATCATTGGTATAAGTGGTAGTAATAGTGCCCTAACATTGGTATCAGTTGGAGGAATAGTGCCCTATAATTGGTATCATTGAGAGGAATAGTGCCCCATTATTCGCATCAGTTGGAGGAATAGTGTCCCATCATTGGTATCAGTGGGAGGAATAGTGCCCCGTCATTGGCATCAATAGGAGGAATAGTGTCCCATCATTGGCATCAGTGGGAGGAATAGTGCCCTATCATTGGTATCAGTGGGAGAATTAGTGCCCCATCATTGGCATCGGTGGGAGGAATAGTGCCCCGTCATTGGCATCAGTGGGAGGAATAGTGCCCTATCATTGGTATAAGTGGGAGGAATAGTGTCCCATCATTGGCATCAGTGGGAGGAATAGTGCCCCAACATTGGTGTCAGTGGGAGGAATAGTGCCCCGTCATTGGCATCAGTTGGAGGAATAGTGTCCCATCATTGGTATCAGTGGGAGGAATAGTGCCCCAACATTGGTGTCAGTGGGAGGAATAGTGCCCCGTCATTGGCATCAGTGGGAGGAATAGTGTCCCATCATTGGCATCAGTGGGAGGAATAGTGCCCTATATTTGGTATCATTGGGAGGAATAGTGCCCCATCATTGGCATCAGTGGGAGGAATAGTGCCCTATCATTGGCATCAGTGGGAGGAATAGTGCCCTATCATTGGCATCAGTGGGAGGAATAGTGCCCCGTCATTGGCATCAGTGGGAGGAATAGTGTCCCATCATTGGCATCAGTGGGAGGTATAGTGCCCTGTCATTTGTATCAGTAGGAGGAACTTTGTCCCATTGTTGGTATCAGTGGCAGGAATTAAGCGCCACTGTTGGTGTCAGTGGAAATAATAGTGCCCCACGGGCTGAAAATAAACAAACAAAAGGCCACATCTGGCCCCCGGGCCACAGTTTGCAGACCACTGCCCTTAATGCATAGAATGGATCAAAGCAAAAACCCTTAAAAAAGGCACATACTGTATATTAGATAATTCATAACACACACAAAAGCCTCTAAAAACTTGGTGGCCCTGTTTTGGTGGTGCCACCCCCTTAGGACGGCCATTTTTCTGAACAGTTCACACGCCCCTTTTCGCCGTCTCTGAAAAGAGGTATTCATGCGGAAAGTACAGTTCATTAGCGGCAAAATGAAATCATTAATAAAACAATCGACACAAAAGACTCACATGGGAGCAAACAACAGAGGCGTCGTTAAAAGAAAATTCCATTTATGGGGTAAAATGTAGGACATGGCCGGTGTTCTGTCACGTGGGAATTTATTCTTCTTCCTTTTAAATATCGGCGAAGCACTTATTCATTTTCTAGTGTAATATTCTTGTAGTGTTGCCTGCAGGAATACTATAGTGTTTGTCTCAGTAAGGCCTGTTTTAAGATATTTTTAATGAAGTTTGTAAAGTGGTTCATATAAGGTGGCAATGCCAATCGGCGCGATGCAGCCGCCATAGATGCCTCGTGTTTAGCCTCGGGATACACGGCAATTTTTAGCAACTAGAAGCTTATTTTCGTTGGACATACAATTTAATGGGAGCCGCTTCATAAGAGATTTAGAACGATCAATCTCCTACACTGCCGCAATTTAAATCGGTATTAAACACAAATACAATAATACCCTATAAAAGCATGAAAAAGACCGCCAGCAATGAGAACCAAGCGACCAATAAAATCAGACAGCCTGCCAATCAGAAACGGTACAGCTGGGGATGCCACTTAAAGCGGTATTAAACCAAAAACCCCAAATGTCAAAAATTGCAGCTTAACCACTTCCATACCGTGCACTTACGCACCTTCCTGCCCAAGCCAATTTTCAGCTTTCAGCGCTGTCGCACCGAAAAGGTGCCATTTTTCCCTCCGGCGGAGGCTCTTTACCACGTGATCAGCTGTGTCCAATCACGGCTGATCACGATGTAACAGGAAGAGCTGTTGATCGGCTCTTCCTCACTCTCGTCTGACAAACGCGAGTAGAGGAGAGCCAATCAGTGGCTCTTCTGACAGGGGGGGTTCGCACTGATAGTTTATCAGCGCAGCCCCCCCTCAGATGCCCACACTGGACCACCAGGGAAGGGCAGAAGGAAAAAAAAGGCAAAAAAAAGGGCAGTAAAATAAAATAAAAAAAGGGCAGTAAAAAAAATATATATAGATGCCAATCAATGCCTACAAATGGGCACTGACTGGCAACATAGACCCCTCAGTGACCATCAGTGCCACCCCACAGTGTCCATCAGTGCCACCCCTTAGTGCCCATCCATGCCCAGCCCCACCTATCAGTGCCCATCTGTGCCACCCATAACTACCCATCAGTGCCACCCATACGTGCCGCCCAATGAGTGCCAATCTGTGCCGCATATAAGTGCCCAGTGCCGCCTATGAGTGCCCATCAGTGCCGCCTATGAGTGCCCATCAGTGCCGCCTACCGGTGCCCATCAGTGCCACCTCATCGGTGCCCATAATCGAAGTAGAAAACGTACTTATTTACCAAAAAAATTAACAGAAAAAAAAAAAACTTTGGCCCAGATTCACAGAGCCCTTACTCCTGTCTAACTCGCGTTAGACTGGAGTACTTTCAAATTACGCACGTTTTTTCACTACTCTGAAACCTCAAACCATGAAAATACGACTGCGGGCTTCAATTCGACTGGATTACGTGTTTGTACGCCTTCGGATCTACGCTGCAATAAATTTGCGGCCGCTGGGTGGAGTTCCCGTAGTTTTCCGCGTCGGGGTATGCTAATGAGCTTTTGCCGACGATCCACAAAGTTACGAACGTCAATCGCAATCTCTTACGGCATCTTTAGTCATCTTTTTGCTGCGTAACACTATACCAGCTTTTTGCTGCTCTAATATTAGACAGCCCATGTTAAGTATGGCCGTCGTTCCCGCGTCGAATGTCTACGTCTTTTTTTATTTTTTACGCAAGTCGTCCGGGAATAGGAATGTACGTAAATGACGCTACTCAAACAACGAATGATGTAACGACGTTATTTCGCGCAATGCACTGCGGGAAATTTCTGAACGGAGCATGCGCAGTTCGATCGCCGCGGGGATGCGCCTAATTTAAATGCTTCACGCCCCCTAATCGCGTATTTCGATTACGCGGTGAGAAATACACTACGCCGCCGTACCGTAAGGGACACAATCTACCAGAATTCGGCGTATAGCCTGGTAAAATACGGCGGCGTAGTGTATCTCTGATACTCTGCCCCTATGTAATTGTATCTGAATCTGGCCCTTTATTTTTTTCAAAATTTTCGGTCTTTTTTAGTTGTTGAGCAAAAAATAAAAATCGCAAAGGTGATCAAATACCACCAAAATAAAGCTCTATTTGTGGGAACAAAATGATAAAAAAATAGTTTGGGTACAGTGTAGCACGACCGCGCAATTGTCATTCAAAGTGCGACAGCGCTGAAAGCTGAAAATTGGCCTGGGCAGGAAGGTGGGTAAGTGCCGGTATGGAAGGGGTTAAAGGAAACAGGTCGGTGGGACATTTGTTGTAAAAAAGTCTGATCGCGTGTATGGGCCTTTATAATACATCTCAATGGGTGGCTGTGCATGGCGGCAGCGGGCGCCGGGAGATGCCAGTACGTCGGCTTTGCACTCTGTATGTACAGCTGTGTGCAAAAATCCGCAATACAGTGCCCATTACAACAGCTTCAAAACATGTTTTCTCTTCATGATTTGGCATATTTTGTTCTGAAAAGCTCAGGTATTCACCGCAAGCGATTAATAATCCTTGTTCCAGTTGGATAGGTCGGAGTATGACATCATATGATGGATTCCTCCCGGGAGATGGTGGCTTTTTCCTATTCTACGCCTGTTTTATAATCTCTGACCTCCCCTCTCCCCTTTTATCATCAACATGTTTGTTTGGTTCTCATAATAATTGTAAAAGGCCGATGACACCAAAAATCTGTTAGAGGGAGAATGGTTGGGACAGGGACCTCTAATACAGCATGAAAAAGACCACCAGCAATGAGAACAAAGGAACCTATCAAATCAGAAGGCCAACTGTCATTCAAAAGTCAGTGCTAGGGATGAGCCGACCACAGGGGCGGACTGACCATTTGACCACTCGGGCACTGCCTGAGGGGCCCATACCACTATGGGGGCCCCATCAGGGTTGCCAGCCTCAGTAAAACCAGGGACAGTATGTATATATCTGTGTTATTCTTTAACTGGTTCCCGACCGCCCACCATCATATTACTGCGGGACAGTGGCTCGGTCTCGCGGGAGCACGTAGCTCTACGTCCTCTCCTTTTCGGCCACTAGGGGGCGCGCGCGATTGCTTGTTACAGAGCGGGGAACGGGAGCTGTGTGTGTAAACACATAGCTCTCGTTCCTGTCAGTGGGGGAAACGCTGATCTCCTGTTCATACAATGTATGAACATAAGATCAGTGATTTCCCCTAGTGAGGCCACCCCCCCCATACAGTTAGAACACACCCAGGAACACACTTAACCTCTTCCCCGCCCCCTAGTGTTAACCCCTTCACTGCCAATGGAATTTTTTAGTAATACAATGTATTTTTATAGCATTGATCGCTATAAAAATGCCAATGGTCTCAAAAGTGTCCGATGTGTCCGCCATAATATCGCAGTGCCGAAAAAAAACGCTGATCGCCGCCATTACTAGTAAAAAAAAAATATTAATAAAAATGCCATAAAACTACCCCCTTTTTTGTAAACGCTATAAATTTTGCGCTAACCAATCAATAAGCGCTAATTATTTATTTATTTTTTTTACGAAAAATAGGTAGAAGAATACGTATCGGCCTAAACTGAGGAAAAAAAAATTTTTTTTATATTTTTTTGGGGGGATATTTATTATAGCAAAATGTAAAAAATATTGAATTTTTTTCAAAATTGTCGCTCTATTTTTGTTTATAGCGCAAAAAATAAAAACCGCAGAGATGATCAAATACCACCAAAAGAAAGCTCTATTTGTGGGAAAAAAAGGACACCAATTTTGTTTGGGAGCCATGTCGCACGACCGCGCAATTGTCAGTTAAACCCACGCAGTGCCGAATCACAAAAAGTGCTCTGGTCTTTGGACAGCAATATGGTCCGGGGCTAAAGTGGTTAAATCTGAAGATTATAACTGCCCTGCCTCTCCAGTACCTTTTCAGTGTGTGTACTCTGTGTGGGCCCCATAATCTCCTATTGCCCGGGAGGCCCATAATCTCCTATTGCCCAGGGGCCCCATAATCTCCTATTGCCCGGGAGGCCCATAATCTCCTATTGCCCAGGGGCCCCATAATCTCCTATTGCCCAGGTGCCCCATAATCTCCTACTGCCCAGGGGCCCCATAATCTCCTATTGCCCAGAAGCCCCATAATCTCCTATTGCCCAGGGGCCCCATAATCTCCTATTGCCCAGGTGCCCCATAATCTCCTATTGCCCAGGGGCCCCATAATCTCCTATTGCCCAGGGGCCCCATAATCTCCTATTGCCCAGGGGCCCCATAATCTCCTATTGCCCAGGTGCCCCATAATCTCCTATTGCCCAGGGGCCCCATAATCTCCTATTGCCCAGGGGCCCCATAATCTCCTATTGCCCAGGGGCCCCATAATCTCCTATTGCCCAGGTGCCCCATAATCTCCTATTGCCCAGGGGCCCCATAATCTCCTACTGCCCAGCCTGCCCCATAATCTCCTATTGCCCAGGGGCCCCATAATCTCCTACTGCCCAGCCTGCCCCATAATCTCCTATTGCCCAGGTGCCCCATGAGTTGTCAGTCTGCCCCTGGCCAAACACCAACCCCCCCCCCCCCTCTCCGTTCGGTTCACACCAGAACCTGCGAACACACCAGTTTGTGTGAACTTTAGAACCCTGTTAAAGTCTATGGGACTCGAACGTTTGAATTCTAAAGTGCTAATTTTAACCACTTCCATACTGGGGGGCACTTACGCCCCTTCCTGCCCAGGCCAATTTTCAGCTTTCAGCACTGTCGCACTTTGAATGACTATTGCGCGGTCGTGCTACACTGTACCCAAACTATTTTTTTATAATTTTGTTCCTACAAATAGAGCTTTCTTTTGGTGGTATTTGATCACCTCCGCGGTTTTTATTTTTTGCGCAACAACTAATAAAAGACCGTTTTTTTTTTTTTTTAAATACGTTTTTTTTCTGTTATTTTTTTGTAAATAAGTAAGTTTTCTCTTTTAATTACGGGCACTGATATAGCGGCACTGATGGGCACCGATGAGGTGGCACTGATGGACACTGATGAGGTAGTACTGATGGTCACCGATGGTATGCGGCACTGATGGACACTCATAGGCGGCACTGATGGGCACTCATAGGCAGCGCTGGGCATTCATAGGCGGCACAGATGGGCACTCGTGGTTGACACTTATGGGTGGCACTGATGGGTACTTATGGGTGACACCGATGGGCACTGATAGGTGGGCATTGGGCATGAATTGGCACTGATGGACACTGTGGGGTGGCACTGATGGATACTGAGTGGTGGCACTGATGGATCTATGTTGCCAGTCAGTGCCCATGTGTGGGCACTGACTGGCATCTTTTTTTTTTTCCTAAATGTGAGTTTTATTAAGCGAGATAACCAGATTCAGCAATCTCTTCAATAATTACCTTCTGGATTGGACGGCAGCCATCGTTGTCATTCAGGTTTCATTTTTCATTCTGTCTGATAAACAGCAAGCTGCCTGAAATATAAATATAATTTCCTCCAAGTTCTTGGGTCTATCTGACTCCTGTTTGGGATTTTACATTATAGGCAAAAAATCTTTTATCATTTTTTTTTTGGTGGGGGAGTGGATCTTGGGTGGGAGTTCCCACACTTTTCCCCCCAGGACTTGGCCCCTGCGCCGCATGTATATGTACGTCCACAGAATGGCACGTACAGGCAGATGGAAATGCGGGTACGTCCCTGCCTTCCCGCGGGTCGGGGGTCCGATCGGGAACCCCCTCTGCTACATGCGGCGGTCGGAAAGTGTTGTGGGAGTGTTCCGGGATGAGGGGGCGGCTGTTCGTTTCTAGCCACACCCTCGCGATCACTCCCAGCGAATCCGCTTTGCCCGCCCTCTGCCTGTTTAATGTAAACACAAGCAGAGGGAGTGATGTCAGCTCTCCTCTCGGCGGTATTTTCGTTCCGGTGAGAGGAAAAAAGACTCACATAGTAAGTCGCACCAACACTACACTGACACCACACACATAGGCACATTAACCCCTTCAGATCACCCCCCACCCCCCCTGTCACAGTGTCACTGATTGCAGTGATCATATATTTACTGATCACTGCATTTAGTGTCAGTGTGACAGTTATGCCGCGTACACACGGTCGTTTTTTGCGATGAAAAAAAACGACGTTTTTTGTGAAGTAAAAAACGACGTTTTTGAAACGTCACTTTCAAAGACGATGTTGCATACACACCATCGTTTTTTTCACAAAAAACGAGGTTACGTTCACCACTCTTTTCCATTGAAGCTCGCTTCATAACTACCTTCTGGGCATGCGCGGGTTGAAAAACGTCGTTTTAAACAACGTTTTTGCTACACACGGTGACTTTTTGTGAAACAAAAAACGACGTTTTGAAAAACGACACAAAAAATTCAAGCATGTTGGAATTTTTTTTTGGTCGTTTTTTTTAAGACAAAAAACGACGTTTTGCCCACACACGATCAATTTAAATGACGTTTTAAAAAACGACGTTTTTTTTCATCGCAAAAAACGACCGTGTGTACGCGGCATTAGTGTGACAGGCAGTTAGTGTTAGGTGCAGGTTAGCCCCTGTACCCCCCCCCCCATAAAGGTTTAACTCCTTGATCACCGCCCTAGTTAACCCTTTCACCCCCTATTGCCAGTGTCACTAAGCGATCGGTTTTCTGATCGCTGTATTAGTGTCGCTGTTGCCGCTAGGTACCTAATTGTTTTTTTTATATTGCAATTTTTTTTACTAAAGACATGTGGCTGAATACATTTTGGCCTAAATGTTTGACTAAAATGTAGTTTATTCGATTTTTCTTATAACAAAAAGTAGAAAATATAATTTGTTTTCAAAATTTTCGGTCTTTTTCCGTTTATATCGCAAAAAATAAAAATCGCAGAGACAATCAAATACCACCAAAAGAAAGTTCTATTTATGGGAAGAAAAGGACGCAAATTTTGTTTGGGAGCCACGTCGCACGACCGTGCAATTGTCTGTTAAAGCAGCGCAGTGCCGAATTGTAAAAACACCTTTGGGCATTCAGCAGCATATTGGTCCGGGGCTTAAGTGGTTAATTTCTGTGCTGTGCTGATGGGTGGCACTGATGAGACGGCACAGGTGAGGAGGCACTAATATGCAGCACTGATGGGAACTAATGGGTGGCACTGATAGGTGGCACAAATAGCCGGCACTGGTGGGCACTGATAGGCAGCACAGATAGCCGGCACTGATTGACTGCACTGATAGGCACTGATTGGTGGCACTGATGGGCACCGATAGGCGGCATTGATAGCCGGTACTGATTGGCGGCACTGATATGCAGCACTGATGGGCACTGATTGGCGGCACTGATGAGGAGGCACTAATATGCAGCACTGATGGCAACTAATGGGGGCAACGATAGGTGGCACAAATAGCCGGCACTGATGGCCACTCTTAGTCAGCATGGATAGCCGGCACTGATAGCCACTGATTGGTAGCACTGATGGGAACCAATAGGCAGCATGGATAGCCGACATTGATGGGCACCAATAGGCGGCACAGATAGGTGGCACAGATAGCCAGCACTGATTGGCGGCACTGATATGCAGCACTGATGGGCCCTGATTGGCGGCACTGATGAGCACGTACTGATGGGTACCGAAAGGCAGCACTGACTTGCATTACCGATGGGCACTAATGGGAATAACTGGTGGGCACTGACTGGCATTACTGCTTGGAACTTATTGGCATCACTGCTGGGTACTGTTGATAATCAAAGCACTGATTATCTGTACTGGTCTCCCCCGTAAGGAAATGTGGCTGATCGGCTCTCCTCTCCTCACACGCTGTCAGTGTAAGGAGAGGAATGCCGATAACTGGAATTTCCTTGTTTACATGTGATCAGCAGTGATTGGACACAGCTGATCACATGGGTGAAGAGCCTCGTCATTGGCTCTTTACTGAGATCGGTGATGTGCCGTGTCCCAGGAACAGACAACGCCACTGATCGCCGTGCTGCACCCTCACATGTGTTGCACAAGTGTAGAAGGATTAGGACGACGTGATATGACATCTTCGCAGAACAAGAGAGCCGATGCTCGCCAATCATTTGTCAATACGGACACATTTCTCACCGCTCCAGGTGAGCCCCGTGTGCAATCAAGGGTTGTTGAACCACCAAGGTGCTGGCAATGCTAATGATAGCAAATTGAAGGACGAAAACTGGACATTTGTCAATACGGATGGCAGAAGGTGGTTAAAGGTGACTGTAAAAAAAAGAAGTCCGAGTAAAAAAGCCAACATTCATGTTGATGTCATACATTGGTAGAAGTATAACAGTTGTATGGTGTGAGAGCTGAGTGAAAAGAGGCTTGATAAAGGGGCATTCCAAGCCCCTGAAACGCGTAGTCACTCCCTTATGTCTGATGTCATCCCGCTCCCACGCCTGGACAATTGACGTCAAATTTCCAGTTTGCAGTCCAGTGGTACGCTCCAAGCTGGTTCTAATGGCGTCGCATCGCCTACACAAGTGGGAATCATCTTGTTTCACTTTTATACCTTACTGTATTTATTGCAGTATGTTTCCATTTCATATAATATGTAGTGCATTTATTCATAATAATAAAAAATGTTAATGCAACATAAAAACAAAATGGATACAAATCAATTTGGATGATTCATTATGCTGTTACGTTATTTTGGATGCTTGCATAATGTCATCCATAAATCAAATGAATATGAATGAATATCGTTGTTTTGCTATAATCTATTTTAGATTAGTTGAAATTCGTTACTATGGTGATTCGGAGATTCGTATACATCCAAATCTCCGAATAACAGAAATTTAGATTTGTAACAAATCACTATATTAACCACTGCAACCTCGAAAGAATTTACCCCCTTCCTGACCAGAGCAATTTTTTGCCATACGGCACTGCGTCGCTTTAACTGACAATTGCGCGGCCGTGCGTCGTTTCACCCAAAAAAAATACGTATTTTTTTCCCCCACAAATGGAGCTTTTTTTGGTGGTATTTGATCACCTCTGTGGTTTTTATTTTTTGCGCTATAAACAAAAAAAGACCGACAATTTAGAAAGAAAAGCAATATTTTTAACATTTTGCTATAATATATATCGCCAAAAAGATATAAAAAAACATTTTTTTTCCTCAGTTTAGGCCGATACGTATTCTTTTACCTATTTTTGGTAAAAAAAAAAATCGCAATAAGAGTTTATCGATTGGTTTGCGCCAAATTTATAGTGTTTACAGAATAGGGGATAGTTTTATGGCATTTTTATTAATAATTTTTTTTTACTACTAATGGCGGCGATCAGCGCCTTTTTTTTTCGTGACTGCAACATTATGGCGGACACATCGGATAATTTTGACTCATTTTTGGGACCATTGTCATTTTCACAGCGAAAAGTGCTATAAAAATGTACTGATTACTGTGAAAATGACAGTTGCAGTTTAGGAGTTAACAACTAGGGGGCGCTGTAGGGGTTAAGTGTGACCTCATATGTGTTTCCAACTGTAGGGGGGTGGGGCTGGACGTGTGACGTCATTGATCGTCTTTCCCTTTATCAGGGAACAGACGATCAGCGACAGTGCCACTGTGAAGAACGGGGAAGGTGTGTTTACACTCACCTCTCCCAGTTCTTCAGCTCCGGTGACTGACCGCAGGACACCGGTGGCGATAGGGGGGGTGGCCACGAAGCATCGGACTGGGTCGCGAGCGCGCCGGCGGTGGTGTGTGCTTGCTACCCCACGGCTGGGCTCTTAAAGAGGACGTACAGGTACGTGATTGTGCCCAGCCGTGCCATTCTGCCGACGTATATCGGTGTGAAGGGGTCCTTAAGTGGTTAAATACAGGCATACCCTGCTTTAAGTACACTCACTTTACATACACTCGCGAGTAAGGACATACCCACGAGTGTATGTAAAGTGCCTTACAAGTACTGTACAGACATTTTGCAGCCCCATTAGAAGGAGCTGAAGCTCCGAGAGCATAGCCTGTCCTGTTCCAGTATGGTACAGCTCCTGACACCCCCACTACAGTCCCTGACCCCCCACTACACCCTAGAAGTGAAAAAAGGTATTGTTTCACTTTAAGTACATTTTCATTTTACATACATGCTCTGGTCCCATTGTGTACTTAAAAGTGGGGTATGCCTGTATCACTAAACAATTTGCTACATACGCCAAGCAAAGGCGGATACCCCATACAAAAGAAAAAGACGATAATGAAGTTTGCCCTCTTTTTTTTTCTTTTTTTTTTTTTTTTTAACCCTTTGTCCAAATATAGATCTCTGTTTGTCCCAGGCATGATAAAATCCACATTCAGTTGTATAGTTTTGAACTTTCCTCCTGCTAGTTTGAGGTCACATCCTCATACTCTTGATCTTGGCTTGATATTGAAAATAATGCCCTCCTGAACCTTATTCACACCCTTCATATATTTAAAGTTTGCAATCATGACCTCCCTTTCCCTGCTCTTCTTAAAGCGGAGATTCCGCTAAAAAAATTTTTTTTAACCACATCCATACTGGCCACTTTCGCCCCCTTCCTCCCCAGACCAGCTTTCAGCTTTCAGCAATCTCGCACTTTCAATGAGAATTGCGCGGTCATGCTACACTGTACCCGAATTGAATTTTTATCATTTTGTTTGCACAAATAGAGCTTGACTGGTGTATGCCTAGTGCTTGGGAGAAAACAAAAACCCACCCCTAAAACCTTAAACCCACCCATAGAAATCACGCAACACCTTCTGGATTAAATGGCCAACAAAGGCCCCTTTTATTTAAAATCCAAAAGGTAAAATTAAATAACTTTATAAAAATAACCAACTTTTAAATATAAAACTTCTTTTTAACATTAAATATATATTTTTAACCATTACGCAATAAATTAACCTAACAAAAAACAATTAACCCCAAACAGTTGTAGACACGAGGTTCCTGAGAAAGGGAAAGAAAAAGTGCCCGGTAATCGGCTGTACCCCATAGAAAGTCTTCGGACCTCTAGCCGCGCTCCCATCAGCTCACAAGGCCATGACTTCCTCCTTCGTTTGATTCTTCAGCACGATATACCACTATCCACCTAACCAGATAGGGAAGGTGCCCATCCCATGACGGGCCCCAACTCCTACCAACAACTAAGGTACACCCATCTAATATGTATGTACCAAACCCCACCCAATTCTCAGGAACCCTGAACAAACGCCACAGACGCCCACGGTGACACCTCACGCGTGGGCGGCCCGCCACAGCCCTAAGGCCCGTTGTAGACCGTCCTGGAGCCCCAAGACCCACATGTCTATCCCAACCTGGGAAAGGTGCACCCCATCACCCCTTAAATAAAGGCCGAAGTCACTCTAGAGTTCGCAATGGCGAACCACCAACCCACCGTTCTGAATTACAAATTTGGACACTGCCTTATTGGCCTTAATCCGGGCCCTATTGACCCTGTCCACGGAACGAGCACCCGTCCAAGCTAACCTCCCCACCATTTCAGACCACACCAGGATAGTGTCTGGAAAAGCACTGCGCAGGCGCATGAAATCCCATTTGATGTCGCGAATCAACTCGCGAGCAGCCCTTAAGCAGAGATCGTTGCCCCCAACGTGCAGCAAGAGCACCTGTCCAACCTGGAGTAATGCTGTACCTCCGGCATCACTCTGGCCCAAAGCATGCCGGGGATAACGATCCATCGGACCGTGGCTTCCTCCCTGGCAAAGCCCAACTGTCTGCCCTCTCTCCTGACCAGAGCCCTCTTAGCCCCCCAGTGAACATAAGAGTGGCCCAAAATCCAAATCAAGCCAATGGGGCCTGTAACGAAAAGAGTGGGGACAACAACAAGAAATTACATACAAGAGAAAACCAAACACACAGAACACATCACACATCCAGAGAGAGAGAGAGAGAGTTGACTTCAGACAGAAACACTCCCCCTTTTTTCCCAAAAACCCCAGAAACCCCCACAGAATCGTGCTCAAAACTACGGCCCACTACGACCCCTACAACAACTGTGGCCGAACATATGACCTGAACCGCCGAGACTCCCAGCGACCTATCCGCTGCAGGATATCATCGCTTAAGCCCCAGCGCGAGGCTTCCGTAGCAGCCCCTATCCTAAACGAATGGGAAGAGTAGTCCCTGTCGTTGAATCCGCCCGCCACCAAACACCGCTTAAAAACAGCCGAAAATTGGTACCTCGTCAGTGGAATCCCGTTCTCATGGACCAACAGCGGACCGGCGACAGGAGGCCTGTCGCAAAGCCACACACGTACCCCCTCCACCGGGCAGACCCCAAGATTCGGCACCTTACCCAGCACCACCTTAGACCCCCTCCCTGCCTGGTCAGTTTTTGACCTACGGAGCCATATTGAGACCGAATCAGAAAGTACGATCACGTCAGACACCTGCAGCCCCCCAGCCACCGCCTTAGAGGGGCTGACCAGTTCCCCTACGCGAAAGGCCCCAAAAAAGGCCAAGATGAACGCTGTTCGAAACAACCCAACCTCAAACGATGATGAGCACACCTGAGGCAACATTCCAACCAAAGATTCCAACATAAGCAGCGAAACCGGCCTCCTGGTATCCGGCCGAAGGCGGCCCTTCCTATATCCCAGCAAAGCCTTGCGGACCACAAACGACTTAGTAACGTCCTTCACCCCGTTGATTTGGAAGAGGAAAGCCAATGCCGCCATTTTTGTGGACAGCGCAGAGACCGACACCCCATCTTCACAACATCTACCCAAAAAGTACAACAGCAAATGCAACCGTTCCTCAGCCGAGGAACCAACCCCCAGATCACTTATCAGGCCGTGCCATTCCCGCCACACCCGCTCATAAGCCCTCCACGTGGATTCAGCTACTGACCTTTTCACCAATGCCATCACTCGGCCAAAACGAGGTCCCACAAGCCACTGGGGCACGGCACCCCTTCCTGCTCCGCCCCCGAAGCCAGACGCCAAAACCGATCCCACTGCAAACGAGAAAGGGCATCAGCCACCTCATTTTCAACCCCGGGAATATGCACTGCACAAACCACAATGTTCAAATCCAAACATTTTAGTACTAACGCACGCAGCAGACGAACCACCGGCAATGACGAAGCCGACAAAGAAGTAATGGCTTGCACCACATCCAAATTGTCGCAGTGAAACCTCACTCTCCGATCCTTGAACTCCTGATCCCACAGTTCCACCGCCAACACAATAGGGAACAACTCCAGCAACATCAAATTCCGAATCAACGGCGACTCCACTACCTGCTGTGGCCACCGCCCAGCACACCACTGTCCCTGAAAATAGGCCCCGAAACCCACCGAACCCGCCGCATCGGTAAAGAGCTCCAATGCACTGGCTGGGACCACCGGGGCCAACCAAAGGGATCTACCATTGTAGTTTTCCAGAAAGGAGTCCCACACTTTAAGATCCTCCCTATGCTCGCGACCCAACCGCACAGAATGATGAGGAGCCCTAACCCCCGCTGTGGCCGCCGACAACCGGCGGCAAAAAACCCTCCCCATCGGCATTATGCGACAGGCGAAGTTGAGCTTCCCTAACAACGACTGCAACTCCCGTAACTTCAACTTTGAACTACTGGCCGCCCTTGCGACGGACTCCCGCAAGTCCACCAACTTGTCTTCCGGGAGCCGGCATTCCATCCGCCCTGAATCAATAACAATGCCCAAAAACTTCAGCTCCGTGACGGGCCCCTCCGTCTTGTCACGCGCCAGTGGGACCCCGAATACCTCGCAAACGTGCTGAACCGTGGCCAGCAAGATCATGCAAGCCCGGTCATTAGGCGGTCCGACCATCAAGAAATCATCGAGATAATGTAACACCGACGCCAAACCAGACAAGTCCTTCACCACCCACTCCAAAAAGGAACTAAACAACTCAAAATACGAACACGAGATGGCGCAACCCATGGGCAATCACCTATCCACAAAAAACTTCCCGTCCCAAAAACACCCCAACAACCGCACGCTCTCCGGATGAACTGGCAGGAGCCGAAACGCCGATTCGATATCGGTCTTGGCCAACAAGGCCCCGCGCCCAAAGCGCTGAACCCAGCGCACGGCCTCATCAAACGATGGGTAGGACACCGTACATAATGCCGGGTCAATGGCGTCATTCACCGACCCCCCTTTAGGGTAAGAGAGATGATGAATGAGCCGAAACTGATTCGGCTCCCGTTTCGGAACCACCCCAAGAGGTGACACCACAAGGCCATCCACAGGGGGACATCAAACGGGCCCGCCATCCTACCCAAACCCACCTCCTTCCGGAGCTTGTCAGACACCACCTCTGGGTGCTCATAGGCAGACTTCAGGTTAGCCGTCAAAGGAGGGATGACGGCCAAATCACTCGGAATCGGGAAACCCTCCTTAAAGCCCAACCACAAGGCCCGTGCAGCTACACTGTTCGGGTACCTACTTAGGTACGGCGCCATCTTTTCCACCCTCACCGGCGTCTTCCCTTTTTCCAGTGTCACCTGCCTTCCTGCCCTTCTTGAAACACTTTGACAAGGGGTGGGCCCCGCCACAACCTGAACACTCGTGCGGGAAGCAACAAGAGCTCCCGAACTTACAGGAGCTCTCATTGAACTGCCAGCAGAAACATTTTCGTTTTGCGGCCGACAATGGGGAGGACTGAGCTCCCCCGGCCCCTTCACGAAAGGGCTGAGGCACTACCCTGGCCTGAGACATGAGCCTCATCCACAAGGCGATATCCTTCTGATTCCATTTTATCTCAGGCCTCCATGCCTTCTTCTGCCTGAACTGCTCATCATATCGCAACCAGGCTCCCCCCCATACACCCTCTGCGCCTCGCTGATAGAATCAATAAAACTGAACAAGCCCGTACACTGATGCGGGTCTTTCTCCCCGATCACGCTAGCCAAGATATAAAACGCCTGAGCCCAGTTCGCGAAAGTCCGGGGAATAAGGCGGAAGCGCCGTTTTTCCTTTTCCTCCTTCTTACTCTCATCGGGCTTCACCTTATCCAAATTGAACTTCTCCAGGGGAAGTAATGAAAATATTTCCACAAACTCCCCCCTCCAGATACGTTCCCGCACCTCCTGCTTCAAGTGTGAACCCAAGGGTGCATCATAACACAGGTATACCTCGCAACGGGCCGAGTCAGACAAACGAACACCATCAGCCGTCAAACCTGACGCCGATCCCGACTGCGCACTAACTTGCGCCACCCCAGAAGGAGACCCGCTAACCACAGCACCCGCCACCGACACCCCAAGCACCGGGGTCGGCACCACTGACTGGCCAGCGGGGGACAAACCCCCACTCCCACCCGCAAGCGGCACAGCCGCAGACACTGCTTCAACTGTACTAGCAACCGGAGGGACCAACCACGCAGCCGTGGGAGCCCCGAAGCAGCAGGAGGGGGAACGACCCCCCCCCCCCCCCCCCCGGCCATGGCCCTACATCCCTGCAACATGGACGAAAGCAACTGCTGCAACATGAGTGACCCGACATCCAAGACACCCCCCCCCCTGCCCACCACCAACCGAAGAAGTCCCCAACATGAAATAACCCACCCCAGCAGAGGGACTGGAAAGAGGCAGAGAGGGTGCAGGAGGAAGCAAGGGAGGGGGAGGGGGGGAGAAAACACAGAAGGAGAAGATACAGAAACAGACACAGAAGTGCTCTTACCCGGCTGCCCAGCAGAAACAGTCCGACCAGCCGCCGATCCGGATCCGCGTCCGAGCCCCGACGGGCCCGCCACCTCCTCTGGACCATCAGAGTCCGTATCCGAGATCTTACCCTCAGACCGTTGGTCCCCTTGCCCGGCAAGGGACGTTGAGCCCGCAGGCAAGGCCATGGAACTGCTGCCCGAAGAGATGCTGTGAGCCCCTGAGTCTGGCCGTACCGTGTCCATCGTTCTCCCTCGCCGAGCCCCCTGCGAAACAGCAGTAGCCGCTCGCGATACGCCGTCGTCACCCCTCACTGAACCTCCACTTCCTCCGCGACCAGCCGGAGCCGCCCTGGCTGCTGAGCTCCCAGCCGTGCCCACCGATCTCCCCCGCCGCGAAGTGCCACGTGGAGCGGATGGACCCGCCTGCGCTACCATTCCGGATGGTCCCGCCACGGGTCTAGCAGGCGACGGAGACGCCACCCGCCAACCCAATCCTCGCTGTGGCCTAGGCCTCTTGCCAGCATCCCTGGGAGCCTCCCCAGACAGCCTCTTCCTGGACCCTGGAGGGTCAGCAAACGGGCTCTCATCGCGCCGATCCCCCGCCGGAGACCCCCCTGGAGACCCACCCGGGCTCTACCTGACCGGGGGCCGCGAACGCCTGGCCGGACGTGGCGAGGGGGGGGGGGGGGATGGGGGGAGGGGATCGCTGGACCTACCCTCTCCTGGATCAGGGAACAGCTCCAGCAGCTGCTCTGCATACCAGTCTGCTCCATGGATCCTAGCAGCAGCCCTCAGGCGCTCCACCATCCCTTCCAAACGATCCATAGGTGAGGCAGCAGCACAGAGAAAAACTGCCTGTGTGATGCCTCACTGTAGATGGCACCCGAATGGATGGCTCCGCCCCCCAGACCTTTTAAGGGAGCTTGCCTCGAGGCATAAGCCCCGCCCCCTGTGCAACCGCGATTTGCGGCCCCTTCCTTATCCTGTCCCCCTGCTCAGGGTCCTCTCAGTCATGCGCACCTGCGCTAAGGTTCCACCTCGCTGTGGAGCTTCCTTTCTTTTGGTGGCATTTATTCATGACTCAGTTTTTTATTTTTTGCGATATAAGTGAAAAAAGAGCAGAAAATTCTCATAGAAATGCGTTTCTTCTGCGTCTCCCATTTACGCTACGCCTCCGCACTTTTTACGGGCAAGTGCTGTATTCTCAAAGCACTTGCTCCGTAATTTGCGGCGGCGTAGTGTAAATGCGCCGGCGTAAGGCCGCGTAATTCAAAGTAGGAAGGAGGGGGGCGTGCTGTATTTAAATTAAGCGCGCCCCCGCGCCAAACGAACTGCACATGCGCTGGCCGTAAACGTAGCCCACTGCGCATGCTCCATAGTACGATGCAAATACATTGATCTCGACGGCAACATAATTAACGTACAGACCTATTCGCGACAAGTTACGCAAAGTACGTAAACTACGGAAAAACACAACGCTGTCCCGACGCCCATACCTAACATGGTGTACGCCGGACCTACGCAAGGTTACCCCTCATATAACAGGGGTAACCTTACGCTTACGCAAACTACGTAAACTACGACGACGGCGTGCAAATACGTTCGGGAATCGGCGTATCACGCTCATTTGCATATTCGACGAAGAAATCGACGGGAACGCCACCTAGCGGCCAGCGTAACATTGCAACTTAGATCCGACAGTGTAAGTGACTTACGCAAGTCGGATCTAAGCAAAATCTATGCGCAACTGATTCTAAGAATCAGTCGCATAGATACCCAGGGCCAGAAACAGAGATACGACAGCGTATATGGAAATACACCGCCGTATCTCAACTGAGAATCTGGCCCGTTATTTTCTTCTTAAAAGAAATTCAATAAAATCTAATTTGGTCATATATTTAAGCCAAAATGTATTCTGCTACACGTTTTTGGTAAAAAAAATTCCAGTTAAGTGTATAATAATTGGTTTGTGTGATCACGGACAGATGGGCGCAGATGATCACGGACATATGTGTGCAAATCGTCATTGGGACATGTGATTTTACTGTTACATATGTGGGGGACAGGTGTTTTTACTATCTGGGGACATGTGTTTTGGGGGACATGTGTGTTTACTGTGTGTATTTTACACTGTGTGGGACACTAGGCTGGTGATCAGTGAGTAAAACGCTGTAAAAAACAGCTCATTCTCACCAGCTGGGCTGCAGCGATCCCTCTCCTTTCCTCATCGACAATTTCTGTGTGAGGAGAGGAGAGCCAATTGCCTAGCAACCGGCTCTGTGTTTACATCACATGAGGGCTGTGATTGGACACGGCCGTCATGTTATCAGGAGGGCCAATCACAGAGCCTTCCTGCTGATCTGAAATGCGCTGTGTCTGGGTGACACACGTGCATTGGGGAGGGACATTCCCGAACTTCCACTCAGAAGGAGAGAGCACCCACCCGGCCAAGAACTAAATTCACCTATCATCCTACGCTAGTAGGGTGCTCCACTATACCCATTTCTATAGTGGCAGGGCCTCGCACTGTCACACTTTTTACAATTCATTAGGTATTTTTCTGCTTTTCCTCTAAGTTGCAATACAGTGGAACCTCAGATTACAAGTATAATCCGTTCCAGGAGAATGCTTGTAATCTAAAGCACTCGCATATCAAAGTGAGTTTCCCCCATAGAAGTCAATGGGCCAGATTCTCGTAGAATCCGCGGCGGCGTATCGTAAGCCATTTACACTACGCCGCCGCAACTTACTGGAGCAAGTGCCGTATTCTCAAAGCACTTGCTCCGTAATTTGCGGCGGCGTAGTGTAAATGACCCGGTGTAAGGCCGCGTAATTCAAAGGGGGCGGCGTGTATTTAAATTAAGCGCGCCCCCGCGCCGATCGAACTGCGCATGCGCCGACCGTAAAAATAGCCCAGTGCGCATGCTCCAGTTTACGTCAGAAAAGGTCAATGAAGCCGACCTGAGCGTCATTTACGTAAAGCACTATTAGCGAACGACGCCATACTTAACATGGCATACGACGGACCTTCGTAAACTTACCCCTCATATAGCAGGGGTAGGTTTACGCTTACGGAAACGACGTAAACGACAACGAGGCGGCGCAATATCGTTCGGGAATCGGCGTATCAGGCTCATTTGCATAGTCAAATGAGAAATCGTCGTAAACGCCACCTAGCGGCCGGCGTAACATTACATTTAAGATCCGACGGTGTAAGATTATTACGCCAGTCGGATCTTAGTGTAATTCCGGGGGAACTTGTTTTCTGGATAGAAAACAATGATACGCCGGCGGGAAATTCGAATTACGCCGGTGTATCTGTAGATACACCGGCCTAATTCTTTTGAGAATCTGGCCCAATGTAAACAAAGATACTTTGTTCCGCATTGACTCCTATGTCATGCAATACCGCATGTGGCCAGAGGTGAGGGGGAAGGGCGCTGGAGAGCCTCGGAAATATTCAGGGACAGCTCGGCTGATCTCGGAAAGATTATATCCGAGTGATTCTGAGGCCTTGTACACACGAGGGAATAAATCCGCTGAACATGGTCCGACGGACCATTTCAGCCGAAAAATCCGCTCGTGTGTAGGGGCAAACGGACCGTTCTGGCTGGATTCCTCCAGTGGAAAAATTTCAAAGCATGTTTTGAAATTTTTCCGCCGGATAGCTGCCCGTCAGATATGTCCGCTGGTTAGTACGGCAAACCAGCGGACATATCTGCCCGCACATGCGTCGTATCCTGTGAATGGATCCGACGCATGCGCGCGGAAGTGTTTACTTCCTGGTGCGGTGACGTGGCGGCGTCAACGTCACCGCCGCGTCACTGCGCTGTCCGCCGGCGGGGAATTTGATCCGATGGTGTGTACAGCCATCGGATCAAAACATCCCGGCGTAAATATGCGCTGTAAACGGTCTGGGGACCGTTTACAGCGGATAAATCCCATCGTGTGTACAAGGCCTGAGTATTTCCGAATGGCTCAGAACCGTTCCTAGTGTTACTGGCACCCTGCACCTCTGGCTAAATGCGGTATTGCACACCCCATTATCTTGAATTCTGCTTGTTTTGCAAGACGACACTCTCAAACCGAGTCAGAATTTTTTTCAAAAAAGTTGCGCGTTGGTTTAAATTGCTTGTTAACCGCGTTACTCGTAAACCGAGGTTCCACTGTGCATTCAATAACCAGGGAATGACATACACAGCCATACACAAGTGAGAAGTAAGTACTAGTTGGACGCATGGAAACCCTCCAGTACAGAGGAAGTTGCCACTTGATCCACTAGCGATGTGTGCCAACCGACGAATGACTGCATGGTGTGTTATCTTCACCTCATTTCCTGATTTACAAAAGGTGGGCCGACCGCTGCTGGGAAAACATTTTTTTTTTTTTTATGATTTTTTTTTTTTTCATTTGTTTAGTTCCTGACGCGGCACATTTTCCAGAATATTAGATCCCTCAACACTTTTCATTTTACACACAAACAATGGATGAGATCACAGAATGTGTCAGACTTCGGTGGATATTTCGCATGCTTCCTTTAAGAGTAAATCAAGCGCCCTGCATGGAAAGTTTTAACCTTTCTCTCGTCTTACAATGTTTTCAGCACTAGCGATGGACCAGCCATTTGGGTGGCCATTATTTTCTGCCAATGCAAACCTGTCCTCCAGAAAATGCGCATTGCCTAGCTGTCATGTTAGATGCTGTAGCATCAACAACAGCTCCTGAGCTGGGACAGACATAAAGACCTTTGACTTTGGAAATGAATGGGCTGCCCTAAAAGTGACAGAAAATCGAGCAAAGCAAAGTGGGTACATTTTTACCTGCATAGGAGTGAATGGAGTCTAAAGTAGGGTGACCAGACATCCCCGGTTTCAGGGGACAGTCCCCTGATTGAGGACAATGTCCCCGGACCAAGTCTGTCCCCGGTTTTGTCCCCGAATTGGATTTGAACAGGGGCTGGGGCAATTAAAAAAAAAATGAAATAAAATCTGAATTATTTTTTCCATTATCTGAGTCCCTTTCTGATGATCATGTGCTGGTAAGAGCGGAGGAACTATTTCTTCAGTTTTGGGTGCATGCCCATTCAGCTCTGCTCGCATTTTCTTCTGCCTTGGCTCAAGTCCTGGCCAGCCACCTGCCTTCTTATCTCCTTGCCTTTCCTGGCGGATTGATCTTTAGCTATGACTAAACACTAATATAGTGTGAAACGCGTCAGCTTCACCGGTGTGCTGTTTTGGCTTTTTGGATTTTACAATAAAGGCAATTTTTATTCAGTGTGCGGCTGTCCAGAAGAATCTGTTCTTTGTTTTGCAACCCCACCCAGTAGTAGCTGGGGCCTGGAGAGTAAGACTTGACAGGCTGCGGCGAGGGGAAAAAAATTAAAATAAATGTCCTCGGATTTCATTTTAAAAATCTGGTCACCTTAGTCTAAAGTACCTGCCAGTAGTACCAACAAGCAGTACCAGCCAGTACTACCAACCAGCAGTGACGATCAGCAGTACCCACCAGCAGTAAAAGCCAGCAGTACCAGACTAGGGTGCCCACGTGTCCCGGATTGCCCGGGATTGTCCCATAATTCTCGTCTGTGTCCCATGTCCCGGGCACCTTCATTCCGGGACAATACAGCCGGTGCAAGATGTGGAAGAGAAGACCGAAGGTAGGAAAAGAAGATGGAGGAAGAAGCCGGTGCAAGATGTGGACGAGAAGACCGAAGGAAGGAGAAGAAGATGGAGGAAGAAGCCGGTGCAAGTTGTGGACGAGAAGACCGAAGGAAGGAGAAGAAGATAGAGGAAGAAGCCGGTGCAAGATGTGGACGAGAAGACCCAAGAAAGAAGCAGAGGAAGAAAAAAAAAGGAGGAAGAAACCCAAATGAAAGCTGAAAAGAAGAAGAAGATGGAAGAAGAAGCACGGAAAGAAGACATTAATAAAGGAATTGTAAAAAAAAACTACTCTTGTCTTTTTTACATTTTTGACACTTATTTTTGGTGAAATGGTAGCGGTACAATGTACCCCATTACCATTTTACACAGGGGGGGGGTGGGATCTGGAGGTCCCCTTTGTTAAAGGGGTCTTCCAGATTCCGATAAGCCCCCTGCCTGCAGACCCCCACAACCACCGGCCAGGGTTGTGGGGATGAGTCCCTTGTCCCCATCAACATGGGGACAAGGTGCTTTGGGGGGGACCCCAAAGCACCCTCCCCATGTTGAGGGCATGTGGCCTGGTACGGTTCAGGAGAGGGGGGGCGCTCTCTCCCCCCCGCTCTTTTCTGTGGCCAGCCAGGTTGCGTGCTCGGATAAGGGGTCTGGTGTGGATTGTTGGGGGAACTCCACGCCATTTTTTTTATTTGGGGTAGAGTTCCCCTTAAAATCCACACCAGACCTGTAGGGCCTGGAATGGATATTTGGGGGGAACCCCACGTCATTTTTTATTTTTTTCTGACGGCGGGGTTCCCCTTAATATCCATACCAGACCTGAAGGGCCTGGTAATGGAATTTGGGGGGGCCGCACGATTTTTTTTTTTTTTATGAATGAATTTTCTCTGAATTGCCGACAATTCATTATACTGTATCTGCAAGTGATTTTAAATTACTTTTTTTCCGTCAGAATTTCATTTTGTGCAGAGACAGTTCTAACCACGGGAAACACGCGCTCATTTACATGCATATTATACACCCCCCCAGGTACGAAATTAAAAGGAATATTTCACTTTTATTGTTTCACTTTAGGCATTATTTATTTCACTGCTCCCGAAAAAACGGCTGTTTTAAAAAATAAAAAATGCATTGATACATGTCCCCTGGGGCAGGACCCAGGTCCCCAAACACTTTTTAGGACAAAACTTGCATATTAACCTTTAAAATGAACACTTTTGATTTCTCCCATAGACTTCTAAAGGGAGTTTGGCGGCTTTACATATTAATTGCATTGCGCCCTGTGCTGCGCTGGTTCATGCGCCTAATTAAGGATTCATCCGGCATGCCAATTAAGCCATGAACCAGCGCAGCGCATTGTTTTTAGTAAATCAGCCCCAGTGTGTACAAATACATAAATAAATACAAAATGACAGTCTCGAGGCACCCCATTCTAAAATGTAAAAAAAAAAGATTCTAATTGTTTTACACAATGCAGCAACATCTTCACGTAGGACACCCAACGTTAGAGGAGATTTATTCTTCCAAAGCAAATACACTTTTGCACACTGGAACTGACTGACTAGTATTCCAATGTTTCTCTTCTCCCTCAAATTCTCTCCATCAGTCAGCTGATGTGACCTCAGTGCTGAAGGAGAGGGGCAGAGGAGGGTCAAACAATGATGCCTTGTAGGCGACCGACACCCTACTTATCAACAAAGTCATTGGTTGTTAGGATGATGGGGGCTAGAAGGTCATAATGGTGCATAATGAAAACCTGTGGCTTTGTGTAACTAAAATTCAAGCTTGATCCATCATCCACCTGATTGCTTTTTTAAGCAAATAAGGGAAATTTTTAGGCATTTTGCCAAGGCACCCGGAACTCCAGGCTGCTGGGCACCCTGGTTGAAAGGGGCTGATCTAGAGGATTGTAGACTGGCAGGTTATTGCTGCACCACATCCCTAATTAGAAAAATACATCAAAACAATATCATATTAGGACTTCTCAAGTGGAACCAGTTGATAATTTTACTCACAGAATACCTGCCAGAACTCCCAATGGTACCCGCAGAATCAATGCCAGGACTTCCAGACTTCCTTGAAATGATGCTGGATGTGTTCTCTGACCAAAGGGGTATTTAAACTCAAGACTTTGATGTGGCTGGTACTGGGTGTTTTTCGCCAGCTATCATTTGGTCAAACCATTTTGCTTCTTGATTGCCTTTCTTGTTGTTGTCTTGACATTGATAGATTGACCTGACTACTCTCTTGTCTGCTCCCTGTATATGACCTCTTCCTAGACCTGACTACTCTCTTGCCTGCTGCCTTCCAAGGACCTCTACCTAGACCCAGGGCCGATCCTAGGCAGGGTGTGCAGGGTGCTCTGCACCCAGGCGCCGCAGAGGTGGGGGCGCCAAAGCTCCAAAGTGCTCCCCTCCCTCCTCCTTGTCTGTGTCCGGAGGCGCAGCACATGTTGCAGGTGCTGCGGTTCTCCATCCCGCTTATTCTCTCCGCTGGCAACTGACAAGAGCGCATACCTCCCGCTGTCCCCAGAATCCGGGCTGGGTACCTCAGCGGAGCCTAGTATCGGAACATGTTCCGGTACTAGGCTTCACTAATTAATTCTGTCCGGTGCGCGTGGAGCAGTCTCCTGTCTGCCCCGCCCCCTCTGCGTGTGCCAGCTCTTCTCCCATAGGCGGTGTGATGAGAGGCTTCTGGGTTGGCCGGAGCTGCTGCCAATCATCCCGTGCACTCCCAGAAATGCTCTTCGAGTGCCACCCTCCTAGTAACCAAAGATGCCATGTATGCCCTGCCCCCCTGCAATGGGCTTCTGCTCCCAGTGTGCCCAAGCTACAGGGATCTATTGGACAGAAACTGATCAATGGGGACACCTGATGTGGGGGGCTCTGATAAGGACACCTGCCGGGGGGACTCTGATGGGGGACCCTGCCGGGGGATACTGATAGGGACACCTGCTGGGGTGGCTCTGATGGGGGACACCTGCTGGGGGGCTCTGTTGGGGAGCATCTCTGTGTTTGAGTCGTAGCCATAAAAACATTTGTAAAGGGGAGGGGTTGGTAAGATGACCACGCCCATGTGGGGGCGCCAGCAATATTTCTGCACCTAGGCGTCTGTGACCCTAGAGTCGGCCCTGCCTAGACCTGACTACTCTCTTGTCGCTGCCTGCTCATGAACTCTCCCTGGAGATGACTACTCTCATGCCTGCCATCTGCCCATGACCTCTGCCCGACTTGACTGCTCTCTTACCTTCCCATGACTTCTTTATAGAGTTAACTACTCTCTTGCCTGCCGACTGCTCATGACCTCTCCCTGGAGCTACAGTAACTACTCGCCCATGACCTCTGCCCAAACTTGACTGCTCTCTTGCCTGCTGATGACCTCTTTTTGGAGCTAACTACTTTTTTTGCCCACCGACTGCCCATGACCTCTGCCTTGTCCTGACTACTCTCTTGCCTGCTGCCTGTCAATGAGCTCTGCCTGGAGCTAACTACTGTCCTGCCTGCCATCTGCCCATGACCTCTGCGTGGACTTGTCTATTCTCTTGCCTTCTTTCCTGCCCATGACCCCTGCCTGGAGCTGGCTACTTTCTCGCCTGCTGACGGCCCATGACCTCTGCCTGGAACTGACTACTCTCTTGCCTACTCATGACCTCTGCCTAGACCTGACTACATTCTTGCCTGCCACCTGCCCACGATTTCTGCCCAGGCCTGACTACTACTACTACTGCTGTTCATAGGTTCATGTACAGCCTCCACATCATAGCTGTTCTGTTCCTACTATCCCCTCAATGGAGCAGTCCTATGGGCTTTTAGTGAAGGAAATCGGGAACCACTAGAGTTTCTGGCCCAGAGCGAGCATGGAGCCTGGCATGCCAGGAAAGGTGGAGCATCTGCACTGCTATCCCTCCTGAACCATTCCAGGTCACATGATCTTACCACATTGATGAGGACAAGGGCATCTTCCCCATCTTTTTGAATCTAGGAGGCCCATACTTTCTCATGAATCTTTCTTTCTTTCTTATGTATGGATCTATCTTTCTTTCTTTCTTTTGAATCTTTCTTTCTTTTGAAGCTATTTTTCTTTCTTATCTATCTATCTATCTATCTATCTATCTATCTATCTATCTATCTATCTATCTATCTATCTATCTATCTATCTTTTAAATCCTATCTTACTTTCGTATCTATCTATCTATCTATCTATCTATCTATCTATCTATCTATCTATCTATCTATCTATCTATCTATCTATCTATCTATCTATCTATCTATCCCATTTTTATATACCTCCATTGTTTATTTAGCTGTCTGTCCTCTTTAGGCCAGTAGACACTTCCATTCACTCTGCACATCATTAAACTTGAATGGATTGCGGTTGTATTCATGTCACTTTGTTGCATTGTCAGCACTTTCCTGTTTACTCGCAGCCCTCGGATGTTGTGCCGCGGACGCACCAATAAACATCTCTTATTTTTGTACAATGCAGAAATATACCCATTGGGCTAAAAGGACATCGATGAGATGAGGGAAGCGCGGCTTATTTTTAAGTACAGGAACCTTTAAAAAAAAAAAAAAAAAGCAAGCGTCTGTACTGGTAGATAAGAGAGGACGCAGAAAGAGGCTGTTATCGTCCTAGCTTGTGTAGAGACGGTGGCGGAGTGCAAATGAGGCAGATCAGGGACCCGAATGTTCACAGCGAAGAGACAAGAGCCTTGGAAGGCGAACAATCGGCTCATTAATAAAGGAGGACGGCGACCGATGCTAAGCAACTGGAAACAAGGACCCGAGGCGGCAGAGGATTCACACTGGTGACCGGCCAGAGAGACATGGGAGAATTATTACTGCATTAAGTGTCCCGGGGAGAGGGGACAAAGGTGCAGGAGCCCCCCGCATTCACTGACAAGACCCCTCACCAGTGTATTCTACTGTCATTTATTCCCAGGCTGAAAAAAAACATTCCCCCCCCCCCCATCAGTTATAAGAGCCTGCCTTCCTGACTGTTACTTGCTGTAATCATATAACACCAACATAGCCAACATAGCCCACAGCACTTTATATAGGGCAACACTCTGCTCACAAAATGTCAGGAATACACATATTCGATTTTCTAAATGGAAATGTATTTAGTTAAAAATCAGCACCCCACCCCAAAGTAGCAGTATGCACAAAAAGCTAAAAGTTCTTGGCATCAAAAGAGCCCAGAATCTTCCACTTCTTAATAAGGGATTAAACAGTACTGACTGGCATATTCAAGGCTTTGTGTATCTTTTTATATCCTTTTCCATCTTTGTAAAGTTTCATTACCTTGTTACGCAGGTCTTTTGACTGTTCTTTTTTTACCTCCTCATGACTCATACCCTGTACACACGACTGGGATTCCTGATGGCAAAAGGTCCGTCGGAAATCTCGAGGGGAAAAACTCAGATGAGAGCTTTTCCTCGGGAATCCCAACCGTGTGTATGCTCCATCGGTCTTTTTCCCCACAGGAAAACTGCAAAAAACTGCCATTTTTTTTCCCGACGGGAAGCTGGATTCCCGGCAAAAGCTCTCCTCGCAGTTTTCCAGTCGGAAAACCTGGTCGTGTGCAGTGTCTAGTCTACTTAGTGCATCCATGTGAGAGATAACAAACTCATTGGGCCAGATTCAGGTAGAGTTAGGCTGGCGGATCAATGGATCCGCCAGCCTAACTGTCACTTTAAGCCGGCGTTTTTGTTTTCTGTAACCAGAAAACAAGAAACGCCGGGTTGGAGTTCCGATGCGATCGGCGTAATTGAATTTCGCCATCGCATTGTTACTTCAACCTAAAAATGGCGCCGGGGGCGTTCCCGCCGATTTACGCTCCAAAAATATGTTAATGAGCGGAAATCGGCAATTCACGAGCGAATTCGGGCGCGACGCAGTGACGTTACGACGTTTCCGGAAGCGATACGCGGCGCATAGATAAAGCAGCCCCCTAGTGGAGTATCCTATGTTAGGTATAGGCGTCGTCATCGCGTCGGAAAAAAAAAATGGCGTCGCTTGCGTAAAAAGTTCCTGAATGGGAATGTGACGTCATTGACGTTCATTCACAGAATTTGGAGCATGCGCACTGGGATGCTTTGACACTCGACGCATGCGCAGTACGTTCGCCGCGGGATCGCGCTTAGTTTTAATAATACACGCCCCGTACCTGCCCAATTTGAATTCCGCCGGCTCATTTGCGATGCGCTGCCGCAACTTTAGGAGCAAGTGCTTCATGAATAACAGCACTTGCTCCTAAAATTTCGGCAGAGTAACGTAAATGAGAAGCGTTACTCTGGAGCAAAGATGCTCTCATCTACCTGAATCTGGCCCATTGACTATTTATACACAGACACTAATTGTGATTTGAAAAGCCACAAATGTGGGAAATTAACCTTTAATTGCCATTTTAACCTGTGTGTGCCGCCTTCTGTGTCTGTACCAAGGCCAAGCATTCCAGGGTATGTAAACATTTAAGACCAATATCCAGCTCCCCCTACGTGAACAAGTGGGGGGGGGGGGGGGTACACAGTATCCCTACTCATTCACAAAAATAAAATCTATTTTTTACTTGTTGCTATAATAAATATCCTAATTTAAAAAAAAAAAAAAACACATTTTTTTTTTCTCAGTTTAGGCCGATACGTATTATTTTACATATTTTTGGTAAAAAAAATAGGGGACAGAATTATTCTTTTTTATTATTTTTTTTTTACTAGAAATGGCGGCGATCTGCAATTTTTATTGGGACTGTGACGTTATGGGGGACACATCGGACACTTTTGACACATTTTTGGTGCCATTCACATTTATACTGCGATCAGTGCTATAAATATGCACTAATTACTGTATAAATGTGACTGGCATTGAAGGGGTTAACACTAGGGGGTGAGGAAGGGGTTAAATGTATTCCCTACATAGTGTTCTAACTGTGGGGGAAGGGGGGGTGACCGATCTGTGTCCCAATGTACAAGGGACACAGATCGGTCTCCTCTGGAGCGCGCGCGGGGAACGTGCTAGTGACATGCCGTCAATTGACGGCTTGTTGGCAATTTAGATCCGCGCTGAAGCCGTCATTCGGCTATAGCGCGGATCTCAAGCGGTTAAACATAGTCAAGGCTTTGGATATCTTTTTATATCCTTTTCCGTCTTTGTAAAGTTTCATTACCTTGTTACATGATGCACAATGGCAGCATCTGATGGGCACACTGACAGCAATTGATGGGTACAGTAGCAGCAATTGATGGGCACAATGTCAGCAATTTATGGGCACACTGTGAGCAATTGATGGGCACAGTAGTGGCAATTGATGAGCACACTGGCAGCAATTGATGGGCACAGTGGCGACAATTGATGGGCACACTGGGAGAAATTGATGGGCACACTGGCAGCAATTGATGGGCACACTGGCAGCAATTGATGAGCACACTGGCAGCAATTGATGGGCACAGTGGCGACAATTGATGGGCACACTGGGAGAAATTGATGGGCACACTGGCAGCAATTGATGGGCACACTGGCAGCAATTGATGGGGCACACTGGCGGCAATTGATGGGCACAGTGGCGGCAATTGATTGGCACACTGGCAGAAATTTATGGGCACAGTAGCTGCGTTTGATGGCACAGTGGTGGCAATTTATGGGTACTGTGGCTGCATTTGATGGGCACAGTGGCTGCATTTGATAGGCACAGTGGCTGCGTTTGATAGGCACAGTGGCTGCGTTTGATGGCACAGAGGCTGCAATTGATGTTTTTTTTTTTCATTTGTTTGCGCCCCCCAAAAAATTTTGAGCACCAGCCGCCACTGGTCTCCAGTCTATGACGTGGCGCAATGCTCTGCGCCATGAGCCCACCCTATTTTGAAGCCTATCAGAGCCTGTGGCTCTAGTCAGGTGCTTCAAAAAAACACCCCCCGCTTCTGTAACTCAGGCGCCCGGCGTCCTGAAAGGGGATAGACACATGAATAGGGGGTAGCGGCCGAAAACACGAAAGAACAAAAATCTGAAAATCCGTAAATATCTGACTATTCGTTATCGCTGAATATAAAGAAACAATTTTCAAAAAATGAGATTGCGCTAAAAATTATAAGTGCAAACTGATAATGCTATTATGCAAAATCACAAGTGAAATAAAGTTCATAGGTGAATCACAAAGTAGATAAGTCCATCAACATAGTGAAAAACATTCATGATAAGTGATCCCACGAGTGCCAGTAAATCAAATGGAAAAAGTGTTGGTATAGACAAGACCTCCACCGAAATCACAAGAAGCCTCTTACCAAAAATCAATGATCTCTTAGTGATAGGAGATCAGTTAACGCATGATACGGTCTGCAATAATCAGTAACGGTCAATGGGAAGGTCCAAAGAGACAGCCTGGTTCTCAGATGTATGAATATCTCCCGATGGGTCATCCACAGGTACATAAAAAACAAATGCCTCACATAGCATAAAACCTTCATTTATTTGGTTAAAAAAAGCGGACTTGCACTTACATCAAAGTGAAGAAACATCGCGTGTAAACATATCAGCCGGCCGGCCTACAACAAACAGCCCGTATTCCGGGTAGAGAGATTTGAGTGCGTGGTGACGTCAGAACGTCTCCTCCCTACGTTTCGTCTGAAAGACTTGATCACGGGAACGTAGGGAGGACCCATCGAGAGATATTCATATATCTGAGAACCAGGCTCACTTATCATGAATGTTTTTCACTATGTTGATGGACTAATCTACTTTGTGATTCACCTATGAACTTTGTTTCACTTGTGATTTTGCATAATAGCATTATCAGTTTACACTTATAGGGCCAGATTCATGAAAGGTTACGCTGGCGGATCGAGTGATCCGCCAGCGTAACAGTGGCTTTGAGCCGGCGTTTCTGTTTTCTGTAACCAGAAAACAAGAAACGCCGGGTTGAAGTTCCGATGCGATGAGCGTAACTGAGTTTCGCCATCGCATCGTTACTTCAACTTAAAAATGGCGCCGGGGGCGTTCCCGCCGATTTACGCTCAAAAAATATGTTAATGAGCGGAAATCGGCAATTCACGATCGAAATCCGGCGCGACGCAGTGACGTTACGACGTTTCCGGACGGGATACGCGGCGCATAGATATACCTACATGGGGTTGGAGTATCCTATGTTAGGTATAGGCGTCGTCATCGCGTCGGGAAAAAAAAAAAAAACGTCGCTTGCGTAAAACGGTCATGAATGGGAATGTGACGTCATTGACGTTCATTCACAGATTTTGGAGCATGCGCACGGGGATGTTTTGACACTCGACGCATGCGCAGTACGTCGGCGGCGGGATCGCGCGTAGTTAGCATACTACACGCCCCGTACCCGCGACATTTGAATTCCGCCGGCTCATTTGCGATGCGCTGCCGCAACTTTAGGAGCAAGTGCTTCGTGAATGACAGCACTTGCTCCTAAAAATTCGGCAGCGCAACGCAAATCAGAAGCGTTACTCCAGAGCAAAGATGCTCTGGAATACGTGAATCTGGCCCATAATTTTTAGCGCAATCTCATTTTTTGAACATTGTCTTTTTGTGTAGTATAACACTTTTTGATCGCTGCTTTTGTTTTCACACTAACGAGCGCAATATCATTTTTTCACATAAAGAAACAATTGCTGTATGTATTTGTATTTCTTTTGGATATATTTGGATTCATTCAGATTTCGGCTGGGCAGTGTTAATGTGCAATCTATGGCCAATGAGCTTGTCCCTTATTCCTTTGTGTGTTTTTCCGGACAGGGTGTGGGGGGCCGGGGGGACTGTTTTGTGCCCTCTTGTGAGTCTCTTGTGACACAGAGAGTGAGCGATAAATTATTTATTAATTTCTAATTAGGCTCAGGCCTGTCGCTACAAGGCAGGCAAACCAAGCAATTGATTGGGGCCCCCGAGCTGGCCTGGGGCTCCAAGCAGGGCCCTTGCCGCACTTCCTATATGCTGCAGCCGCCTGAGCACTCTATAGAGAGCCTGCAGCACTGCTTCCCCTTCTCTGTAGCGTGGCCGAGCTCCTCTTCCTTCCTTCTGTCAGTCCGGACTCCGGCCGGGTACCGAGCAGTACAGGAGATTCAGTTTCCTGTTCCTGACTTTTTCTTTTCAGTCCGGCCGAGGACAGGAAACTGAATCGCCTGCCGCGCGGTAGGGACCCAGTAGGGAGGGGGGCCCAGGGGGAAGTAAAAAGAACATAGGGAGGGAGGGGGGGCCGGGGGAGTAAAAAGAACATGCAGGAGTAAAAAAAAGATAAAAACGGGTTTCGTCATTGGACGTTGTCAATGGCAATGACGAAACGCGTCTGGGAGGACGTGCGGTGACGTCATCGCGTTCAGGAGGAAGGGCTCCGCCTATGTGATCGCCGGCCGGCAACAAACTTTTTATGTGCCTACAATACTCCTACATAATGTGAGTACGTTTTTAACTATGTTTTAATAAATAACCTTTCGGGATTACACTATGTCTGCTATTCTCTATATATGACCGCGTGGTGGTGACTGGTGTTGGGCTGATGGACTGGAGTCTGAGTCTGCTGAGTTCCATCTAGGAAGTGAATTTCCCTGCAAAGGCCGCGGCTGGGCTATAGCCGACTGCTGTCATTTATAGTTCATCTGGTAAGCTGCTAATACAACTGGTGGTGGGTCTCACCGAAGAGTGAAGTGTGCAGTGTATCACGTTGGTGACTGTTATATCCCGCCCCAAGTAGATACATATCCCTCCAAGTTGTATATAACATAGACTCTCTTTCATCTTTAACTTGTGTGGAAGAACAATTTATCCTATTGGGATTGAGGACTATCGGTTCACACTGTGTCCGGATGTCATGGCGCAGCTCTAACCCCCCCGTTTTTATCTTGTCTTCTTAGTGCGATTTGCATAAGAGCTGCTGCCTTCCTGTTATAGTGTTTGTTATCATTTCGCCTTTATTGGTATTTGAGAACCATTTTTTAGATAAGCGCAATTTTTTCTTGTTAATATTTTCGGGAGTAAAAAAAACATAGGGAGGGGGGAGTAAAAAGAACAAGGGGGAGGGAGGGAGTGGGGGAGTAACAAAAAAACATGGGAGGGAGTAGGCTTTGCGTGCGTGCCGGGGGGGGGGGGGAGTTGGGGAGTAAGAAGGACACAGGGAGGGGGAGGGGGAGTAAGAAGGACACAGGGAGGGAGGGGAGTAAAAAGAACATGGGGGGAGTAGGCTTTGCGTTGGGGGGGGGGGGGAGGTGGGGGGCCTCCATGTCCATTTTGCTTGGGGCCCCCAAATTCCTTCAAACGGACCTGATTAGGCTTACTCCATTTCTGTGTTATCTCTGATGAATGAGCGCATCCCTTATTGCCTGTTGTGTTCCTCTACGTCAGACTGCATTCCACACAGGGTGTGGTGGTGTTGGATTTGTGAATCACTCTCTTGTGACAGAATTAATTTCCAAATAAACTTACTATTATTTCTTATTCTCGGGATTTGCAGTTCTATTTGTTTCTTTTTTTTCTTTTTGTGAGACAATGTGGGACTGCGGTGTTTTATCATCTTGCTTTTTTTTATTGTCCAACCGTTTCTGGACCGCCATATATCAATATGACAGCTACAAAGGGGTTGTATTATCCTGACTGGGCGTCATATGGCGTCCAGTTGGATAAGCCGATCGTGTTCACAGCCAGGTGGGGCGCGCAGCGCGCCGATTGGTGGTATGGTGTGTCATTAATATATATGCGAATAATTAGTCCAACTCTTGTCACCCTCTCACCAACCTGCTTGGCGATGACCTTGTAGCCCATTCCAACCTTGTTGTGTAGTTCTACAATCTTCTCCCTGACATCCTTGGACAGCTCTTTGGTCTTGGCCATGGTGGAGAGATTGGAATCTGATTGATCGATTGCTTCTGTGGACAGGTGTCTTTTATACAGGTAACAATCTCTTGAGTGCTCCTAATCTCAGCTTGTTACCTGTACTGAAGACGCCTGGGAGACAGAAATCTTGCTCATTGATGGATCAAATATTTAATTCATTCATTAACCACTTCAGCCCCGGACCATTTTGCTGGTCAATGACCAGGCCACGTTTTGCGATTCAGCACTGCGTCGCTTTAACTGACAATTGCGCGGTCGCCCGACGTGGCTCCCAAACAAAATTGGCGTCCTTTTTTTCCCTTAGAAATAGAGCTTTCTTTTGGTGGTATTTGATCACCTCGGCGGTTTTTATTTTTTGCGCTATAAACAAAAATAGAGCGACAATTTTGAAAACAAAAAAAATATCATTCATTTTGAATAAAAATTAATGTTTTCGCACAGCCGAGCCAACCTGCTGCCGTAAAACTGTGGCGACTTATTTTATTCTTCTCGTTGAAGCTCCGCTTTAATTGGATTCAGACATTCAAATTTTGCCCAAATTTAACATCATCGAAAATTCAGGATTAACCCAATGACATTTTTTGTTGGCTCCATAACTTTTTTTTCTTGTAGTTTTAAATTAGGCGATTATTATTTTTAATTGTATGCCTTAACCACTTAAGGACCGCCGAACGCCGATATACGTCGGCAGAATGGCACGGCTGGACACAGGCACGTACAGGTACGTCCCCTTTAAGTGCCCAGCCGTGGGTGTCGTGCCCGCGACCCAGTCCAAAGCTCCGTGACTGCGGCCGCGGGACCCGTGGACCTGATCGCCGCCGGTGTCCCGCGATCGGTCACAGGAGCGAAAGAACGGGGAGAGGTGAGTGTAAACACCTTCCCCGTTCTTCACAGTGGCAGTGACACTGATCGTATGTTCCCTGAAAGATGATCAATGACGTCACAAGTCAAGCCCCGCCCCTACAGTTAGAAACACATATGAGGTCACACTTAACCCCTACAGCACCCCCTAGTGGTTAACTCCTAAACTGCAATTGTAATTTTCACAGTAATCAATGCATTTTTATAGCATTTTTTGCTGTGAAAATGACAATGGTCCCAAAAATGTGTCAAAATTGTCCGATGTGTCCGCCATAATGTGGCAGTCACAAAAAAAATCACAGATCGCCACCATTACTAGTAAAAAAAAATAAAATATTAATAAAAATGCCATAAAACTATCCCCTATTTTGTAAAGGCTATACATATTGCGTAAACCAATCGTTAAACGCTTATTGCGATTTTTTTTAACCAAAAATAGGTAGAATAATATGTATCGGCCTACACTGAGAATTTTTTTTTTTTTTTTTATATATTTTTTGGGGATATTTATTATAGCAAAAAGTAAAAAATATTGTTTTTTTTTTTACAAAAATGTCGCTCTATTTTTGTTTATAGCGCAAAAAATAAAAACCGCAGAGGTGATCAAAATACCACCAAAAGAAAGCTCTATTTGTGGGAAAAAAAAGGACGCATGGCCACGCAATTGTCAGTTAAAGTGACGCAGTGTCGAATCGCAAAAATTGGGCACTGTCCTTTAGCTGCATAATGGTCCGAGCCTTAGGCCGCGTACACACGATCAGTCAAAACCGAATAAAACGGACTGAAGGTCCGTTTCATCGGTCCAAACCGATCGTGTGTGGGCCCCATCGGTCAGTTATCCTTTGCTCAAAAAAAGAGAACTTGCTTTAAAATTTAACCGATGGACACCTAACCGATAGGTCAAAACCGATCGCTAGTATGCAAAAGCATCGGTTAAAAATCCAAGAATCAAGTCGACACATGCTTGGAAGCATTGAACTTTTCTTTTTTTTTTTAGCACGTCGTTGTGTTTTACGACAACGCGTTCTGCCACGATCGTTTTTTTAACTGATGGTGTGTAGGCACATCAGACCATCAGTCAGCTTCATCGGTTAACCGATGAAAACGGTCCTTTGGACCGTTCTCATCGGATGGACTGATCGTGTGTACGCGGCCTAAAGTGGTTAAAAAGGGTATTGTTCCTTTTGAAGTTTGAATTTATTTTTATTTTTCATTTTTTCTACACCATAAAATGTAAATAGAAAGCTACTAAAAAAATAAGATTGAACCTATACATTTTCCTGCAATGCTCTGCCACTTAATAGCTGTGCCGGTAAGTTTGTCTCTCCTATATTTAGTCCCTTTGGTCCCTGTTTAGCGTCTGCTTAGTGACATTTCCTATAGCTGGCAGAGAGCATCGAGTCTGAGAAAGGGAAATAGGAAACCGCGTATTCGTAAGCATCACCCCGTCTTCCCTTCTGTGCGTAATTTACCTTCACACTCTTTTGTTCGTCTTGCATTTTCCTTCTGGGGCTCCTGAGAAAAGCGTCTGGCGGCACGATATCAAATGCACAAGGGAGCCAAAGTTTCCATCGGAGTGCCCGTCATCGGAGGGGTGCGATTCGCCCAGATCAAAAACATCTCAAAGGCTAAAGAGATGTTTCCTGAGATCTGGGCCTCCCAAGGAGATAATTAGCGTGTTAAATAAAGATATATATATATACTGTATGTGTTTCTACCTACAGTGGAAAAATAATGCTTATATAACTGAAACGCACCAACGCCCAGAACAGAATCATCGCCAGCTCCTGTTATTTCCGCCTTTAGTTTGTTATCCACTGGAACAGGAGACTCCAAACTTTTTTTTTTTTTTTTTAACAAAGGGCCAGTTTACTGTCCTTCAGGCTTTAAGAGGACCATACTGTGGCCAGTGGAAGTAAAAAATACCCTCTCATTGGTTTCAGTGGGAGGAATAGTGGCCCCTCATTGGAGTATGTGTGAAGAACGGTGATCCCTCATTGGTGTCAGTTCCATGGGAGGATTGGTGGTCCCTTGTTGGTGTCAGTAGTAGCAATGGTGGCCTCTCATTGGGTTTTAGTGGGAGAAATGGTGGCCCCTTGTTGATGTTAGTTAGAGGAAAATGCCCTCTCATTGGTTTCAGTGGAAGTAATAGTGGCCCCTCCGAGTCAGTGGGAAGAATGGTGATCCCTTGTTGGTGTCAGTGGGAGGAATGGTGGCCTCTCATTGGTTTTAGTGAGAGGAATGGTGGCCCCTTATGTTAGTTAGAGAAACATGCCCTCTCATTGGTTTCAGTGGGAGTAATAGTGGCCCCTTAGAGTCAGTCCGAAGAATGGTGATTTCTTGTTGGTGTCAATGGGAGGATTGGTGACCTCTCATTGGTTTTAGCAGGAAAAAAGTTGGCCCTTGTTGATGTTAGAAAAAAATGCCCTCTCATTGGTTTCAGTGGGAGTAATAGTGGCCCCTCGGAGTCAGTGGGAAGAATGATGATCTCTTGTTGATGTTAGTTAGAGAAAAATGCCCTCTCATTGGTTTCAGTGGGAGTAATAGTGGACCTCGGAGTCGGTGAACCCTTGCCTGTGTCAGTGTCAAGGAATGGTGACCTCTTAATGGTTTTAGTGGGAGAAATGGTGATTCCTTGTTGGTGTCAGTGGGAGGATTGGTGGTCCCTTGTTGGTGTCAGTGGGAGGAACGGTGGCCCCTTGTTGATGTTAGTTAGAGAAAAAGGCCCTCTTATTGGTTTCAGTGGGAGTAATAGTGGCCCCTCGGAGTCAGTGGGAAGAATGGTGATCCCTTGTGGGTGTCAGTGGAAGGAATGGTGGCCCCTCGTTGGTGTCAGTGGGAGGAATGGTAGCCCCTCATTGGTTTTAGTGGGAGGAATTGGGGCCCCTTGTTGGTGTCACGGATGGGAATGGTGCCCCAGGGGCTGGAAAAAGGCAAGCAAAGGGCCACAGTTTGAGCCGCTTCCTCAGGTGGAGTCAATCATTGTCATCTACAAAATAAGTAAAATCTCATAGTTAAACAGTCATTACAGGTACTCTATAGTACCCCTCCCCCCTTTTTTGTTGCACTATAGAGTACCCGTTATGAGTGTTTACCCATGAAATTGTACCTATTTTGTTGATGACAAAAATAGACTCCTCTTGAGGAAGCGGCTTAAGGTGTAAGACATGTAGAGGACTTTGTCAAGATCTACATTCCAGTGCCCCTTATGATCTTTAGGGCTCATCGATCTTGTGAAACCTTTTGTATGAATTTATGCAATTTTTCGATTGTATAAAGTTTCTCTTTTGTAAGATTATTTTAATCATGTCTTTCTATTAATAAAATTTTTTTTTTTTATTATGATGGGCACAGTGGCGACAATTGATGGCACAGTGGCTGCGTTTGATGGCATGGCACAGTGGCTGCGTTTGATGGCACAGTGGTGACAATTGATGACACAGTGGCTCCGTTTGATGGCATGGCACAGTGGCTGTGTTTGATGGCATGGCACAGTGGCGACAATTAATGGGCACATTGGTGACAATTGAAGGCACATTGGTGACAATTGATGGGCATAGTGACTGTGTTTGATGGGCACAGTGGCTGCAATTGATGGGCACAGTGGCTGCAATTGATGGCACAGTGGCTGCTTTTTGATGGCATGGCACAGTGGTGACAATTGATGGGCACAGTGGCAACAATTGATGGCACAGTGGCTGCGTTTGATGGCATGGCACAGTGGCTGTGTTTGATGGCATTGCACAGTGACTGTGTTAGATGGCATGGCACAGTGGCTGCGTTTGATGGCACAGTGGTGACAATTGATGGCACAGTGGCTGCGTTTGATGGCATGGCACAGTGGCTGTGTTTGATGGCATGGCACAGTGGCGACAATTAATGGGCACAGTGGTGACAATTGATGGCACATTGGTGACAATTGATGGGCATAGTGACTGCGTTTGATGGGCACAGTGGCTGCAATTGATGGCACAGTGGCTGCTTTTTGATGGCATGGCACAGTGGTGACAATTGATGGGCACGGTGGCGACAATTGATGGCACAGTGGCTGCATTTGATGGCATGGCACAGTGGCTGCGTTTGATGACATGGCACAGTGGCTGCGCTTAATGGCATGGTACAGTGGTGACAATTGATGGCACAGTGGCAACAATTGATGGCAAGGCACAGTGGCTGTGTTTGATGGCATGGCAATGTGGCTGTGTTTGATGGCATGGCACAGTGGCAACAATTGATGGCACAGTGGTGACAATTAATGGGTATAGTGGCGACAATTAATGGGCACAGTGGTGACAATTGATCGGCACAGTAGCTGCGTTTGATTGGCACATTGAGGCTGCAATTGTTTTTTTGTGCAGGAGAGGGTGCATGTGGATGGAGAAAGGCTAGAGGAGATCAGCAGTACTGAGATGGAATAAAAAGTTAAAAAGACAGTGTTTTATCCAATTGTTTATGATGCGCGGCCCTTTGGCAAGCCAAATGTCATCTACTTAGGATTTAGATGTACTTTAGGAAAGAGCAATGGTGGAAAATGTAGCACTGGCTAGATAATAAATGCCAAGAATGTTACTGGGAGCTGAAATTCCATCACATGGACGGTGCCAAATGTATGATGTAGATAGGGAAGGACTTCTATAAATTCGGTCCATTTTCCAAGGATCAGCAGTTTTCTGCTTTATAAATAAACTCCGAAGTGTCAGGAAATCTCTCGGCTTTTTACTTAAATTCACATTTGCAAATAACTTTTGCCGTCACCTAAAGTATTTGTGAAGACGCATCCATAAATCCACACTCTGCTACTGGAAATAACTTCCTATAGAGGAAACAAATGCCATTTTTAACCACTTCAGGCCCGGACCATTTGGGTGGTCAAAGACCTGGCCCCTTTTTGCGATTCGGCACTGCGTGGCTTTAACTGACAATTACGCAGACGTGCGACGTGGCTCCCAAACAAAATTTATGTCCTTTTTTCCCCACAAATAGAGCTTTCTTTTGGTGGTATTTGATCACCTCTGCGGTTTTTATTTTTTGCTCAAAAAACAAACAATAATAATGATTTTCTTCCTCAGTTTAGGCCGATACGTATTCTTCTACCTATTTTTGGCAATAAGCGTTTATTGATTGGTTTGCGCAAAAGTTATAGGGCCAGATTCAGGTAGATGGGAGCATCTTTGCTCTGGGGTAAGGCATCTCATTTACGGTACGCTACAGAAATTTTAGGAGCAAGTGATGTTATTCATGAAGCAATTGCTCCTAAAGTTGCGGCAGCGCATCGCAAATGAGCCGGCGGAATTCAAATTGGGCGGGTACGGGGCGCGTATTATGTAAAATAAGCGCGATCCCGCGGTGAACGTACTGCGCATGCGTCGAGTGTCAATGCATCCCAGTGCGCATGCTCCAAGTTCTGTCAGTGAACGTCAATGACGTCACGTCCCCATTCATGAATGTTTTACGCAAACGACGCGATTTTTTTTTTTCCGACGCGATGACGACGCCTATACCTAACATAGGATATTCCACTAGGGGGCTGCTTTATCTATACGCCGCGTATCGCTTCCGGAAACGTCGTAAAGTCACTGCGTCGCGCCCGAAAAAGATCGTGAATTGCCGATTTCCGCTCATTAACATATTTTTTGAGCGTAAATCGGCGGGAACGCCCCCGGCGCCATTTTTAAGTTGAAGTAACGATGCGATGGCGAAATTCAATTACGCCGATCGCATCGGAACTCCAACCCGGCGTTTCTTGTTTTCTGGTTACAGAAAACAAAAACGGCGGCTTAAAGTGACAGTTAGGCTGGCGGATCCATTGATCCGCCAGCCTAACTCTACCTGAATCTGGCCCATAGCGTCTACAAAATAGGGGATAGTTTTGTGGCATTTTTATAATTTTTTTTTTTACTAGTAATGGCGGCGATCAGTGATTTTTTTCTTGATTGCGACATTATGGCGGACACATTGGACACTTTTGACACATTTTTGGAATCATTGTCATTTTCACAGCGATCAGTGATATAAAATGCACTGGTTACTGTAAAAATGACACTGGCAGTGAAGGGGTTAACCACTAGGTGGCGCTGTAGGGGTTAAGTGTTCCCTGCATAGTGTTTCTTACTGTAGGGGGATGGGCTCTATGTCACATGACACTGATCAGTGTCATTCTCACTCTTACACAAGCATCTCCTCTCTGTATACCTCCGAGAGAAGATCGTGGGGATCCCCGCGGCGATTGAGTCCGCGAGACCCGCTGTCACAAGGAAGGTGGTAGGCTCGCAAGCAGGCCGCCGGCGGCACGCTCGCGACCACACGGCAGGCATTTAAATGGCCATGTACAGGTACATGATAATGCCTGTCCGTGTCATTCAGCCGAAGTATATATGGCGTGGGCGGTCCATAAGTGGTTAATTGAAGGTCAGCAACAGACATATGCAATTTGTTTTGTTTTACGAATCGAATTTCGGACAAATTTTGCATTATTATTATTATTATACAGGATTTATATGGAGCCAACAACATGGAGCCAACGGTCGTGTGACGCTGTACCCAAATAAAACGTATTTTCCCCACAAATACAGCTATCTTTTGGTGGTATTTGATCACCTCTGCAGTTTTTTATTTTTTACACTATAAACAAAAAAAGAGCGACAATTAAAATATATATATATATATATATATATATATATATTTAACTTTTTGCTATAATAAATATCCCCACAATTAAAAAAATAAATTCTTCCTCAGTTTAGGCCGATATGTTATTTTGGACATATTTTTTGGTAAAAAAAAAATCACAATAAGCGTGTATTGATTGGTTTTCGCAAAAGTTATAGCTTCTACAAAATAGGGGATAGATTTATGGCATTTTTATTTTAAAGGAGTCGATCTGTGATTTTTAGCCGGACTGCGACATTGCCGTGGACAGATCGAACACTTTTGACACTTAATTGGGACCATTGACATTTATACAGCGATCAGTGCTATAAAAATGCATTGATTACTGTATAAATGACACTGGCAGGAAAGGGGTTAACACTAGGGGGCGATCCAAGGGTTAAATGTGTTCCTTAGGGCAGAGTTTCTAACTGTGGGGGGGGTGGGACTGACTGGAGAAGGAGAGAGGGATCGCTGTTCCTATTAACGCGTGCGCCTGCTCTGGCTCTTATGCCGCGTACAGACGATCGGAATTTCCAACAACAAATGTTCGATGGGAGATTGTTGACGTCATTCCCGGAGACACCCCAAGAATGATGTCGCGGCAGCCTGGTAGGTCTTATGTAGCTAAGGACGGGGCCACCCGTCACGTGACCCCACCCCCCTCTGACGCAAGGGGAAACCCGGGCTTTCCCAGTGACGTGACTGGTGACGCAAAGAACAAAAATATAAAAATATAAACAAAAATAGAATATATTTTACTTTTTGCTATAATAAATATAACCAAAAAATATATACATTTTTTTTTTCCTCAGTTTAGGCCGATACGTATTCTTCTACATATTTTTGTTAAAAAAAATCGCAAGAAGCGTATATTGATTGGTTTGCGCAAAAGTTATAGCGTCTACAAAATAGGGGATAGATTTATGGCATTTTTTTTTTACTAGTAATGGCGGCGATCAGCGATTTTTATCGTGACTGCGACTTTATGGCAGACACATCGGACACTTTTGACACTATTTTGGGACAACTGTCATTTATACAGCGACAGTGCTATAAAAATGCACTGATTACTGTGTAAATGACGCTGGCAGTGAAGGGGTGTCAGGAACTTGGCCGAGATGCTAGGAGGGCTCCCCTTGTGGCCACTGAAGGTGATACAGCAGGTGTAATGCCCACAGAAGCACGGGTGCCAGGAAGCCGGAACTGGTGACAGGTGTGCTTGGGTGGTACAGGAAGCAGGAACCGGAGGGCAGACTAGATAGCGGAGTCGGGAGCCAGGCCAGGGGTCAACACAGGGAATCAGTCCAGAATCAGAGTCAAGTTCAGGGAGCAAGATAAACAAGTCCAGTAGCCAGGCCGGGGTCAGATGCAGGAAGCAGGCGGAGAGAAGTCAGGTGCAAGCCAAGGATCAAGCCAGAAGGTCAGAAGGATCAGGACAAGCCGGGTCGGTACACAGATCAGGAACAGCAGATGCGCAGAACTCAGGAATGCAGGACAAGCTGAAGATACACCAGCGATGCACCAGGGTCAGCAGCAGGTTTAAATAGGCCAGGTAATCATCACGCCGGCCATGCGCCATTGCGCACGCACCTATTCACGGCGCCGCGCATGCGCATCAACACATCTATTTCCCCAACAAGGGGTTAACCACTAGAGGGCGCTGAAGGGGTTAAGTGTGTCCTAGGGAGTGATTCTAACTGTGAGGGGGCATGGTTACAAGTGACACATCACAGATCGCTGCTCCCGATCACAGGGAGCAGTGATCACTGTTACTAGGAAGAACAGGGAAATGCTTTGTTTACACTGGCCTCTCTCCGTTCTTCCTCTCCCAGCTGCAATCGCGGGCCGCCCGGAAACATCGATTTCCCATGGACCCGCTGGGCGGCAAATTCAAAAGGACGTACAGGTACACCCATTTGCCTGCCTGTGCCATTCTGCCGATATACGGCGGTCGGGAAGCGGTTAATGAGATGGTCGCTCAGTTGGTTAAAGACCAGGCGTTCAAGGCGTTTGGAGGAAAAGGGGGAGCAAGGAGATGGGGTGTACGTTGTTAAGACTGGTGGGGTCCAGTGAAGACTTTTTAAGTATAGGGGTGACTAGCGGATGATTCGGATGAATGGCACTAGATAGTGGGAACACGCACGTTGGGGTGACAGCAAAGAGACACTGACGACAAAGGAGACACCCTATAGGTAGAATTTTAACACAGGAAAACTTCATGGGTTGGTTATATAGTAAAAACTGCCGGAGAGGAAGCCATGGTGACATGAGGCATCCAGCTATAGTTATTCATTTATTTTTTCTAAGAGGGTTTACTATTACTATAAGGTTAACATACACTTCAAGCAGGGCTGTCTTAATTAACGGGCACACCTGGGCACTGCCCAGGGGCCCCAGCTGCATAGGGGGCCCCTGCACTTTCCACAAAGCAGCTGGTCCTTGAGCCCACGCGTCATCAAAATTGGGGGCCCCATGATGGCACTGAGAGTGAGAGATACACAGGGGAGGCAGTCTGCCTCCTCCTAGGGATGAGCCGAACACCCCCGCGTTCGGTTCGCACCAGAACCTTCGAACGGACCGACCGTTCGCGCGAACATTTAGAACCCCATTGAAGTCTATGGGACTCGAATGTTCGAATTAAAATGTCATCATTTTAAAGCCCAATATGCAAGTTATTTTCGGAAAACGTCTTTGAGAACCCGGGTCTTGCCCCAGGGAACATGTTATAATGGAAAAAAAAAGTTTTAAAAACGGTCATTTTTTCTGGAGCAGTGATTTTAATGATGCAGCATCATTACTGTAAAACGACCATTTAAAAAAAAAAAAAAATTCCATTGATACATGTTACCTGGGGCAAGACCCGGGTTCTCAAAGGCGTTTTCACAGGCAAACTATAGACACCCAGCAGGTACAATATTTAAAGTAATTTTTCATTTTTTTTCTATTTAAGCATCATGATGCTTAAATAAAAAAAATAAAAATAATTAAAAATTCCTTTAAATATTGTACCTGCTGGGTGTCTATAGCAGGGATCCTCAAACTACGGCCCTCCCGCTGTTGCGGAACTACAAGTCCCATGAGGCATTGTAAAACTCTGACATTCACAGACATGACTAGGGCATGATGGGAATTGTAGTTCCTGAACAGCTGGAGGGCCATAGTTTGAGGACCCATGGTCTATAGTATGCCTGTGTAGCTTTATGATGCACACTGCAGAGGACACAGGCAATACACCACGTGAGAATACTGCAGCAAGCACAATCAACTACCTGCCAGTAAATTAGGAAGAACTGATCTAGCTAAACAATACAGTGTATAAATATATGTACGACACCTGGGATGTATATATATCCTCTACACACTCTAAATTTAACTGACTAGCCTGTCTGCCTGCTCTATCTAGCTAGAAAAAAAAGATACTCTCTCTCTCTCTTTCTCTCTCTGTGACTGATATCTAACCAGCACCGCAACACACTACACGAGGCCGCCCTGCAGGCGGCTTTTTATAGTGGGGGGCGTGAGCCATAATTGGACAAAGCCACCCTGGCTTTGGCCAATTACAGCTCTCTGTACTGACGGCGCTGTGATTGGCCAAGCATGTGGGTCATAGTGCATGCTTGGCCAATCATCAGCGCGCAATGCCGCAGTAAATTATGGGTCATGGCACGTCACTCGAATTTGGCGCGAACACCCGTTTTGTTTGTATTTCGCCAAACGATCGTACATACGTTCGACTCGAACACGAAGCTCATCCCTACCTCCTACCTACTTGATGTCTGTTTACCTGCACTATCATCATTGTAGGGGCCCCAGAGCATTACATTTCCCAGGGGCCCATGGTGCAATTTAGACAGCCCTGACTTCAAGTATACATGAGTAAATGATAAGAATTATGATGTCTAGACGGAAATGTGCGGCTGGACGGGATCTCTCGTCAGTGTCAGGCTCGCTCTTGTTAGCGGGAGGTACCAAGTCCCAATTTATGTCTCTTGGCAAGAAATGGAAATATAACAGTTTTCAGCACTCAGAGAACAGCGCTGCTTGGACGGCGTTCCGGCTCTCGTTCACAGAAACGTTCCCAATAAATGTCGGCTGTGTCCAGGAGAACGTGATAATATATAGGAGGCGAGGTGTTTGGGTTCTAACCATAAAAGTTTTTATTTCTCTGTAAATGTCCCATAAAAGTACAGATATGTGATGAGACACTTAGCAATGGACTTACTAAAAACGGGATTTTAAACGAGTTACATGATGGTTTAGGCAAAGGAGGGTTTAATCACACTTATGAATAAATATATAAAAGTTTCAATAAATTAGAACAACAAACCAAATGAGAAAATTAAATCCTGCCAGTGCTCTTCCCCTCTTAGCATGAATCTTATGATTTCCATATACCGTATATACTTGAGTATAAGCCGACCCGAATATAAGCCGAGACACCTAATTTTACCACACAAATCTGGGAAAATGTATTGACTCAAGTATAAGCCTAGGGTGGCAAATGCAGCAGCTACTGTAAGTAGAAAAGAGGGTCAACAATGCTCATTTGCAGCCTCATTGTGCCCATTTGCAGCTTTACTGTGCCCATTTTATCAGCCTCACTGTGCCCATTTGCTGCCTCACTGTGCCCATTTGCAGCTTTACTGTGCCCATTTTTGCAGCCTCACTGTGCCCATCTGCAGCCTCAATGTACCTATTTGCAGCCTCCTGTGCCCATTTGCAGTTTTACTGTGCCCATATTTGCAACTTCACTTTGCCCATTTGCAGCCTCACTGTGCCCATTTGCAGCCTTGCTGTGCCCATTTGCAGCCTCATTGTGCTTCACTGTGCCCATTTTCAGCTTCACTGTGCCCATTTGCAGCTTCACTGTGCCCATCTGCATCCTCACTGTGCCCATCTGCATCCTCACTGTGCCCATTTGCAGCCTCACTGTGTCCATCTGCAGTCTCACTGTGCCCATCTGCAGCCTAGAGTGGGAAATGCAGCAGCTACTGTAAGTGAAAAAGAGGATCAACAATGCCCATTTACAGCCTCACTGTGTCCATCTGCAGCCTCACCGTGTCCATCTGCAGCCTCACTGTGTCCATCTGCAGCCTCACTGTGTTCATCTGCAGCCTCACTGTGCCCATTTGCAGCCTCACTGTGCCCATTTGCAGCCTCACTGTGCCCATTTGCAGCCTCATTGTGCCTCACTGTGTCCATCTGCAGGCTTATTGTGCCCATTTGCAGCTTCACTGTGCCCATTTTTACCATATCACTGTGCCCATCTGTAGCCTCACTGTGCCCATTTGCAGCCTTACTGTGCCTCTCTGTGTCCATCTGCAGCCTCACTGTGCCCATCTGCAGCCACATCGTACCCATTTGCAGCCTCACTGTGTCCATCTGTAGCCTCTCTGTGCCCATTTGCAGCCTCACTGTGCCCACCTTTGATCTCCCGCTGTGTCATTCTGCAGTTGGCCGTCCATTGTAACAAAGCCCAGCTTCCTCCTCGTCCGTTTTTGAGTATCCCACTGTGCCATGCTTCAGTCAGCCGCCGTCTTTTGTAACAAAGCCCCGCCTCCTTCTCTTCCATAATAGACAGAACACTGATCCCAGCATTGTATCAGTGTTCAGTGTTCCATCTATTATGGACGAGGAGGAGGCGGGGCTTTGTTACAATGGACTCGAGTATAAGCCGAGTATAAGCCGAGGGGGGCTTTTTCAGCATCAAAAAATGTGCTGAAAAAGTCGCCTTATACACATGATACTTCTGTGTTTGGTAGATGCTGGAGAGTTTTATCATCTGACAACTTCTTTTATCACCTGGAAATTCTATGGGCAAGACCTCTGTGCTGATTTACAGGGTGTGCACCCCGGTTGTGCGCAATATGAGGGGCTCCCACCATCCCTGTGCTGAGTTCCTGAGTCTGTACACACGCAGTGCCCATTAAGAGAGGTTCCCACCTTCCCTTCCTGAAATCCTGGGTCTGTACATCTGCTGTCCCAATATGAAGGGTTCACATTATCCTTGGACTGAGTTTCCAGGTCTGTTCCCATTATGAGGGGCTCCCATCATTTCTTCATTCATTTTCAGGGTCTGTACACCTGCTGTACCCATTATACAGAGCTCTTATCATCCCTGAGCTGAGTTCCTGGAGCTGAGCACCAGCTGTGCCCATTATGCGGGGTTCCCACCATCCCTGTGCTGAGTTCCCAGGTCTGTACAGCTGCTGTGCCCATTATGAGGGGTTCCCACCATCCCTGTGCTGAGTTCCTGAGTCTGTACACACGCAGTGCCCATTAAGAGAGGTTCCCACCTTCCCTTCCTGAAATCCTGGGTCTGTACATCTGCTGTCCCAATATGAAGGGTTCCCATTATCCTTGGACTGAGTTTCCAGGTCTGTTCCCATTATGAGGGGCACCCACTATTTCTTCACTGATTTTCAGGGTCTGTACACCTGCTGTACCCATTATACAGAGCTCTTATCATCCCTGAGCTGAGTTCCTGGAGCTGAGCACCAGCTGTGCCCATTATGCGGGGTTCCCACCATCCCTGTGCTGAGTTCCCAGGTCTGTACAGCTGTTGTGCCCATTTTAAAGGGGTTCCCACCATCCCTGTGTTGAGTTCCAGAGTCTACACACCCGCTGTATCCATTTTGAGGGACTCTCACCATCCCTGTTGTGAGCTCCTGGGTCTCTACACCTGAAGGTTAGTAGCAACATCCAAACCTACTAGAAGGTCAGGATCAGAGTTGGAAATTATGTCAGGAAGAGCTCATATAAAACATAGGAGAAGTCAGGGCTTGAATCCTGTACCTAGAGGTAAAATACATTTTTTGGAAGGACTGACTCTATTGATCAGTGACGGCCCCCCAAACTGTTAAAAAAAAAAAATCACTTGAAGAGTGACCAGGTGGCGGACATGTGGCGGTCTATGGGAAGCTTCCCAGCTGATTGCAGGCTGGGAAGCTGATTTGCCCATGTTTAGGGTGTGTGCAGGGCGCAAGCTGTGCGCCAGCCCACACTCCCACTCTACTGGAATTCGTCAGTATGCCTATAGTAGTGACTAGGATGGGCACAGTGGCTGCATTTGATGGGACAGTAGCTGCGTTTGATGGCACAGTGGCTGCGTTTGATGGCACAGTGGCTGCGTTTGATGGCACAGTGGCGGGAACTGATGGGTACAGTGGCTGCAATTGATGGGCACCGTGGCTGCAATTGATGTTTTTTTTTCTCAGTTTGTTAGCGCCCCCCCCACAAATTTTTGAGCACCAGCTAATGCCACTGCTAATGAGCCACTATAATAATTAGTATGACCAGATACGTCTATTCTATTATTGCTGTGGACTGGTAATTACACCTGAATGGCATTGATAAGGTTTGCAACTTAGTAGCACCCCGACAATCGCCCATCTGTCAGGGCGGCTTCCCCTAGCTGTAAAGTGCCACTTTCCTGGATGTAACGATTCCTTTCCTCTGTTATATTGGAGGTTTCCTCCCCGATATTCTCAGACGGTGACCTTGTGCCATTTGTGCCATTCCGGGGACGTCATTTACGGAGGACGCTCTTTTGTTTTGGGCTCTCTGCGGCTCGCTGATATACTTGACAGTCAATTTCCATCCTGCCAGCTCCCACAATGCGGCGTGCGAAGAATAGGAGATCATTACGCTACCCTCTCATTTCCAGAAGCTTCCAGGAAGCCGCGTCTTGTCTTCGCAGCAGTAATAGAATTGTTCACACCTCCACAAAGTGCTCCAGGACAATTCTGACACGAGCCGTCGTCGTTGAGAAATGCCAATTTTTTATTCCGTAATAAGTGTTACAAAGTGTTACGGCCTTATTTGGATGAGCCCCGGAGCGCAGCAATCATACCGCGGGTCTCTGGCTTGGCAGAAAATGAATTTAAGGGCGCACTCCATGAAAACCTCACACTCAAAGAGACAATAAAAAAAACGATGATTTTTTTAACTGTTAAAATGATTTGTTAACTGTTCTTCTCACTCTCCTTCCGCATTGATACCAATTGAGTCAAATCAGAAATGCCCATTTCCTGGGCTGATGGGCAAGGGGTGTCAAAATAATAGCATGGGGGTGGGCACTGCCCAGGCGAACATGTACCAATGCAACATAAATAAAGAAATAAAAGGAAAAAAGTGTTTAAAATTGGCGGCAAATGTTTTATCTATCTATCTATCTATCTATCTATCTATCTATCTATCTATCTATCTATCTGTGTCTATCTCCCTCTCTCTCTCTCTCTCTCTCTCTCTCTCTCTCTCTCTCTATCTATCTATCTATCTCTGTATCTATCTATCCTCTCTCTCTCTCTCTCTCTCTCTCTCTATCTATCTATCTATCTATCTATCTATCTATCTATCTATCTATCTATCTATCTATCTATCTATCTATCTATCTATCTATCTCTGTATCTATCTATCTATCCTATCTATCTATCTATCTATCTATCTATCTATCTATCTATCTATCTATCTATCTATCTATCTATCTATCTATCTATCTATCTATCTATCTCTGTATCTATCTATCTCTGTATCTATCTATCCCCTCTCTCTCTCTCTCTCTCTCTCTCTCTCTCTCTCTATCTATCTATCTATCTATCTATCTATCTATCTATCTATCTATCTATCTATCTATCTATCTGTCTATCTCCCTCTCTATCTCTGTATCTATCTATCTATCTATCTATCTATCTATCTATCTATCTATCTATCTATCTATCTATCTATCTATCTATCTATCTATCTATCTATCTATCTATCTATCTATCTATCTATCTATCTATCTATCTATCTATCTATCTATCTATCTATCTATCTATCTATCTATCTATCTACCTACCTACCTACCTATCTATCTATCTATCTATCTATCTATCTATCTATCTATCTATCTATCTATCTATCTATCTATCTATCTATCTACCTATCTATCTATCTATCTATCTATCTATCTATCTATCTATCTATTTAGCATTTAGAAGCGTCTCTAAAAAATATAAATAATATTTTTTTTTAAATTAGCCAAAAACGGAAAATGCCTGTAAATGAAACATGGCTAAATGCAGGTTACCGCGTTTAGGAGCGTTTGGCGCTTGAAATGCCTCTAAACTCAACTGCTTAGAAACTACTATAAATGACCCTGTGTACATGTACTGATAAGATAACATAGAGGAGAGTTCAGGGGCAGTTAAAAAAAATGCCCAACTGCTCCTAAACCTCAGTTTACCAGCAGCAGTGTACGTGAGGCCTAAATCTACCTATCATTCCTTCATTCACATTCATTCTAGCTAATAATCTCTCTCTATTTCTTTCTCTCTCCCATCTTTCTTTCTTTCTTTCTTTCTTTCTCATCTTTATTTTTTTCTTTCTCATCTTTATTTCCCATCTTTCTTTCTTTCTGCCTTCCTTCCTTCTTTTCTTTCTCTCTCTCTCTCTCTCTCTCTCTCTCTCTCTCTCTCTCTCTCTCTCTCATCCCTTCACTAAAAGACAGAATTACTTTCAAAGCGTTCTGTCTGACGCATAAGTGTATTCTGGGAAATGCCCCCCAATATCAATGCAAAAAACTTAAAGCCTATAACCCCAATCGCATCCTGCGATCCACCAACCAAAATCTACTCCAGATACCCAAAGCCAGATACAAGTCCAAAGGAGAGCGAAGATTTGCGCTCCAAGGCCCCAGACATGTGGCTGAATACATTTTGGCCTAAATGTTTGACTGAAATTTAGTTTATTCGATTTTTTTTTTATAACAAAAAGTAAAAAATATAGATTTTTTTTCAAAAATTTCGCTCTATTTTTGTTTATAGCGCAAAAAAAAAAAATCGCAGAGGCGATCAAATACCAACAAAAGAAAGTTCTATTTGTGGGAAGAAAAGGACGCAAATTTTGTTTGGGAGCCACGTCGCACGACCGCGCAATTGTCTGTTAAAGTGACGCAGTGCCGAATTGTAAAAACGCCTTTGGGCATTTAGCAGCATATTGGTCCGGGGGGTTAAGTGGTTAAACACCTTCACTAATATTATCCCTACACAAGGATCACTGGTAACCTAACATGCCGATCCCAAACTAATCAGCGGCTCCTTCGGGGACATTTTCCTCGTACTGGCCCTTTAACCCCCTTTCCATGGTAGAAAGGTCATCCAGTAAATACAAGCAAGGAAAAATGACAAACAGGGCGGCATCCAGCAGACACGTCGTAATTACGACATCAGTAGGGAGTGGATGTCCATTGACCCTAAACACATACTACTAGAAATAGATACTCTCTTACACTACAACAACACAATAAAAACACAAACACAATGCGAAAATCCCCCAAAGAGGCATTAAACGGACAACACAATAATGGCAAGCAAGGTGGGACACTGTACAGGAAAACGTACAGTAGGGGCTTTAAAAACGACCGTCAGGAGGAAGAAAACGTCCTCAGGGGACACATTCCTCTGTTATAGGAAAATTCCAGCAGTAGTATCCCAGACAAAGATAATTGCATCTTGCATAATCAAATAAACAGCAACGGCGGCTCGTACCTCTGGAGGGAGAGCGTTGTCACAGTACGGCACCTGGGATTCCAGCAAATACCTGACTAAATAAGGGAAAGGCTCAGAGACAAGACAAATTAACAGATAGAATTCAGGAGCGGTAATTATATATTATTCCTCCCTATTTGTTTTTTTATATACAGTTTGATATTACTGATGATTACATTCAGGGCTGCCATCAGGGGGGTACAGGCAGTACACCTGTAAGGGGCCCGGAGGTCCCCAGGGGCCCAGATGGCAACCCCCCTTTTTTTTGCAAAGGGTCTGGAGGTCCCCAGGGCCCGGAAGGCAACCGCCCCCCTTTTTTTTTATAAAATATATATATATATATATATATATATATATATATTTATTATTAGTATTATTAGTTTTTTTTGTTTTACTGTAATTAAAGGGCTCAGAGGTCCCCAGGGCACCCGGATGGCAACCACCCTATTTTTATATATATATATATATATATATATATATATATATATATCTTTATATTTCTTTTTTCTTTTTATTAAAGGTCCCCTTTTTTAGAAGTTTTTTTTAATTTCAATTTTTTTCCGTAAGAGGCCCAGAGGTACCCAGGGCACCCAAAGCCCCCAGACCTTAATTTGCGACGGCAGCACACCCCCCCCCCCCCGCTTCTCAATTCACAGCCCCCCACAGCGCTTCTCAATTTTTTCAACAATTAGCGGCGGCACCCCCCGCTTTTCAATTTGAGGCGGCGGCAGCACCCCCCCCCCCCGGTTCTCTGCTCCAGGGGGCCCATGCCTGGAGCTGTGTAATTTCAGCAAGTGCATTTTTATGACTTAATATAGCGGCTTTTTTTTTTCCCGTAAGGGGCCCAGAGGTCCCTGGGGCAACCACCACTTTTTTTTTGTTCGTCAGCACCCAAAGCCCCCCGACCTTAACTTGCGGCGGCAGCACCCCCCCCCCCCCGCTTCTCAATTCACAGCCCCCCACCGCGCTTCTCAATTTTCTCAATTAGCGGCGGCACCCCCTGCTTCTCAACCCCCTCCCCGGTTCTCTGCTCCAGGGGGCCCATGCCTGGAGCTGTGTAATTTCAGCAAGTGCATTTTTATGACTTAATATAGCAATATAGGGCCAGATTCAGGTAGTCCAGAGCATCTTTGCTCTGGAGTAACGCTACTCATTTGCGTTGCGCTGGAGAAATTTTAGGAGCAAGTGCTGTCATTCACGAAGCACTTGCTCCTAAAGTTGCGGCAGCGCATCGCAAATGAGCCGGCGGAATTCAAATTGGGCGGGTACGGGGCGTGTAGTATGCTAACTACGCGCGATCCCGCCGCCAACGTACTGCGCATGCGTCGAGTGTCAAAACATCCCCGTGCGCATGCTCCAAAATCTGTGAATGAACGTCAATGACGTCACATTCCCATTCATGACCGTTTTACGCAAGCGACGTTTTTTTTTTTTTTCCCGACGCGATGACGACGCCTATACCTAACATAGGATACTCCAACCCCATATAGGTATATCTATGCGCCGCGTATCCCGTCCGGAAACGTCGTATCGTCATTGCGTCGCGCCGGAATTCGATCGTGAATTGCCGATTTCCGCTCATTAACATATTTTTTGAGCGTAAATCGGCGGGAACGCCCCCGGCGCCATTTTTAAGTTGAAGTAACGATGCGATGGCGAAACTCAGTTACGCTGCTCGCATCGGAACTTCAACCCGGCGTTTCTTGTTTTCTGGTTACAGAAAACAGAAACGCCGGCTCAAAGTCACAGTTAGGCTGGCGGATCACTCGATCCGCCAGCCTAACTGTTCGTGAATCTGGCCCATAGTGTTTAACTTATAATATAAGGGCAAACTTTTTATTTTGTAGGTTTGGCTTTGGGGGTGGGGGGGGGGGCTGACATGCAGGGCCTTCCAGAAAACCATGGTTGTAATCCCTTACATATACTCAGTGATACTAGCCTCAGGTGATACACAGAGATAAAACAAATCCTCCTACATAAGTTGTACTTGTTTATCTGCAGATTTCTCTTCTCTACATCGCTTTCAACTCCTGATTTTATACCGCTTGCCTGAGAGTTCAGAAAAAAGGGGGCACCCCCCATCTGGACCCCGCCACCATTCCTATCCATGCGGGCCCTTTCAGGATGCTGGGCCGATACATTTCAGCGGCTATTTTTTTTTTTAACCGCTTGCCAACCGCCTCCTGCATATATACGTTGTCAGAATGGCACGGATGCACAAAGCAACATACATGTACAAACGTGGTCCAATCACAAGAAGTACACCATGAAATTTAGGCACCACATCCCAGAATAATTGCAATGAGAAAGGAGAAGGGGGGGAAATTGGGATTTTCTAATCGGTGCTATAAATGATTCAAAGAATGAATGAGAAAGAAAATATTATTGGACCATAGGTGGTACAAAAAAATATAGAAAAGCACTTATTAGGATATAAATCCAATTAAAAATACATCCACAAAACACGGGGGTGTTGTAAATGCACAACAATAGAGATAATAAGCGGTCACAGATTAATGTGACCAGGCCGGGCAAGGAGAGGCCCATGGTAACTCTGGAGGAGCTGCAGAGATCCACAGCTCAGGGGGGAGAATCTGTCCACAGGACAACTATTAGTGGTGCTCTCCACAAATCTGCCCTTTATGGAAGAGTGACAAGAAGAAAGACATTGGGGAAAGAAAACCATAAGAAGTCCAGTTTGCAGTTTGTGAGAAGCCATGTGGGGGAGGGGACACAGCATATAGAACATTTTGGCCTAAAAGAAAAACGTTATGTGTGGGGAAAACTAACACTGCACATCACCCTGAACACATCATTCCCACCGTGAAACATGGTGGTGGCAGCATCATGTGGTGGGGATGCTTTTCTTCAGCAGGGACACGGAAGCTGGTCAGAGTAGATGGAGCCAAATACAGGACAATCTTATAAGAAAGCCTGTTAGAGTCTGCAAAAGACTTGAGACTGGGGTGGACGCAGGCATATACTGGTCATCGGGACTACTGGGAGTTTCCCGGTGGGTCGATGGCTCAGTGGGCTGGTTTCAGTGGCAGCCGGTTAAAGTAATAGCTGCCACGTAATTTGAGCACTCTCTGAGGACCTTGATGTAAGTGGTGGAGGCTCTCTGGGGACTTTGAGATAAGTAAATAATAAAAGAGATGAGTGAGCACTCCTTATGTTATGCTACTTGAGTTTTTGTTTTTTCGCAATTGCGTATAGTTTATATACTGTTATATACTCTCCTTCTGCCTCCAATCTCCCCCAGGCCCCCTACCTCCAATCACCCCCTGCCTCCATTGTCTCCTGCCTCCATCCCCCTCTGCGGTGCCACCAACACCACCTGCCTCCAATCACCCCCTGCCACTAACACCCCCTGCCTCCAATCTCCCCCTGCCTCATCTCCCCCAGGCCCCCTGCCTCCAATCACCACCTGCTTCCATCGTCCCCTGCATCCATCCCCCTCTGCTGTGCCACCAACAACTCCTGTCTCCATCCCCCACCCTCTGCGGTGCCTCCAATCACCCCATACCTCCAATCACACCCTGCCACTAACACCCCCTGCCTCCAATCTCCCAGTGCCTCCATCGCCCTCTGCGGTGCCACTAACACCCCCTGCCTCCAATCTCCCAGTGCCTCCATCGCCCTCTGCGGTGCCACTAACACCCCCTGCCTCCAATCTCCCAGTGCCTCCATTGCCCCCTGCCTTCATCCCCCTCTGCGGTGCCACACCAGCCACCATCACCCCCTGCCTCCAATCCCCATGCGCAGTTCCAAGCCGAACCGATCTCTGCTATTTTTACTGGACATTCCCGCAACCACGGACATTTACGAACGGGGGAAAAAAGTGCAGTTTTTAAGAACTGTCCGTAAAAATACGAGCGGTTGGCAACACTGCAGGGGATACAGAAATGAAATCACTGTATGACAGTAAGATTGCTAACATTTTAATTCCATTTAACACCAACAGTTTCTTTTTTTGTTCTTTTTATTTAGTAGAAAGCTGATACAGTTTGTATTAACCACTTGAGATCCCCCCCACGTCTAAAGACGTCATTTTTTTGAAGATGGATATCTCGGTAATGGCAGCAGCTGCTGCCACAACCAAGATATCCATCTCTTCGTGGGGCGGACCTGTTAACGATAACGGCGGTCATCGCGGCGGATTCGCCGCGAGATCGCCGTTATCGGCGGCGAGAGAGGGTGCCCCCCTCCCGCCGCTCTCCCGCGCCCTCCGCCGCTTACCGTAGCCGTCGGTAGCGGCGGAGGCGATCGGGTCCTCTTGCTGGCTGTCCGGGGATGCGACTGAGGGAAAAAATGTCCCTCAGCCGTCCCCATACCTCTGCTGGGCGGAAGTGACGTCAAAACGTCATTTCCGCCCAGCGTCTTAAAGAGACATTTATTTTGTTTACATTTTTTCTTTTTTTTCTTTTTTTCTTTTGCATTTAAGCCTGAATATGAGATCTGAGGTCTTTTTGACCCCAGATCTCATATTTAAGAGGACCTGTCATGCTTTTTTCTATTACAAGGGATGTTTACATTCCTTGTAATAGGAATAAAAGTGATTATTTTTTTTTTCAGTGTTAAAAATTATAAAATAAATAAAAATAAAAACGAAAACCCCCCAAATTTTTTTTTAAAGTGCCCCGTCCCGACGAGCTTGCGCGCAGAAGCAAACACATACGCGAGTAGCGCCCGCATATGAAAACGGTGTTCAAACCACACAAGTGAGGTATCACCGCGATCGTTAGAGCGAGAGCAATAATTCTAGCCCTAGACCTCCTTTGTATCTCAAAAAATGCAACCTGTAGAATTTTTTAAACGTCGCCTATCGAGATTTTTAAGGGTAAAAGTTTGACGCCATGCCACGAGCGGGCGCAATTTTTAAGCGTGACATGTTGGGCGTAACATTATCTTTCACAATATATAAAAAAATTGGGCCAAATTTATTGTTGTCTTATTTTTTAATTCAAGAAAGTGATTTTTTTCCAAAAAAAAGTGCGCTTGTAAGACCGCTGCGCAAATACGGTGTGAGAAAAAGTATTGCAATGACCGCCATTTTATTCTCTAGGGTGTTAGAAAAAAATATATATAATGTTTGGGGGTTTTAAATAATTTTCTAGCAAAAAAAACTGTTTTAGTCTCGTAAGCACCGAATCTGAAAAACAGGCTCGGGGCTTAAGTGGTTAAATTTATTTTCAATCCTCAGAAGAGCCCCCTACTGGTAGAAAAAAAATAGATCTACAATATTAGTGTCTGGCTGCCTTTGCTTCACTTGGCTTTCTTCTTTCTATTGTCACTTACTTTTTAAACTTTGCTGAAGCCCAGGAAGAGCGGAGGAGGACAGAGCTTTGATTCTGTCCTCTGTGCAGACTACAATGCCCTGGTTTATTTATGATCTATTCCCCTTCATGACAACAACGTATGTGCCAAAGCACCACTGGCGTGCCAACTAATCTGCAGATTCAAAAACTTTCCACTTCTTTCTTCTGATAAAGCAGACCCCCATTGTTATTTAGATGAAAAAAAAAATTAATAATAACAAATATGATTTAATTCCTGACATATGCAGCGAGATGGAAGGTTGTGTGATAACGCACATTCAGGAAATCCCCATGGCGCTGTCTGTGCAGTCTGCTTCAATGGTTTGCAGTGGTAAAGGAACCAGGACCTTTGGAAAAATGTTGGAGACTGGTTCACATGACATCTTTCTCTTAGTCCGGGAATGAGACAATAGGAGCCCCCCGGACCAACTCAGGCTTCTGGTATTATTGAGAGGGGTTGGTAAGAGGGCTGGTTTTGCCACTAGGCCACAGCCAAGGGTGCTACCCTGTTTCCCCAAAAATAAGACCTACTCTGAAAATAAGACCTAGCGTTATTTTCGAGGAGGGCTGCAATATATAAGCTCTACCCTGAAAATAAGCCCTAGTTAAAAAATGCTTCTAAAATCCTATAATCCACTCTATTACAGTAGTATATAATGTACAATGTGTGTGTTTCTGTAATATAAATGCAGGGAAGAGAGCTCCGGCAGGTAACAGAAGCGCAGAGTGGCACTATAAAAAATGTTTTTGGCACAATTATATTACAAAAAAACACACATTGTACATTATATAATACTGTAATTGAGTGGATTATAGGATTTTACAAGCATTTTTAACTCAGTTCACAATGGGGATTCCTGAAAGGCAGGGAGGGAGAGGAGGAGAGAAGACAGCACATTACATGGTAAGACCTACCCCGAAAATAAGCCCTACTGTGTCTTTTGTTGCCAAAATTAATATAAGTCCCGGGCTTATTTTCAGGGAAACACAGTGTTGCCATAATTAGTAAGGCAGCAGGTGCCCTGTGGTTAAACACTTTGTTATCTAGCACCAGGCCCTGCCTGAGCCAGTATCATGGGAAGACATTGAAAATGAGTGCCTTCCCTGATGCAAAGCACGATAAAGACTTCCAATCAGAAAAGGTGCCTGCTGAAGAGTGACATCCTTTTCGGTGTCCCTGAGTCACCTGCAGAGCCCCAAACTCACTTGAGTACCGCCAGACTCCTGCCATGTCCCCTAGCCTTAGAGCTGCACACAATGTAGCTGCATAGCTCCCAACTGTCCCTGATTTCGAGGGACTGTCCCTGATTTCGAGCAATGTCACTCTGTCCCTCATTCTCCACATTTGTCCCCCATTTTGGTCTGATCAATATAGCTGTATATAAAATGCACTTTCTTTATCGTACATCACGGGACACAGAGCGCATAGCCATTACACTTGGGTTATATGGGTACCTTCAGGTGTGGACACTGGTGTAATCAATTTCACAGGAAGTTTCCTCCCTATATAACCCCCTCCCACTGGGAGTGCTTCAGTTTTTTCGCCAGTGTCTTAGGTGTTGGTCACGTCTAGCTGTCCCTCGGAGGTCTCGGGACCCAGGATAGCTAGCCGGATCCGTCCGAAGTGCTTCAAAGCCAAGGTGTACGGTACCTGGGCCCTGCTGGAGTGGGGCTTTGCCTATAATGCCTCTCCTTGGAGGGCTGGATTCTGGGCTCCAGTGCCTTAGTCTCTTCCAAGAACTAAACGCTACTGATGCCAGGATGCTATATAGGTCCAGGTGTGTGGGTTCCTTAACACAGGACCCCGGTCCCTGAAGGTCCAAGACAATACCCACGGAGATGGGGGAAGGTTGGGCCTCTTGCATTTTGCAATACCCTGCGGCGTGGAGCAGGTAAGAGGGAACCTGCGGGACTTGGTTCGACAGTAGGTATCCCCCTGGGGGTTCTGGGTCGGCTAATGGTATGCTTGTGCATCAGCCACTATCTCAACTATGTCTTTTGAGGCAGGATGGGATGTACTAATGTTTACCCAGATAACATGTAGGTATATGTATGCTTTTAAAGATATGTATTTGCTACTCCCCCCAGATCTGCCTGTTAGCATGATACTGCAGCCCCACGTGCTATAAGGAGGAAATGCTGGCAAAACTCCTGTTTCTTAGGAAGCCTATGGGGACAGCTTCCTCTATGTGTGCACTACAATAAGATTAGTGCCTTGCCTGGTGTCTGTTGGGTTGCTAGCGCTGGTCCAGGCTTCTCCTCTGCTTTCTGCTTCCTCCATGTTGGTTTCAGCGTGGGGGGGGGGGGCGCGTGCGCGCCGCCTTTTACAGCGTCAGCGTGCGTGGGGGGGGGGCGGGCCAGCAGCGTCAGGTCTCAGTTAAAGCAGCAAAGCATTTCCTAGCTGGTCATTCCCTCCTGAAAGCAGAGGAGGCTGAGGACACAGAGCGCGCAGCTGAGCCATTTCTGGCTATACAGTGACACCCAGTGGGGGTTTGTGGATCTTCAGGTCTGGACTTAGATCCATACTGACCAGAAAAAAAAAAAAGGGGTTTTTTCTTAAAGGGACTCAGCCTTAGATCTGGCAGTATCTGAGTCGGTGCAACCTTGGGCTCCAGCTAACGGGCATTGGTGTGGCAATACTCACAGGACTTCCTCGGTATTGCCGCCTTCTCGGGCGTATGAAAATTTGGAAAAATGTTACCATAGCCTGTTCTTATTAATGGTTCACTTCTAGCTACAACAGTTGGGTGTTGGCTTTAGGGGTGTCTCAAGGTTGTGCAAAGGCTCCCAAGGGATCAGGACCAGCTAAGGCTGCAAAAGGTACCAAAAAACAAAAGGGGTCTCCATCGGGGTCAGAGGATTTGGGCCAGGCTCTAGCGGTCCCACCCTCACCAGATAGACCACCGAACAGCATGTTGCAGGAGCCATTGAGGGTGCTAGGGGCAGAGGCGGCCCCCAATCAACCCATTCCCGTTTACGTTACGGAAGAAATGCTAGCGACCACCCTGGGTGGGCTAGAGGAAAGGTTAACTGCTTTAATTGCCCGCTCTTTGCCAGGTGGCAAGCGGGCTAGATCCCCGTCACCTAGATTGGTGTTTTCAGATGCAGAGGTCCTCTCTTCGGAGGAATTGGACCCACAGGGGGATCAAGCGGACCCGAGTCCCGACGGTTCAGACATTGAGGGTTCCACTGTAGAACGGAGAGCCTGTGGATCCAGTCTCTGACAGATATGGTTCGCACTGCTTTTAAACTTCCAGTGTCAGAACAATTAGCCCCCGCGGTATCCTCTTTAGGTTCCTTGAAGGCACCGTTGAGTGGTGCGTCTTTTCCGGTTCACCCCCTTCTTGAGAGCGTGATTTTTCAGGATTGGGCTCGACCTGATAGGATTTTTATCCCTCCTAAAAGGTTCACTATTCTCTATCCTATGGAAGAGGAATTTGCAAAGAAATGGGCACTCCCTATCGTGGACGCAGCCATTTCCTGCGTAAATAAATCCCTGACCTGTCCGGTTGAAAATGTCCAGATGTTTAAAGATCCAGTCGACAAAAAGTTGGAGACCCTACTGAAGGCTTCTTTTACCACAGTAGGTGCCGTGGTTCAGCCAGCAGTGGCAGCCATTGGCGTTTGTCAGGCTTTAAAGGATCAGACTAAACAGATATTAAGGGACATACCGGCTCAGCAAGCTTGTGAATTGGCTGACCTCCCAAGGGCTCTCTGCTTTGCAGTAGATGCTATTAAGGACTCCATTCAACAGGCGTCCCGTTTATCTCTGCTGTTGGTTCATATGCGTCGCCTTTTGTGGCTGAAGAACTGGTCAGCAGAGGCACCCTGCAAAAAGCTTTTAGCAGGATTTCCCTTCTTATGGTGGGAGACTATTCGGTGAAGACCTAGATAAATATATCCAGGCCATATCAAGTGGTAAAAGTTCTTTCTTGCCTGTCAAGAAAAGATCGCGTGGGCCCGCGTTTAAGCGACAGGCCTTCGCAGGCTCGGCCCCTTCAACTTCCCGTCAGTATCGACGGCCTCCCGGGCGTTCAGCATTTAATAGCCGCCCACAAGGACAAGCCACGGCAGGCAAGAGGCCATGGTCTCGCAAGCCGGTTAAACTAGTCATCAAGTCAGATTCATGAAGGGGCGCCCCCACTCTCTTGGGTGGGGGGAAGGCTTCGGTTTTTCTCCGAAGTGTGGGAGGCCAGAATTCCAGACTCTTGGGTACTGTCCGTGGTAGCCACGGGCTACAAGCTAGAGTTTCGGGAAGTCCCCCCTCCTCATTTTCAGGGGTCAAGTCTTCCAAGTGACCCATTAAAGAGGGCCTCTCTTGTAAAAGCATTGGATCGTCTCTTGCTCCAAGGAGTAATTGTAGAAGTACCAACCCAGGAATGGGGTCTGGGATTCTACTCCAACCTTTTCATAACACCAAAGCCCAATGGCGACGTCAGGCCTATCTTAGACCTCAAACGCCTAAATCGCTTTCTAAAGATTCAGACCTTTCGTATGGAGTCCATACGTTCGGTGGCAGCCAGCCTACATCAAGACGACTTTCTAGCATCTATAGACATAAAGGATGCGTATCTGCACGTGCCGATCTACCCGGCACATCACAAGTTTCTTCGTTTTATGATAGATCACCGCCATTACCAGTTCGTAGCCCTCCCTTTCGGGTTGGCAACAGCTCCGCGGGTATTCACAAAGGTGTTAGCCCCGGTGCTAGCCGTCCTAAGGACAGAAGGCATTTTGGTCCTGGCATACCTGGACGATCTTCTGGTTATCGACAGCTCAGCTTCCAGCCTCAATCATGCAGTAGTTCGCACAGTTCGGCATCTAGAGGAATTCGGGTGGATTGTGAACCAAGAAAAATCGGTATTGAAACCCACAAAGCAGTGGGAATATCTAGGCCTTCGGCTAGATACAGACTGCCAGAGGATATTTTTACCTCAAGCAAAGGTCAGATCAATAACTCAAGCAGTTCAGGTGATCTTAGGCAAGAAGAGGCTGACTATTCGCCTATGTATGCAACTGCTGGGGAAGATGGTGGCCGCCTTCGAGGCAGTGCCCTACGCCCAGATCCATACCAGATATCTCCAGGCAGCCATTCTCTCTGCTTGGAACAAGTCCATTCAGGCGTTGGATCGTCCGTTAGTGCTCTCCCCAGGAGTCCGGCGCAGCCTGTTCCGGTGGCTGGTCCCTCAAAATTTGTCAAAGGGGAAATCCTTTTGCCCCATCACGTGGAAGATAGTAGCCACGGATGCCAACCTGTCAGGTTGGGGGGCAGTTCTAGAAGGACAGACCCAGCAAGGGCAGTGGTCGGAGGCAGAAAAACTGCTTCCCATCAATATCCTAGAGATCAGAGCTGCTCGGCTGGCCCTGATCGCCTGGACTCTCCCCCTTCAGGGTCTGCCAGTAAGGATACAGTCCGACAATGCCACTGCGGTGGCATACATAAACCACCAGGGGGGCACGAGGAGCCTAGCAGCCCAAAGGGAAGTAAACCTGATTTTTTCATGGGCCGAAGCCCATGTACCCTGCATCTCGGCGGTGTTCATCCCAGGGATAGACAATTCTCAAGCAGATTTTTTGAGTCGTCAACAGTTGCTCCCGGGGGAGTGGTCTCTTCACCCCCAGGTATTCCAAGAGATTTGCCAAAGATTCGGAGTTCCAGATGTGGACATTATGGCAACAAGATCCAACAAAAAGTTGGACAAATTCATATCCCGAGCCAGGGATCCCTCGGCCTACGGGACCGATGCGTTGGTTTGCCCCTGGCACCAGTTTTCTCTCCTGTATGCTTTCCCTCCACTGCAGATGATTCCCCGCCTTCTACGGAGGATCAGGGTGGAGCGCAGGCCTGTGATCCTGGTGGCCCCAGCCTGGCCCAGGAGGGCTTGGTACGCACTCATCGTGAGGATGTCAGTCGGGGCGCCGTGGCCGCTCCCCCTGCGCCCAGATCTGTCTCAGGGCCCAATCTGCCACCCTGCTTCACAGCAGCTAAATTTGACGGCTTGGCGGCTGAATCCCTAATTCTTAAGGGCAGAGGCCTCCCAGATCAGGTCATATCTACGTTGATTCAGGCTAGGAAACCGGTCTCCAGAAATATTTATTACAGAGTCTGGAGAACCTATGTGGAGTGGTGCGAGTCTCAAAAATGGCACCCTCGAAAGTTTTTTATTGACAGGATCTTGCGATTCCTCCAGGTTGGCGTTGACAAAGGGTTGGCTCTTAGTACTCTAAAGGGGCAGGTGTCGGCCTTATCGATATGGTTTCAAAGACCCTTGGCCACCCATTCGCTTATGAAAACCTTCTTGCAGGGGGTCTTGCATGTGAATCCCCCTGTTAGAGCTCCCCTCTGCCCCTGGAATTTAAATCTGGTCTTGTCAGCTTTACAAAGGCAGCCGTTTGAACCTCTGACAGAAATCCCTCTTGTGCTGCTAACCCGAAAGTTGGTTTTCTTGGTGGCTATGGCTTCGGCCAGAAGGGTTTCCGAGCTGGCAGCCTTGTCATGCAGGGAGCCATACCTTATTCTGCATAAGGACAGAGTGGTTCTGCGGCCTCAACCTTCTTTCCTTCCTAAGGTCATATCCAGTTTTCACTTGAATCAGGACCTAGTCCTACCATCCTTCTTTCCTACTCCCCAGTCCAGAGAGGAAAGACTGCTTCATACTTTGGACGTGGTTCGAGCCATGAGGGTCTATCTCAAGGCTACAGAGAAGATTCGGAAAACAGATGTGCTTTTTGTTCTTCCGGATGGCCCCAAGAAGGGTCAGCCGGCTGCCAAGTATTCCTTGGCTAGGTGGATTAAGCAGCTGATTTTTCAGGACTATGGTCTGAAGCGCGTTCCACCTCCCTTATCAGTTAAAGCCCATTCTACGAGGGCCATGAGTGCCTCCTGGGCGGCACACCATCAGATCTCTATGGCACAGGTTTGCAAGGCGGAAACCTGGTCTTCTGTACATACGTTTACTAAATTTTATAAGTTGGACGTTGCAAAGGGTACGGACGCAGCATTTGGGCAGGCGGTCCTACGGGCAGCAGTATAGAATCCTCTGGTCCGGGTCACGCCCCCTTTTTTCTGTTGGTGGAGTTACTTTACTTCCTGATAATTTTTTGTTTGGCTATTCTTGGCCTTACGGTCTCCCTCCCTTCATAGAGCATTGCTTTAGGACATCCCAAGTGTAATGGCTATGCGCTCTGTGTCCCGTGATGTACGATAAAGAAAAAAGGATTTTTAATAAACAGCTTACCTGTAAAATCCTTTTCTTGAAGTACATCACGGGACACAGAGCTCCCACCCCTCTTTTGGGGAACATTGTGTAACCTCGGGAGAATTGCTTGCTACAAAACTGAAGCACTCCCAGTGGGAGGGGGTTATATAGGGAGGAAACTTCCTGTGAAATTGATTACACCAGTGTCCACACCTAAAGGTACCCATATAACCCAAGTGTAATGGCTATGCGCTCTGTGTCCCGTGATGTACTTCAAGAAAAGGATTTTACAGGTAAGCTGTTTATTAAAAATCCTTTTTTTTATCTATCAAAAAGTGTTTTCCAGAGCTAAACCTTTCATCTGATTTCTGAAATTGCTGCATTTGTAAATTCCAAAAGCCAATATAAAGGAATAGTAGTGGTAAAAAAAGCACTTGTGGGTTTAACCAATTTTATTTTTTTGCACAATTCTCCTTTAAGGGGGCGTGTCCTATGCCTGCATACTTTTGCTGATAGGTGTCCCTCATTCCCATCTCAGAAAGTTGGTAGGTATATAGCTGGCCTAGCAGGCATATACTGGCCATCGGGACTACCGTGAGTTTCCCGGTGGGCCGATGGCTCAGTGGGCCGGTCAGGAGCAATCCTGGAACGCCTGCTCCTGATTTCACTCCTGTCCTCAAGGAGCAGCTGTCCACACCTGCTGCCTTCAGAACTGTGAGTTCACGTTGGAGGGGGAGGAGAAGGGGGACACTCTGATGTAAGGGGGTGCTGATGGAGACACTCTGATGTAAGGGGGTGCTGATGGGCACAATCTGATGTAAAAGGTTATGATGGGGACACTCTAATGTAAGGGGTGTGCTGATGGGGACACTCTGATATGATGGGGGTGCTGATGGGGACACTCTGATATAATGGGGGTGCTGATGGGGACACTCTGATATAATGGGTGTGCTGATGGGGACACTCTGATATAATGGGGGTGCTGATGGGGACACTCTGATGTGAGGGGGTGCTGATGGGGACACTTTGATGTAAATGGGTTGCTGATGGGGACACTCTGATGTAAGGGGGGTGCTGATGGGGACATTCTGATGTAAGGGTGTGCTGATGGGGACACTCTGATATAATGGGGGTGCTGATGGGGCCACTCTGATGTAAGGGGGGTGCTGATGGGGACACTCTGATGTAAGGGGGTGCTGATGGGGACACTCTAATGTAAGGGGGGTGCTGATGGGGCCACTCTGGTGTAAGGGAGGTGCTGATGGGGACACTCAGATGCAAGGAGGTTTCCAAGCCTGTAGACTTTACCTTACACATGAGCAGAACTATTTCAAGTGCACGTCCACCACCAACCCCTCTGTCCAAGTAAACCACGTCCACCCTTCTGTCCAAGTATACTGTAGTACGTCCCCTGCTACCCCTCTGTCCAAGTATACCACGTCCACTGCCACCCCACTGTCTAAGTATACCACGTTCACTGTCACCCCTCTGTCCAAGTATACCATGTCCACCCCTCTGTCCAAGTATACCACGTCCAATGCCACCCCTCTGTCCAAGTATACCACGTCCACTGCCACCCCACTGTCTAAGTATACCACGTTCACTGTCACCCCTCTGTCCAAGTATACCATGTCCACCCCTCTGTCCAAGTATACCACGTCCACCGCCACCCCTCTGTCCAAGTATACCACGTCCAGTGCCACCCCTCTGTCCAAGTATACCACGTCCACTGCCACCCCACTGTCTAAGTATACCACGTTCACTGTCACCCCTCTGTCCAAGTATACCATGTCCACCCCTCTGTCCAAGTATACCACGTCCACCGCCACCCCTCTGTCCAAGTATACCACGTCCACCGCCACCCCTCTGTCCAAGTATACCATGTCCACCCCTCTGTCCAAGTATACCACGTACACCGCCACCCCACTGTCGAGGGTTTAACTTGCCTCTTCATAAAAGGAAATCAGGTTTGTCTGACAACTTCTGTCTTTTAATGAATCCATGCTGTCTGCTGCTTAAATAGTTTTTTTTCCAACAAGAACTCATCCATGTGGTCTTTTATTAAACGTTCCATTATCTTCCCAACTATAGAAGTTAAACTAACAGGTCTATAGTTACTTGGTAAAGACTTTGTTCCCTTTTTTAATATGGGCACCACGTTCGCCCTGCGCCAATCCAGTGGTACTATTCCTGTTAATTAATGAGTCCCTAAAAATTTGATAGAATGGCTTTGAAGTTTCAGAGCTCAATTCTTTTAGGATCCGTGGGTGGATGCCATCAGGCCCAGGTGCTTTATCCACCTTTATTCTGTCCAAATATTTCTGGACCACATCACTTTTGAGCCATTGTGTATCATTTGGGGCTTTGTCACTACCACCCCCATTATGGACATTAGCTCCCCCATTCTCCATTGTATACAGCTGAAAAAGGAAAAGGGTATTTAATAAATGTGCCTTCTCTTTGTCCCCAGTCACCCACTCCAGATTATTTAGCTTTGTAAGTAACGGTGAAACGGTTAACCACTTAAGGACCGCCTCCTGCACATTTATGTCGGAAGAATGGCACAGCTGGGCACAGGCACGTACATACAGTACATGAATGTTGCCTTTAAGAGCCCAGCTGTGGGGCGCTCATGCGGACCTGATCGCCGCTGGTGTCCCGCGATCGGTCACAGGAGCTGAAGAACAGGGAGAGGTGAGTGTAAACACACCTTCCCTGTTCTTCACTGTGGCAGTGACACTGATCGTCTGTTCCCTGATATAGGGAGCAACAATCAGTGACATCACGCCTACAGCCACACCTCCCTACAGTCAGGCCTCGTACACACGGACGGACATATCCGATGCAAACGGTCCTCGGACCGTTTTCATCGGATATGTCCGCCGGGCTATCTTGGTCCGATGGCGTGTACACACCATCGGATCAAAATCCCCGCCGGCAGACAGCGCGGTGACGTAGCGGTGACGTTGACGCCGCCACGTCACCGCACCAGAAAGTAAACAACTTCCACGCATGTGTCGCATCCATACGATGCTTGGGCGGGAGGATATGTCCGCTGGTGAGTGTACTGACCAGCGGACATATCCGACGGACTTGTGTCTGGCGGAAAAGTTTCAAAGCATGCTTTGGAAATTTTCCGCTGGACAAATCAGTCCAAATCCGTCTGTTTGCCCCTACAGACAAGCAGATTTTTCAGCTGAAATGGTCCGTCGGACCATTTCCATCAGAAAAATTCCATCGTGTGTACGAGGCCTAAGAATCACTCCCCTAGGCACAGTGTTGTAAGTAACGGCGTTTAAATAAACGCCGTTACGTAACGATTGCCCTCCAAGGGGTAACTAGTAATCTACCTGATTACTATTACCCCATCGGCAACGCCGTTGCCATTACATTGGCGGCGTTACCGAGTTACATTCAGCGCGCGGGGGGGCAGTCCGGGCAGACTCTCACTCTGTCAGGGCGGGATGGAGCTGGCCTGTGATTGGGTCAGCTCCGGGTCATGTGTCGACGTGTCGTCGACGTCGTGACGCTGGCGCTTGCACGCGCTTGAAGTCTCCCGCAGCAGTGTAGAGTGACAGGTCGGGAGGGAGTGAGTCTGGCTCACCTCCTCACCGTCACCTCAGCAGCTGACATCTCCCCCGGCCGCCGCGGAGGCTCCACTTCACCACCAACGGTCCGGACCCCGGGGACACTCACCGTGCCAGCAGTGCACCGACCGACCGACTGTGGGCCGTGGCCCTGTGCAGGTGAGGAGGCGAGCAGCATCGGATTGGGAGTGGGGGGGCCGGGGGGGGACAGGTGACAGGACACTCCACCGGACCGCTCCACATGCCCAGGCAGGCCCAGCATCATCACACTTTACCTGCTCAGGCAGCAATACTGTACAATATAGATTCAGTGTGATTGACACTTCTGCAGTGCACACTGAATCTATATTGTACAGTATTGCTGCCTGGGCAGGTGAAGTGTGATGATATTAATAATTGTACACAGTATTGCATTTGCTGGGCCTGCCATATACTGTACTGTACTGTATAACCACTACAAAATTCCTTTACAAATAATGCATATTTTAAAATGTTATTAGTAATAACATGTTTGTAAAAGAATTTTGTAGTGCAGTTATACAGTATAGTACAGTACAGTATATGGCAGGCCCAGCAAATGCAATACTGTGTACAATTATTAATATCATCATCATCATCATCATCACACTCCACTTGCCCAGGCATCAATACTGTACAATATAGATTCAGTGTGATTGACACTTCTGCAGTGCACACTGAATCTATATTGTACAGTATTGATGCCTGGGCAGGTGAAGTGTGATGATGATATTAATAATTGTACACAGTACGAAATGTTCTAAAATACTGTATATAGTGTTTTTATTCTTCAATCAGTTAATATAAACATCTTTGACATTAAAGATGTTATAGAACGTAATTGCATTGTAGAATATAAAAAAAATATCTCAGTTACTTTTCCGAGTAACTAGTTACTTTGCCAATAAAGTAACTGAGTCACTAACTCACTTACTTTTTCGGGCAAGTAACTTGTAATTGTAACTAGTTACTTTTTTAAAGGAAGATGAACAACACTGCCTAGGCACACTTAATCCCTTAGCGCCCCCTAGTGGTTAACCCCTTCACTTCTATTGTCCTTTTCACAGTGAGGCCCCGTACACACGACCGAGCTTCTCGGCAGAATCCAGCGAGAAGCTCGCTGGGAGACATATTCTGGCAAGAAGCTCGATCGTGTGTACACTTCTGACGAGCGTCCCGTCGGGAAGCTCGTCGAGCCAAAAAAGAGAGCATGCTCTCTTTTTCCTCGTTGTTCAATGAGGACTTTGGCTCGACAAGCTTTTTCGACCGCTCATCGGGAACCTCGTCGGGCGGAACGATGGGTTTAGCCCGACGAGGTTCTCGAACGTGTGTACGCGGCCTAATACATGCATTTTTATAGCACTTTCGCTGTGAAAATGACAGTGGCCCCAAAAATTTGTCAAAGGTGTCCAAAGTGTCCGCCATAATGTCGCAGTCATGAAAAAAATCGCTGATCGCCGCCATTAGTAGTAAAAAAAAATGATTAATAAAAATGTCATAAAACTATCCCCTATTTTGTAAACGCTATAACATTTGCGCAAACCAATCGATAAACGCTTATTGCGATTTTTTACCAAAAATAGGTAGAAGAATACGTATCGGCCTAAACTGAGGGAAAAAAAATATATTTTTATATATTTTTGGGGTTATTTATTATAGCAAAAAGTAAAAAATATTGCATTTTTTTTTCAAAATTGTCGCTCTGTTTTTGTTTATAGCGCAAAAAATAGAAACCTCAGAGGTGATCAAATACCACCAAAAGAAAGCTCTATTTGTGGGGAAAAAAGGACGCCAATTTTGTTTGGGAGCCACGTCGCACGACCGCGTAATTGTCTGTTAAAGCGGCGCAGTGCGGAATCGCAAAAAGGGGCAAGGTCCTTTACCTGCATAATGGTCCGGGTCTTAAGTGGTTAAACAATCCAAATTGCAATGTAACTAGTGAATTACAAAATGTGAGCAGGGAGTCGTAAATTCCCATTTCTGTGATGGTTGTTTATGGAATGGTTCTACCAGGTGCATTATATTCTGCAATCTTCATAATTTATTCTGCTTACTTTACAAACAAAAAAGTCCAGGAAAATACTTTGGGATTACCGGCACCTTCCACAGATTTCTGTTAATCTTTCATGTACACCTTTCCTAGAAATAAAAAAGCTGTTGCTATTCCATTATAAGCACATACGTAATAAATAAGCATACCTTCACTGAAATAATGATGTGTAAGTTATCCGAATAATCTAAACGGCGTCATACAAACATAAGATAACGGAAAAGTCTGACAACTATACATTTTGTTAAGAAAATGTGGAAATTGCGCTTCTTCTGGAAACTAATTTCTAGGGTCACCATTGAGACCGTCTTTGATTGACCTGCTCCGTCTTACCATCAGTTCCACCAAGAGCCTTCAATAGAGATCACATGACCAATGCCTCGGCACTGGCAATGGCAATGTGATTGGCCACAAAAAAAAAAATAAGTCTGTTTCCTGTTCTTTCACCTAGTTGTCCTGTTCACATTTTCTTACATAACACGGTTAGACTAATTTTTTTTTTTAAATTTTTGATGGACGGACCATTATGCAGGTAAAGGACCTTGCCCCTTTTTGCGATTCGGCACTGCGCCGCTTTAACTGACAATTGCACGGTCGTGCGACGTGGCTCCCAAACAAAATTGGCGTCCTTTTTTCCCCACAAATAGAGCTTTCTTTTGGTGGTATTTGATCCCCTCTGCAGTTTTTATTTTTTGCGCTATAAACAAAAATAGAGCGACAATTTTTAAAAAAATTCAATATTTTTTACTTTTTGCTATAATAAATATCCCCCAAAAATATATAAAAAAAGCATTTTTTTCCCTCAGTTTAGGCCGATACGAATTCTTCTACATATTATTGTAAAACAAAAAAATCGTAATAAGCATTTATTGATTGGTTTGCGCAAAATGTATAGTGTTTACAAAATAGGGGATCGTTTTATGGCATTTTTATTAATATTTCTTTTTTACTACTAATGGCGGCGATCAGCGATTTTTTTTCGTGACTGCGACATTATGGATGACACTTCGGACAATTTTGACACATTTTTGGGACCATTGCCATTTTCACAGCAAAAAGTGCTATGAAAATGCACTGATTACTGTGAAAACGACAATTGCAATTTAGGAGTTAACCACAAAGGGGCGCTGTAGGGGTTATGTGTGACCTCAATTGTGTTTCTAAGTGTAGGGGGGCGGTGCTGGACGTGTGACGTCATTGATCGTCATTCCCTATATCAGGGAACAGACGATCAATGACATTGCCACTGTGAAGAACAGGGACCACTTCAGCTCTGGGGACCGATCGCGGGACACCGGCAGCGATTGGGTCCGTGGGTCCCGCGGCTGCGGTCACGGATCTTCGGACCGGTTCGCGTGCACGCGACCCGCGGCTGGTCTCTTAAAGGTGTGCCATTCTGCCGACGTATATATGCAGGAGGCGGGTCCTTAAGTGGTTAAAGGTGAAACTCTTGCTGTTGTTATTGATGACCAGAGGTGATGCCTAGATGGCAAGGCTAAAATTATCATGTGCTGGTTAACTTGGCAATAACTGTATTACATATATCATTTTTATATGTTTGTTAAGGACCTATAAGGCTTTTAATTAGCTTAAAAAGTCAGATATTTTTTCTTATTGGAAGGCTTAAAGCGGAGCTCCAGCCTCCCCCACCTCCAAAAATACTGTAGCTGACTTTTAATATTAGGACACTAACCTGTCCAAGGATCCCGTGATGTCGGCATCCCAGCTGATTTTTCCACTAACTCTCAAGTGCTGCCACTGCCATTCCTTGTAAAGGAAACTGGCAGTGAAGGCTTGCGACTTCGCTGCAAAGTGCGCACCGCTTTCTGAATGGCCCGGCGGCGGTGGAAGGAGGAGTGGGGGGCGGACTTCCCGGAAGTGGAATTTGTGCTAGGAGGGGGTGGGGGGATTTCGGTTAAGAGGAAGAATGGGGGGGGGGGATTTGACCCCTGTACCCTGCCCTACTGACTCCTGTCCTCCATCCTGCTGACCCCTGTACCCTACAAAAAACAATTCTCCTGCGCTCCGGTGTTTTTTCTCGAAGAGTACTATGGGTTTGTATAGTTCAATTAGAAGATAACTCCCAGAGTCTTGCAGCCCTCCTCAGAATCTTGGGAATTCATAAAACTAAGAAAAAGAGAAAAGAACGGAGGACGCACCGACCTAGTGTGATACCGCTAAATGAATTTTATTAAAATGTTAAAATCAATCATTGTACTCACAAATTGGAGTTAAAATCAGGCTTTCAAAGGCAATACAGCAGAAGTCCAACAACATCAGCAGAACACGATAATCGCTTGAATCTCGAGTCGATGTTAGGGCTGACGCGTTTCGGGGGCGTACCCCTTTCCTCAGAGCCTGGTGGTCTGCAGTGCACCCCTGTACCCTGCCCTACTGACTCCTGTCCTCCGTCCTGCTGACCCCTGTACCCTGCCCTAGTAACTCCTGTCCTTTGTCATGCTGACCCCTGTACCCTGCCCTACTAACTCCTATCCTCCGTCCTGCTGACCCCTGTACCCTGCCCTACTGACTCCTATCCTCCGTCCTGCTGACCCCTGTACCCTGCCCTACTGACTCCTGGCCTCCGTCCTGCTGTCCCCTTCCCTACTGACTCTATCCTCTGTCCTGCTGACCCCTGTACCCCTCCTTACTGACTCCTGCCCTCTGTCCTGCTGACCCCTTTACTCTGCCCTACTGACTCCTGTCCTCTGTCCTGCTGACCCCTTTACTCTGCCCTACTGACTCCTGTCCTCTGTCCTGCTGACCCCTGTACACTGCCCTACTGACTCCTGTCCTCCGTCCTGCTGACCCCTGTACCCTGCCCTACTGACTCCTGGCCTCCATCCTGCTGTCCCCTTCCCTACTGACTCTATCCTCTGTCCTGCTGACCCCTGTACCCCTCCTTACTGACTCCTGCCCTCTGTCCTGCTGACCCCTTTACTCTGCCCTACTGACTCCTGTCCTCTGTCCTGCTGACCCCTTTACTCTGCCCTACTGACTCCTGTCCTCTGTCCTGCTGACCCCTGTACACTGCCCTACTGACTCCTGTCCTCCGTCCTGCTGACCCCTGTACCTTGCCCTACTGACTTCTGTCCTCCGTCCTGCTGACCCCTGTACCCTGTCCTACTAACTCCTATTCTCCGTCCTGCTGACCCCTGTACCCTGCCCTATTGACTCCTGTCCTCTGTCCTGCTGACCCCTTGGGACTTTTGCTGACTCCACTGCTAGACTTTACATGCTTTGATATGTCTGCTGAAATGTGAGTGTAACGATTTGTATCTTGAATATCACAGTAAAGATTTTAAACGGTATCACACTATGTACGCATTTGTTTTTCCTCTCCTTACTGCTGCACTCTGAGCTCTTTGGATCCCGTGTAAGAGCCTACGGTCCCCGTATGTTGGTCCTGGTACTACTTTTTTGGTTTCCATCTAGCATATGAGGAGTTGATCCGCATTGAGATTCCATCCCTCTCTTGCCATTAGAAGGTTTGCTGTCCGGATATCATCATATACACGTTTTAGTGACTCATTAAGTTTATGCTTAGTTGAGTCCACGTTTTCCGGTAAGCCTCCCAATTTCTCTTTGGTGGTGGATCTGCTATCAACACTCTTTTCATTTATTGTCACGTTCATTTGGACATTTGGATTGAGAATCAAAATTGAGACTCATCCCTTAGAATTTCATATTTATAGATATGAACTTTTTTGAACATTAGGCCACACATTTATATAATGATTTATGTGTTATATAGTTTTTTCACTTAATATGTTTATATGATGCTTCATTGCGTGATATGGTTAATTTTCACATAATTTTAGCGCTACACTTTTCTTTTGTTATCACTTGTTTCTGTTGCAGAATTGATCCAATTCTGTGGTGTTTGGCAGCTATTTTATGTTCAGTTAGGTAGCGCGGTGTTATATGTACTAGTGTATATATATTTTTCTACTTGTCCCCTGCTGACCCCTGTACCCCTCCTTACTGACTCCTGCCCTCTGTCCTGCTGACCCCTTTACTGACCCCTTTACTCTGCCCTACTGACTCCTGTCCTCTGTCCTGCTGACCCCTGTACCCTGCCCTACTAAATCCTATCCTCCGTCCTGCTAACCACTTATCCTACCCTGAGCTATGACAAAGCATTGTACAACAATGTGAAACGCGTCAGCTATATCATCCCACCGTTTGCTGTTTTTCTGTTTGTGCAGTGTTTTTTTACTGGATTAAAGGCTTTTATTGTTTTTTACATTTATCGGAGTGCGGCTGTCCATACCTTCTTGCTTCCATTTACACTTATCCTACCCTACTGACTCCTGTCCTCCATCCTGCTGACCTCTGTACCCTGCCCTACTAACTCCTGTCCTCTGTCCTGCTGACCCCTGTACCCTGCCCTACTAAATCCTATCCTCCATCCTGCTGACCACTTATCCTACCCTACTGACTCCTGTCCTCCGTCCTGCTGACCTCTGTACCCTGCCCTGGTAACTCCTGTCCTCCGTCCTGCTGTCCCCTGTACCCTGCCCTACTGACTCATGTCCTCTGTCCTGCTGACCCCTGTACCCTGCCCTACTGACTCCTGTCCTCTGTCCTGCTGACCTCTGTACCCTGCCCTGGTAACTCCTGTCCTCCGTCCTGCTGTCCCCTGTACCCTGCCCTACTGACTCATGTCCTCTGTCCTGCTGACCCCTGTACCCTGCCCTACTGACTCCTGTCCTCTGTCCTGCTGACCTCTGTACCCTGCCCTGGTAACTCCAGTCCTCCGTCCTGCTGTCCCCTGTACCCTGCCCTACTGACTCATGTCCTCTGTCCTGCTGACCTCTGTACCCTGCCCTACTAACTCCTGTCCTCCGTCCTGATGTCCCCTGTACCCTCACAATGATATACCTATGGATTACGGCAGCGATAGACTGGTCATCGGGATTCCCGGGAGATTCCCAGTGGGCTGATCGGAAGTGGGCCGGGCCCGGCCGGCTGTCAATCACTGTCAATGTCAGTGTTTCTGTGGGTGATTCTGATTCAGTATTTATTTACCTGGCTGCACATATCTGCACGTACCCGGCGGTGGCGCCGTCAGCCAATAACCATCCATCACGCTGCGGCTGCCGCCAGCGCCATCAACACTTCCCTCCGGCTCCTCCTATGTTTAGAGCGGCCCTGCTCCCCTCCCAGCGGCGTGACGTATCTCAGGGGTCATGGCCGTATGCGGGAGGTGATGGGAGGAGGAGCATGGAAGGAGCCGAGCCCGAGGAGAGAGGCTGTTCAAGTTAAAGGAGGAGGCGGAGCCAGCGCCGCTGAGGAGGAACAAAGAACGACGATACAGTCAGTGCCACCACCATTGCCAGCAAGTTAAACAAGTAAGGTTAACACAAACACTACTAAGGCATCTGACTACAGTGCAGTTTGATCGGATGTATGCAGATTATGAACGGTTACTGCCATTCTGATTTTTTCAATATGCAGCATGGCGGGGGGGTAAATCTACCACCACTGGTCATAGTAACTGATAGGGATGAGCCGAACACCCCCCTGTTCGGTTCACACCAGAACCTGCGAACAGACCAAAAGTTTGTGTGAACTTTAGAACCCTGTTAAAGTCTATGGGACTCGAACGTTTGAAATCTAAAGTACTCATTTTAAAGGCTAATATGCAAGTTATTGTTCTAAAAAGTGTTTGGGGACCCGGGTCCTGCCCCAGGGGACATGTGTCAATGCAAAAAAAGTTTTAAAAAACAGCCATTTTTTCAGGAGCAGTGATTTTAATAATGCTTAAAGTGAAACAATAACATTGAAATATTCCTTTAAATTTCGTACCTAGGGGGGTGTATAGTATGCCTGTAATGTAGCACTTGTTTCCTGTGCTTAGAACTGTCCCTGCACAAAATGTAATTTCTGAAGGAACAAAGTCATTTAAAATCACTCATCTTTGGCTCTGGTATGGATATTAAGGGGAACCCTGCATCAAATAAAAAAAAAATTATGTGGGGTTCCCCCCAAATATCCATTCCAGACCCTGACGTGGACCCCCACAATTTTTTTTTTATGAATGACTTTTGTCTGTATTGCCGGGAGCCGACAATTCATTATAGCCGCGAGTGATTTTAAATTACTTTTTTTTCTTCCGAAATGACACTTTGTGCAGGGACAGTTCTAAGCATGGGAAACAAGCGCTACTTTACAGGCATACTATACACCCCCCCCCCCCCAGGTACGAAATTTAAAGGAATATTTCACTTTTTATTGTTTCACTTAAAGGAATTATTTAAAAGCACTGCTGTCAAAAAAACTGCAGTTTTTAAAACTTTTTTTGCATTGATACATGTCCCCTGGGGCAGGATCCAGGTCCCCAAACACTTTTTATTACAATAACTTGCAAATTAGCCTTTAAAATTAGCACTTTAGATTTCAAACGTTCGAGTCCCATAGACTTTAACAGGGTTCTAAAGTTCACACAAACTTGCCGCGAACACCCCAAATAGTTCGCTGTTCAGCGAACAGGCAATGTTCGAGTCGAACATGAGTTCTACTCCAACTCGAAGCTCATCCCTAGTAACTGATGTGATATGTGTATGAAGATTATGAACTGTGATCCACAGTTCATAATCTTCATACACATATCACATCATTACATCAGTTACTATGACCAGTGGTGGCAGACAGTACATTTACCCGCCCCCCCCCCCGCCATGCTGCGTATTAGAAAAATCAGAATGCCAATCTGTGAGGGGGGGGGGGGCGGGGGAGGAGAATGTACTGTCTGCCACCACTGGTCATAGTAACTGATGTAATAATGTCATATGTGACTGCCATTCTGATTATTTTAATATGCAGCATGGCGGGGGGGAGAGGGGGAGGGGAATGTACTGTCTGCCACTGGTCATAGTTGGAATGCATCTTTTTTTTTTTCAAAATTAAGAATAGAAATAAAAAACCTGTTTATACTTACAGTGGAATGTTTTTACTTATGTTTCTTTTATTTTTTTTGCGCTTTTGCGTATAGTTTATATACTGTTTTTGAGTGTGTTTAGAAAAATAAAGTGGGCCGGTCTGGCTGAAGTCCAGGGCCACTTTAATGTCCCAGTCCATCCCTGGATTACGGCCTTAGTGGCCACTGTTCTCCAGCTTTGTACATTAGCTCCATAATGTTCCTTCCTATGAGCTGGGCCAAGGCCAGAGAGCTGATCGAAAATAAAGCAGTCCTTGTGTGTTTTTTTCCCCCCAAAAATGTAAATTCACATTTAAAAACACTGCTTTGACCTCAAAAACCCTTTCTGTGTCTTATTATGTGGAAGGCCGGGATGTACAGTCGCCTGCAATCTGACATGAGTTCAGCGATGGTCACGGTGAGGAGCAGCTAAATACAAATCATTCCTTAATGAGATATAAAAGGCACCGAACGACCCCGTCCTCCAAGGGCCCGCCCCCTGCTAACATCAGGATTACAACAGCCGCCTCACATGACGGCCCAGATACGGCAATCACAAGCAGCCAATTTAGTTGTCAACCGCAAGTCTTATCATTCCAGAAGAAAGAAACGTATATTATGGAATGTAAAACTTTCATACAGTGCAATACACAGTCTTCTTTTATGACTTTAACCACTTCAGCCCCGGAAGATTTGGCTGCCCAATGGCCAGGAAATTTTTTGCAATTCGGCACTGCATCGCTTTAACTGACAATTGCGCGGTCGTGCGACGTGGCTCCCAAACAAAATTGCCGTCCTTATTTTCCACAAATAGAGCTTTCTTTTGGTGGTATTTGATCACCTCTGCGGTTTTTATTTTTTGCGCTAAAAACAAACAAAAAAAAAGACAGACAATTTTGGAAAAAAAATTCTATATTTTTTACATTGTTTGCTATAAAAAAATATCCCCATAAAATATATAAAAAAAGTTTTTCCTCAGTTTAGGCCGATACGTATTCTTCTACATATTCTTGGTAAAAAAATCGCAATAAGTGTATAGTGATTGGTTTGCACAAAAGTTATAGGCCCGGATTCACATACATCGGCGCATATTTATGCTGCCATAGCGTATCTCTTTTACGCTACGCCGGCGCAGCGCAGAGAGACAAGCATGGAATTCACAAAGCAAATGCTCCCAACTCTATATTTCGTAGGCATAAGCCGGCGTAAGTGGAAGTAGGTGGAAGTGGGCTGGAAGTGGGCGTGATGCATGTTAATGAGGCGTGACCCCATGCAAATGATGGGCCGGGTGCCAGACAAGTACTTAAAATAATCTGCGCATGTGTCAGGACATGGACGTATCCCCGTGCGCATGCATACAACCACGTCGGAAGAACTGCCTAAGATACGCCGGATCACTGTGTACGCCGTTAACGTAACCTACGCCCAGCCAGACCCACGTCGGCCCATATTCACAGACGTCCAACGTACAATACGTAGGCTTGTGTTCCCTGGTCCATACCTTTGCATGGTTGCACCTCATCTATGGGGAATAACTTTACGCCGAACGTAACCCTTACGCAAACCGCGTAAATCATGCGCCGGGCGCAAGTACGTTCGTGAATCGGCGTATCTCCCTCATTTGCATATTTGAATAGAAAATCAATGGGAGCGCCACATGCGTCCAGCGTAAATATGCGCCCACTTTACGCCAGCGTAGGCAAGTTACGTCGGTGGGATGAAGTCTGTTTTTAGGCGTATCTAAGTTTGTGGGTTCGGCGCACAGATAAGACGGCGCACATTTGTACTTACGCGGCGTATCTGGAGATACGTTGGCGTAAGTGCTTTGTGAATCTGGGCTATAGCGTCTACAAAATAGGGGATATAATTTCTCTTTGTGCAGTCTAAAATACAGTATAAAAGTATACGCTTCCCCTGCACCCCACCATCTCTTCTTCAACATACAGTAAGAAATAGATGTCGGGGTGCGGGGGAAGTGTATACTGTACTGCAGGGGTCGACAATATCCAGGCGCCAGGTCGCAATTGCAACAAGAATTTGTGACTTGGCACCCGCACCCGCCGGTAATTGAGGTCGTAGAGAATAAAATGGCGATCGTTGCAATACTTTCTGTCGCGCCATATTTGTGCAGCGGTCTTACAAGTGCACTTTTTTTGGGAAAAGAATACACTTTTTTAAATTAAAAAATAAGACAACAGTAAAGTTATCCCAATTTTTTGTTTTATATTGTGAAAGATAATGTTACGCCGAGTAAATTGATACCCAACATGTCACGCTTCAAAATTGCGTCCGCTCGTGGAATGGCGACAAACTTTTACCCTTTTTCATAGGCAACGTTTAAAAAATTCTACAAGTTGCATGTTTGAGTTACAGAGGAGGTCTAGGGCTAGAATTATTGCTCTCGCTCTAACGATCGCTGCGATACCTCACATGTGTGGTTTGAATACCGTTTACATATGCAGGTGCTGCTCACGTATGTGTTCGCTTCTGCGTGCTCGCCGGGAAAGGGCACGTTTTTTGGCTCTTAACTTTTTTAGCTGGCTCCTAGATTCCAAGCAAATTTGTCAAACCCTGCTGTACTGTATACTTTATGATAGACTGTACAATATTGGAAATAGTGGGTTGAAGGGGGTGCATGTACTCTATTGTATACTTTATGTTGTATTGTACAAATAGGGTGCAGGGGATGCATGTATGGTCTACTGTGGTATACTATACTCTATGGTGTACTGTGTGTTTAAATGTACAAAGATGAAGCCGGTGGGGTGCGGGGAAAAGTGCTGCGCAAACTGTTGGAGCTCTATAAATCCTGTATAATAATAATAATAATAATGTGTTTTTTGTGTACTGTATGTTGAACTGGGGTGCAGGGGATGCGTGTACTCTATTGTATACTGTATATGCTGGAAGGTACAAAGCGGGAATCGGTGGGATGCAGTGGGTGCATGCACAAGAAAGAGATGGTGGGGGGCAGGGGAAGCATTTACATAGTTGCCAACATTGTCCAAAAATGTATTGGGACACTTTTTTGTCTGTAGGCGGAGGTCTTATTATAATTAGGGGGCATGGCATTCGTTTGTAAGTGTGACATAGCGGGAAGGGCAAAACTGCAAAGGAGAGAATTATTTCCCGGGACATTCCACAAGAATCGGTAAGACCGGGACAAAGGTCTAAATCCCGGGAATGTCCCGGGAAATTCGGGACAGTTGGCAAGTATGCATTTACTGTATTGTATATTTTATGTTGTACTGTACAAATAGGGTGGCAGTGGGGTGCAGGGGATACATGTACTCATAGGTGCCTATAGCATTAGGGTGTGCACCCCAAAGCTCCAACACATATACATTTGACATATGTAGCGGGGTCCCCTTGTCAGAAGTCTAATGACAAGCCATCCTCGCTGAGACTATTCACGCCTGTAAATATGTACATTACCCTTTAACCGGTTAACGTCCACCCACTGTATATATACGTCCTATTTTTAAAGATGGATATCTCGGTAACAGCAGAAGCTGCTGCCACAACCGAGATATCCATCTCTTCAGTGGGCGGTTCTGTCAACGATAACGGCGGTCTCTGCGGCGGATTCGCCGCGAGATCGCCGTTATCGGTGGCGGGAGAGGTCCTCTCTGCTGCTGTGTGGGGATGCGAGTGAGGGCAACTTGGCCCCCACCCGTCCACATACCTCTGCTGGGCGGAAGTGACATCAAAACGTCAGTCCCGCCCAGCGTCTTAAAGAGACATATTTTGTTTACCTTTTTTTTAAATGACAACATTTCTTTTCTTTTTTTTTTCATTTAAGCCTAAATATGATGCCGCGTACACACGATCATTTTTTGTGATAAAAAAAAAAACGACGTTTTCAATCATGAAAAAAAACGTCATTTTTCAAACTTCATTTTCCAAAACGACGTTGCGTACACACCATCGTTTTTCTACAAAGCTCTAGCAAAGCGTGGTGACGTACACCACGTTCGACGGCACTCTTTTCCATTGAAGCTCCGTCTCATAACTTGCTTCTGAGCATGCGCGGGTTTAAAAACGTAGTTTTCAACATCGTTTTGCCCACACACCATCACTTTTTATGACACAAAAAACGACGTTTTGAAAAACGACACAAAAAATTCAAGCATGTTGGAATTTTTTTTTGGTCGTTTTTTTGAAGACAAAAAACACGGTCAATTTAAATGACGTTTTAAAAAACGTTGTTTTTTTTCTTCGCAAAAAGTGATCGTGGCATAAGATGTGACGTCTTTTTGACCCCAGATATCATATTTAAGAGGACCTGTCATGCTTTTTTCTATTACAAGGGATGTTTACATTCCTTGTAATAGGAAAAAAAGTGATATTTTTTATTTTATTTCAGTGTTAAAAATGATAAAATAAATACAAATAAATACGAAAACAAAATTTTTTGTTTTTAAAGCACCCCATCCCGATGTGCTCGCGCGCAGAAGCGAACGCATACGCGAGTAGCGCCCGCATATGAAAACGGTGTTCAAACCACACAAGTGAGGTATCGCCGCGATCGTTAGAGCGAGAGCAATAATTTTAGCCTTAGACCTCCTCTGTAACTCAAAAAATGCAACCTATAGAATTTTTTAAACGTCGCCTATTGAGATTTTTAAGGGTAAAAGTTTGACGCCATGCCAGGAGCGGGCGCAATTTTTAAGCGTGACATGTTGGGTATCATTTTACTCGGCGTAATATTATCTTTCACAATATATTAAACAATTGGGCCAAATTTATTGTTATTTTATTTTTTAATTCAAAAAAGTGATTTTTTTCCAAAAAAAGTGCGCTTGTAAGACCGCTGCGCAAATACGGTGTGACAAAAAGTATTGCAATGACCGCCATTTTATTTTCTAAGGTGTTCGAAAAAACCGGAGTTAGGCTTACCGGTAACTCTGTTTCTAGGAGTCTTCCAGGACAGCCTCTGAGACCTTGGGCTCCTCCCTCCGGGACAGGAAACACACACCCCCAAACTTTAAAGTCCTGCCTTCGGGCCTCCTTCTTCAGTTATTTAAGAACACCGGAAGACCCTGAAAGACATAAAATACTCTGATATCGTTAGTTCCACAATCCCCGTACCTGTATCAACACCGGGTGGGAAAAAAATACCGGCTGTCCTGGAAGACTCCTAGAAACAGAGTTACCGGTAAGCCTAACTCCGGTTTTCTCAAGTCGTCTTCCAGGACAGCCTCTGAGATGATAAGCAAGAAACACTTACCGTATTTATCGGCGTATAACGCGCACTTTTTCCCCCTTAAAATCAGGGGGAAAACGTGGGTGCGCGTTATACGCCGATGTCATTGTCTTTTACCAATGGGGGGGGCGGGGGGTGTAGTTCCGGCCGTTCCGACTCCTACCTCTCCTGTTCGATGCGAGTCCCTTCTCTCCTCTTCTTGCTCCTCCTCCCCCCTCTGAGTGTAGCTTCAGATTGGAGGAGGAGAGCGGTCACATGACTGTGCAGTTTAAGCGGGGAATCCTGACCAGCTTCGCGGGGACCCAATCTGGCGCTGTTTTGAACACCCGGAGACCCGATCAGACGTGGGGGAGAACCAAGACGTGTGGGGTGCAGACGGCTGGGTGAGTGGAACGGCTCATGCTGGGACATGAGAAGCAGGTAGTAGGGCAGAGTATCCCCCCCCCCACCCATACAGCACTCGTCTGCAGTCCCAGGCTGGAAGCAGTGCAATTGATGGAACAGGTGACAGAGAGCCATATAACTCAGCATATACATCAGCTAGTGGATAAGCAGACAAAGCTGAGATTTATGTGTAATGGTGCTGGGATCTATGTGTAATGGTGCTGAGATCTATCTGTAATGGTGCTGAGATCTATGTGTAATGGTGCTGAGATCTATGTGTAATGGTGCTAAGATCTATGTGTAATGGTGCTGAGATCTTTGTGTAATGGTGCTGAGATCTATGTGTAATGGTGCTGGGATCTATGTGTAATGGTGCTGGGATCTATGTGTAATGGTGCTGGGATCTATGTGTAATGGTGCTGGGATCTATGTGTAATGGTGCTGGGATCTATGTGTAATGGTGCTGGGATCTATGTGTAATGGTGCTGGGATCTACTGTATGTGTAATGGTGCTGGGATCTACTGTATGTGTAATGTGCTGGGATCTATGTGTAATGTGCTGGGATCTATGTGTAATGTGCTGGGATCCATGTGTAATGTGCTGTGATCTATGTGTAATGTGCTGTGATCTATGTGTAATGTGCTGAGATGTATGTGTAATGTGCAGGGGGGGGCTTTGGTCTGTGTAATGTGCAGGGGGGCTTTGGAATATAAAAGGGGCTGTTGAAAGTTTTTTTCCTGAAACGTACCCCTTAAAATTAGGGTGCGCGTTATACGCCGGTGCGCGTTATACGCCGATAAATACGGTACCCCTTTTTTTTTTTTTTTTTTTTTTTTTTTTTTTTAGGGTTGGGTCACTGCCTGGAGAACTGTCCTTCCAAAGGTTTGTTCTCTGTGAGAGAGTGGATCCAAGCGATAATGCTTCGCAAACGTAGAAAACGAAGACCATGTTGCCGCTTTACAAATGTCCTCCGGGGAGGCTCCGGCCTTCTCTGCCCAGGATGTTGCCACTGCGCGGGTTGAGTGTGCTTTTACCACAGGTGGTTGTTTACCTTCAGATTGGTATGCTTGGCAAATAGCCATTCTCAGCCATCTTGCAATAGATGATTTTGATGCCCTATGACCTTTACGGGCACCCGCAAAATTAACAAATAGTGAATCGGAGCACCTAAACTCTTTGGTGGCTCCTAAATAAATTAAAAGACTTCTCCTAACGTCTAAAGAAAAAGATTCCCCTTCATCACTTTCTAAAGGAGATTGAAAGGTCGGAAGGACAATGTCCTGCGCCCTATGAAATAAAGAAGAAACTTTCGGCAGAAAGTTTGGATCAGTTTTCAGGATGACTCTATCCTCTAAAATTAACAAAAAAGGTTCCCTAATGGATAGGGCTTGTAGATCACTGACCCTCCTGGCCGAAGTGATCGCTATCAATAAGACTGTCTTTAGAACTATATTCTTTAGGGAAGATTGCTCCAGGGGTTCAAAGGGTTGTTTCCTCAGGGCCCTTAGAACCAGAGACAAGTCCCAAGAGGGACAGGTTTTAACTTTGACTGGCTTGGACCTAGTCAGGGCCTTAAAGAAATTTCTGATAAACCGATTTTGCTGGAGCGGGGTCTCCAGAAACAAGGTTAAGGCGGAAGTCTGAACCTTGAGGGTGCTGACTGACAATCCTAAGTCTAACCCGGCTTGCAGAAACTCCAGTATCGCTGGTATGTCAGCCTGGTCTTGACTCCGTTCTGCTAGCCAGGAGCTGAACCTCTTCCAGACCTTAGCGTATATAGCCCTCGTTACCGGCTTGCGACACTTCAGCAAGGTTTCGATTACCTTATCTGAGAAACCGTGTGCTCTCAGCAGCTGTTCCTCAGATACCATGCTGCGAGTCTCAAGCCCTCTACCTGTGGGTGCCGGACTGGTCCTAAGGAAATCAAGTCCTCTCCGTTCGGAAGGACCCACGGTGGGTATATGGCTAGCTTCTTCAGGCTGGTAAACCACGGCCTTTTTGGCCAACATGGTGCAACCATAATCAGATCTGTGGGCTCCGAGAGAAATTTCTGAAGGACCCTGGGTATTAGCCTGATCAGTGGAAAGGCATACGCCAGACTGAAGTGCCAAGGATGGGTAAAGGCGTCTATCCCTACGGCCTGATACTGAGGGTGGATGGAAAAGAACGCTGTTGTCTTCCTGTTCTTCCCTGAAGCAAAAAGATCCACCTCTGGTATTCCCCACTGAGAGACCATTCGTCTTGGCTCACCACTTGCCGGCTGAGAAAGTCGGCTAGGGTGTTCTGGGTTCCCTTTAGGTGAACCGCGGACAATGAGGCCAGATTTCCTTCGGCCCATGCGAACAGAATGTCTAATATGGCCTGAAGAGGCGGGCTCCTTGTGCCCCCTTGCTTGTTTATATAAGCAACAGTTGTCGCGTTGTCCGACCTTATTTGGAGATGGCGACCTAATATCCGTAGGCGAAAGGCTTCTAGGGCCCTTAGAACTGCCCGGAGCTCCCTCTGGTTGGAAGACTGACGGGCCTCCACTATGGACCAGGACCCCTGGGCCAACTCCCCTTCTAGGTGGGCCCCCAACCTGATGCGCTGGCGTCCGTAGTTATTATCAGGGTAGCCGGTACTGTCCAAGGCAGACCTTTTTCCAGGTTTGTCTGAGACCGCCACCACCATAATGCTCTTTTGACGCTGACCGGGATGGGTATGGGAAGATCTAGACTTTCCCTTGTCCCGTCCCAGTGCCTCAGCATAAGGTTTTGTAACCGTCGCTGATGGTGTCTTGCCCACGGAACTGCCGGAAAGCAGCTTGACATTAACCCGAGAACCCCCATCACTTCTCTGACCCGAACTGTCAGATTGGTCTGAAGTCGGGCCACTGCTTGCTGTACCTTTTGGATCTTCTCCCCAGGAAGGAAAACCCTTCTCTCCACAGAGGAGATCCTGTACCCCAGATATACCACTTCCTGTGAGGGGGATAACTGGGATTTTTCCCGATTGATTAGCCAACCCAGGGATTGAAGGAAAGCCTGCGCCTCCTGCAGGTCTTTCCCCAACTGTTGCTCGGTGGGAGCGACGAACAGGAGGTCGTCCAGATAGGGTATCACCAAAATGCCCCTGATTCTCAGTGGAGCCAGAGCCTCTGCCAAGACCTTGGTAAATACTCTGGGGGAAGAAGACAGGCCAAACGGAAGGGCCCTGAATTGATAATGAAATATCTGTGGACCCCTTTTTACCGCCAATCTCAGGAATTTCTGGAACCGGGCATGTATCGGTATGTGCAGATACGCGTCCCTGAGATCCATCGTTGCCATAAAGCAACCCTGGGACAGAAAGTTGGTTACAGAATAGATGGATTCCATCCTGAAAGTTTTGTACTTTACGTACCTGTTTAGGGGACGGAGGTTTAGGATAAGCCGGAATTTTCCCGAGGGTTTCTTCACCACGAAAACGTGCGAGTACACCCCCAGGCCTTCCTCCTCCTTGGGTACTGGTGTCAAGACCTTCTGGTCCAACAGACCTTCTGGTCTGCCTCCGCCTTCTCCCGGTCTCTGGGTAGTTGGGTAACCAAAAAAACCGGCGGGGGAAGAGTATTGAACTCCAGCTTGTAACCGTTTTCTACTATGTCTAGCACAAACGGACTTAGCGTGGCTTCTCTCCACTGTGGCAGGAAGCCCCCCAGTCTCCCTCCCACAGGGATCAAGACGTCACTGGGTCTTAGGGGGGGTTGAGGAGGATTGAATAAAATGCCTCCTCTGCCTCGCCCCTTATGGCCTGCCCAGTGCTTCTTGGGGCGAACGTCTTTTTCGTTTTGTTGCCTAAAGCCCCGGAAAAAACGTTTCGTTTCGGGCTTCTTTTTCTTTTCTGGAAAGGATTTCTTCTTATCCTGGGATCTCTCCAACGCCTCCTGGAGGCCGGATCCAAAAAGATGATCCCCAGAAAAAGGGAGTCCACAAAGCCTCAGCTTTGAGGCTGCATCTCCTGTCCATGTTTTAAGCCACACCGCCCTTCTGGCCGCATTGACCAATGCCGCTGACCTAGCTGCTAGCCTGATCGACTCAGACGAGGCGTCGGCCAAAAACCCCACAGCCTTGAAAAGAAGTGGAAAGGACTTCAGGATCTGCTGCCTAGAGGTACCGGCAGAAATATGAGACTGAAGCTGAGACAGCCAGCATTCAAGGTTTCTAGCCACACAAGTGGCTGCTAAGGCTGGCTTTAAACTTATAGAGGCCGTGTCCCACACTCTCTTAAGTAACACCTCTCTTATCCATGGGGTCTTTTAACGACCCCATGTCATCAAATGCTAAGTCTGTCCTTTTGGACAACCTAGCTAAAGGAGCGTCCAACCTTGGAACCTTATTCCAAGGGTACTCCTCACTAGCCTCAAAGGGAAACCTCCTTTTAAGACTACCTGAAAAAAAATGGCCGCTTTTCTGGTTGTTCCCACTCCAGCAAGATAGTATCTATCAAAGACTTGTGTACGGGGAACACCCTGGCCTTCTGTGCACCACCCTGATACATCTGGTCGTGTTTAGAAAGCACTACTGGTTCCTCCCTTATTTCCAGCGTGTCATAGATGGCTTTTAGCACATCTCCCACGTCTTCCAAGGACAACTTATACCTAGTCCCCCTGGAGGATTCTTCCATGTCAGAGCCTGATTCTGAGCCTAACTAAGAAGGGGACCCTGAGCCGGGAAAGCTACGATCTTCCCTTTCCCGTACTGCCTCCGTCTCTATGGCTTCTGACAGCGAGGGAGCACTATCTGCCCTGGTAAGGGGAAAGGGTCCCTGGATCCTATCCATCATTCCTCTAAAGGATTGGAAGGTGGAAGACAGTTCGGTCTTAACCGTAGAAAAAAGTTTTTGGCATTCTGACATAGGGTCATCTTTTACAAGATTGCTGACACATTCAGGACATAATGTTTTTTTCCAACTTAAACCCAGCTTTGTCCCACACACGGCACACTTCCTCTTGGGCGTCTGAGTCCTTTCCTGGGTTTTAACCTAACAGGCAAAAAAACAGACATTTAATAATAATACCCACTGACCTCACCCACACACACCACTGTGCTGGTTTAGTAGAGGAAGTGCCCCAACCCTCTCCAGAAGTTCTCCACCCCAGGAGGGACATATTGCACCCCAAACCAAAGAGGTATCTGGCCCCCTCTGGTAAGAAAAGGCCTGCCCTAGCCCCTTACCTGGGAGGCCCCGGAGCCTGTGGCACTGGTGTCTGAAGCCTGTGTCGCCTCTTCCATGCTGTTGGTTCTGCTCACGGCCTCGCCGAGCTTCTGAACCTTTTGCTCCGGCGTCTGTCCTCCCCGCGCCGCGCCGTTTAAACTTGGAGACAGGAACTGGGTCTCCTCGGCGCCCTCCGATGACGTCGTTCCGCAGGAAGCGCGTGTCACTTCCTGCTCCTAGAACGCAGTACCGCCCCTCAATGCGGAAGTGCGTCCGGTCGTGGCCAGCCAGCGTCTCTCACCACCGCCACGCTCCGCAATGGCTCCCCGCCAAGTAAAGGACCCGAATGGCGTCTCTCGCCCCGGAGAAGTCCCCAGGCTAAAGGTACCGTGCGGAGGGGAGCTAGGACTGCCGTCAGCGAAGGTCCGGCTCCTATGAGCTTGAATGGCAGCATCCGGGGAGCGGCAGCCCTCCCTTCCCAATAGGAAAGGGGGGTGCCCAGACCAGGGAAGAACCATCTAGGTGTCATCCAGGCAGCCTCTGTTCCTTGCGTGCTCCTTCCCTTCCAGTGGGAAACACAAAATAACTGAACCTGGCCCGAAGGCAGGACTTTAAAGTTTGGGGGTGTGTGTTTCCTGTCCCGGAGGGAGGAGCCCAAGGTCTCAGAGGCTGTCCTGGAAGACGACTTGAGAAAAATATATAATGTTTGGGGGGTTTAAGTAATTTTCTAGCAAAAAAAACTGTTTTAGTCTCGTAAACACCGAATCTGAAAAACAGGCTCGGGGCTTAAGTGGTTAAGGAGCTATGCATTGTGGGATAGAAAGTAGTCGGAGGATATGGACTCCATTGACTCCTATGAGAAGCAGACTACATTTCCCACAACACCCTGCCCGGTTGGAGCATGTGACACCTCCGCACAGCCTTGTGGGTTATTTAACCACTTCCTTACTGGGCACTTATACCCCTTCCTGACCAGGTGAAATTTCAGCTTCTGGCACTGCAGCGCTTTAACTGACAATTGCGCGGTCGTGCTACGTGGCTCTCAAACAAAATTGGCGTCCTTTTTTCCCCACAAATAGAGCTCTCTTTTGGTGGTATTTGATCATCTCTGCGGTTTTTATTTTTTGCGCTATAAACAAAAAAAGAGTGACAATTTTGAAAAAAAATTATATTTTTTACTTGTTACTATAATAAATAGCCCATTTTTTTTTTTTTTTTTTTAAAACATTTTTTTTTCTCAGTTTAGGCCGATACGTATTATTCTACATATTTTTGGTAAAAAAAAAAAAAAAAAATCGCAATAAGCGACTGGTTTGCGCAAAAGTTATAGCGCTTACAAAATAGGGGACAGAATTATTATTGATTTTTATTATTAATTTTTTTTACTAGTAATGGTGGCGATCTGCGATTTTTATTGGGACTGCGACGTTATGGCGGACACATCGGACACTTTTGACACATTTTTGGCGCCATTCACATTTATACTGCGATCAGTGCTATAAAAATGCACCGATTACTGTATAAATGTGACTGGCAGTGAAGGGGTTAACACTAGGGGGGCATGGAAGGGGTTAAATGTATTCCCTGGGTGTGTTCTAACTATGGGGGGAGGGGGGTGACTGGAGGAGGTGACCGATGCTGTGTCCCTATGTACAAGGGACACAGATTGGTCTCCTCTCTCCCCTGACAGGACAAGGATCTCTGTGTTTACACACAGAGATCCATGTCCTTGTCCCTGTAACCGCCAATTGCGAGCGCCTGGTGGATATTGCGGCCGCCAGGCACGCGCATCGGTATCTGAGGAATGCAGCGGACACGCGCGCCGCCGGCGGCGCTTGCGTGCCCTCTAGTGGCCAGGAAGAGCGCTGGACGCATATATTCAGAAGCACCTGACGGCCGCATATATTCGTACGGCCGTCGGGAAGTGGTTAAGAAGAGGGAGGAGCGTTTTTTACTCTCTCGGGACCGTCCCTTCTCCTCTGCGGAGCTGCTGACAGAGACAGCCGTGCTGTTAGGCCCAGAAGCCTGGGCCTAAGTTATCCTCAGAGGTCGGCTATAGAGAAGGAAGCGAGACTCAGACACCCAGCCTGTACATCCAGAGGTCGGAGAGGAAGCCTAGTTGACAACTGTATCGTAGAGCACCCTCGTCCGGGATCTTGTGCTGCGGAGCGGTGACTTTTCAATGCGCTTTCCGGGATGTGACCAGGCGGATCGGCCTGCCAGGTGAGAGAGCCACACGCTCAGCCTTCAATTCTCTCTTCAGACAGATACTTTAGTGCCACCTCACAGGCCTCCCATTGTCCTGTTGGTTTTCACCCTGAACTTGTACCCCTTTCTTATTTGCCTATAGTGGCCGTCCAGAAGTGACTGACGCTGGCTAGCGATCAGCTCACCGCCATTGGTACTGACCATACTTTGATGGGTTAACTTCCCCTTACTTTCCTCATTTGTGGATTACAATTTTAATGTGCACCATCCGGCCGCAACGTGACTGATGCTGTTTGCAGGATCACTCTATAGGGGGGAGCTCGCGAGCACGGACTGTCCACCAGTTAGCTGAATGGTTCCATTCTTCAGTATAGATTTTATAGTAATTATAAATGCTATTTTTGTGACTCCCACAAGGGCCCTTGTGTAGTCACACCCGGCACACCCCCTGTGCACGCCTATGCATTTACTCTATTTTGTACTGTATGTTGGAATGTATTAAGATGAAGTCGGTGGGGTAGGGGGGATGCGACTTTTGTATACTGTATGATGGTGGGGTGCAGGGGGATGTGCGTACTTTGTTGTATACTGTAATTCGGATTGTAGAAAGAGGAAAAGGTGGGGTGCAGGCAATGTGTCAGCTCTATTATATACTGTATGTTGAATTATACCTGGAGGGAGATGGTGGGGTGCAGAGGATGCGAAAGCTCTGCAGTATGTTGGGCTGTATAAAGTAAGAGATGGTGGGGTGCAGGGGATGCTTGTAGAGCCAGTGGCGGTGGGTCTATAGAGGGCGCCAGAGCGCCGCCCCCTCTGGCTCTCGCACCGCCACTGATTACAATAACATAGATTCATGCATTGCATGAATCTATGTTATTGTTGCCGCTGCCGCCCACTATTCAGGTGGCCGGATGGTGAGCGCCGGCCACCTCAATAACAGCAGCTGGTTGGCTGTGTGGAAGTTCCTATCAGAGCCAGCGCTGTAGTCGGCTTCCAGAATCTTATCCTTGGGACGTACGGAGGGTGCGTTTCTTAGATAAGACTGACAGGCGTCTCAGCCAATCAGGTTCACCGATTCTGGTTACCGGTAACCTGATTGGCTAAAGCAACATCGAGGGCGGAAGAAGACATCGAGGGACGTGGAAGGAGGATGGCTGACCCCCAGAAAGGTAAGTGCCGGACGGGGGGGGGCATTTTACAGGGCACAGCGGCGACAATGGGCACAGTGGCATCAATGGGCACAGTGGTGACAATGGGCACAGTTCCGACAATTAAAGGGCACAGTGGCATCAATTGGCACAGTGGCGACAATTAAAGGGCAGAGTGGCGACAAAGGGCAGAGTCGCAACAATTGGCACAGTGGCTGCGTTTGATGGCATGGCACAGTGGTGACAATTGATGGCACAGTGGCTGCGTTTGATGGCATGGCACAGTGGCTGCATTTGATGGCATGGCACAGTGGTGACAATTGATTGCACAGTGGCTGCGTTTAATGGCATGGCACAGTGGTGACAATTGATGGCACAGTGGCTGCATTTGATGGCATGGCACAGTGGTGACAATTGATGGCACAGTGGGTGCGTTTGATGGCATGGCACAGTGGCTGCATTTGATGGCATGGCACAGTGGTGACAATTGATGGCACAGTGGCTGCGTTTGATGGCATGGCACAGTGGTGACAATTGATGGCACAGTGGCTGCGTTTGATGGCATGGCACAGTGGTGACAATTGATGGCACAGTGGCTGCGTTTGATGGCATGGCACAGTGGTGACAATTGATGGCACAGTTTGATGGCATGGCACAGTGGTGACAATTGATGGCACAGTGGCTGCGTTTGATGGCATGGCATGGCACAGTGGTGACAATTGATGGCACAGTTTGATGGCATGGCACAGTGGTGACAATTGATGGCACAGTGGCTGCGTTTGATGGCATGGCACAGTGGTGACAATTGATGGCACAGTGGCTGCGTTTGATGGCATGGCACAGTGGTGACAATTTTTTTGGAGCCCCAGCCGCCACTGCGTTTGATGGCATGGCACAGTTTCTGCGTTTGATGGCATGGCACAGTGGTGACAATTTTTTTGGAGCCCCAGTCGCCACTGTGTACAGCACTATACTGCAGGCTATGTAATGTACTGTGCTTTATGGCGGTCATCACGGGAGTCACTGATCATTCTGTACACTCAATGTTGTCTCCCTGCACTCCTGTCTTCTCCTATCCACCATAGCCAAGCACATGATTTTGAGTCGTGTAATTCAAACATCATGGAGGTTTGGACACATGGCATCATTACAATTGTAAGTTATAAAAAAGGTGTGAAATCAGAAACTTTCATTGGTAGATTCTTAATCTATATATCACATTTCCCAGAAAGTGACCCTCGCCCAGAATCACTATCACACCTTGAAAGGTTAGTTAATAATTCCTGTACTCCGGAATGGCATAAAAGTCGATATGTTGGGGGGGCACAACCTTCACACAATCCCCGTGGATGACGCTATTCTTCCCTCATGGAATGTAAGATCAATAATCTCAAACAAAAGGGACAGGTGTGTAGTCACTTTAGAGATCAAAGGGAATTTTCATATAAGCTTTTGTCTAATATTACATAAAATAGTAATAATAATTGTATTTATAAATATATATACTGTAAATATAAAATAAATATATATATACACACACACTATACATACCGTATCTCACAAAAGTAAGTACACCCCTCACATTTTTGTGATTATTTTCTTCTCTCTTTTCATGTGACAACACTGAAGAAATGACACTTTGCTACAATGTTGTGTAGTGAGTGTACAGCTTGTATAACAGTGTACATTTGTCCCCTCAAAATAACTCAACACACAGCCATTAATGTCTAAACCGCTGGCAACAAAAGTGAGTACACCCCTAAGTGAAAATGTCCAAATTAGGCCCAAAGTGTCAATATTTTGTGTGGTCGCCATTATTTTTCAGCACTGCCTTAAAGGGGTTTTAAAGGTACCATTTTTTTCCCTAAATATCTTCCTTTACCTTAGTGCAGTCCTCCTTCACTTACCTCATCCTTCCATTTTGCTTTTAAATGTCATTATTTCTTCTGAGCGGGGGGTGGTTAACCGCGAATCCCGGGAACGCGGGACTCTAGCACTGATCGCGGGACAGTGGGACATTCCCACAAAATCCGGGACGGTTGGGAGGTATGCACACAGTAATGCGAGGCTTTCTCCCTGGTGTGGAGTGTCGTGCTCCCCTCTCTCTTGGATTACAGGAGAGTCAGGCCGCGTGAACACGGCAGAGATTCTCGGCAGAAACCAGCGAGAAGCTCGCTGGGATCCTCATTCTGCCGAGAACCTCGGCCGTGTGTACGGTTTCGGCGAGCATCCCGTCGGGGAAAGCCGTCGAGCCAAAATAGAGAGCAGGTTCTCTATTTGCTCGATGGCCCATCGAGAACCATGGCTCGGCGCCTTTCCCGACGGCTTGGTCGACGATTTTGACGGCCGGGCGAGAACCTCGACGGGCGGAACGATGTGTACGCGGCCTTAGGACGCTGTTTACATTACAGATAGAGAAAGGAGCTGTGTGTTAGTGGACGTCCTGACTCTCCTGTAGTGCAAGCACGACACTCCACACCAGGGAGAAAGCCTTGCATTACTGTGTGGAGTTACAGACATAACAAGAAGTGAGGATTTCTCAGAAGAAATAAGGACATTTAAAAGCAAAATGGAAGGATGAGATAAGTGAAGGAGGACTGCACTAAGGGAAAGGAAGCTATTCAGGGAAAAAAATTGTACCTTTACAACCCATTTAATGTCTAAACCCGCTGGCAACAAAAGTGAGTACACCCCTAAGTGAAAATGTCCAAATTGGGGCCAAAGTGTCAATATTTTGTGTGGCCGCCATTATTTTCCAGCACTGCCTTAACCCTCTTAGGCATGGAGGTCACCAGAGCTTCATGGGTTGCCACTGGAGTCCTCTTCCCCTCCTCCATGATGACATCACAGAGCTGGTGGATGATGGAGACCTTGCGCTCCTCCACCTTTCCGTTAGAGGATCACCCCACAGATGCTCAATAGGGTTTAAGGTCTGGAGACATGCTTGGCCAGTCCATCACCTTTACCCTCAGCTTCTTTATCAAGGCAGTGGTCATCTTGGAGGTGTGTTTGGGGTTGTTATCATGTTGGAATACTACAGTCCGATTTCTGTGCGCTTGCATTTAAAAAAAAAATTGCAGGGACCTTTTACCTGCAGAAAATGCAGACACAGCAGCCCGCTAAATGGTCTGCCCTGCCTGTGCACCCACAGCATGCACAACTGCATATATGTGAACCAAACCTGACGGAATTTTGCATTCTATGGTCATTCTCCTCCCCCCCTTCATCAACATTTTCATTATATGTTTTTTTTACACCCACTGATATCATCAATGGGTTTCTGCACTTCTCTATGCAATGTAGGCAGATTATGGCTGGTGGGAGGAGCTGGCAGGGTGCTGAAAACACCACAGCACCCTGCCTCTGCACTCCTCTCAAGAGCCCTCAGACTTGACACAAGGAGGAGGAGTTATGCAAATATACCAATGATGGGTAGATGCAGGGCCAGGGCAAGGGGTAGGCAGAAGGGTCAGCTGCCATGGGCACTATGGTTTCTTGTGAGATGAAGGTGCACTGCAGGGGGATTGAGGGGGGAGGGGATATGTGCTGAGAGGATCAATTTGGGGGAGCAGCAGTGGGTAAGAATTGTTAGGTTTGGTGATTTAGGGGGATTTTTGCTAGGAGGGGGGATTTGGGGGGTTTGTGCTAGACGAGATGATATGGTGTAAGGGGGGGGGGGCATATGGTAGGAGGGGAGATTTGGGGGAGGGTGGATTTGTGCTAGGAGAGGGGATTTGGGGGGTGGCTTTGTGCTAAGAGGTGGGATTTGGGGGTGGATTTGTGCTAGGAGGGGGGAATTTGGGGGGTTTGTGCTAGAAGAGGTGATATGATGATGAAGGTGGTGGTGGTGGGGGGGGGGGGCTTGTGGTAGTATGGGATATTTGGGGGGGGGTGAATTTGTGCTAGGAGGGGGGATATGGGGGGGGGGTTGTGCTGGAAGAAGTTATGTGGTAAAGGTGTGGGGGGGGGGCATGTGCTAGTAGGGGACATTTTGAAATGGGGGGGGGTGGATTTCTGCTAGGAGGGGGGTTATCAGAAGAAGAGGTTTGGACAGCCGCACTCAAAAATGAGTAAAATTCAAAAATAGCCCTTTATTGTGGTAAAATAAATGGATGCTCTACAAAGAAAGCATACAGTGGGAACACTGTATGCTTTCTTTGTATGCTTTCTTTGTAGTGCATCCATTTATTTTACCACAATAAAGGGCTATTTTTGAATTTTACCCATTTTTAAGTGCGGCTGTCCAAACCTCTTCTTCTGATTGCCTAGTGCATTGCCGGCACCTGCCTGGGTTCTAAACGGACATTGATTGCCTGGAGCTCACCTGGAGCGGTTGTCTTTCCCAGGAGGGGGGTTATGGGGTGTTGTGCTATTAGGGGAAATTCGGGAGGGTGGATTTGTGCTAGGAGGGGGGATTTGGGGGGTTTGTGCTAGAAGAGGTGATATTGCGAAGGTGGGGGGGGGGGTGCTTGTGCTAGCAGGGGAAATTTGGGGGGTGGATTTGTGCTTGGAGGGGGGAATTTGGGGGGTTTGTGCTAGAAGAGGTGATATGGTGAAGGTGCCAGTAGGGGATTTTTGGGGGGAGGGGGAGAGGGGTGGATTTGTGCTTGGAGGGGGGAATTTGGGGGGTTTGTGCTAGAAGAGGTGATATGGTGAAGGTGCCAGTAGGGGAATTTTGGGGGGAGGGGGAGAGGGGTGGATTTGTGCTAGGAGGGGGGATTTGGGTAATTTGTGCTGAAAGAGGTGATGTGGTGAACGTGTGTGGAGGAGGGAGGGGGGCTTGTCCTAGGAGGGTAAATTTGGGGGGTGGACTTGTGCTAGGAGGGGGAAATGGATTGGAGCGGAGGGGAATTTGAGGGGTAGAAGACTTGTGCTAGACGGGGTGACTCTTTTTGGGGAGGGGCATTTGTGTTGGGGGGATGGGGGGGGCAAAGATTTGTGCTGGGGAGGGGGTTTCAGCAGGAGGGTGGATTTGTACTGAGGGAATTTATGCTCATACATCTTGGTGGGGGGGGGGGGTATGTTTGTCCTGGGCTTTGGGTGACCTTGTCCCCACACTGGGTAGATGTCAGTCTGAAGATGTTGGCATCACTGGGCAGACCTTCTTTGCATGAAGACTTCCTTAGACAACGCCCACTTGTAATGCTGAGCCTCAATGATTGAAAGGACTGACATCCAATGAATGAAAGAAGCAGGCTGGAGACAGGCAGGATGGGTGAAGAAAGAGCTAGATGATGCTGGATGTCCAGGCTGTCTCTGTCTGACCTGCTGCAGCTTCTAATGCACATTGTGAGATGCTCGCAGTGTGCAGAGGAAGCCGTTTCAGTCCAGGAGACCAGCCGTTACATCTGAATGGCCGATCCTGGGCAGGTGCACGGGGTGCAGCGCAACCAGGCATCACAGAGGTCTCTGACCATCTCCTGTATTATGTCTGCAGTCTCTGACCATCTCCTGTACCATGTCTGCAGTCTCTGACCTTCTCCTGTACTATGTCTGCAGTCTCTGACCTTCTCCTGTACTATGTCTGCAGTCTCTGACCATCTCCTGTACTATGTCTGCAGTCTATGACCATCTCCTGTACCATGTCTGCAGTCTCTGACCTTCTCCTGTACTATGTCTGCAGTCTCTGACCTTCTCCTGTACTATGTCTGCAGTCTCTGACCATCTCCTGTACTATGTCTGCAGTCTATGACCATCTCCTGTACCATGTCTGCAGTCTCTGACCTTCTCCTGTACTATGTCTGCAGTCTCTGACCTTCTCCTGTACTATGTCTGCAGTCTCTGACCTTCTCCTGTACTATGTCTGCAGTCTCTGACTGTCTCCTGTACTGTGTCTGCAGTCTCTGACCTTCTCCTGTACTATGTCTGCAGTCTCTGACCATCTCCTGTACTATGTCTGCAGTCTCTGACCTTCTCCTGTACTATGTCTGCAGTCTCTGACCTTCTCCTGTACTATGTCTGCAGTCTCTGACCATCTCCTGTACTATGTCTGCAGTCTCTGACCTTCTCCTGTTCTATGTCTGCAGTCTCTGACCATCTCCTGTACTATGTCTGCAGTCTCTGACCATCTCCTGTACTATGTCTGCAGTCTCTGACCATGTCCTGTACTATGTCTGCAGTCTCTGACCTTCTCCTGTACTATGTCTGCAGTCTCTGACCTTCTCCTGTACTATGTCTGCAGTCTCTGACTGTCTCCTGTACTATGTCTGCAGTCTCTGACTGTCTCCTGTACTATGTCTGCAGTCTCTGACCTTCTCCTGTACTATGTCTGCAGTCTCTGACCATTTCCTGTACTATGTCTGCAGTCTCTGACCATCTCCTCTGTACTATGTCTTCAGTCTCTGACCATCTGCTGTATTATGTCTGCAGTCTCTGACCATCTCCTGTACTATGTCTGCAGTCTCTGACCATCTCCTGTATTATGTCTGCAGTCTCTGACCATCTCCTTTTCTATGTCTGCAGTCTCTGACCATCTCCTGTACTATGTCTGCAGTCTCTGACCATCTCCTGTACTATTCTCTGACCATGTGGGGGTGCCAGAAATATTTCTGCACCCAGGAGTCTGTGATCCTCGGATCGGCCCTGGTCAGATATAATATCCAGCACTATTTATATATAAAGGACAATAAGGCCAGACTCTGCTGTGGGGTTTCCTACTGTCAGATGTTGTATAAAACCTCTATTTTTACATCTCATGACTCAATGCCTTCTCCACATTGTAAAAAAAAAAGTGTCAGTGGGTGTAACTCAATTACCACAAAAAAAAAAAAAAAAAGATTAATAAAAAAAGAAAAAGGATAAAATAAATAAAGAGAGCAGCCTGAGTATTTATTTTAGAGATACAATTAGTAAACCATTAGTAATAAGGCAGATCAGATGGAAGGGAGGTCTCGGGCTGCGGTGAGCTGTGGGGTCGGCACGGTTGGCACTCTCTGCTGCAGAGTAAATACGGCTCTTGCCAGGTCTCTCTCCATCGAGTGACCCGAGTCTGTGGGAAGGACGCAGACACCTGGAATGGCTGCCGCTGGATGGAACAGACTGCGGTGAGTTCATCAGAAAGGCGATTTCCGTCGTTGTCAGCATCCCGGAATAGAACCATCACATCACAGCCCCAGAGAGGGCAAGACCATGGAAAAAAAAGAAGACTCCGCGCCTCGCGTCACCTTCTGCCCAAAAAAAATGAAAAAAAATTTCCATGTACAGTGACACCTTGGATTGTGAGCATAATTCGTTCCAGAAACATGTTTGTAATCCAAAGCACTTGTATATCAAAGCATTTTTTTTACAGAATATATAAGAGAAGAGAGGCGCCTCTAAGTGTAGCAGTAAGTTGCTAAATGTTGTACCTTCATTAACCACTTCCATACCGGGGGGCACTTACGCACCTTCCTGCCCAGGCCAATTTTCAGGTTTCAGCGCTGTCGCACTTTGAATGACAATTGCGCCGTCATGCTACACTGTACCCAAACTATTTTTTTATATAATTTTTCCCCACAAATAGAGCTTTTTTTTGGTGGTAATTGATCACCCCTGTGATTTTCATTTTTTGCGCAACAACTAAAAAAAGACCGAAAATTTTGAAAAAAAAAAAAAAGTTTATTTTTTTCTGTAATTTTTTTTGTAAATAAGTACGTTTTCTTTTTCAATTACAGGCACCTATGAGGTGGCACTGATGGGCACTGATAGGTGGCACTAATTGGCACTGATAGGGGGCACTGGTATGCGGCACTGATGGGCACTCATAGGCGGCACTGATGGGCATTCATAGGCGGCACTGATGAGCACTCATAGATGGCACTGATGGGCACTCATAGATGGCACTGATGGGCACTTATGGGTGGCACTGATGGGTACATATGGGTGGCACTGATGGGTACATATGGGTAGCACTGATGGGTGGCACAGATGGGCACTGGGCATGGATGGGCACTGAGAGGTGGCACTGATGGGCACTGAGGGGTGGCACTGGTGGACACTGAGGGGTGTCTCTGATGGGCACTGAGGGGTGGCACTTGTTTATTTACTATTTTGCCAATCAGTGCCCATGTTGCCAGTCAGTGCCCATTTGTGGGCACTGATTGGCATCTATTGTGCCTATTTTTTACATGTGGATGGCCATGGGGGATGTACCTGGCCATCCACATGTTGCCCCCTTCCCTGGTGGTCCTGGCGGCTTCCCTGGTGGTCTAGTGTGGGCATCCGAGGGGGGGGGGGGCTGTGCTGATAAACAGTCAACGCGAATCCCCCCTGTCAGGAGAGCCGCCAATCAACGGCTTTTCCTGTTTTCATCGTGATCAGCCATGATTGGACACGTGGTAAAGAGCCTCCGCCGGAGGGTCTTTACCGAGATCTGACTGACACCCCGTATCACCGATCGCCCCCGTCAACAGACGTCCAGTCAGGATTACACAACCACTTCCCGGACGTCAATTTTCGATTGACCAGGCAGGAAGTGGTTAAAGGTAACCATATTATTACACTTGGAGGCTCCTCTCTTCTCTTTTATACTCAGTTGTGACATGACGCTACTCTTATATCAAGACATCGCTTGTATATCAAGGCAAAATGTATTAAAACAATTTGCTTGTCTTGCAAAACGCTCTCAAACCAAGTTTTTACTATATATATATATATAACGTTTTTTTCATATATATTTAAATTTACATAATGTTCTAATTTTTAATTGCGTCACACCGTGAAGTGCGTCCGAGCATGTACGCTTTACATTGTGTTTTTAGGGCAGCCCTATTTATTCCAATGGGATTGCGTCGGAGTGCCATAAGTATTAGGTTGCGTGTGTTTTGTGTGGTCCGGAAAAACGTGCAATTTTCCTAGACTACAGACCTCAAATGAATGGCCATTAACCGTTAACTGGGCACTGTCACCCCCTTCCTGCCCAGGCCAATTATCAGCTATCTAGCCTCGTACACATGATCAGATTTCCATTGGACAAATCTTTGGAAATGTGTCCAAATGGGCGTTGGCCCTGATTGGCAGTACTACTGGGCACTGATTGGCAACACAGATTGGAAGCACTGAAAGGCACTGATGGGCACTGATTGGCAGCACTGATAGGTGATACTGATGGGCATTGGTAGGTGGCACTGATGGGCACTAATAGGCGACACTGATGGGCACTGATAGGCAGCCCTGATTGGCAGTACTACTGGGCACTGATTGGCAGCACAGATTGGAAGCACTAATTGGCAGTACTGATGGGCACTGATTGGCAGCACTGATTGGAAGCACTGATGGGCACTAATTGGCAGCACTGATAGGTGATACTGATGGGCATTGATAGGTGGCACTGATGGGCACTAATAGGCGGCACTGATGGGCACTGATAGGTGGCACTAATAGGCACTGATATGTGTCACTACTGGGCACTGAAAAGCAGCACTGATGGGCACTAGTAGGCAGCCCTGATTGGCAGTACTACTGGGCACTGATTGGCAGCACAGATTGGAAGCACTGAAAGGCACTGATTGGCAGTACTGATGGGCACTGATTGGCAGCACTGATAGCTGATACTGATGGGCACTGATAGGCAGCCCTGATTGGCAATACTACTGGGCACTGATTGGCAGCACAGATTGGAAGCACTGATTGGCAGTACTGATGGGCACTGATTGGCAGCACTGATTGGAAGCACTGATGGGCACTGATTGGCAGTACTGATAGGTGATACTGATGGGCATTGGTAGGTGGCACTGATGGTCACTAATAGGCGGCACTGATGGGCACTGATAGGCGATAGGCCAATACAGCAGGGCTGGAGTGTGAACGAAAGAAGCAGCACACTTCGGAGCCCTGTAAACCTGATTGGAAGGCTGTAGAGCCGCTCAGGTCATTTTTACATGAAAGCCCATCGCCGGCTGCAAATGCTGATACTGAGATCAGCCATGAGCCTTATAACCGCTTCCACCTAAGGATGTACAGGTATGTCCTAAATGCTTGTACCTGGGATGAGAAAATCGGAGGAAAAGAACAGAGCGATCGTTTGATAATCCAACCCTTAGTACACGGCTTCCGACAGTCAATACGAAAGATTCCGAGCAAAATGTATGTCTTGTTAGATAACGGAACAAACGATTATTGTGTAATTAATGTGGTGTTCGCAGTGGCGGCTGGTGCTCAATTTTTTTTTGGGAGGGCCAAAACAAACGAAAGGAAAAACAAAAAAACAAACAATTGCAGCCTCACTGTGCCCATTAAATGCAGCCTCACTGTGCCCATCAAATGCAGCCTCACTGTGCCCATCAAATGCAGCCTCACTGTGCCCATCAAATGCAGCCTCACTGTGCCCATCAAATGCAGCCACTGGGCCCATCAAACGCAGCCACTGGGCCCATGAAACGCAGCCACTGAGCCCATCAATTGTCGCCACTGTGCCCTTTAATTGTCGCCACTGTGCCCTTTAATTGTCCCCACTGTGCCCTTTGTCACAACTGTGCCCATTGTCGCCACTGTGCCCTTTAATTGTCACCACTGTGCCAATTGTCGCCACTGTGCCCTGTAATTTTCGCCACTGTGCCCTGTAAAATGCTGCCCCCCGCCTGGCACTTACCTTTCTGGGGTCGGCCATCTTCCTTCCACGGTCCCTCTGTGTCTTCTCCCGCCCTCGATGACGCTTCAGCCAATCAGGTTACCGGTAACCAGTACCGGTGAACCTGATTGGCTGAGACGCCTGTCAGTCTTATCCAAGGAACGCACCCCACGTGCGTCCTTGGATAAGTATTTGGAAGCCACTTACAGCCTGAGGGCTGTACTCGGAAAGCCTATCAGAGCTGCTGGTCCTGTTAGGCACTTCCACAGCCAACCAGCTGCCGTTATTCAGATGGCCGGCGCTCGCCAGGGGGCCGGCCATCTGAATAGTCGGCGGCAGCGGCAATACATAGATTCATGCAATGCATGAATCTATGTATTGTATCAGTGGTGGTGCGGAAGCGAGAGGGGGCGGCTCTATGGACGCACCGACACTGGGTGTTCGTATGAAAGAATTTAAGAGTACAAGATCGCGCATGAGCGGAACGTGTATATCTCTAGGCGGGGCTAGAAAAGGGGGGGGGGTCACACATAATGACATCACTTCCTTTTATACGGGGGAACGTTGCTACGTATACGGGAAAATGTAGTCTGCCGTATGATCATTTTTGTACCATTAGTAGTAATCCCCCCGTGGATCCGACGTGAGACTGGCATTCCAAAAACTATCTATCATTGGATTTTCTAATCGTGTGTACCAGACTGGGAGCGGGTAAAGTATATCTTTAATTGTGTGCAGAGAAGGGAAGGGTTAAAACATGTCCGTGTTTTCCTGTCTGTGTCCTGTTGGGAAGATTTCCCTTCATTTCCTGTCCCATAGACACAACAGGAAGTCTCCCCAATGGAAGGGGAAATCCTCTTATGGTCAGTTGTCACCAGAATTAGTGTCCCCATTGAAAGATTAATTAGCGAAACAAATAGTTGTGAAAATGTGGGAAGGCGATACAATGAATGAAGAAGGATAAAGCTCTCTGTAGTACTAAGGGGACACTCCGCTCCAAACTATTTCATAAAGCTGGAGGGATGTATCTCCCGACATTTCCTTCCATGTCTTGGAGATTCTGTATGATAAAAAGTAGGGTTGTCCCGATACCACTTTTTTAGCACCGAGTACAAGTACCGATACTTTTTTCCATGTACTCGCCGATACCGAATACCGATACTTTTTTTAAATGTCATGTGACAGTTTTCAAACCACAATACAGACTAAGGGCCAGATTCAGGTAGATGGGAGCATCTTTGCTCTGGAGTAACGCTTCTCATTTGCGTTGCGCTGCAGAAATTTTAGGAGCAAGTGCTGTCATTCACGAAGCACTTGCTCCTAAAGTTGCGGCAGCGCATCGCAAATGAGCCGGCGGAATTCAAATTGGGCGGGTACGGGGCGTGTAGTATGCTAACTAAGCGCGATCCCGCCGCCAACGTACTGCGCATGCGTCGAGTGTCAAAACATCCCCGTGCGCATGCTCCAAAATCTGTGAATGAACGTCAATGACGTCACATTCCCATTCATGACCGTTTTACGCAAGCGACGTTTTTTTATTTTTTTCCGACGCGATGACGACGCCTATACCTAACATAGGATATTCCAACCCCATGTAGGTATAACTATACGCCGCGTATCCCGTCCGGAAACGTCGTAACGTCACTGCGTTGCGCCGGAATGCGATCGTGAATTGCCGATTTCCGCTCATTAACATATTTTTTGAGCGGAAATCGGCGGGAACGCCCCCGGCGCCATTTTTAAGTTGAAGTAACGATGCGATGGCGAAACTCAGTTACGCTGCTCGCATCGGAGCTTCAACGCCGGCTCAAAGTCACAGTTAGGCTGGCGGATCACTGGATCCGCCAGCCTAACTGTTCCTGAATCTGGCCCTAAGGATATTTTCTTTAGAATTATGAAGAACTCTAACTCAAGACATTATAAAAGAATAAAAATGAGTAAAAATGAATAAAAATAATTTATTTTCTTGTCACGCAGGAGTAAAAAACTCAAAATTTTTTCACAGAACATGTTGATAAATACAAAAAAAGTATTCTATTTAGGTATCGGGAGCATTTGCGCGAGTACAAGTACTCCCGCAAACACTCGGTATCGGTCCCGATACCGATACTAGTATCGGTATCTGGACGACCCTAATAAAAAGTAAGCATAAAACGAATAAAAAAATAAGTTGAAGATGAAAGAAGAAGTTTAGAAGAACTCAAATAAAAAAAGAAAATATTGAAAAAAAAAAGAAAGAATAAAAACATTATAAAACACTGCATGATAAAAAGGAAAAGAAAGCATAAAACTAATAAAAAGGCTTGCTAAATAAATATTATAAGTTGATAGATAAAATAAAAAATAAGTTGAATTGCTACCTAAAGAAGTGAAAGAAGGAGTTTAGAAGAACTCTAATGAAAAAAAAAGATTGAAAAAAAAAAAAAAAAGAATAAAAATCATAAAGCAATGCATGATAAAAAGCAAAAGAAAGCTTAAAACTAGTGAGATCCCTGTGCTGAGTCTCTGGATTTACACACCTGATGAGCCCATTATGAGGGGTTCCCACCATCCTTGCGCTGAGTTCCTGGGTCTGTACACCTGTTGTGCCCATTACGAGGGGTTCCCACCATCCCTGTGCTGAGTTCCCGGGTCTGTACACCTGCTGTGCCCATTATGAGGGGATCCCATCATCCCTGTGCTGAGTTCCTGGGTCTGTACACCCACTGTGCCCATTACAAGGGGTTCCCACCATCCCTGTGCTGAGTTCCCAGGTCTGTACACCCGCTGTGCCCATTATGAGGGGTTCCCACCATCCCGTTGCTGAGTTCCTAGGTTTGTACACCTGCTGTGCCCATTATGAGGGGTTCCCACCATCCCTGTGTTGAGTTCCTAGGTCTGTACACCTGCTGTGCCCATTATGAGGGAGGGGTTCCCACCATCCCTGTGTTGAATTCAAGCTACTCCTGATCACCCTAAGTACTGACTTGGCATGTCAGATTCCCGTGCTCCCCCCTCCCAGCAGTAAGTCAGTAGCTCAGCCTCCCCCTTCCTAGCAGCAATGCAGGAGCAAAGCTTCCCCTGTCCCCCCCTTAGGTTTGACTTAGCAACTCAGCTTCCCCTGCTCCCCCGTCCCAGCAGTGACTTATAGGTGGCACTGATGGGCTCTGGTAGGCTGCACTTATAGGCAGCACTGATTGGCAGCATTGAAGGGTGGCACTAATGGGCACTAATAGGCAGCACTGAAGGACACTGATAGGCAGCATTGATTGGCAGCATTGATGAGTGGCACTGACGGGCAATGATAGGCGGCACTGATGGGCACTGACGGGCAGAACTGATAGGTGGCACTGATTGGCAGCACTGATGGGCACTGATAGGTGGTACAGATGGGCACTGATTGGCAGCACTGATGAGCACTGATAGGTGGCACAGATGGGCACTGATTGGCAGCACTAATAGATGGCACAGATGAGCACTGATTGGCAGCACTGATGGGCACTAATAAGTGGCACAGGTGGGCACTGATTGGCAGCACTTATGGGCACTAATAGGTGGCACAGATGGGCACGGATCCTGCACTATTTTTGCCGATTTCATGTGCGACTTGCATTAGCATCTGTGCAAAAAATCACACTGACCGGCAGCTTTGAAATAGCACTGATGTAGCAATAAAATAAAAGCTGCATTCAGCGGGGCCGTCTTAATAGCATCATGGGCCCCTGGGCAAAGTAATGCTCTGGGGCCCCTGCAATGATGACAGTGCAGGTAAACTGACATCAAGTAGGTAGACGCAGACTGCATCCCCTGTTTATCACAACTCTCAGTGCCATCATGGGGCCCCCAATTTCAGGGCAGTGTCGGCTCAAGGACCAGCTGCTTTGGGGAAAGGGCAGGGGCCCCCCATGCAACTGGGGCCCCTGGGCAGTGCCCAGGTGTGCCCTCTCATTAAGACAGCCCTGGCATTCAGTGTGAGCGGGGGCTAAACATACGTATCCCCATAAATGACTCTGCGAGCAACAATCGCCAAAAAAAGGAAAAACCCCGCCCCCCTGACATCACACGATGTCAGAAGGGGGCGGGGTAACCTAGTTATGTCACCAGGTTATGCCACCCGCAAATCTTCGCTGTAGCGGCGCTTTGCCGGCGGTTTGGCCGCGCTGCCTATTGATTTCAATGGGCAGGAGTGGTGGAGGAGCAGTGTATACACCGCTCCTTCACTGCTCCAAAGATGCTGCTTGCAGGAGTTTTTTTTAATGCCCTGCTAGTGCATCGCCTCAGTGTGCCAAGCGATATTTTTAGCCCAAAAGTGCCTGAAAAATGCCCCAGTGTGAAAGGGCTCTTGCTGATGCCAGGACATTTTCTACTCCCTCTGGCCACAGTTCAGCCCCCCTAAAGCTCCTTTCACACCTGGGCATTTTTCAGGCGCTTTAGTGGGAAAACACTCGGGCTTTCACATGCAGCTTCTTTCAATTCAGGCGCTTTTTTAAAGGCTAAAGTGCCTGAGAAACACCCCAGTGTGAAAGGGGTCTTAGGCCCCTTTCACACTGAGGCACATCTAAACTGCCAGTAAAAACACTGAGCGCTTTTGAAGAGCTTTCCATTCATTTCAATGGAGAGCGGCGTTTTTTCACCATGCCCTGCCAGCACACTGCCCCAGTGTGAAAGCATTAATTAATTTGAATGGAGATAGGTTTTCGTAAACTTTTTAGGTGCTGTTTTTGGCGTGAAAGCGCCTGAAAAGCTCCTCAGTGTGAAAGTTGTCTAAAGTATGAAGGACAGAAATCTGGCCCCTTGTTTAGAAAGTTTGGAGACACCTGTTACAGTGTGTAAAAAGCAAACATGAAACAACATAATCATAACATTATATATATATATACAATAAAAGCTGAAGATTTTTATTAAAGAAACACAAAAAAAAAAAAAAAACATTTGTACTGTATAAAAGAAAAAAACATATAAAACAACAAAGCAAAAAAATGAAAAGGAGATAAAAATCAAAAAACAAACAGAAATAAACAAATAATAAATACATAAATAAATGTATTTTTAGGGTGCAAAATGGAGAAAGCATTGAAATACCAAATCATTGTATACAAAAAAAAAAAAAAAAAAAAAATGAAAACACAAATAAGCAAGCTGAATTGCTTAATAAAGAAATGAGATAAGATGAAAAAAGGAGTTTAGAAAAAAAATAAAAACATTTTGAAAAAAATAAAAAAAATAAAACACTGCATGATAAAAATAAAAAGAAAGCATAAAACTAATAAAAATAAGTTCAATTGCTTGCTAAAGAAATGAAAAAAATCTGAAAGAAGGATTTTAGAAGAACTCAAATGAAAAAAAAAAAAGATTGAAAAAAAAAGGATAAAAACATTATAAAACACTGCATGATAAAAAGGAAAAGAAAGCATAAAACTAATAAAAATACTTGCTAAATAAGAATTATAAGTTGATAAATAAAATAAAAAATAAGTTGAATTGCTACCTAAAGAAATGAAAAAAAACGATGAAAGAGATTAAAAGAACTCCAATGAAAAAAAAAAAAAAATATTGAGAAAAAAAATAATTAAAACATTATGAAACACTGCATGATAAAAAGGAAAAGAAAGCATAAAACCAATAAAAAGGCTGGCTAAATAAGAATTATCAGTTGATAAATAAAAATAAAATAAAAAATAAGTTGAATTGCTACCTAAAGAAATTAAAAAAAAAGATGAAAGAAGGAGTTTAGAAGAACTCTAATGATAAAAAAAGAAAAGAAAGAATAAATACATGATAAAAAAATTCATGATAAAAAAAAAGAAAGCATAAAAACATTATAAAAACTGCATGATAAAAAGGAAAATAAAGCATAAAACTAATAAAAATGCTTGCTAAATAAAAAATGCTAAAATAAAAATAAGTTGAATTGCTAAAGAAATTTAAAAAAAAAGATGAAAGAAGGAGTTTAGAAGAACTCTAATGATAAAAAAAAGAAAGAAAGAATAAAAACATTATAAAACAATGCACGATAAAAAAGGAAAATAAAGCATACAACTAATAAAAATGCTTGATAAATAAAAAATTGTTTGCTAAAGAAATGAAAGAAAAAAAGATGAAAGAAGGAGTTTAGAGAAGTTTTCAGGAGTTTGCTGGGTGTTTCCAGCAGGAGCTGAGTGCACTGTGTGGTGTTGTGTAGTAGCTGATCGGAGAGAAGAGCGGAGGGAGAGAACTCGTGGAAAGTAGACGTGGGGAGGAATTGGCAGCTTGGCTTTCTATGTAAATTTTCCTTCCTCCTCTCGTAGAACTCCCCTTTCCTCTGTCAGACCACCCAACCCCTATAAATAAGCCATCACTTCAAATGTTTCCCTCAGAGCTCTGCTCAGTCTTTTTGCCAGAAGAACTTTTTATTTTAATTCATCCAAGTTAGAAAAAGTTCACTTAAATACATTTAAAAATGGCGAGCGAAATAAAGAAGAAAGCTTTCTGGAGGGCGGTCATAGCGGAGTTTTTAGCCATGATCCTCTTCGTTTTTATCAGTATCGGTGCGGCTTTGGGGTTCAACTTCCCCATCGTAGAAAAGACGAACCAGACCGTCGGCCGGACGCAAGACATCGTCAAGGTGTCTTTGGCTTTTGGGATATCGATCGCCACCATGGCTCAGAGCGTGGGCCACGTTAGCGGGGCGCACCTCAACCCGGCAGTCACTTTGGGGTGTCTTCTCAGCTGCCAGATCAGCATCCTGAAAGCCGTCATGTACATGATCGCCCAGTGCCTCGGCGCCGTGGTCGCCACCGCCATACTCTCCGGTATCACCTCTGGCCTCGAAAACAACAGCCTGGGGCTCAATGGGGTAAGAAGAACAATTCTTTTATTTGTATCGAAATTGTAACTATTTGCAGAATCCAAATTCGGGATTATTAATTACTCATAAAACTGCATCATATCATCGTATCATTTCCTGTATAATATCATTATTGATTATAATCAATCAATTAATCAATTAATCAATTCTCTATTATATTTCTTGCCTTTTTGCTGTTCTTTCTTTCTTTCTCTCTCTCTCGTTCTTTCTTACTTTCTCATTCTTTCTTTCTCGTTCTTTCTTTCTTTCTCATTCTTTCTTTCTTTCGTTCTTTTTCTTTCTTTCTTTCTTTCTTTCTCGTTCTTTCTTTCTTTCTTTCTCTTTCTCTTTCTCTTTCTTTCTTTCTTTCTTTCTTTCTTTCTTTCTTTCTTTCTTTCTTTCTTTCTTTCGATGCTCCACATTTAGATCTCCTGACATAATTTCCAACACTGTTCCTGCACACCTGTGAGTTTGGGATGTTCCCAACTATTGTTTGAGTGTCTCCGATCCTCTTGATACATTCTGCGTAATATTGAATGAATATAAAATCCCCCAGGGATGGTGAGAACCTCTCATAATGGGCACAGAAGGTGTACAGACCCAGGAACTTAGCACAGGGATGGTGGGAACCTCTCATAATGGGCACAACAGGTGTACATACTCTGGAACTCGGCATAGGGATGGTGGGAACATCCCATAATGGGCACAGCAGGTAAGAAGACCTGGGAACTCAGCACATGGATGGTGGGAACCCCTCATAATGTGCACAGCATATGTACAGATCCTAGAACTGAGCAAAGCGATGGTGGGAACTCCTCATAATGGGCACAGCAGGGGTACAGACCCAGGAACTCAGCACAGGGATGGTGGAAACCCCTCGTAATGGGCACATCATGTGTACAGACCTGGGAACTCAGCACAGGGATGGTGGGAACCCCTCATAATGGGCACAGCAGGGGTACAGACCCGGGAACTCAGCACAAGGATGGTGGGAACTCCTCATAATGGGAACAGAAGGGGTACAGACCAGGGAACTTAGCACAGGGATGTTTCGAACCCTTCATAGTGGGAACAGCAGGTAAGAAGACCTGGGAACTCAGCAGAAGGATGGTGTGAATCCTTATAATGGGCACAGAAGATGAGCAGAACCAAGAACTTAGCACAGGGATGGTGTGAATCCTCATATTAGATACAGCAGGTGTACAACTCCAGGAACTTAGTGCAGTGATGGTGGGAGCTCCTCATAATGGGCACAGAAGATGAGCAGAACTCAGCACAGGGATGGTGGGAGCTCCTCATAATGGGCACAGCTGGTGTGTAGACTCGGGCACAGTGCAATAATTTATCAAACACTAAAATATAATTTTAGGAATGTTTGGCTGTTTAAATAAAATGTCATTGGAATGAACTGATGGTAGGACTTAGATTAATCTATCAATCTATCTATTGGTTAATCAATTGCTTAATTAATATACCCGTTAACGTTCTTGCTTTAGGCTCCATTCACATTAGCGTGACTTTTGGTGCGACATTGATCTGACATCTCTGGACAAAAGTTGCATCAAATGTCACACCAAAATAGTGCAGCACCTTTTAAAAGTTGCTGTGACTTTAGGGTCGCACAGGTTTAGAACAGATGTCATTGAAAAGAATGGGCTGTCATGCGACTTTACAGAATTCAGAATACAAAATACTTTATTTATCCAAAAGGGAAATTGGGAAATCATGTCCAAAGTTGCAGGACAAGTCGCACAAGTGTGAACTGAGCCTCAGCTGATATCATACATGTGTAGAAACTCATCACTTTGATCTGTAGATTAAATAGTGTAGATAAAAAAAGTAACAATATTACTTTGTTTCTTTCTATTTTGTTTCTGAACAGTGTTTATAAACACAGTTACATTGTGTCTCTTTGTTTTTAAACACCATTACTTTGTAGCTCTGTTTATAAACACTGTGTAAGAAAGTTTATTTCTTTCATTCTTTCTCTTCCAATCTCTATATGTTATCTTTCTATCTATCTATCTATCTATCTATCTATCTATCTATCTATCTATCTATCTATCTATCTATCTATCTATCTATCTATCTATCTATCTATCTATCTATCTATCTATCTATCTATCATCACTTTAGCTATCTATTTTGACCAAGCAGCTTACAGTTAGAATGTTCCCTTTCCTATACACCCCCTATCAGGGGCGGACTGACAACTCATGGGGCCACCGGGCAATAGAAGATTATGGGGCCCCCAGGCTTACAGATGGCCACCAAGCCAGGTGGCAGAACAGAGGCGGGGCAGCTAAAATCTCGGGATTTTCACATCAAAAGCATGTAGGTTTTGGACATATCAGGGACAGATGTAAAAAAGAACACATATTTTGACATACTGTCCCTGGTTTTAATGAGCCTGGCAACCCTGATGGGGCCCCCCAGTGGCATGGGGCCCTCGGCAGTGCCCGAGTTCCTCAATGGTCAGTCCGCCCCTGCCCCCTATACATGTTACTTGGGCTGCCCCCCCCCCCTAGTGTAGATAGTTGGTAAATCTGATAGGTATGGAGTTTTGACGGATGACTTTTGTTCCTCTCTTTTCATCTAACATTCCAACATTCAGACAATAAGCGTTGTATGGAACCTACACATCTGTCCTCCTCCATTACAAGAAATGAGCGCTGTCATCCAATCTCTAGAGTTGAGTCAGTAACAGAATTTCCAGAACATTGGAGAGTTTTTACTTTTTTGCAGTGGGTGACACCCCCCCACCCCCCTCCTAAACGTGGTCTCCCCCCACCCCCCCTCCCAAACGTGGTCTAGATAACACACCCCGTTGGTCAAGGCTACGCAGGGCCTGGGTACATACAACCTGTACATTAGTATTCATGTCAGCTGTGGAAGGACTTTGATGTTCTCTAGGGAAGAAAGTCACTACTGTTATCCCTCAGAGGAAAACAAAACTTCCAGCTTTCCCATAAAACTTCCCACAGTAATAATTCATTCCAACGCCCCGGTGACACTCGAGGGACTTTCACAAGTATTTCCCGGTGACACCAAACACCTCAATTCACCAAATAAGTAAAAAAAGGCTCAAAACAACTTTCTTTATTACTGTAAAAAATTGTATATATCCAACCTCAAAACAGGCACAGATAACCTATGCATTGTCAGATGGCGAAGAACTAGAAGTCCCAGCATTCCCTGTCTGCTATCAGCTAGTAGGATTTGCTGGGGACCGTAGTTCTCCAAAGCAGAAGGGAATCAAATTGTTCAGCCTTGCTGCTAAAAAAAACAAAGAAAAAATCTATTTTTCAGGACATAATGAAATTCCTTTAGAGGAATTCCACAATAACTAAAATGTTACTGTGGAATAGGCAAAGGAAATACTTATTAGAGGGATGCTGAGGGGATATCAGCTGAGGCTTTAAAAAGAGACGTTACATATTCACTAAAATCCCATAAAAGCTTTATTGTGTTATAGTTATTCCATCCCTTTGATCTGTAGATTATTAAATAAATAGAGCAGATATAAAAGTAACAATGTTTCTTTGTATCTCTCTAGTTTGTCTCTGAACTGTGTTTATAAACACTGTCACAACGTGTCTCTTTGTTTATAAACATTGTTTATTGTCATTCTTATTTTCTCGCTCTCTCTCTCTCTCTCTCTCTCTCTCTCTCTCTTTCGTTCTTTCTTTCTTTTTTTCTTTCTTTCTTTCTTCTCTCTCTCTCTCTCTCTCTCTCTCTCTCTCTCTCTCTCTCTCTCTTCTTTCTTTCACCTTTCTCTCTCTCTCTATCTCTCTCTCTCTCTCTCTCTCTCTCTTTCTTTCTTTCTTTTACCTTTCTTTCTTTCTCTCTCTCTCTCTCTCTCTCTCTTTCTTTCTTTCTTTCTTTTACCTTTCTTTCTTTCTTTCTTTCTTTCTTTCTTTCTTTCTCTCTCTCTCTCTCTCTCTCTCTCTCTCTCTCTCTCTCTCTCTCTCTCTCTCTCTCTCTCTCTTTCTTTCTCTCTCTCTCTCTCTCTCTTTCGTTCTTTCTTTCTTTCTTTTTTTGCTCTTTCTTTCTTTTCTCCCTCTCTCTCTCTCTCTCTCTCTCTCTCTCTCTCTCTCTCTTTCTTTCTTTCACCTTTCTTTCTCTCTCTCTCTCTCTCTCTCTCTCTCTCTCTCTCTCTCTTTCTTTTACCTTTATTTCTCTCTCTCTCTCTCTCTCTCTTTCTTTATTTCTTTATTTCTCTCTCTCTCTCTCTCTTTTTCTTTCTCTCTCTCTCTCTCTTTCTTTCTTTCTTTCTTTCTTTCTTTCTTTCTTTCTTTCTTTCTTTCTTTCTTTCTTTCTTTCTATTATCTTTCTTTCTTTTTTACATTCTTTCTTTCTTTTCTCTCTCTCTCTCTTTCTTTCTTTCTTTCTTTCTTTCTTTCTTTCTTTCTTCCTTTCTTCCTTTTTTCGAAGAACTAGAAGTCCTAGCATGCCCTGTCTGCTAGCAGCTAGTACGATTTGATGGGGACTGTAGTTATCTAAAGCAGAAGGGAAGTACATTGTTCAGCCTTGTTGTTAAAAAAAATAAACAAAACAAAAAATCAATTTTTCTGGACATATTGAAATTCCTTTAGAGAAATTCCACAATTTGGAAAATTCCACTATGGAATAGGCAAAGGAAAAACTGTTAATACTTATTAGAGGGATGCTGAGTGGATATTAGCTGACGCTTTAGGAAGAGAAGTTACATACTCACTAAAATCCCATAAAAGCTTTATTTTGTTAAAGCAATTTCACCCATTCTGTAGATTAAATAAATAGAGTTGATATTAAAGTAACAATGTTACTTTGTACCTATTTAGTTTGTCTTTGAACAGTGTTTATAAACACAGTCACAACAAGTCTCTTTGTTTGTAAACACTGTTACTTTGTATCTCTGTTTATATATAATGTGTAAGAAAGGTTTTTTTCTCTTTCTTTCTTTCTTTCTTTCTTTCTTTCTTTCTTTCTTTCTTTCTTTCTTTCTTTCTTTCTTTCTTTCGGAACTAGAAGAGCTAGAAGTCCCAGCATGCCTTGTCTGCTAGCAGAAGGGAAGCAAATTGTTCTGCCTTGGTGTTAAAAAAAAAAACACACAGAGAAAAATCAATTTTTCAGGACATAATGAAATTCCTTTAGAGGAATTCAACAATTTGGAAAATTCTGCTATGGAATAGGCAAAGGAAATACTGTTAATACTTATTGAAGGGATGATGAGTGGATATTAGCTGATGCTTTAGAGAAGGTGGAGTTACACCCATGGAAGCTTTATTATGTTAACCATATTGCTGTCCAATGACCAGAGCACTTTTTGTGATTCGGCACTGCGTCGCTTTAACTGACAATTGCGCGGTCGTGCGACGTGGCTCCCAAACAAAATTTGCGTCCTTTTATTTCCCACAAATAGAGCTTTCTTTTGGTGGTATAAAAATATATAAAAAAACATTTTTTTTCCTTAGTTTAGGCCAATACGTATTCTTCTACATATTTTTCGTTAAAAAAATCGCAATAAACGTTTATTGATTGGTTTGCGCAAAAGTTATAGCTTTTACAAAATAGGGGGTCATTTTATGGCATTTTTAATAATATTTTTTTTTTTACTAGTAATGGCGGCGATCAGCATTTTTTTTTCAGTACTGCGACATTATGGCGGGCACTTCGGACACTTTTGACACATTTTTGAAACCATTGGCATTTTTATAGCGATCAATGCTATAAAAATGCATTGTATTACTATAAAAATGCCATTGGCAGTGAAGGGGTTAACACAAGGGGGCAGGGAAGGGGTTAAGTGTGTTCCTGGGTGTGTTCTAACTGTATGGGGGGGGGGGGTGGCCTCACTAGGGGAAATCACTGATCTTCTGTTCATACATTGTATGAACAGAAGATCAGCGTTTCCCCCACTGACAGGAACGAGAGCTTTGTGGTCCCCGCTCTGTAACGAACGCGCGTGGGACTCGGGGGCAAGCGGGGACGCGCGCCCCCCTAGCGGCTGCTAAAGAGCGGACGTATAGCTACGGGCTCTCGCCCAGCAGTGCCACCGTCCCGCAGTAATATGACGGCGGGCGGTCGGCAACTGGTTAAAACAGGGGTCTCCAAACTGTGGCCCGAGGGCCGGATGTGGCCCTTTTCTAGCCTTTATCAGGCCCTTGGGCACTATTCCTCCCACTGACACCAACAATGGGGCCCTATTTCTTCCACTGATACCAATGATGGGATACTATTCCTCCTACTAAGAGGGACAGTACTCCTCCTATTGACCACGAACCCTGAGGCCATATTTATTCTTACTGATGCCTGAAGGACAATAAACTGGCCCTTTGTTTGAAAAGTTTGAAGACCCCTGTGTTAAAGTAATAAATAAAAGAAAAAATCGTGATCCTGCTATGAATGACCTTGTTCAGGCACTTCCTGTTATACAATGACAAAACACTGTCCATGTCTACCAAATGTCATCTTGTGTTGTCACTATAGGGGAGATTTACTAAACCTGCTCCAGTTTTAGTAAATCTGCCTTCCTGTCTAATAGGCTACTATGGACACTACTGGGTTGATTTACTAAAGTGTAGTGCAAAATGCGGTTCAGCTCTGCATAGCTTCCATTTTTTTTGTCAACATTTAATTGACTAGGCTGAAGTTAGAAGCTAATTGGTTTCAAGGAAGAGCTGCACCAGATTTTGCATTACACTTTAGTAAATCACCCTCTACAAGTCACATTAGACAGGCATGGTCAACTGTGTTTACAGAGATTGTATTCTTCTGCAGGTTATAGGTTTCCCTCCTCTCTCCCGGGTGCAGGAGCAGACTCTTTGCGATCATGAGCTGCCAAATATCCAACATATAGGTCGTCCAAAGAAAGGAAAAGAGAGCCATTCCCCATTAAATTTGATGTACGCTTGTTGAAAGGAGAAGGATGCAGTCAAAAAAATCACCTGGTACAATAGCTACTGACGCATTTCACTCCACCAAAGGCGCTTAATCATAGAGCTCGCACTCTACAATTAAGCTCCCTTGGTGGAATGAAATGTATTGGACCATCATAGAGTTTTCACTCTATGATTAAGCTCCTTTGGTGGACTAAAACATGCTAGCCCATCATAGAGTTTTCACTCTATGATTATTATTATTATTATTCAGGGTTTCTATAGCGCCAACAGTTTGTGCAGCGCTGTACAACATGGGGACAGACAGTACAGTTACAATATAATTAAACACAGGAGGGATCAGACAGAGGGCCCTGCTTGTTAGAGCTTACAATCTAGAAGATTAAACTCCTTTGTTGTAATGAAACATATTAGACCATCATAGAGTTTTCACTCTATGGTTAGGCTTCCTTTGGTAGGATGGAACGTATTAGACCATCAGAGATTTTACTCTATTTTTTAAAATAAATTCTTTATTTTAATTTTTCTTTAACACTCTATGGTTAAGCTCCTTTGGTGGAATGAACTGGATTGGACCATCATAGTTTTCACTCTATGATTAGGCTACTTTGGTGGAAAAAACTTATTTGACCTTCATAGAGTTTTCACTTTTATGACCTCATACACAAGACCGGTTTCCTCGACAGAATCCATCAAGAAACTTGGTGGCAGAGCTTTTTTGCTGAGGAAAACGGTTGTGTGTATGCTTTTCATTGAGTAAACTGTCGAGGAACTCGACAAGGAAAAAAGAAAGCAAGTTCTCTTTTTCCTCGACGGGAGTCGTCATGTTCCTCGTCGGGCTGGTTTTCCAACGAGAAACACGTTGGTGTGTATACTTAGAAACCCGCGCACCTTCGGTAAAAGTAGTATTTGTAATGGAGATAGCACATTTGTCACGCTGTACCAGACTGAAAAGTGCAAATGTCTCTTACCAAACTTATTCCTAACACGCAGAAACATGAGATTAGCAAAAGCAGCCCCAAGGGTTGTGCCAGTGGAATTGAACTTCCCCTGCCATAGTATGTGTTAAAGTCACCGAGTTTGAGAACGAGGAGATTTGGTCTTGACAGTGTGTACGCAAAGACAGGTTGTCAAGTTTCTCAACAAGCCTAACAAGGAACTCGTCGAGGAAAACTATGTGCCTTTTCCAACGGGTTCATCGGTCGTGTGTACGAGGCCTGAGATTACGTTTGTTTGGTGGAATGCAACGTATTGGACCATCAGAGTTTTCACTCTATGATTAGGCTACTTTGGTGGAATGAAATGTATTGGACCATCTGAGTTTTCACTCTATGATTAAGCTACACTGGTGGCATGAAACGTCCTAGACCAGTGATGGCGAACCTTGGCACCCCAGATGTTTTGGAACTACATTTCCCATGATGCTCAACTACACTGCAGAGTGAATAAGCATCATGGGAAATGTAGTTCCAAAACATCTGGGGTGCCAAGGTTCAAAATCACTGTCCTAGACCATCATCGAGTTTTCACTCTAGGCTACTTTGGTGGTGTTCACTCTATGATTAGGCTACTTTGGTGGTGTTCACTCTATGATAAGGCTACTTTGGTGGTGTTCACTCTATGATTAGGCTACTTTGGTGGAATTACACATGCTAGACCATAGAGTTTTCACTTTATGATTAAGCTACTTTGGTGGAATAAACCGTTCTAGACCATCATAGACTTCTCACTCTATGGTTAAGCTCCTTTGGTGGAATGAAATGTATTGGACCATCAGAGTTTTCACTCTATGATTAGGCTACTTTGGTGGAATGAAACATGCTAGACCATCAAAAAGTTTTCACTCTATGGTTAAGCTCCTTTGGTGGAATGAAATGTATTGGACCATCAGAGCTTTTACTCTATGATTAAGCTACACTGGTGGAATGAACCGTCCTAGACCATCATAAAGATTTCACTCTATGGTCAGGCTCCTTTGGTGGTTTTCACTCTATGATTAGGCTAATTTGGCGGTTTTCACTCTATGATTAGTCTACTTTGGTGGAATTACACATGCTAGACCATCATAGAGTTTTCACTTAAAGCGGATGGTTCACAAATACAAAAATATTAAAAGCCAGCAGCAACAAATACTGCAGCTGCTGACTTTTAATATTAGGACACTTACCTGTCCTGGAGTCCAGCGCCGTCCGCAGCAGAGGATGAGCGATCGCTCATCACCCTGCTGCTCCCCCTCCATCCACGGTGAGGGAACCAGGAAGTGAAGCGCTGCGGCTTCACTGCCCGGTTCCCTACGGCGCATGCGCGAGTCGCGCTGCGCCCGCGATTGGCTCCAGCTGTGTGCTGGGAGCCGAGTGTTCCCAGCACACAACGGGCGGGAGACGGGATGTGATGTAATGCCCGTCTTTTGCCCGTGAATGCTGGGCCGGAAGTGGGTGCAGATACGTGTCTATCTGCACCCCCCTCCCCCCTGAAAGGTGTCAATTGTGACACCGGAGGGGGGGAGTGTTCGGATCAGCGGATCTTCACTTTAGGGTGGAGATCCGCTTTAATGATTAAGCTCCTTTGGTGGAATAAAATATATTGGACCATCAGTTTTCACTCTATGATTAAGCTACTTTAGTGGAATGAAATGTATTGGACCATCATCGTTTTTACTCTATGATTAGGCTACTTTGGTGGAATAAAACGTATTAGACCATCATAGAGTCTTCACTCTATAATTAAGTTTGTTTGGTGGATTGCAACGTATTGGACCATCAAAGTTTTCATTCTATGATTAGGCTACTTTGGTGGAATGAAATGTATTGGACCATCAGAGCTTTCACTCCATGATTAAGCTACACTGGTGGAATGAAACTTCCTAGACCATCATTAAGTTTTCACTCTATGGCCAGGCTCCTTTGGTGGTTTTCACTCTATGATTAAGCTCCTTTGGTGGAAAAAAACCATATTGGACCATCAGTTTTCACTCTATGATTAAGCTACTTTAGTGGAATAAAATGTATTGGACCATCATCGTTTTTACTCTATGATTAGGCTACTTTGGTGGAATAAAACGTATTAGACCATCATAGAGTTTTCACTCTATAATTAAGTTTGTTTGGTGGATTGCAACGTATTGGACCATCAAAGTTTTCATTCTATGATTAGGCTACTTTGGTGGAATGAAATGTGCTAGACCATCATAGAATTTTCACTCTATGTTTAAGCTCCTTTGGTGGAATGAAATGTATTGGACCATCAGAGCTTTCACTCCATGATTAAGCTACACTGGTGGAATGAACCTTCCTAGACCATCATTAAGTTTTCACTCTATGGCCAGGCTCCTTTGGTGGTTTTCACTCTATGATTAGGCTACTTTGGTGGAATTACACATGCAAGACCATCATAGAGTTTTCACTTTATGATTAAGCTCCTTTGGTGGAATAAAACATATTGGACCATCCGTTTTCACGCTATGATTAAGCTACTTTGGTGGAATGAAACATATTGGACCATCATAGAGTTTTCACCCTGTGATTAAGTTTGTTTGGTGGAATGAAACGTATTGGACCATCAGAGATTTCGCTCTATGATTAGCCTAATTTGGTGGGGTGAAACATGTTAGAGTAGCTTTTGCAACATAATATTGGCTTTTATGGTGAGCGTCTGTCTTTCCCTTCATTGAAGGACCTATATGTTGAAGGCTGTTTTCACTATCAGGAAACCCTCCCAGAGAAATGCCATGCAGCAATTCCATGCACTGCATGTGGATAGGAAGTGGTTGCAAGAGATCAGCAGCACTGAGATGTAACAAAGGATGGAAATGAAGGTGAAAACTACATAAAAGAAAAAGGCCACTTGTTTATGATACACAGTACTTTAGCAACCTCAGTGCCATTCAGTTTGGATCTACTTCATCCCATAGTAACCTTTCTATTTACTGATCCATACAGCAAACTGTAATTTCAGCTATCTGCATTTCAGCATCTCCCAGATAAGGGCTACTGTTCCCTGAGATAAGGCTTGAGCTGGGGTGCAGTGATAGCCAGATGGGTGGGGAGGTGGGGTGCTGAGAAGGGGAGCTGCATGCACAATTTTTTTTTTACCTTAATGCACAGAATACACAGCATTAAGGTTAATATATATATATATATATATATATATATATATATATATATATATATATATATATATATCTGCCTTTAGAACCACTTTAATGTTATAAAAATTACTTTACATTTCAATCTGCAATCGGCATACTAGCACATTATCCACTTCAGCCCCGGACCATTTGGCTGGCCAAAGACCAGAGCACTTTTTGGAATTCGACACTGCGTCGCTTTAACTGACAATTACGCGGTCGTGCGACGTGGTTCCCAAACAAAATTGGCGTCCTTTTTTTCCCCACAAATAGAGCTTTCTTTTGGTGGTATTTGATCACCTCTGCGATTTTTATCATGACTGGGACATTATGGCGAACACATCAGACACTTTTGACGCTATTTTGGTACCACTGTCCTTTATACAGCGATCAGTGCTATAAAAATGAACTGATTACTGTGTAAATGATACTGGCAGGGAAGGGATTAAACACTAGGGGCCAGCGTAACATTGCTCCGACGGTGTAAGTGACTTACGCAAGTCGGATCTAAGCAAAATCTATGCGTAACTGATTCTAAGAATCAGTCGCATAGATTCCCAGCTGAAAAAACAGAGATACGACTGCGTATATGGAGCTACGCCGTCTTATCTCTTACGAGAATCTGGCCCCCTGACTAAAACTAAAGCAAAATTTTGACGTCAAAATAACACTGCATTTTAACGCCATGAATTGAACGCTCTTCCCTCACTACCCTCGGGAACCATCTCCTCCACAACTATTTCCTATTACTTCAGAATATTGCCGCTGGCGGGTGACAGAGAAACAAAGAATTTCCGCACAGCCTCAAGAAGAAGAACTCAGACAAGGAAAATTAGGGCAAAAGACCCAACCAGAGTCGTTAAAACGTCTTCCTGCATTTCTCTACCGTTTTTTTTTTTTTTTTTTTTATAATATAAGGCATAGCAAGTCAAAAAAGAAAAATGAGAGTCGGACTTCATATGAAGTATGCAGGTTCAATAAAATACATGATTATTGATGAATATAATTGTATATATTCTGTAGACTCTATATTTCACTGTAACAAAATACAAATTATTGGTACATAAGCATAATAAATATTCAATAAAATGCATAATTATACTACAAAATAATACTAGGTAATTTATATTCTCTCTGATACCTGTCATTGCTGATGTATATACAGTGGAACCTCGGATTACGAGTGTAATCCGCTCCAGGAGAATGCTTGTAATCCAAAGCACTTGCATATCAAAGCGAGTTTCCCCACTGAAGTCAATGGAAACTAAAATAATTTGTTCCGCATTGACTCCAATGGCATGCAATACCGCATATGACCAGAGGTGGGGGTGGGGGCGCCAGAGAGCCTCGGAAAGGCCCGAGGACAGCTCGGCTGATCTTGGCAAACCTCAGAAAGACTCCGTTCCCGAGGTTGCCAAAGTCAGCCGAGCTGTCCTCGGGCCTTTCTGTGCATTTCTGAACAGCGCAGATCGACACTGTTCAGCTACAGCGCCCCCCACCTCAGGCCAAACACGGTACTGCACATTGCTTTGGCCTGAATCCTGCTCGTTTTGCGAGACAACACTCACAAACCAAGTTAGGATTTTTTTTAAATACAGTGTTCGTATTGCGAAACGCTCGTTACTCACAATCTGAGGTTCCACTGTACATAAATTTAAAAATTGCATGATTGTAAAAAATTCATATCAAATTTATGAAACACATAATATGAAAATATTCCATATAGAAATACTGTAACTGCATGGTATAAATAGAGCACGGCATAAAATAGCTTGACGCGTTTCGTGACTTAAAAGCCACTCTTCAAGAGCAAGTACACCATATATTCTAATAAAAATTATAATAAACTAAAGCTAAAAGAGAAGACTTAGCTATAGATATACTTTTTAATATTATTATTATTATTATAATTATTATTAGGGTTGTCCCGATACCGATACCAGTATCGGTACCGATTCCGAGTATTTGCGGGAGTACTTGTACTCCCGCAAATACCCCCGATACCAAAATAGAATCCTTCCCCCCCCCCCGCCGCTCGCCGCACGCCGCACGAAGCTCGCCGCCCGCCGCACAACGCCCGCCGCCGACCGCCGCTAATCCCCGTGCACCCTGTAAACATGTAAACTTGTAATACCCGCGGCGCCATGTATAGACACACGATTGGACGGATCCGTACAATCGCGAGCAAGGGGGGAGTGTATATACACGGATACGTCCATAGACACTCCCCCCTTGCTCGCGATTGGACGGATCCGTCCAATCGCGTGTCTATACATGGCGCCGCGGGTATGTGTTACACGGGGATTAACCCTGCAGCAGCAGCGGCGGCGGCGGAGGTATGGGGGACATGACATGGCTGCAATATGGGGCACAGGACATGGCTGCATATGTGGGGGGACATGACATGGCTGCATATGTGGGGGGACATGACATGGCTGCATATGTGGGGGGATATGACATGGCTGCATATGTGGGGGGACATGACATGGCTGCAATATGTGGGGGGACATGACATGGCTGCAATATGTGGGGGGACATGACATGGCTGCATATGTTGGGGGACATGACATGGATGCATATGTGGGGGGACATGACATGGCTGCAATATGTGGGGGGACATGACATGGCTGCATATGTTGGGGGACATGACATGGATGCATATGTGGGGGGACATGACATGGCTGCAATATGTGGGGGGACATGACATGGCTGCAATATGTGGGGGGACATGACCTGGCTGCAATATGTGGGGGGCATGACATGGCTGCAATATGTGGGGGACATGACATGGCTGCAATATGTGGGGGACATGACATGGCTGCAATATGTGGGGGGACATGGCTGCAATATGTGGGGGGACATGGCTGCAATATGTGGGGGGACATGGCTGCATTTGGGGACACGTTTAAAAAAAGTATCGGTATTCGGTATCGGCGACTACTTGAAAAAAAGTATCGGTACTTGTACTCGGTCCTAAAAAAGTGGTATCGGGACAACCCTAATTATTATTATTGTTAACAATAATATAATAATAACAATAACATTAACCTCTTCAGGTCCGCGCTATTGACATAATACGTGAACAGCGCGGACCTGAGGCGCCGGGGTCACGTCTTTGGACGTGATTTACTTGTAATTCCCCACGGGGAAAAACAGTCCCGACGCATCACCGAGGATCCGATGCGTGTACCCGGCGGCCGCGATGTCCGTCAGGTACACGCGATCGTCGGTGAGAGAGCAGGGACGTGGAGCTCTGAGTGTAAACACAGAGCTTCACGTCCTGTCAGTGAAAGGCGACTGATGCTGTTTCTCTTGTACATAGGGACACAGCATCGATCACCTCCCCCAGTCACCCCCCTCCCCCCACACAGTTAGAACACACCCAGGCAATACATTTAACCCCTTCCTCACCCCCTAGTGTTAACCCCTTCAAAAAAATATATAAAAAAAAATCATAATTATGTCCCCTATTTTGTAGGTGCTATAACTTTTGCGCAAAGCAGTCACTTATTGTGATTTTTTTTTTTTTTTACAAAAATACGTAGAAGAATACGTATCGACCTTAACTGAGAAAAAAAAATATATAAAAAAAAAAAATGGGATATTTATTATAGCAACAAGTAAAAAATATATATATATTTTTAAACTGTCGCTCTTTTTTTCATTATAACGCAAAAAATAAAAACCGCACGGGCGATCAAATACCACCAAAAGAAAGCTCTATTTGTGGGGAAAAAAAGAACGCCAATTTTGTTTGGGTGCCACGTCGCACGACCGCGCAATTGTCAGTTAAAGCGACGCAGTGCCGGAAGCTGAAATTTCGCCTGGGCACGAAGGGGATTTATGTGCCCAGTAAGCAAGTGGTTAAACTTAAAATAAAAGGAGAAGACTAAGCTATAGATATACTTTTAAATTATTATTATTATTATTAAAAATAATAATAATAAAATAAAAAGAGAAGACTATATATATAGATATACTTTTAATTATTATTATTGTTAAAATTTAATAATAAAAATCATAAAAACAACAATAATAACAACATAATAATACTAATAGCTTGACGTATTTCGTCACTTAAAAGCCACTCTTCAGGAGCAAGCACACCATATATTCTGCAGGATTCCTAAATAATCTAACATGGTAAAAAAATTATTATATTATATAAGAGTAGTCCACTCTCTCCCAGGGGGTCTCTTTGAAACGCCAAAACCACCAATCCAGTGTGAGCATTCTAATACGGCTCTAAGCGTGATATACTTTCAAACCTGGATGCAGCTTTGTATATCTGTTCTCTGAACACTCTGGATGTAAAGATTATATTATATCCACCGGTACTCTATATAGGAATACTTTTGCTCTCTCCCCCTGTCTGGAGGCCATATTATGAGGAGACCCTAACTTAGGACCCATCCGGTTCCCTGACCTTCCGTCATGAGAACTGTTCTCTGTACATGAGCCAACCTTGTTTTTCCCTTTATTGGACAAAACGTTTCTAACCATATATCAATCAAGATTGATCCTACTGCAAGATAGTGAGACCCGTTGCTCCCGTTTTTGCAAAATCCGAATGCGTCCTGATGAAACCTAATGGCGAAATGCGTTGATGCACTTGGGCTCAAATTATATACTCTGTCGTTCTATGTATTCGGTTTTTAACCACTTGCTTACTGGGCACATATACCCCCTTCCTGCCCAGGCAAAATTTCAGCTTTCAGCACTGTCACGCTTTGAATGACAATTGCGCGGTCATACGACGTGGCTCCCAAACAAAATTGACGTCCTTTTTTCCCCCACAAATAGAGCTTTCTTTTGGTGGCATTTGATCACATCTGCGTTTTTTATATTTTGCGCTATAAACAAAAATAAAGCGTAAAAAAAAAAAAATTATATATTTTTTCCTCAGTTTAGGCCGATACGTATTCTTCTACATATGTTTGGTAAAAAAAAAAAATCGCAATAAGCCTATAGTGATTGGTTTGCACAAACGTTATAGCGCCTACAAAATAGGGGATAGATTTATGATTTTTTTTTTATTATTATTATTATTATTATTATTTTTTTAGTAATAATGGCGCCAATCTTTCGATTTTTGTCAGGACTGTGATATTGCGGCGGACACATCGGACACTTTTGACACATTTCTGGGGCAAATTACATTTATACAGCGAACAGTTCTATAAAAATGCACTGATTACTGTATAAATGTGACTGGCAGGGAAGGGGTTAACACTAGGGGGCGATCAAGGGGTTAATGTGTGCCCTGCTAGGTGATTCTAACTGTGGGGGGAGGGGACTGACTGGGGGAGGTGACCGATGGTTGTCCCATGTACAAGGGACACACCATCGGTCTCCTCTCCCTGACACACTCCCTGACCGTGTCCCTGGCTCTGTGACTGCCGATCGTGGGTGCTTGGTGGACATTGCGGCCGCCAGGCATGCGCATCGGCACATGAGTGACGCGGCAGGCCCACGCCCCCCAGCGGCGGAAGTCCGGAGGCGTATATTGACGGCCTCCCGGCATTTTACAGCCACCTTGTGGCCGTAAAAACTTGACAGGCGGATGGGAAGTGGTTAAGAGAGTGTTAACTCTTAGATTGCCTATTGTAACAGCTGGCTGCCCTGTCAGATTGTTTCTCGGCCGAACGGCGGCGGGAGGGGGGGTGAGGCAGCCGCTCGGACCGGTTTTATAAGAAAGCCAGTCGCCTGCTGGAAAAAAATGGTATCGGGGGTTATGGCTGATATCTTCAGCTATAATCCCGGTAAACCACTTGCAAACGGCAACGTATATATATACGTATCGCGATTGGCAAGTCATTAAACGTGTGAAAGGTTTACACTGCGCTCTCCTTCTACTTTATACATTTATAGGAAAAATAACTTTTTGTTTAGTTTCAGATAATGTAGGTAATGGTTAGATCCTCTGTTGGGTTTTTACTGCTGTTTTTATTGTTGTCTGTGACCCTCTAATTATCTTAACCGCTTAGCAACTGCACCACGTACAGTGGCAGGGCAGCCGCTGTGCACTGGATCATGTATCTGGTACGTGATCAGCGCTTCCAGGTAAGGTGCTCACCCGCCGCATCGGCTGTGCTGTGATTTGTTACAGCACAAGACAATCAGCGGGTCCCAGCCCGGCCCACTGTTCGGTTCTTTGATTCACAGAAGGGAGATCTGTGTTGGTAAACAACACAGAGCTCTGTACACTGACAGGCGATCTTGCTGTTTTTTATTCCCTGCAAAGCAGGGAGAAAAAACAACAAGATCGCTTAGTAAAAGCAGCACATAACACAAATATTACACATTGTTAGGCACACAGTTAACCAATTGATCGCCCCTAAATGTTACCCCTTTCCCAGCCAGTGTCAATGGAAAATAGAGGACTTTCCTTCACTTTGCAAAGGTTTTCTTTAACCCCCCTCCATTTGTCTGTCCAGGACAGAATGTACAGAGACATTTTCCCAATGGGACACAGATAGCAAAAAATAAACTGACTGGGATCTTAACCCTTCCCTACTCTGCCCAAAATGAAAAGAGAAGACTTAGCTAAAGATATTGGGCCAGATTCATAAAAAAGATACGACGGCGTATCTCCTGATACGCCGTCGTATCTCTGAGATACGAAGGTCGTAGCTATGCGCCTGATTCATAGAATCAGGTTACGCATAGATCTCCCTAAGAGTTGACAGGTGTAAGTGACTTACACCGTCGGATCTTAGGCTGCAATTCTAGGCCGGCCGCTAGGTGGCGATTCCATTGCGGTCGGCGTAGAATATGCAAATGACTAGTTACGCCGATTCACGAACGTACGCTTTACCTGTCACTGTAAATTTACGTCGTTTCCGTAGAGATACGCGTCGTAAAGATAAACATGCCCCCTAGGTGGTCTAGCCAATGTTAAGTATGGCCGTCGTTCCCACGTCGAAATTTGAAATTTCACGTCGTTTGCGTAAGTCGTCCGTGAATGGCGCTGGACGCCATTTCCGTTAACGTCGAAACCATTTAGCGCAATGCACGTCGATTTTTTTTAGGGACGAGCATGCGCAGTACGTTTGGCGCGGGAACGCGCCTAATTTAAATGGTTCCCGCCCCATTTGAATTAGGCGGGCTTGCGGGTGGATTTACGCTACGCCGCCGCAACTTTACAGGCAAGTGCTTTGTGAATCAAGCACTTGCCCGTAAAACTTGCGGCGGTGTAACGTAAATTTAATACGTTACGCCGCCGCAGAGTAAGCCGATTCTACCTGAATCTGGCCCATACTTTTTAATATTATTATAATTAATAATAATAATAATAATAAACTAAAACTAAAAGAGAAGACTTGGCTATAGATATACTTTTAATTATTATTAGTATTATTATTATTATTATTATTAATAATAATAATAATAAAATAATAATAATAATAAACTAGTCTAAAAAGACTTGGCTATAGATATACTTTTTATTATTATTATTATTATAAGTATTATTATTATTATTATTATTAATATTATTAATAATAATAATAATAATAAAATAATAATAATAATAAACTAGTCTAAAAAGACTTGGCTATAGATATACTTTATATTATTATTATAAGTATTATTAATAATAATAATAATATAATAATAATAACAATAATAATAAACTAAAAATAAAAGGAGAAGACTAAGCTATAGATATACTTGTAATTATTATTATTATTGTTAACAATAATAATCATAAAAACAACAATAAAAATAATAACATAATAATACTACTAATAATCATCATAATAATCATAATAACTCAACAACCTACAAAATAAAGTTATAAATTCTATTTACAAAGTAGATCTCTTTTGGGAATCTGCTTTTTAATATCACAGAATTAGCAGAATTCAGCACAGAATACCTTACAGGTGTTTTCACTCCTTACCTTAATCAAAAATAATAAAACTAATAATATATATATAGATATACTTTTTAATATTCCTATTATTATAATTATTATTATTGTTAACAATAATATAGTAATAACAATAATAATAAACTTAAAATAAAATGAGAAGAGTAAGCTATAGATATATTTTTAATTATTATTAAAAATAATAATAATAAAATTAAAATTAAAAGAGAAGACTTAGCTACAGATATACTTTTAATTATTATTATTGTTAATAATAATAATAAAAATCATAAAAACAACATAATAATACTAATAAAAATCATAATAATAATCATAACTTAACAACCTACAAAAAAAATAAAAGAATCTGTTAGAATTCAGCGCAGCATACCTTGCAGGTGTTTTCATACCTTATCTTAATCCTCTGGCAGGTGAAGGTTACAGAATTTGGTCAACAGTTCAGTTTTGAATTGATAAATAGTTTTATTCAGGAGGGGTTACTTTGTTGAGGTCCTATAGGCGACACTAAGTTGACTGGCAATTAATATCACTTCTTTTTTCTTTTTTTAATAAAGAATTTGATAAAAGACAGGTAATGTTTAGTTGTACAGAGTGTAGATATTTCTTTAGTAAACTTAGGGGGAGATTTACTAAAACTGGAGTGTGCAAAATCTGGTGCTGCATAGAAACCAATCAGCTGCAAGGTTTTATTGTCCACAGTTATTAGTGTTGCTCACGAATATTCGTATTGCGATTATTCGGCAATAGCGATATCGCGCGATTATTTTCGAGAAATTCGCAATATTGTTTTTAGCTAAAATAACACATATATTCGATTTCAGAGTGTTACTGTCGAAATTCCGCAATAAATTTCTCATTCGCATTTTTGCGAAATTACGATAAAATATCAAGAATATTCTGAGCCAATCAGAGTGCTCCATTCCGCATTTGCCGAATATTCGCAATTATTTTGTATTGTAATATATCACGAATATTCTGAGCCAATCAGAGTGCTCCTTCTGCATTTGCCGAATATTCGCAATTATTTTGTATTGTAATATATCAAGAATATTCTGAGCCAATCAGAGTGCTTCTTCCGCATTTCTCGAATATTCGCAATTATTTTGTATTGTAATATATCACGAATATTCTGAGCCAATCAGAGTGCTCCATTCCGCATTTCTCGAATATTCGCAATTATTTTGTATTATAAAATATCACGAATATTCTGAGCCAATCAGACTGCTTCTTTCGCATTTCTCGAATATTCGCAATTATTTTGTATTGTAATATATCACGAATATTCTGAGCCAATCAGAGTGCTCCATTCCGCATTTCTCGAAATCTCGCATTCGCATTCGCAATAGCGAAAATTCGCAATCATTTAATTTCCAAAAAATATCACGAATATTCGTATTTAGCGAATATATCTCGAATATTCGACTATATATTCGAGATATATCGCGAAATCGAATATGGCATATTCTGCTCAACACTAACAGTTATACAGCGGGAATTGTATCTTTCACGGCTTTGGGTCCTTTACTTCATTTATTTTATGTAATTTTGTGTTCCATTTTGTATCCTCTTTCTTTCTTGAGATACTCAATAAAATATATATATATATATAAAAAAAAAAAAGCTTAATTGAACAAGCTGAAGTTATAAGATGACTGGCTACCATGCATAGCTGCACCAGATTCTAAGTGTTCCAGTTTTAGTAAATATCCCCCATAATATGCCAAACATGTACCCCAGTGTAGGGTTCATTTAGTAAAGGAAAGAGACTGTTCATTTAGGTTAGTGAATGTCATGTTCAATTTAATCAATTAATCATGTGCAAGCCAAAACCCCTTTTTTTTTTTACCAGACTATTAACACTATGCAAGTGGCTTCATATTTTAGTTGGCTTTTAGTTGTCAGTCATCACTGGGGTTCTCCATAAATTGCTACTGGCCCATTGTTGTAAAGGTTTGTCTCGCTGACCTATACGGAGGCTTGGAAGCTGGAGGGGGGGGGGGGGGAGCCGCTAGATCCAGTTGCCATGGAAGGTGCATATTGATGGCATTGGCTCATTGCTATAAATGATTGTCTCACTAGCCAAAAAGGAGGTTCGAAAGACAGGAGGGGAGAGGCTAGTGCCAATGGCTATGAAAGGTAGATACTAAAGGCAATGGCCCACTGATGTAAAGGTCTACCTCTCTAACACACAAGGAGGCACAGAAGACAGTAAGGGGAAGGATAGAATCAATGGCCATGGAAAGTGGGTACTGATGGTATTGGCCTATCATTGTGAAGATCTGCCACGCTAACTAATAAGGAGGCACCAAAAACAGGAGAGTGGGGGCTAGAGTCAATGGACATGGAAGGTGTGTATTGATGTCATTGGCCCAATGCTGTAAAGGACTGCCTTACTAGCCAACAAGTTGGCTCGAAAGACAGGAGGGGAGAGGCTAGAGCCAATGGCCATACAAGGTAGGTACTGAAGGCAATGGCCCATTGCTGTCAAGGTCTGCCTCACTAACCCACAAGGAGGCACAGAAGACAGTAGGAGGAAGAATAGAATCAATGGCCATGGAAATTAAGTAATGATGGCATTGGCCCATTATTGTGAACCTCTGCCCTACTAGCTAATAAGGAGACACCGAAAACAAGAGGGGGTGGCTAGAGCCAATGGCCATGGAAGGTGCATATTGATGCCATTGGCCCATTGCTGTAAAGGACTGCCTCACTAGTCAAAAAGGAGGCTCGAAAGACAGGAAGGGCTAGAGCCAATGGCGAAGGTACTGATGGCATTGGCCCATTGATGTAAAGATCTGCTTCACTAACCAACAATGAGGCACAAAAGAGGGTAGGGGGGAGTAAAGAATCAATGGCCATGGAAAGTGGGTACTGATGTCATTGGCCCATCATTGTGAAGCTCTGCCTCACTAACTAATAAGGAGACACTGAAAACAAGAGGGGGTGGCTAGAGCCAATGGACATGGAAGGTGCATATTGATGGCATTGGCCCATTGCTGTAAAGGATTGCCTCACTAGCCAAAAAGAAGGCTCGAAAGACAGAAGGGGAGAGGCTAGAGCCAATGGCTATGAAAGGTAGGTACTGGTGGCATTAGCCCATTGATGTAAAGATCTGCTTCACTAACCAACAAGGAGGCACAAACGACAGGAGATGGGGCTTTTATATATGTTATAGTTTGTGTTCAACCATTTTAATTATCACCTGCCAAGGTGGATAGTTCTACACTACAACAATAGACTACTAACTGTTGACCACCTTGGCGTTGTTTTCTATACTTACTGCTGGGTTTTTTATGGGACTTTCATTAACCCCACCCCCCCCTCTTTTGTGATGTCACCATTCTCATATACACGGGCTATGATGGCAGTTCATTATTGTGCTTGCTATTGCTATTTTAGATTGTTTTCATTCAGAAAAGACACTAGAGCCAATGGCCATGGGTGGTGGGTACTGATGACACTGGCCCATCGCTGTGAAGGTCAGCCTCACCAACCAATAAAAAAGGCACAGAAGACAGGAGGGGCAAGACTAGAGCTAATGGCCGTGGGTGGTGGGTAGGGATGAGGCGAACACCCCCCCCCCCGTTAGGTTCGCACCAGAACCTGCGAACAGACCAAAAGTTGGGTGAACTTTAGAACCCTGTTAAAGTCTATGGGACTCAAACGTTTGTAATCTAAAGTGCTAATTTTAAAGGCTAATATGCAAGTTATTGTCCTAAAAAGTGTTTGGGGACCCGGTCCTGCCCCAGGGGACATGTATCAATGCAAAAAAAGTTTTAAAAACTGCAGTTTTTCAGGAGCAGTGATTTTAAATAACTTTGTATCCTTCAGATAAATGACACTTTGTGCAGGGACAGTTCTAAGCACAGCAAACAAGCGCTACTTCACAGGCATACTTTACACACCCCCTATGTATGAAATTTAAAGGAATATTTCACTTTTATTGTTTCACTTTAAGCATTATTAAAACCACTGCTCCCACTGCTTTTTTTTGCATTGATACATGTCCCCTGGGGCAGGACCCGGGGTCCAGCAAACACTATTTATGACAATAACTTGCATATAAGCCTTAAAAAATTAGCACGTTAGATTTCTCCCATAGACTTTTCCAGGGTGTTCTGCGGTTTTTTGAATTTGCCCCAAACACCCCAAATTTTTCGCTGTTCGGCGAACAGGCAATGTTCAAGTCGAATATGAGTTTGACTCAAACTCAAAGCTCATCCCTAGTGGTGGGTACTGATGACACTGGGCCAGTGAAGGTCAGCCTTACTAACCAATAAGAAGGCACAAAGACTGGAGGGGGAAGATTAGAGCCAATCGCCATGGATGGTGGGTACTGATGACACTGGGCCATCACTGTGAAGGTCAGCCTTACTAACCAATAAGAAGGCACAAAAGACAGGAGGGGGAAGATTAGAGCCAATCGCCATGGATGGTGGGTACTAATGACACTGACCCATCGCTGTGAAGGTCAGCCTCACTAACCAATAAGAAGGCACAGAAGACAGGAGGGGGGAAGACTAGAGCCAATGGCCATGGATGGTGGGTACTGATGACACTGGTCTATCGCTGTGAAGGCCAGCCTCACTAACCAATAAGAAGGCACAGAAGACAGGAGGGGGGAATACTAGAGCCAATGGCCATTGATGGTGAGTACTGATGACACTGACCCATCGCTGTGTAGTTCAGCCTCACAAACCAATAAAAAAGGCACAGAAGACAGGAAGGGGAAGACTAGAGCCAATGGCCTTGGAAGGTGGGTGCTGATGGCATAACAGAGCACCCTGGTTTTGGAGGGTACCTTGGCCCTCAAGACAGAAAATGCAGGGTGGGATTCTGGCATCTTAGTTTCCCTCAAAGAAACCGTTGCATTGGCCATGCCAGGCCAATAAATAAATTGACTTTGATGGCACCCCCAGTAGCTGTTTAGGCTCACCTTCCATTGGACTGAAATAGATTGACTCTACTTTTCTGATTTACGAGATCAGCTAATTGGCAGACTTCCCAGCTTTAGAACTAGAAACAAAGATGTTAACATTTTCACTAGAGGTCCTCAGGGCTCTGACATCGTAACTAGAGAAAAAGTTTTAGAGCAGAACTGAGTTCTTTTTTTAAAGCATTGGAGGATATATTATGGGGTGAACATTTTCCTACATCCAGTGTCAGGTATACTTGATAGATGGTCATCCAATCCAAGAAGAATTCCGATTTGTGTCAAGGACACCATAATAGATTACATTAATGGATTTAGTATTGGTGGAGAGCCAGGCTAAATGCATCTTTTCACAGTAGCTGCCATCAAGTATTTAGGTCAGATTGCAGTATATCCATCATTTTGGATTTTGCTCATAATCCAACTCAAACATCACATCTTCGACTTAACTCTCAAATCTTCCCCAAAATCTATTCTTTCAACCCAACCTCAGAAATACTCTGTTCCTAAACTTGTCCGAGGCTTTCCGAGTTCAGCCGAGCTGTCCCTGAGCCTTTCCAAATATTTCCGAAGCTCCCTGGCGCCCCCCCACCTCTGGCCAAATTCGGTATTGCATGCCATAGAAGTCAATGCAGAACAAATTGTCTTAATTTCCATTGACTTCTATGGGGAAACTTGTTTTGATATGCGAGTGCTTTGGATTACAAGCATTCTCCTGGAACGGATTATACTCGTAATCCAAGGTTCCACTGTACATATAAAATGTCCTTTTATACTTCAAGAGATCTCGATTTGAAGTCACCACCAACACTAAAAGCAATCACAGTCTCTTACCAAAAGCAATTGACCCCCCACCCATCACAGCGGGTCAACACACACATTGGTTATCTCAAAGTAACAGCTCCAACCACGGTCCCCCTCCCAGTAATAGGCTCATTAGGTGTATATCTCCAAATACCCGTACAGAGGAGTTTCCAACACTCTAGCCCCGATCATCAGAGCCATAGATCTCAATACAGAAAATAGAGCCCCTTCATAGAGCAATATGCTTCTTAAAAGTTTAACTGTGTATAAAAAAAGCCACTCACATGTTCGTAGATAGAAATTAGCATTGGTATTCTCATAGAGAAGTTTCTATCCCAAAAGATGGCCGCGTTTTTCTCCGTTTCTAATGTCGTGATGGCGTCACATGCCAGGCTCCCTCTACGCGTTTCGTCATAGAAAAAGACGTAGTTTCTATCACAAAAGATGGCTGCATTCCTCTCCGTTCCTAATGTCGTGATGGCGTCACATGCCAGGCTCCACCCTACGTCGCATTTTGTCATAAAAAATACGTAGTTTCTATCACAAAAGATGGCTGCACTCCTCTCCTTTCCTAATGTTGCAATGGCGTCACATGCAAGGCTCTACCATATGCATTTCATCATAAAAAAATACATAGTTTCTATCACAAAATATTGGCTGCTTTCCACTCCTTTCCTAATGACACCCAGGCCCGTTGCAACAGGACAGGCAAACCAAGCAATTGCTTGGGGCCCTGAGCTAGAAAGGGGCCCCCAAGCTGGCTTGTCTGTCTGTCTGCTGCTATGTTCACAGGCTGCATTGCATTTGCAGGTGCGCCGCACATGAGTCTGTCCTGGCCTTTGGCACTGCCCCAACGTCTCATCTTGTGGGAATAAGACAGGCAGGGGGAAAAAGGCGTTCCTATGAAGAGGCGTAGATGATTGACATGTGGGTAAAGCGCGCCACGCCTTCTGAAAATAGACGAACTGGGACTCGTTTTTTTACGGCGCTATATGGTGCCTGCGCCTGCCGTGTAATGCTGACTGCACAGGCGCCGTATGAAGCCGAGTCCCAGTTCATCTATTTTCGGAAGGTGTGACGCGCTTTACCCGCACGTTAATCATTTACGCATCTTCATAGGAACGCCTGGAAGCCGGGTGAAAATAATTAGAAGATGGTATGTACAGAGAAAAATACCAGCATACTGAAGATGTCAGCAGTATGCTGGATGTAATGATATATAGTTGTTTTAGGGTGAACCTCCGCTTTAATATACCGTATATACTCAAATATAAGCCAAGTTTTTCAGCACATTTTTTTGTGCTGAAAATGCCCCCCTCGGCTAATACTTGAGTCACCTTTTTGCGCCTGATCTCCCCCAGAATTTGGGGACCCGGTACCGGCTGGCCCTACTCTTCCTGTACAAGTGTGCAAAGTTTGTTGTCCAGGGGACCTACGGCCGGGGAGCACCGATTTTTCAAAGCCGGGCACCCTTTCCATAGACTCCTATGTTAAACGGTAATTTCTTCTGTGACCTTGGGGACCCGGTACTGGACGGTCCTACCCAACCTGGAACTTGGCACACATGTAGCCCCATTTCTTCTCTAAAAATGTGCAAAGTTTGTTGTCATGGGGGACCTACGGCTGGGGGGCACCCCTTCCATAGACTCCCATGTTAAACGTCAGTCTAGTCATGGACACAGTGAGGCATGCACATAGACTTATACTCGATTCAATACGTTTTCCCATTTTTTTTTGTGGTAAAATTAGGTGCCTCGGCTTATATTTGGGTCGGCTTATATTTCAGTATATATATACGGTACTTTATTATTTCATTATTTATTTCTTTATTTAAAAACACTTTGTAAACTTTTTGCTACACTTATTGCTGCAGTACAATCCTCATTTTCCAGAGAGTTGCTGGGCGCCATGAATGGGCAACCGTTAACTGTGTATTTAATTTTACAGGCCGTTATGTCATCATCACCCAACATCTCTGCTGCTTTTGGTGCCCCATCACTTGCTTCTGCTAAGTCATGCTAAACACGGCAACAAGGTCACCTATTATCACCCATTGTGACAGAGACTGAGGGTGGAGTCCTGAAGGAAAATAGCTATTTCATATCAGTAAGGGTATGACACTAAGAGATAAGAATTGGGAAGCTTCAAAAACAAAAAAATGCTCAAAAACAAAGGGAACTCTTTGTTTTTTTACTCCCGGTCCCGGCTTGTGACTTTGTTTAAATGATAACAAACCATAGTAAACCGCATTAATGAAATTGAAAATTGATCATTTTTGAAAGACCAAACAGCCTTATGAGACTTTGCTGGGTGCTTAAGAAGCCACCACCAAACACCACCACCAGTGTCACATAAGAAGAAAGTCACATCTTCCTCCATACGTGGAAGTACAGGGTACTTTACTGGTGTCCAGTAGCTGAACAGAGTGGTGGGGGGAAGGGGAGGGTGTGCATGTCCAGCTGTTGACCATTTAGGTATATACACTCACCGGCCACTTTATTAGGTACACCCGTTCAACACTGGGATGGTAGGACCTACTCATAATGGGCAAAGCAGGTTTGCTGACCTGGGAACTCAGCACAGGGATGGTTGAACCCCTCATAATGGGCAAAGCAGGTTTGCTGACCTGGGAACTCAGCACAGGGATGGTTGAACCCCTCATAATGGGCACAGCAGGTGTGCAGACCTGGGAACTCAGCACAGGGATGGTGGGAACTCCTCATAATGGGCACAACAGGTGTGCAGACCCGGGAACTCAACACAGGGATGGTGAGAACTCCTCATAATGGGCACAGCAGGTGTGCAGACCTGGGAACTCAACACAGGGATGGTGAGAACTCCTCATAATGGGCACAGCAGGTGTGCAGACCTGGGAACTCAACACAGGGATGGTTGAACCCCTCATAATGGGCACAGAGAATTTGTAGATCTGGGAACTAAACACAGGGATGGTGGGGACCCCACATAATAGGTGTAGTGGGTGTGCAAACCCAGAAAATCAGCACAGGGAAGGTGGAAACCCCTCATAATATTGGTGGGAAACCCTCGTAAAGGCCACAGAAGATTTGTAGAACCTGGAACTCAACACCGGGATGGTAGGACCTACTCATAATGGGCAAAGTAGGTTTTCTGACCTGGGAACTCAGCACAGGGATGGTGGGAAATCCTCCTAATGGGCACAGGTAATTTGTCGATCTGAGAACCGAACACAGGGATGGTGGGGACCCCTCATAATGGGTGTAGTGGGTGTACAAACCCAGAAAATCAGCACAGGGTAGATGCAAACCCCTCATAATAATGGTGGGAAACCCTTATAAAGGCCACAGAAAAATTGTAGAACCTGGAACTCAGCACCGGGATGGTAGGACCTACTCATAATGGGCACAGGGAATTTGTAGAAACTCGCAGAGAAGTCGCAGAAGTGTAAACCAGGGATATATAGAAGTCGCAGCAGTGTAAACCAGGGATATATAGATATTATTAGTCTATCAATGTTGGTACATGTATTAAGCCTCGTACACACGACCGGTTTTATCTGCAAAAAACAGCAAGAAAACTGCTTCTTGCCGAGATTCCCGTTGGTGTGTACGAGGCTTTCAGGTTTCTCGTTCGGAAATCTGGACAGAATCTCGACGAGAAAAAAAAAGAACCTACTCGAGATTCTTGTCGGCCTGAGAAACCCGAGAGTCTGTATACTTACCTGTTGCCGTGGAAACCCGCGCATGCTCGAAATGACTTTGACGCATGCGCGGTAGCTTCCGCGACATAGGTAGGGTGAAGCAAGATGGTGGCGACGGCATCGAATGTGACGAGCGCATGCTCGTTGTATGCGATGACGTCACTGCGTTCTTGCCTTTCAAGAGAACCTTTAAAAGGTCAGTGTGTACACTCGGGCGGCAAGAGATTCTTGCCAAGAAAACCCGTTGTTTTTCCTGACGAGATTTTTGCCCGTGTGTACGGGGCCTTACAGTTTTCCAGAAGGTGGTCTTTTACCTTTCCAGCATCCACCGAAATGTACATTTTGAGTGGATGTATCCTTTGTGTTGCATTGTAACAACAACATTGTAACATTTTATTATGATCACAGTTGAGATGTATCAAACTGGAAACAAAAATATATATATATTTTCTTTTCATAGAATTGCTAAGAGGTAAAATAAAGCAGCCGGTACCATTCAGCTACCCACAATGAACTTATCAGCATGTGGATTTTTCGAAACCTTCCCAGAAATTCCTAACGCCTGAATGTCACCGCTTAACGCGCTTAATCTCTGGTATTTTGTCGATAAATGGCACGATGTAATGGCACCTATAGGCTCTGTAGCTTTTTTTTTTTTTTTTTTAAAGGTTAGCCGAGGAATGCGTTCACTTTTCTCAGGCATGAATAGACTGCTCAGCAAAAGATTTTCCGGAGAGGCTCGCTGTGCCAGCGCATTTATTCCAGCGTGATTGCTGCGACACGCCCTCCTCGGGGCTGAAAGAGATCCTTTTTTACGAGTCTATTCTCGTGCTTCTAATCAACAACTGGACCTAGCTTAAAAAAAATAAAAAAATCTATCTGTTGTGAAATCACGAGACACAAAAATGTCATTGGGACCGATTTGCGTTGCCATATCGGCGGTAAAAAAATTTGCTTGGAATTAGGTAAAGAAAAGTAAAAAAAGAAAAGCTATTCATGACACAACAAAAAAAAAAAAAAAGCACCCCCAAAAAAACAGGGGAAAAGATTTTTGATGAAGTCACCGCGGCTCGCTCGGCTGTTTGCAGACAAGGGGTGTGGAAGGACGGCGGAGGGGGGTCGCATTCTTAATCTTTTGGGAAGATTTTCCAGCGTACATTGAAACCTTTTTGCGGTTATTGCGAGATGCGAAGGAATTGTAAATAAAAGTAGCAGCCCCCTTTTTTTTTTATTATTCCTCCTCGCACAAAAGGGGGGCGAACGGATAAAGGCTTGATTATTAATGAGCGTTTTATATACAGACAGATAACATAATAGTAGCCATGGGGACGGAATTCTTGGAGAGGTGTCAGGTCGTCCAATAGATGCGCGTAGTGTAACCGAAACAGTAAATTGTCTACATGATTAGGGAGGGCTCCGGCACTGATGGCAGTGTAAATTGTGTATCTTGGCAGAGACTTAAATTGCTGACCAAATTCATCAAAAATGTTTGTTTTTTTTCTTTAACGTTTGTCTTTAGGCTTGCAAGTCCTCGTAGCCCGGGTGTGAAACTATTGTTAGTGGCAGAAAAGTGGCCTGGAAAGAGATCTTTTGCACTTTTCTAATTTAGCAGATAAAAAATAATTGTATCAACACTGGTTATAGAGGTTTTCCTTGTTTATTTTATTGGTTGAACTGGAAATCATGGGTCCAGGGCCGATCCTAGGCAGGGTGCATAGGGTGCTCCGCACCCAGGCGCTGCAGAGGTGGGGGCGCCGAAGCTCCAAAGTTCTCCCCTCCCTCCTCCTTGTCTGTGTCCAGAGGCGGAGCTTGCTCTCTCCGCTGGCAACTGACACGAGCGCATACCTCCCGCTGTCCCCGAAATCTGGGCTAGGTACCACAGCGGAGACTATTTCTAAAACACGTTCCGGCACTAGGCTCCACTAATTAATTCTGTCCGGTGTGCATGGAGCAATCTTCTGTCTGCCCCGCCCCCTCTGCGTGGGTCCGCTCTTCTCCCATAGGCGGTGTGATGAGAGACTTCTGGGTTGGCCGGATCTGCTGCCAATCATCCCGTGCACTCCCAGAAATGCTCTCCGAGTGCCACCCTCCAAGTAACCAAAGATGCCCCGCCCCCTGTAATGTGCTTCTGCTCCCAGCGCACCCGAGCTACAGGGATCTATTGGACAAGTACTGATCTATGGAGACACCTGATGTGGGGGGCTCTGATGGGGACACCTGCTGTGGGGGGGAGCTCTGATGGGGGACACCTGCTGTGTGGGGCTCTGATGGGTGGCAACTGCTGTGGGAGGGCTCTGATGGGGGACACCTGCTGTGGGGGGGCTCTGATAGGGGACACCTGCTGGGGGGGACTCTGATGGGGGACACTAATGAAGACTTCTTAAGGAAGCATCTCTGTGTTAGAGTCGTAGTCATAGAAACACGTGTAAAGGGGAGGAGTTAGTAAGATGACCACGCCCATGTGGGGGGCGCCAGAAATATTTCTGCACCCAGACGTCTGTGACCCAAGGATCGGCCCTGCATGGGTCCTCAAACTATGGCCCTCCAGTTGTTCAGGAACTACACTTCCCATCATGCCTAGTAGGGTTGTCCCGATACCACTTTTTTAGGACCGAGTACAAGTACCGATACTTTTTTTCAAGTAGTCGCCGATACCGAATACTGATACTTTTTTTTTAAATGTGTCCCCAAATGCAGCCATGTACCCCACATATGCAGCCATGTCCCCCCCAGCCATGTCCCCCACATATGCAGCCATGTCCCTCCAGCCATGTCCCTCTAGCCATGTCCCTCTAGCCATGTCCCTCACATATGCAGCTATGTCCCTTCAGCCATGTCCCTCTAGCCATGTCCCTCACATATGCAGCCATGTCCCTTCAGCCATGTCCCTCACATATGCAGCCATGTCCCTCTAGCCATGTCCCTCACATATGCAGCCATGTCCCTTCAGCCATGTCCCTATTCTATGTACCTATTCTATTTAGGTATCAGGGGTATTTGCGGGAGTACAAGTACTCCCGCAAATACTCGGTATCGGTCCCGATACCGATACTGGTATCGGTATCGGGACAACCCTAATGCCTAGTCATGTCTGTGAATGTCAGTGAGGGCGGAAGTTTGAGGATCCCCTGAACTAGATGGACTTGCGTCTTTGTTCAACCTATGTAACTATTTACCCACTTGCCGTCCTCACATCGTCATATGATGGCCGCTCAGAACAACCGCTCTCATGTGCCCCCAGTGGTGCGCAGCGTGGCGATTGTGGCCACACCGTGTTGCTAGGACGTGGCATTACCCAAATCTGTGTAAAGAGCTGCGGCTCTTTAACCATGTGCTTGTCTGTGACCAATCACAGCCGGTCACATGTAAACACGGAGATGCCGGTAATCGGCTCTCACACTGACAGAGTTTGAGGAGAAGAGAGACGATTAGCGGCATCTCCTCACGGGGGACAGCTAGGTATGTAATCAGGGCACTGATCATCAGTAGTGTTGCTCAAGAATATTCGCATTGCGAATATTCAATACGAATATTGCATATTCGAGTATTCGCGAATAACTCGAATATCGCGGTGAATATTCGCTATTGCGAATATTCGTATTTTTTCAAATTTATTTTTAAAACAGATCACATCCTAGTGATCTCCATCGACGTCTAAAAGCATTGCTGGTATGATTAGAGACCCTGGGCCGAGTAGCTGAGGCGATCCTTTTATGTTGCCGAATATTCGCAATGCGAATATTCGTATTACGAATATTCGTGAATACTTTCTCTGCCCTTCTTTTGCATCAGAGCCAATCAGAGTTCTCCTACCACAGTTGTCAGAGGTTAGCAACCTCCATAGCAACCAATAGGAACCTGCCTGCACGACCATTATATAAGATCACTCCCAGCAGTATTTCAGTGCAGATTCACAAGGTGGCTAGAGAGAGTGGAGTGTTTCTAACGAAGTAGAGTTAGTGTTTAGTGCATATTAGTTTATTATTTGTAGTCCTCGTCTTTGTCCTTGTCAGTCAGTGTAAAAAAAAAAAAAGAATTTAGCTTTAGTTTAGTCATATATGTTTGTGTAAGTAGAGTTAGTGTTTAGTGCATATTAGTTTAGTAATCCAGGAAATTATTTCCGTTTTCGCGTGTTGTTCGCGCGCATGCGCATGCGCAGACGAGAATTTCGCAATCAATTTCGCATTCGCAATAGCGAAATTTTGCAATTTTTTTTTTTTGATAAAATATCACGAATATTCGATATTAACGAATATTTCACGAATATTCTTCTATATATTCGTGAAATATCGCGAAATCGAATATGGCGTATTCCGCTCAACACTAATCATCAGTGCCCTGATTACATTTAAGTGCCCTGATTACACTTAAGTGCCCACCAGTGCCAGCAATGGCTCCCTGCAGCCAGCTTTTATCTTCTGAGAAAGAGACAGTTGTCCATTAGTAATCCCCCTCCCTGGCTCTAATGTTAGCTCTGCTCCTGAGCTTGTTATCTCTGTAACTTTGTTTCTCTCCCTCTGTCTCTCAGAGCTCCAACTGCCCAGCCTGTATATATTTTTTTCATCTTATCCCTATTTTTTATTTATTAACTCAGTTTTATCTTTTAGATTTAGCAGGAATTCTGTGAGTTTTTGTATCTGCTTATAATTTTATTGTATTATAAAAATGCATTTATTATCTATTAATGAATACAGAGCCGCATTCATTTTATGGGCCAGATTCAGGTAGAGTTTCTCTGGAGTATCAGTGATTCGCCAGCATAACTCTCACTTTGAGCCGGCTTATCTGTTTTCTGTATGCAAAAAACAAGATACGCTGGGATTGAGTTCATATACGAGCGGCGTAATTGTATTTCGCCGTCGTATCAGAACTGCAAATTTAAAATGGGCGCTCGGGGCGTTCCCGCTGATTTACGCCAAGAATATGTAAATAAGCGAGAGACGGCATTTCACGATCGTACGCGGGCCCGACTCAGTGACTTTCCGACGTTTCCGTAAGCGATACGCGGCGTAAAGAAAAACATGCCCCCTAGGTGGAGTATCCTATGTTAAGTATGGCCGTCGTGATTGCGTTAAATTGAAAAAGTTTAACGTCGTTTGCGTAAAACGTCCGTGAATGGGGATTGACGTCATTGACGTTCACTGACAGAATTTGGAGCATGCGCACTGACAGTCGACGCATGCGCAGTACGTTCGCCATGGGATCGCGCCTAGTTTAAATAATACACGCCCCCTACCCGCCCAATTTGAATTCCGCCGGCTCATTTTCGCTACGCCGCCGCAACTTTAGGAGCAAGTGCTTTGTGTATACAGTACTTGCTCCTAAAGTTTCGGCGGAGTAACGTAAATGACAAACGTTACTCCAGAATAAAGATCCGCTCTCCTACCTGAATCTGGCCCTATGTCTTTTATATATAAATAGAGTTCCCCTTAAGTAGCACATTAGTGTTTTCCTTCTCTCTAAATGAATTCTCTCCTATTATCAATATTACCATAATCCTATATGTGTTGTTCTTGTCTCCTACAGCTCAGTCCAGGAGTTTCGGCAGGACAAGGATTGGGGGTGGAGATCCTTGTTACTTTCCAGCTGGTCCTTTGCGTTGTGGCAGTCACAGACCGAAGGCGGCATGACGTTTCTGGATCCGTTCCTCTCGCCATCGGACTCTCTGTTGCTTTGGGACATTTGATTGCGGTAAGAGAAAAATATATTTCTTCGTCCCATGGTATATGTAACGAAACGTCCCACACTCCTATTGAGTGCTTTCGTCATATACCACTTTCTCCCAGGCTGAATATAGGTATCAGATATTCCAACCGCTAACAAGCACAAAACAAGACAATACTTGTTTGTCTGCTGAACATGGACTGTTTATTAGAAACAAAATACAAGTCTTATGTACAGTTAAAGAGGAGGTTCCGCCCTCCTGCTCTTATTACTCTAACAATACACTTGTAACCAGAAACATAAAATTAACATTAGCTAATTAACTAATCCCTTAAAGCAGCCAATGTGACTCCGTGCCTGTCAGGCTTTCACTACAAGTCAGACTTATTGTCACCGAGCTTCACACAGTAGATTACACATTATCATAAGGATAAAGACAGGACACCTTCTCACAATAGCAGGACCTCCAGCAGGAGTTGGCCTGTCTCCTACATTGTACAGAGGCCAATGTGATCAGCTCTATCAACTAACATGTTGAGTTCTGAATCAAACAAACCAAGAATAGTCTTTACATATATCCTGGGAGATATTGTGGATAAATATCACTGTCACATTTTAACCACTTAAGACCCGGACCAATACGCTGGTAAATGACCCAAGGTGTTTTTGCGATTCGGCACTGCGTCGCTTTAACAGACAATTGCGCGGTCGTGCGACGTGGCTCCCAAACAAAATTTGCGTCCTTTTCTTCCCACAAATAGAGCTTTCTTTTGGTGGTATTTGATCACCTCTGCGATTTTTATTTTTTGCGCTATATACAAAAATAGAGCGACATTTTTTAAAAAAAAACACAATTTTTTACTTTTTGTTAAAAAAAAAATCAAATAAACTAAATTTTAGTCAAACATTTAGGCCAAAATTTATTTAGCCACATGTCTTTAGTAAAAAAAAAAATCGCAATAAAAAAAAAATAGCTACCTAGCGGGAACAGCGACACTAATACAGCGATCAGAAAAATGATCGCTTAGTGACGCTGGCAATAGGGAGTGAAAGGGTTAACTAGGGCGGTGATCAGGGGGTTAAAACTTTATTAAGGGGGGTGGGGGGGGCTATCCTGAACCTAAGACTAACTGACTTTTACACTGCCTGTCACACTGACACTAAATGCAGTGATTAGATCACTGCATTCAGTGACACTGTGACAGGGGGGTGGGGGGGGGGGGGGGCAGATCGCAAGGGGTTAAGTGTGCCTATGTGTGTGTATGTCAGTGTAGTGTTAGTGCACACTTACTGTGAGGTGTTCCTCTCATCGCAGCGGTTGGAAATACCGCTGCGATGAGAGATTACATCACTTCCCCCTTCCTGTGTTTACACAGGAGGAGGAAGTGACACAAAGGGGGAGCGCAGCGATTGGCTGGGAGCGATCGCGGGGGGGCGGACAAACACGGACATCCGCCCGCTCGTCCCGGATTGCTCCCGGAGACACGGGGACCGCCGCACGCCGCGGAGGGGGTCCCGATCGGACCCCCGACTCGCTACTGGGCGAGGACGTAAATTTACGCCCTTGTGCCCAGCCATGCCATTCTGTGGCCGTAAATGTGCGTGCGGAGGTCCTTAAGTGGTTAAGTAATCCGAGATATATTTTCTCAGTCACCCTGTGCTAGGATGGCACAGGGTGACTTAGACATATGTAGCACTACCCACGGAGGAGCTTTTGGTTGTTTTGGGTGGCACATTTACCTTGTGACTCTTCCAAATTCCTAGGGGTGAATGATGCAAATAGCAATAGTAAAGAAATGTCCGCAAAAGGTGATGAAAGATGATCAATCCTTCAGTGTCCAGCTACCTTGATCCCCGGTGGTTTGTCGAAAACCTTTTGGATCGCCAGCTTCTCATTGGCTCTCCTCAGATGGACTCCCCACCGAACAGCTATACCGCTTGGGATCACTGGGTCCCCGTTGCTGCTCAAATGTTCTGGACCAACATGGTCCCGGAACCAGGAACACCGCATGGCACTCACCCCCGGCCAGGTAGGCCATAACTTGGGGGCACCGTGATGTGGTCACCCTAAAGGTGGGTCCCACACTGGACGAAGAAGACCCAGAACCAATGGTATCTGCCCCATAAATACCCCTCCTCAGCATGCACAGCAAGGCTCAACCCCCCTGATTGGCTGCTGGGGAAGAGCACCCAAACCTTGACTCTACTGCTGGCATCTACTGCTCTGGGGTGGGAAGAACAACCCAGCACAACAGAATGAGCCCACAGCACAGCCAAGCTGAGACAGAGACCCTGTTTTGAACATATTAATTTGGATCAGAGTTTAACTACATTCTGATCCTCCTCTAAATTTAAATAGCACTGGTACTCCAAAGTAACCAGGCGCTACACATAAGAGGTGCATGGGTTTGCCAACCTCTCCAAGGGATTCTGGGTTCCACAGGCCCTCCTGTCACAGCATAGTTGAATAGCAGAGGTCAAAAGCCAATTGGGCCATCCAAAATAAGATGACAATGTACAAAGATTGGGCTAACAGTTGTGTTACAAGTGAGTGGCGAAGAGTCACTGTGAGCCCAAGAAAGCTTGTTCTTCTCCAGAGCTTCTGATGGTTGAAGGGAAGTTATGAGGATGGCACTCCTAGGCAGTGTCTAAATTGTATATAAACAAAAAGTGCTACTACCTATACATCACATAGAAAGCAGACCTCCCGGGTGCTCGATCCACAGTAATTGGCTGAGTAGAGTAATGAAGAAAAGATGATCCGCACTCCGGTCGTTGCTCTTTAAAAAACGTTGTATTTATTGACAAGCCACAGTGAACAAATGAGAACAGTTGACGCGTTTCAGCCTATAAGGCCTTAGTCATATAACCCATGGTTATGACTAAGGCCTTATAGGCTGAAACCCATCAACTGTTCTCATTTGCATTTGTTTACTGTGGCTTGTCAATAAATACAATGATTTTTTACAGAGCAACGACCGAAGTTCGGATCATCTTTTCTCCAGTGTCTAAACTGAGACACAAAACAGGTGGACAGTAAAGCTAAGAGGGCTTGATGCTTTAATCCCTTCGGTAAATTGGTCCTTATAATGTTGGGATTGGTGTGGTGAAAAGAGGGATAGCAAGTGCTTCCTACGGTTTCATCAGGTGGTCACTTGTCACCCTACTTCATCAACTTTTTCTTATGCCCCGTACACACAATCGGAAATTCCGACAGCAAAAGTCTGATGTGAGCTTTTGAACGGAGATTCCGACCGTGTGTAGGCTCCATCTGACTTTTGCTGTCGGAATTTCAGCCAACAAAAGATTGAGAGCTGGTTCTCAAATTTTCAGACGGGAAAAAAATCCTATCGGAAAATGCAATCGTCTGTAGCAATTCCGCCGCGCAATATTTCAACGCATGCTCGGAAAAAATTTGACGCATGCTCGGAAGCTTTGAACTTAATTTTCTTGGCTCGTCGTAGTGTTGTGCGTCACCGTGTTCTTGAATGTCGAAAGAACTTTTTTGTGACCGTGTGTATGCAAGCCAAGATTGAGCGGAACTCCGTCGGAAAAAACATCCAAGGTTTTTCCGACGGAAAATCCGATCGTGTGTACGGGACATAAGAGTTTCTGTCTCTCAAAATCAGCGAAATCAGGAAAGGAGTAGATTTCTAGAACAAGGGGGACATTCTTGATGTACAGTATACTTTTTAAAAACCTTGGATACAGAAATACCCCAAACCACACAATTAAATAAAAGCATGCATGAAAGCACAGATAGAGAGCGCTGTGTTGCATTAATGTTTCTTATTTTCCTTTACACAGATTGACTACACTGGATGTGGAATGAACCCAGCGAGGTCTTTTGGCTCCGCAGTACTAACTAAAAACTTTACATATCATTGGGTAAGTTACCAGAAAATTCTGACTAAAATATTAGAATTCTGAAAGGTTCTGGATGTGAAAAAAATGTTTTAGTGGTTGCATTATCCGGAACTGTGACAAGTAACTCTATAGGCACTGTAATATCCACAGACATCTCCCCCACTGTAATATCCACAGACATCTCCCCCACTGTAATAACCACAGATATCTCCCCACTGTAATATCCACAGACGACTCCCCCACTGTAATATCCACAGACATCTCCCCCACTGTAATAACCGCAGACATCTCCCCCACTGTAATATCCACAGACATCTCCCCCACTGTAATATCCACAGACATCTCCCCCACTGTAATAACCACAGACATCTCCCCCACTGTAATATCCACAGACATCTCCCCCACTGTAATATCCACAGACATCTCCCCCACTGTAATAACCACAGACATCTCCCCACTGTAATATCCACAGACATCTCCCCCACTGTAATATACACAGACATCTCCCCCACTGTAATATCCACACACATCTCCCCCACTGTAATATACACAGACCTCTCCCCCACTGTAATATCCACACACATCTCCCCCACTGTAATATCCACAGACATCTCCCCCACTGTAATATCCACAGACATCTCCCCCACTGTAATATCCACAGACATCTCCCCCACTGTAATATCCACAGACATCTCCCCCACTGTAATAACCACAGACATCTCCCCCACTGTAATATCCACAGACATCTCCCCCACTGTAATATCCACAGACATCTCCCCCACTGTAATATCCACAGACATCTCCCCCACTGTAATATCCACACACATCTCCCCCACTGTAATATACACAGACCTCTCCCCCACTGTAATATCCACACACATCTCCCCCACTGTAATATACACAGACCTCTCCCCCACTGTAATATCCACCGACTTCTCCCCCACTGTAATATCCACAGACATCTCCCCTACTGTAATATCCACAGACCTCTCCCCCACTGTAATATCCACAGACCTCTCCCCCACTGTAATATCCACCGACTTCTTCCCCACTGTAATATCCACCGACTTCTCCCCCACTGTAATATCCACAGACCTCTCCCCCACTGTAATATCCACAGACCTCTCCCCCACTGTAATATCCACAGACCTCTCCCCCCACTGTAATATCCACAGACCTCTCCCCCACTGTAATATCCACAGACCTCTCCCCCCACTGTAATATCCACAGACCTCTCCCCCCACTGTAATATCCACAGACATCTCCCCTACTGTAATATCCACAGACATCTCCCCCACTGTAATATCCACAGACATCTCCCCCACTGTAATATCCACAGACATCTCCCCCACTGTAATATCCACAGACATCTCCCTACTGTAATATCCACAGACCTCTCCCCCACTGTAATATCCACATACATCTCCCCACTGTAATATCCACAGACATCTCCCCCCCACTGTAATATCCACAGACCTCTCCCCCACTGTAATATCCACAGACCTCTCCCCCACTGTAATATCCACACACATCTCCCCACTGTAATATCCACACACATCTCCCCCACTGTAATATCCACACACATCTCCCCACTGTAATATCCACACACATCTCCCCCACTGTAATATCCACAGCCGCCACCTGACCACCAACTCAAACCCCCCCCCCGGGGACGGGCCACTATGGCCAATTGGCAGTATTCTGCAGAAATCATCTGGGGCCTGAGGCAATTTGCCACAAAGCTACCAGCCGTCACCAAAAATGCCCTAAGATTGGAGCAACTGTTGAGGATCGATCGACGATCTACTAACAGAAAATTCAGCCACCCACCCCAACCCAAGCACATAACATGTGCTTTGATCAATACAAGATCAGCAGTAAGACACCGATTAGAAATTCATGATTTCATTCTACAAAACAATGTAGACTGCCTCTTTATTACAGAAAGCTGGCTCACAGCCGACTGTAACACCATTCTAGGAGAATTGGTGCCAGAAAACTACCGTATTATCACTGAAAACAGAATAGTGCAAAGAGGAGGAGGGCTGGCGGTGATCCATAAGACACATCTTGTGATCTCTAAACCAGCCCTTCAGTACTCACTTCCAGCTATGGAAATCCTTACTCTGCATCTGCAAACAAACCCCCAGGAGACCTTCCACATTCTTCTCTGCTATAGGCCACCCGGGCCAAAATTGCAGTTTTTACCCCCGTGGACGGAGTTCATCTCCACTTACTCCCTGAATAGCAAACACCTTCTGCTGCTCGGGGATTTCAACCTCTGGGCCAACTCCCCACAAGACCCCATTGCCGACGCCTGTATCGACCATCTGGAAGGATTAGGCCTTCAGCAACTAGTATGTGGGCCCACACATGCTTCAGGTCACACACTCGATCTTATCTTCAGACAAAATCTGAAAATAAGTATTATGGAAAATGAACCATTGTCATGGACAGATCACCATGCAATTAAATTCATAATTTCCAAAACTGCCCTACCAATAAAAACACCCAAGCCGGTGACAACGCACTGGACCAGATCTCAGAAGAAGCTCCATTCGGAACTCTTCAAATCTACCTTGGGAAATAAAATTAAAACTATTCAACACGATCAAACTGCCGTAGTCACACTGGATGCCATAAATGCAGCCCTACTACAGTGAGCCGACTTAGTAGCACCAGAACGCAAAGTTCCTACCCACAAAAACAAGGCAGACTGGTTCAACAACCAGCTGTCGCTACTAAAGCAAGAGCGTAGAAGGGCAGAAGCGGCCTGGAAAAGAAACGCTTCTGAGGCAAACCTCTCCTTCTATAAAGTAGCAACAAGAAAATACCACATAGAAATCTTCAAAGCCAAGAAAAACTATTTTTCCAAGGCTATCAACAGCGCCCTAAACCGCCCCCGGGAACTCTTCAAGCTGGTCTCGCAGACCATGAATCCAGGCTGTCTTGAAGCCCCCAACTCAGACACCCAAGAATTTTGCAATGAATTGTCGGATTTCTTCATCAATAAAATTGAGAAGATCCGGGAAAGCATTCCGCAAAACAATACCCCAGAGCAACCACACAACACCCAGAGGAACATTCTACAACCAACAGAGTTCTCTCTGGAACCCATCTCCATCGATGCCACAGAAAATATCATCGGCGCTTTGCGTAACAGCACATCGCCTAATGATATCATCCCCACTAAGCTGCTAAAGGAATGTGCCGATATCCTGGCGCCTCCCATTACGCAGCTTATAAACCAGTCATTTAAGGAAGGCATAGTGCCTCCCCTGCTGAAAGAGGGCACAATCCAGCCCATCTTGAAGAAACCTACCCTGGATCCCAAGGACCCAACGCACCGCCGTCCCATAACAATGCTAAACGTTTTCTCCAAGGTAATGGAGAAAGTGGTGGTACAACAGCTGCAACAGCATCTAGATACCCACAACCTACCTGACCCACTGCAATCGGGATTCCGCCCTGGACACGGGACGGAGACAGCACTGCTCAAAATATGGGACGACGTTCTTGAGGCCGCAGACGAAGGAGAATCATCTCTCCTGGTTCTGCTGGACCTTAGTGCAGCCTTTGACACGGTAGATCACAAACTGCTACTGACTCGGCTGGCTGAGGTAGCCGGAGTCACAGAGGGTGATTTGCCATGGTTTTCCTCTTTTTTGGAAAACCGATCACAAACCGTGAAATTGGGACCGTTCACTTCTGGAAAACGCACGGTGTCATGTGGAGTCCCCCAAGGATCACCCCTGTCACCGGTGCTTTTCAACATCTATCTTCGCCCACTCTTTGAAGTCATCAGTAGTCAACAACTACTTTATCACTCATATGCAGACGACACGCAACTGTATTTTCGCATCTGCAATAGAAAGGATCATCATCTCAGTTTAGAGAATTGTCTCTCTTCAATAGAAAACTGGATGACTAAGAGTTATCTTAAACTCAACAATTCCAAAACAGAACTTCTTCTGTTTCAGGCCAGTCGGAAGAGTCAGCTGGCAACAACCTGGACTCCCCCGCCCATTTTGGGCCAAATCATCACCTCTAGCGCCAAAGTCAAAAGTCTCGGAGTCATCTTCGACACCCACATGACAATGGACGCACAAATAGGGTCAGTAGTCAGCGGATCGCACCATCTGCTGCGCCTACTACACAGACTTATCCCATTCAGAAGACGTAGCAGTCGTGGTGGGAACAATGGTGAACTCCAGACTGGCTATGCAAATGCCCTTTACCTCGGACTCCCAAAGTACCAAATCGCTCGTCTGCAAGTCGTCCAAAATACGGCCGCCAGACTGGTGACTGGTAAAAAACCATGGGAATCAATCTCCCCGTCTCGGAGATCCCTCCACTGGTTGCCAGTAAAAGACAGAATTGCTTTTAAAGCCCTCTATCTGACTCATAAGTGCATCCATGGAAAAGCCCCGCAATATCTTTGCGATAAAATAGAAGCCCACAATCCCAATCGCGTTCTGCGATCCAGTGACCAAAATTTGGTCAAAGTACCCAAGGCCAGATTTAAGTCCAAAGGAGAAAGAAGGTTTGCGGTCCAAGGTCCCAGACTATGGAACGCTCTACCAACCAGCATTCGGTTGGAGGAAAACCACCTGAGCTTCAGAAGACAGATTAAAACTCTGCTCTTTTGAGGTTATGAGATACTGGAGCAACGAGCGCCCAGAGGCGATTTAGTTCGCATGTGCCGCGCTATATAAGTTTTTCATTCATTCATTCAGACCTCTCCCCCCCACTGTAATATCCACAGACCTCTCCCCCACTGTAATATCCACACACATCTCCCCACTGTAATATCCACAGACCTTTCCCCCACTGTAATATCCACAGACCTCTCCCCCCACTGTAATATCCACAGACCTCTCCCCCCACTGTAATATCCACAGACATCTCCCCCACTGTAATATCCACAGACATCTCCCCCACTGTAATATCCACAGACATCTCCCCCACTGTAATATCCACAGACATCTCCCCCACTGTAATATCCACAGACATCTCCCCCACTGTAATATCCACATACATCTCCCCCACTGTAATATCCACAAACCTCTCCCCCACTGTAATATCCACAGACCTCTCCCCCACTGTAATATCCACAGACATCTCCCCACTGTAATATCCACAGACATCTCCCCCCCACTGTAATATCCACAGACATCTCCCCCCCACTGTAATATCCACAGACCTCTCCCCCACTGTAATATCCACAGACCTCTCCCCCACTGTAATATCCACACACATCTCCCCACTGTAATATCCACAGACATCTCCCCCACTGTAATATCCACAGACATCTCCCCCACTGTAATATCCACAGACCTCTCCCCCCCACTGTAATATCCACAGACCTCTCCCCCACTGTAATATCCACACACATCTCCCCCACTGTAATATCTACAGACATCTCCCCCACTGTAATATCCACAGACATCTCCCCCACTGTAATATCCACAGACCTCTCCCCCCCACTGTAATATCCACAGACCTCTCCCCCACTGTAATATCCACAGACATCTCCCCCACTGTAATATCCACACACATCTCCCCACTGTAATATCCACAGACATCTCCCCCACTGTAATATCCACAGACCTCTCCCCCCACTGTACTATCCACAGACATCTCCCCCACTGTAATATCCACAGACCTCTCCCCCACTGTAATATCCACAGACCTCTCCCCCCACTGTAATATCCACAGACCTCTCCCCACTGTAATATCCACAGACATCTCCCCCACTGTAATATCCACAGACATCTCCTCCACTTTAATATCCACAGACATCTCCCCCACTGTAATATCCACATACATCTCCCCCACTGTAATATCCACAGACATTTCTCCCCCACTGTAATATCCATAGACATCTCCCCCCACTGTAATATCCATAGACATCTCCCCCACTGTAATATCCCCTCCCCCCACTGTAATATCCCCACATCTCCCCCACTGTAATATCCACAGACATCTCCACACTGTAATATCCACAGACATCTCCCCCACTGTAATATCCACAGACATCTCCCCCACTGTAATATCCACAGACATCTCCCCCACTGTAATATCCACAGACATCTCCCTACTGTAATATCCACAAACCTCTCCCCCACTGTAATATCCACAGACCTCTCCCCCACTGTAATATCCACAGACATCTCCCCACTGTAATATCCACAGACATCTCCCCACTGTAATATCCACAGACATCTCCCCCCACTGTAATATCCACAGACCTCTCCCCCACTGTAATATCCACAGACCTCTCCCCCACTGTAATATCCACACACATCTCCCCACTGTAATATCCACAGACATCTCCCCCACTGTAATATCCACACACATCTCCCCACTGTAATATCCACACACATCTCCCCCACTGTAATATCCACAGACCTCTCCCCCACTGTAATATCCACAGACCTCTCCCCCCCACTGTAATATCCACAGACCTCTCCCCCACTATAATATCCACACACATCTCCCCACTGTAATATCCACAGACATCTCCCCCACTGTAATATCCACAGACATCTCCCCCACTGTAATATCCACAGACCTCTCCCCCACTGTAATATCCACACACATCTCCCCCACTGTAATATCCACAGACATCTCCCCCACTGTAATATCCACACACATCTCCCCACTGTAATATCCACAGACATCTCCCCCACTGTAATATCCACAGACATCTCCCCGCTGTAATATCCACAGACATCTCCCCCACTGTAATATCCACACACATCTCCCCACTGTAATATCCACAGACATCTCCCCCACTGTAATATTCACAGACCTCCCCCCCACTGTAATATCCACAGACCTCTCCCCCCACTGTAATATCCACAGACCTCTCCCCACTGTAATATCCACAGACATCTCCCCCACTGTAATATCCACAGACATCTCCTCCACTTTAATATCCACAGACATCTCCCCCACTGTAATATCCACATACATCTCCCCCACTGTAATATCCACAGACATTTCTCCCCCACTGTAATATCCACAGACATCTCCCCCACTGTAATATCCATAGACATCTCCCCCACTGTAATATCCAGACATCTCCCCCACTGTAATATCCACAGACATCTCCCCACTGTAATATCCACAGACATGTAATATCCACAGACATCTCCCCCACTGTACTATCCACAGACATCTCCCCCACTGTACTATCCACAGACATCTCCCCCACTGTAATATCCACAGACATCTCCCCCACTGTAATATCCACAGACATCTCCTCCACTGACATCTCCCCCACTGTAATATCCACAGACATCTCCCCCACTGTAATATCCACAGACATTTCTCCCCCACTGTAATATCCATAGACATCTCCCCCCACTGTAATATCCATAGACATCTCCCCCCACTGTAATATCCCCAGACATCTCCCCCACTGTAATATCCACAGACATCTCCACACTGTAATATCCACAGACATCTCCCCCACTGTACTATCCACAGACATCTCCCCCACTGTACTATCCACAGACATCTCCCCCACTGTAATATCCACAGACATCCCCCCCACTGTAATATCCACAGACCTCTCCCCCACTGTAATCCCCACTGTATAGGAAGATTAGTGCTTGCTTAGTCTTACCAGAGAAGCTGGTGATGACATCAGCGCGCCGCTCACCCAGGCAGCTGCCGGGTGGACCAAGATGGCCGCCACCCCGGAAGCTAGGTCGAAGCTGCAGCCTTTCCTATGGCCAAGGCAGCAGCGGAGCTCTGCGGATCACGTGGTGTGCCAATCCGCATATGGTGACCCGTTCAGATCACGGATCATTTACCATCCGTTGCACCACTAGTACCGATCAAAAGATCAAAAAAATTAAAGATTAATCACAGCCCTACTGTGAATGTCAGAGTTTTACAATGCCTCATGGGATGTATAGTTCCACAACAACTGGAGGGCCGTAGTTTGAGGATCCCTGCTATAGGGTCTTTTTTTCCTTGCTTCCCTAAGCCAACTATACTGGTTAATTGGTCAGATGATCCCAGTCCCCTGGGTTGACTTCGTATCACACCAAGAAAATCAAACTGCTCTGCCATACCGAGACTGAGAATAGATAGGTGACCATTTCTGCATCAATAGAACTATAATTACAATGGGAAGGGTCGGCGGATTAGGTACCGTATATACTAGAGTATAAGCCGACCCGAATATAAGCCGAGGCACCTAATTTTACCACGAAAAATGGGAAAACGTATTGACTCGAGTATAAGCCTAGGGTGTCCATCTGCATGCCTCACTGTGCCTCACTTTGCCTCACTGTGCCCATGCCTCACTGTGCCCATGCCTCACTGTGCCCATGCCTCACTGTGCCCATGCCTCACTGTGTCCATGCCTCACTGTGCCCATGCCTCACTGTGCCCATTATTAGACTGATGTTTAAAATGGGAGTCTATAGAAGAGGAGGGAAAATGGGGCTACATGTGTGCCATGTTCCGGGTCCAGGGGACCTACAACTCGTCAGTAACGGGTCCCCAAAGTCATCGGAGAAATTACCATTTAACATGGGAGTCTATGAAAGGGGTGCCCAGTTTTGAAAAATCGGTGCTCCAGGCCCACTCTTCCTCTACACTTGTAGAGGAAGAGTGGGGCTACATGTGGGCCGGTACCGGGTCCCCAAACTCTGAGAGATCAGGCGGAAAAAAGGTGACTTGAGTAAAAGCCTAGGGTGTGCATCTGCATGCCTCACTGTGCCTCACTTTGCCTCACTGTGTCCATGTGCATGCCTCACTGTGACCATGTCTCACTGGGCCCATGTCTCACTGGGCCCATGTCTCACTGTGTCCATGCCCCACTGTGCCCATGCCTCAATGTGCCCATGATTAGACTGACATTTAACATGTGAGTCTATGAAAGGGGTGCCCAGTTTTGAAAAATCGGTGCTCCCCAGCCGTAGGTCCCTCAAAACAAACTTTGCACACTTGTAGAGGAGAAATAGGGCTACATGTGTGCCAAGATTCGGGTCCAGGGGACCTACGACCGACTGGTACTGGGTCCCCAAAGTGACCGGAGAAATTACCATTTAACATGGGAGTCTATGGAAGGGGTGCCCGGTCTTGAAAAATCGGTGCTCCCGGGCCCTAGGTTCCCCAGACAACAAACTTTGCACACTTGTAGAGGAGAAATAGGGTTACATGTGTGCCAAGATTCGGGTTCAGGGGACCTTGGCCCGGCTGGTACTGGGTCCCCAAATTCACCGGAGAAATTATCATTTAACATGGGAGTCTATGGAAGGGAAGCCCGACTTTGAAAAATCGGTGCTCCCCAGGCCGTAGGTTCCCCGGACAACAAACTTTGCACACTTGTAGAGGAAGAGTGTGTGCCAAGTTTGAGGTCCAGGGGATCTACGGCCCGCCAGTACCGGGTCCCTAAATTCCGGAAGATCAGGTGCAAAAAGGTTACTCGAGTATAAGCCGAGGGGGGCATTTTCAGCACAAAAAAAATGTGTTGAAAAACTCAGCTTATACTCGAGTATATACAGTAAGTATATCTCTATTCTCCAATCCCCTAGACAAGAACAATCAATTGACCCACACATTGCAGGTACAGCCCCACTGCAAGAGAAAACATTGGGCTTTAAACCTTGACAATCCCCGTACACACGAACGGTTTTCCTGCCAGGAAAACTGCCAAGAGAGCTTTTGGCCGGGAAAACCGGATGTGTGCATGCTTCCTAGCAGTTTTCCCGTCAGGAAAACAGACGGAAATCCCAACAGGAAAACAGAGAACCTGCTCTATTTTCCCGGCGGCTCTAATATTCTATGGGAAACACTGTGAGGCAGTGCCCATGGAGCATACAAACGGCCGAAATTCCCGGCCAAAGCTCCATGGCAGTTTTCCTGCCGGGTTCTCGGCCTCTCGGCTTTCCCCTTTTTTTTACGGCAGACTTTTTACCGAGCGTGTGTACAGGGCTACAGAGTCTAGAATAAAAATGATAACACAATCTTCCTTTTCCCCTCGTTAGATCTTCTGGGTTGGTCCAATGATCGGTGGTGCCGCAGCCGCTATAATATACGACTTCATCTTAGCACCAAGAACCAGCGATTTAACAGACCGCATGAAGGTGTGGACCAACGGGCAAGTGGAGGAGTACGAATTAGACGGAGATGACAACACCAGAGTCGAGATGAAACCAAAATAGAGATTGAAACAAACAAAACAAAAAACTTATCGAGAGATGTCAGTATTATGGACTTATTTGTATAAAAAAAAAAAGAAAAGAATTTCCAAATTTGTTGTTTTTGTTATTTTCATTTTTTCCCGTTTGCTTTCATGCCTTTGCATTGTATTTCCTAACCTCATGTTCACATACAAAAAATGTACTGTAATATATTATATCTTTTTTATTTTTTAGACTGTTGCATGTGAAAAAAAAAAATAGCATGACCACTAAGTATTTACAAAAACAATTCTAAAATGTATTTTTTTTTACCGCAATAGAGGAATATTATGCTCCGCATTTAACTACTTAAGGACCGTCGCATGACTATATACGTCCTTAGTTTGAAGAGGGATATCTCGGTAATGACAGCAGCTGCTGCCACAACCGAGGTATCCATGTCTTCAGGCAGTGGTCCTGTAAACAATAATGGTGGTCTCTGCGGCGTATTCGCTGTGAAATCACACTTGGCAGCGGCGGCCCACTCCCACCGCTCCTCCTGCGCCCTCCGCCGCTTCTCCCGCGGCCCACTCCCACCGCTCCTCCCGCGCCCTCCGCCGCTTACAGGAGCCATCGGCAGCGGCAGAGGTGACCGGGTCCTTTCTCGCGCTGGGCATGGATACAAGTGAGAGTAAGACGGCCCCCACCCGTCTCCATACCACAGCAGGATGAAAGCGACGTCAAAATGTCACTTCCGCCCATACATCCTAAAGGGCCAATTTATTTTTTAAATTGTTTCAAATGACAATTTTTTTTTATTGTAAATATGAGATGTGAGGTCTTTTTGACCCCAGATCTCATATTTAAGAGGACCTGTCATTCTTTATTATATTAAAAGGGATATTTACATCCCTTGTAGAAGGAATAAAAGTGACCCATTTTTTTTTAAAACAGTGTAAAAATGTATAAAATCTTGTAAAATAAATAATAATAATAAAAAATGTTAATGCGCCCCATCTCAACGAGCTCGCGCACAGAAGCGAACGCATACGTGAGCTGCACCTGCATATGAAAACGGTGTTCAAACCACACGTGAGGTATCGCCGCGATCATTAGAGTGAGAGCAAAAAGCCCTAGCCCTAGCCCTCCTCTGTAACTTAAAACATGCAACCTGTAGAATTTTTTTAAACGTCGCCTATGGAGATTTTTAAGGGTAAAAGTTTGACTCCATTCCATGAGCGGAAGCATATTTGAAGCGTGACATGTTGGGTATCAATTTACTTGGTGTAACATTATCTTTTACAATATAAAAAAAAAATGGGCTAACTTTACTGTTGTCTTATTTTTTAATTCAAATACGGTGTGACAAAAAGTATTGCAACGACCGCCATTTTATTCTCTATGGAGTTAGAAAAATATGTAAAAATGTTTGGGGGTTCTAAGTAATTTTCTAGCAAAAAAAATGTAAAATGTTTGGGGGTTCTTAGTATTATTTTCAAAGAAAAAATTTGCTTGTAAGAGCGGGCGCAATTTGTAAGCGTGACATGTTGGATATCAGTTTACTCGGCGTAACATTATCTTTCACAATATAAAAATTGGGCTAACTTTACTGTTGTCTTATTTTTTTATTCAAAAACGTTTTTTTTTTATTCAAAATGTGATTTTTTTTTCAAAAAAAAAGTGCGCTTGTAAGACTGCTGCGCAAATATGGCATGACAAAAAGTATTGCAATGATTGCAATGATCGCCATTTTATTCTCTAGGGTGTTAGAAAAAAAATGGGGGTTCTAAATATTTTTCTAAGTCATTAAAACACAGAGTCTAAAAAAACAGGCTCGGTCCTTAAGTGGTTAAAGTGGCTAATACATTATCTACATCAAAAATGCAACATAAGAGTCAGTGGTGGGAATATTTATGGTGAGCTTTTTCGGATTTGAGGAGCATTAGGAAGCCTCTAATGCTATGTCTGAGGACTCGCAGGTTTTTCATTGTTTTTTTAATCTCAGTTCCTAAACCGCTGGTCTGGAGAGCTTCACAATGAGCGGGGATTGTACAGGCTTCTGCAGGCGTTCACTGAATAATTAGTATCGGCAAAGGTCAGCCAAGTTATCTACCGCAGCTTGCTAATTCCCGGCTAATGCCTGCTGATTACTTGTTAAACCTACACTCCTGTTAAAGTGGACCTGTGCTCAAATTTAAACCTTACACAGTGTTAAAAAGTCATAGAGTAATGAAAGGACTAAATTGTAAGCAAACCAAAAAAATGCCTTCAGAGGCCAAAAAGTCCTCTCTTATCTTTTCCCAAATAAAAACCAGAAAGCAAAAGGCATCCAACATGGTTTGGAGGTCCAACAACTCCCCCTTCACCCGGGGGCCTCAATGTAATGTCAAGAATGGACTGGACCTGAACTCAAAAAGGGTTTGAAAGTACCGTATTTATCGGGGTATTGCGCACCTCGGCGTATAGCGAGCACCCCTAAAGTGCTCATTCCTGTGGAAAAAAGATTTTTGTACTTACAGTTTTGGTGTCTTGCGCGTCGTCCATCGGCAGGCTCATCTGGCCCGGGTCCGTCTGCGGCTTCGGGTGTCCTCTTCGTCGGGTCCGGCGTCCTTCTGCGGCGTCCTCCCCGCTCGATCCCCGCTTTCCCGCCTGCATCCAGGACGTGAGTGCGAGAGGACTCGAGCCTGCCCGACTATACACGAGTGTACTGCGCTCGGTATATGCAGGCGCAGTATTCAAACTCAGCGCGGGAAAGCGGGTATCAGCGTATATCGTGCACCCACGATTTTGCCCTGATTTTCAGGGCAAAAAAGTGCGCGGTTATACGCCGATAAATACAGTATTTATTAGACATAATTGGTTCCATTTCGAATTAGTTTTTTTAACAAATTTTGAGAGTCGTTCATTTTGAATTCTCGCATTTCCAAATTTTTCTATTTCAGAATTTCCGAAATGTAGAATTTCCGAATTTCTGAATTTTCGAATTTCCCAAATTTTCGAAAATTTCTCATTTCTGAATTTTCTAATTTCCGAATTTTCGTATTTCCAAATTTCTGAATTTTCAAATTTTCTAATTTTCTAATTTCGAAAATTAAATAAACAGAACATTAAAAAACTCGAAATTTTCGAAGATTTGAGATTCGAATTTGCAAAATTTATGAATGCTGAATTTTTAGAATTTATGAATTTCCGAAAACTAATTTTTTTCGTTTCAACAGTTTTTTTGCTTTTTTTAAAAATTCGGAAATTAAAAAAAAATTGTTGTTTTCATTTATTATTTTTTTGCTTTTTCGGAAATTCTAATTTTAGAACAGCCAAATTTCCGAATTTTTGGCAGTGCACGTGTCTAGTATTTATAGATATAACATAATCACACGTTTGCATTTCCGGGACAAGGTCAAAGATGCCAAACTGCAAGCTTAGGAGATCATATGCCCAAAAGTCACTTTCTGTCGTAATGAACAATAAACGCTCATATTTATAGGCGGAGGCTTTGCCGCATGCAATTTTTTTTTTTAAATTAAACAAATGTAACTTTCTATACCATCGTTATGTAATATACATCATATTGGAGTGTATTGCATTTCATTTATATCACAAGCATTTAACAATATTTGCAAAAATAAAAAAAAATCTGTGCCATTTTGAGATGGAGATTGAAAGTCGCCGACATGCCAAGGAGGTAATAACGACGTAAAAAAAGCAAAATGCTTCAAGATATTAGGGTGGTATTGGGTACAAGGCGGAAAGCGTAAGGGGACAAATGTACGTTTTAGGAATAAAATATATATGGATGAATAGACACAAAAAATATTCGATTTTTTTTTTTTTTTTCTAATTATTATTTTTTTAGAAGTATTTTTTTTTTAGAAGTATATATTTTTTTTTTAGAAGTGTTTTTTTTTTTTTTTGTTTATGTCCAATTTATACAGATGTGATTACATGATTGGTCATATAAGGAGAGGATATACAGTATATCTATACATGTTGTTTTAATTGGTTATTATATAGGCATTATTCATCTTGTAAAAATCTGCTGAACGTCGACCTGAATAATAACAATGGAGTGTCACTTAATGAATCGTTCATCCTCTTCTTACCGAGATTGTCTATCACTTTGTATATATCACCTAGCAGATGTTGTAGTCACCATACTCAGCGTCACCCTTTAAGCGCCAGGCTTGCAGTGCCTATGGCGGGGAACTTGCCATATAAATATATATATATATATATATATAAGGAAGAAAAAACTCAGGATTTTATCAGACTTAATATATGTTTTTTTTTTTTTTACAAAATAACACGAGCTGACATTGTGTGTAAAAGCCACATCGTCTCTAAAGTGTAACACGACTAAAAGTCTATACAGTACTTCATGTATCATCGCTTAGCTGCATTGTCCTTTTATTAAACACCACAATATTGTAAATATGGATTCTGAATAAAATAAGCTTGTACTAACAGACCGTCGGCGTTTTTCTTATACTCACAGTTAAACAACAGGTTTAAAGGAGTTGTAAAGGAAAATATTTTTTTTGCTGAAACGACTGTTTACAGCATGGGTGCCCAACCGCTGGCCCGCGGGCCACATGTGGCCTGCGGCGTCCTCTGCTGTGGCCCGCCACCTCCTGCTCTGGGATGGCGGGTCGGCAAGCCCAGACTTCGGGTTTCCGACCCGCCATCCCCGAGCATCAGCGGGACGATCCAAGACGGCGCTGGAGGAAGGCATATGGCTGCTGTAGAGAGCAGAGCCGATGCTTCCTGTATAGCGCCGGCTTCTGTCTCAGGCGGAGTAATACCAATGTGCTCCACCTGTGACAGTTCCCAGCCTGATACAGGAAGCATCGGCTCTGCTCTCTACAGCAGCCGTATGCTTCCTCCTGCGCCGCTCCTGTCACACTGATGGCAGGTATGGGGGGGGGATCAAGAATTAGCCACCAGTACCCAGAAATACCAGTCAGATGTACCACACAGCAAAACCCAGAGGTACCAGCCAGCAGTACACACCAGAACCACCCAGCAATACCCAGAAGCACCACCCAGCAATACACACCAGTACCCAGAAGTACCAGCAAGCACCACCCACTAGTACCTACCAGCAGTACCAACCAGTACCCAGAAGCACCACCCAGCAGTGCCCAAAAGTACCACCCAGCAGTACCAGCACCCAGAAGTACCAGCCAGCAGTACCCGGAAGTACCAGCTAGCACCACCCACCAGTAGCCAGATGTGCCAGCCAGCAGTACCCACTAGTACCCAGAAGCTCCACCCACCAGTACCCAAAAGTACCACCCTAAAGTACCAGCCACCAGTACCCACAAGCACCACCCAGCAGTATCAAAAAGTACCCAGAATTACCAGCCAGCAATACCCAGAAGTACCAGCCACCAGTACCCCCAAGCAGTACCAAAAATGACCCACCAGTACCCAAAAGTACCAGTCACCAGTACCCCCAAGCAGTACCAAAAATGACCCACCAGTACCCAAAAGTACCAGCCACCAGTAACCCCAAGCAGTACCAAAAATGACCCACCAGTTCCCAAAAGTACCAGCCACCAGTACCCCCAAGCAGTACCAAAAATGACCCACCAAGCAGTACCAAAAATTACCCACCAGTACCCAAAAGTACCAGCCACCAGTAACCTCTAGTACCAGCCACCAGTAACCCCCAGTGCCAGCCACCAGTAACCCCCAGTGCCAGCCACCAGTAACCCGCGGGTTATGTCCCGGTCTGCTCTGCAAGTGGATACAGACCTGTCATCTGCCCGCTCTATTCATTGTGGCCCGTGACCAGCTGGCAAGTCGCTAAAGTGGCCCTCGCTCTTCAAAATGTTGGGCACCCCTGGTTTACAGGGTATAGAGACTATGGCCCGGATTCACGTAAATTTGCCGGCGTAAGCCAGCCTAAGTCAAAGTAGGTGGAAGTGGGTGTGATACATTTAAATGAAGCGTGACCCCATGCAAATGATGGGCTGAGCTTCAGACAAGCACTTAAAACGAACGGCGCATGTGTCGTACCTTTGACGCTATTCCAGTGCGCATGCTCACAATCACGACAAAACAACTGCCTAAGATACCGTATTTATCGGCGTATACTGCGCACTTTTTTGCCCTGAAAATCAGGGCAAAATCGTGGGTGCGCGATATACGCCGATACCTGCTTTCCCGCCCCGAGTTTGAATACTGCGCCTGCATATACCGAGCGCAGTACACTCAGGACGTGAGCGCGAGAGTAGCCGAGGCTGCCTGACTATACACGAGTGTACTGCGCTCGGTATATGCAGGCGCAGTATTCAAACTTGGCGCGGAGATCGAGCGGGGAGGACGCCGCAGAAGGATGCCGGACCCGACGAAGAGGACACCTGAAGCCGCAGACGGACGCCGGATGCGCAAGACACCAAAACTGTAAGTACAAAAATCTTTTTTCCACAGGAATGCGGGTCCACTTTAGGGGTGCGCGCTATACGCCGGGGCGCGCAATACCCCTATAAATACGGTACGTCGAATCACTGCCTACGACGTGAACCTAACCTACGCCCAGCCCTATTCACTATTTACGTAAACTACGTAACATTCTACGGCGTTCGTTCCCTGTTCCATACCTTTGCATGAGTTGCGCCTCCTATATGGGGAATAACTTTACGCCGGACATACGACTTACGCAAACCGCGTATATTATTTGCTGGGCGCAAGTACGTTCGTGAATCAGCGTATCTCCCTCATTTGCATATTTGAATCGAAAATCAATGGAAGTGCCACATCCGCCCAGTGTAAATATGCGCCCACTATACGCCGGCGTAGGAAAGTTACGTCGAGCGGCTGAAGCCTATTTTTCTACGTAACTTGGTTTGTGGGTCGGCGCATTGATACGACGGCGTACATTTGTACTTACGTCGGCGTATCTGGAGATAATAGTTACCTGATTCCTTTTAAAAACGATTAAAAATCCATCATATAATGTACCCGCAGTTTCAGTTTCATTTTTGCATGCTGTTTGCTGCTTCTGTGATGTACAGAGCCACAGAGTCAATACAGGGCAGTGATGGTTTGGAAAACGGAAGTGATTGGTGCTGAGGGGTTTTAGACACACAGTAATCACACCTCCTTGATTAGTGACCACAGAGACAAAGCTCCCAGCACTGTGGTGATCAGGAAACCAGGAAGTGTGGAGATCAGAGAAGAATTACAGCAGCTTGAGAGCAAAAATGAACAATGAGGACATGAAAACAGCACTGCATTAAGGTAAATGAAGCTATTAAGATAAAAAAAAATGTTTCCTTTTGTAGCGCTACCCCCGAAGGAGCCGCTGGTTTGATTTGGGATCGGCAAATTAAGTTACCCCAGCTTGGTCTTGGGATGCACCAGAAGAATTAAAGCGGATGGTTCACCATAAATAAATATTAAAAGCCAGCAGCAACAAATACTGCAGCTGCTGACTTTTAATATTAGGACACTTACCTGTCCTGGAGTCCAGCGGCGTCCGCAGCAGAGGATGAGCGATCGCTCGTCTCCCTGCTGCTCCCCCCTCCATCCACGGCGAGGGAACCAGGAAGTGAAGCGCTCCGGCTTCACTGCCCGGTTCCCTACGGCGCATGCGCGAGTCGCGCTGCGCCCGCGATTGGCTCCCGCTGTGTGCTGGGAGCTGAGAGTTCCCAGCACACAACGGGAAAAGCCCGTCTTTTGCCCGAGACTGCAGGCCGGAAGTGGGTGCGGATACCTGTCTTTAGACAGGTATCTGCACCCCCCTCCCCCCTGAAAGGTGTCAAATGTGACGCCGGAGGGGGGGAGGGTTCCGATCAGCGGATCTTCACTTTAGGGTGGAGATCCGCTTTAAGCAGTAAACGGAGGTCCACACAGTCAAAGTCAAAGGTTTTCTCAATGCTTTAATTCCAGGCCAACATTAGCCAACATCAACTTTGGTGAAGGAAGAATAGGTTGATGAGGGAAGAGAAACTTTCGATGTCAGGCCTGGATATACACAAGGCAGATCAGCCCTTAGTAGCACAAATTTTCACACGTCGCCACTCCTATGAGACTGAGTGGGTAAGGTGCCCCCGGACAGGTGTCTCTCACACAGACCTGCCAGCTGAGGCACCACCTCAAATTTTAGCTGCGAGGAACGGGTCTCTCTCACAAGCCCGGCTCTAGGCCTCTGCCACAGGCCAGTTAATTTGGATAGACTCAATGTGCAAACAGAGCGAATCCTCCCAGTAATTTCTCAGCATAAGTCACTGGGCGGCAGTAGAGCGTACCTGCCAGCCAGAGGCGGCTCTAGGCTTGGTGAGGCCTTAGGCAAACCTTATATATGAGGCCCCACTAACTCCCATAATGGGAAAAATAATTCAAGCGTTAAAAATTAAGGGTAAAAATTGCATATATAAAGAGCCTTAAATCCTATGAACTATGGGACTCTGGTCACCATAGAGCACCTTCCCCAGAGTGAATGCACTAGGGTCAGGGGGGCGGGGGGCTTACTTATACAACAGTGAACCTTTATATCAGAGCCTCCTTACTTTACTGTATTCTCTGCCCCCTACATCAGAGATGGTCAGAGACTGCATACATACTACAGGAGATTGTCAGAGACTGCATACACGATACAATAAATGGTCAGAGACTGCATACACGATACAATAAATGGTCAGAGACTGCATACACGATACAATAAATGGTCAGAGACTGCATACACAATACAATAAATGGTCAGAGACTGCATACACGATACAATAAATGGTCAGAGACTGCATACACGATACAAGAGATGGTCAGAGACTGCATACATGATACAAGATACGGTCAGAGAGTGTGTGGACATGATACAGGAGATGGTCAAAGACTGCATACAAGATACAGGAGATGGTCAGAGTCTGCATACATGATACAGGAGATGGTCAGAGATTGCATACATGATACAAGAGATGGTCAGAGATTGCATACGTTCTACAGGAGATGATCAGAGACTGCATACATACTACAGAAGATGGTCAAAGACTGCATACATGATACAAGAGATAGTCAGAGACTGCATACATGACACAGGAGATGGTCAGAGACTGCATATGTGGTACAAGAGATGGTCAGAGACTGCAGACATGGTACAGGAGATGGTCAGACTGCATACATACTACAGGAGATGGTCAGAGACGGCATACATACCACAGGAGATGGTCAGAGACTGCATATGTGGTACAAGAGTTGGTCAGAGACTGCAGACATGGTACAGGAGATGATCAGAGACTGTATACATACCACAGGAAATGGTCAGAGACTGCATATGTGGTACAAGAGTTGGTCAGAGACTGCAGACATGGTACAGGAGATGATCAGAGACTGCAGACATGGTACAATAGATGGTCAGAGACTGCAGACATGGTACAAGAGATGGTCAGAGACTGCGTACATGGTACAAGAGATGGTCAGAGACTGCGTACATGGTACAAGAGATGGTCAGAGACTGCAGATATACTACAGGAGATGGACAGAGACTGCAGATATACTACAGGAGATGGTCAGAGACTGCAGATATACTACAGGAGATGGTCAGAGACTGCATACATACCACAGGAGATGGTCAGAGACTGCATATGTGGTACCAGAGATGGTCAGAGACTACAGACATGGTACCAGAGATGGTCAGAGACTGCAGACATGGTACAAGAGATGGTCAGAGCCTGCAGACATGGTACAAGAGATGGTCAGAGACTGCAGACATGGTACAAGAGATGGTCAGAAAATGCAGACATGATACAGGAGATGGTCATAGACTGCATACATGGTACAAGAGATGGTCAGAGACTGCAGACATGGTACAGGAGATGGTCAGACTGCATACATACTACAGGAGATGGTCAGAGACGGCATACATACCACAGGAGATGGTCAGAGACTGCATATGTGGTACAAGAGTTGGTCAGAGACTGCAGACATGGTACAATAGATGGTCAGAGACTGCAGACATGGTACAAGAGGTGGTCAGAGACTGCGTACGTAGTACAAGAGATGGTCAGAGACTGCAGATATACTACAGGAGATGGTCAGAGACTGCATACATGATAAAAGAGACAGTCAGAGAGTGTGCAGACATGATACAGGAGATGGTCTGAGACTGCAGATATGGTACAAGAGATGGTCAGAGACTGCAGACCTGGTACAAGAGATGGTCAGATAATGCAGACATGGTACAAGAGATGGTCAGAGACTGCAGACATGGTACAAGAGATGGTCAGACTGCATATATACTATAGGAGATGGTCAGAGACTGCATACATACCACAGAAGATGGTCAGAGACTACAGACATGGTACCAGAGATGGTCAGAGACTGCAGACATGGTACAAGAGATGGTCAGAGCCTGCAGACATGGTACAAGAGATGGTCAGAGACTGCAGACAATGACATGGTACAAGAGATGGTCAGAGACTGCAGACAATGACATGGTACAAGAGATGGCCAGAGACTGCAGACATGGTACAAGAGATGGTCAGAGACTGCAGGCATGGTACAAGAGGTGGTCAGAGACTGCATACGTGGTACAAGAGATGGTCAGAGACTGCATACATGATACAGGAGATGGTCAGAGACTGCATACTTGATACAAGACATTGTCAGAGACTGCAGACATACTACTGGAGATGGTCAGAGACTGCAGACATACTACTGGAGATGGTCAGAGACTGCACACATACTACTGGAGATGGTCAGAGACTGCACACATACTACTGAAGATGGTCAGAGACTGCACACATACTACTGAAGATGGTCAGAGACTGCACACATACTACTGAAGATGGTCAGAGACTGCAGACATGGTACAATAGATGGTCAGAGACTGCAGACATGGTACAAGAGATGGTCAGAGACTGCGTATGTGGTACAAGAGATGGTCAGAGACTGCAGATATACTACAGGAGATGGTCAGAGACTGCATACATGATAAAAGAGACGGTCAGAGAGTGTGCAGACATGATACAGGAGATGGTCTGAGACTGTAGATATGGTACAAGAGATGGTCAGATAATGCAGACATGGTACAAGAGATGGTCAGAGACTGCAGACATGGTACAAGAGATGGTCAGACTGCATATATACTATAGGAGATGGTCAGAGACTGCATACATACCACAGAAGATGGTCAGAGACTGCAGACATGGTACAAGAGATGGTCAGAGACTGCATACATGGTACAGGAGATGGTCAGAGACTGCATACTTGATACAAGACATTGTCAGAGACTGCAGACATACTACTGGAGATGGTCAGAGACTGCACACATACTACTGAAGATGGTCAGAGACTGCAGACATGGTACAATAGATGGTCAGAGACTGTAGACATGGTACAAGAGATGGTCAGAGACTGCAGACAATGACATGGTACAATAGATGGTCAGAGACTGCAGACAATGACATGGTACAAGAGATGGCCAGAGACTGCAGACATGGTACAAGAGATGGTCAGAGACTGCAGGCATGGTACAAGAGGTGGTCAGAGACTGCATACGTGGTACAAGAGATGGTCAGAGACTGCATACATGATACAGGAGATGGTCAGACTGCATATATACTATAGGAGATGGTCAGAGACTGCATACATACCACAGAAGATGGTCAGAGACTGCAGACATGGTACAAGAGATGGTCAGAGACTGCATACATGGTACAGGAGATGGTCAGAGACTGCATACTTGATACAAGACATTGTCAGAGACTGCAGACATACTACTGGAGATGGTCAGAGACTGCACACATACTACTGAAGATGGTCAGAGACTGCAGACATGGTACAATAGATGGTCAGAGACTGCAGACATGGTACAAAAGATGGTCAGAGACTGCGTACGTGGTACAAGAGATGGTCAGAGACTGCAGATATACTACAGGAGATGGTCAGAGACTGCATACATGATAAAAGAGACGATCAGAGAGTGTGCAGACATGATACAGGAGATGGTCTGAGACTGCAGATATGGTACAAGAGATGGTCAGAGACTGCAGACATGGTACAAGAGATGGTCAGATAATGCAGACATGGTACAAGAGATGGTCAGAGACTGCATACTTGATACAAGACATTGTCAGAGAGTGCAGACATACTACTGGAGATGGTCAGAGACTGCACACATACTACTGAAGATGGTCAGAGACTGCAGACATGGTACAATAGATGGTCAGAGACTGCAGACATGGTACAAAAGATGGTCAGAGACTGCGTACGTGGTACAAGAGATGGTCAGAGACTGCAGATATACTACAGGAGATGGTCAGAGACTGCATACATGATAAAAGAGACGATCAGAGAGTGTGCAGACATGATACAGGAGATGGTCTGAGACTGCAGATATGGTACAAGAGATGGTCAGAGACTGCAGACATGGTACAAGAGATGGTCAGATAATGCAGACATGGTACAAGAGATGGTCAGAGACTGCATACTTGATACAAGACATTGTCAGAGAGTGCAGACATACTACTGGAGATGGTCAGATAGAAGGATGAGCTCCGGCGTGTTTGTACAGCCCACGTGCAGAGCTCCCCAGGAAGTCAGCACTGTGCTGCGCTAATCACAGGCAGCGAGACATTTCCCGATCTCTGCAGCTGCGCACCGGGAGAATGTCTCACTGCCTGTGATTAGCGCAATGCTGACTTCCTGGTGGGCTCTGCACATGGGCTGTGTGAAAACGCTGGAACTCATCTTTAGTCAAAGACTGCAGACATGTGCGGACATAATTGGGCTGAAATTGCACAGAACGCACACGTGTTCCTGTGTTTTTCAGTGTGAAGCTGGACCTGTGACCTGGAACCCACACTTGCTAACTTGCCTGGAAAGGGGGCATTAATATGGGCACCTGGAGCAATTTGGCACATCTCTTTGGGGGGGGGGGGGATATGTGCTAAGGGGGTGAATTTCATATCCAAGCCCCCTTGCAGCAAACGTCATAAAGTGCCCCCTAGAACATATCCTCTCCCCCAAAATTACTCAAAGTAAACTGTAAACCATAGGCATTACCCCCCCCCCCCCCCCCCCTCTGGAAGGCTCACTTACTTTGCATCAGGACATGATGTGTCATAGATTGTCAGACGAGCAGCTTTTCTCTGCAGCGTGATGAGCCTCCTTCCCCTCCCCCCTCCTCCTCTGTGTACACAGGAAACATCACACAGCACGAGAAGGAGGGGGCAGGCTCAGCTCACTCTGTCTGCACTGTGTGTGTCAGGAGTCAGGGCCAGGCGGGCAGCCGGGGACTGCAGGGAGAGATGTCGGCAGACTCGGCTCTCTCTGCCATAACAAGTGGAGCTTGCGGCCGCGTGGGGGGGGAACGAAAATAGCCGGGAAAGGGTGAGGCATGGGCAAATTAGGCGGCCGCACGGGCCCCTGACTTTGCGAGGCCTCTGACTTTGCGGGGCCTAAGGCAGCTGCCTAATTTGCCTAATTAGAGAGCCGCCTCTGCTGCCAGCATCCCGGTCACCGAATCCCTGTCTGGGACTCTCTTAAGCTTCGAGAACTCAGTAAATCACTGAGGTCCCTTGATTCTTGATAACAGTAAAAATTGCGCTTGTCACACAGGTATTGATCAATAGCAGTAAAAAATACCAGACAAATGAATAGGGAGGCAGCAGCTAATATGCAAATGCAATGGATAGATTGTGAAAAAAGGGGGGTAAAAACTGCGCCATGTCACCCAGACTCTAAGTACCATAAAAAGTCCACAAATATATATTGGTCCACTAAGGATCTAAATGTATAATCTGTAAGGTGTATAGTCTTTTAGGCATGTGTATTAATCCGCTGAGTGGGAATGAATGAATGAAAAACGTATATAGCGCGGCACATGCGAACCAAATCGCCTCTGGGCGCTCGTTGTTCCTGTCTCTCTTGACATCAAAAGAGCAGAGTTTTTACCTGTCTTCTAAAGGTCAGGTGGTTTTCCTCCAACCGAATGCTGGTTGGTAAAGCGTTCCATAGTCTGGGACCCTGGATCGCAAATCTTTTTTCTCCTTTGGACTTGTATCTGGCTTTGGGTACCTTGACCAAGTTTTGGTCGGTGGATCGCAGAACGCCATTGGAATTGTGGGCTTCTATCATTTCGCATAGATAATGGGGGGCTTCCCATGGATGCACTTATGAGTCAGACAGAGTGCTTTAAAAGCAATTCTGTCCTTTACTGGCAACCAGTGAAGGGATCTCAGAGAAGGTGAGATGGATTCCCAGGGTTTTTTCCCAGTCACAAGTCTGGCGGCTGTATTTTGAACGACTTGCAGACGAGCGATATGGTACTTTGGGAGTCTGAGGTAAAGGGCATTTGCATAGTCCAGGCTGGAGTTTACAATTGTTCCCACCACGACTGCTACGTCTTCTTTGGGAATAAATGGAATAAGTTTGCGTAGTAGTAATAGATGGTGCGATCCGCTGACTACTGACCCTATTTGTGCGTCCATTGTCATGTAGGTGTCGAAGATGACCCTGAGACTTTTGACTTTGGAGCTAGGGGTGATGATTTGGCCCAGAATGGCCCAGAATCCAGGTTTTTGCCAGTTGACACTTACGACTGGCGTGAAACAGAAGAAGTTCTGTTTTCGAACCGTTGAGTTTAAGACTGGATAAGTCATCCAGTTTTCTATCAAAGAGAGACATTTCTCTAAACTGAGATGATGATCCTTTTTGTTGCAGATGCGAAAATACAGTTGCGTGTCGTCTACATATGAGTGATAGAGTAGTTGTTGGCTACTGATGATTTCGAAAAGAGGGCGAAGATAGATGTTGAAGAGCACCTGTGACAGAGGGGATCCTTGAGGGACTCCACATGATACCGTGCGTTTTTCAGAAGTGAAAGGTCCCAATTTCACTGTTAGTGATCGGTTTTCCAGGAAGGAGGAAAACCATGGTAGATCAAGGTCTGTGACTCTGACTACCTCAGTCAACCGAGTCAGTAACAGTTTGAGGTCTACCGTGTCAAAGGCTGCGATTAGGTCCAGCAGAACCAGGAGAGAGGATTCTCCTTCGTCTGCGGCCTTAAGAGCGTCGTCCCATATTTTAAGTAATGCTGTTTCCGTCCCACCTCCAGGACGGAAGCCCGATTGAAATGGATCAAGTAGATTATGGGTATCTAGATGCAGTTGCAGCTGTTGTACCACTACTTTCTCCATTACCTTGGAGAAAACGTTTAGGCCTGTTATGGGACGGCGGCAGGCCCGGAGTGGCCCATCGGGAGAACCGGGAAAAATCCCGGTGGGCTGGTCGGGTTGCGGGCCGGTAGTGTGTCAGACAGGCAGCGCAGTGCAGTCACTTTAGAAACTGCATGCGGCTGCCGCCCGCCCCGCCGGAGCCGACTCACTGCTGCCTGTCACTCCACGGCCAGGCTGTGCGTTTCCTCGCCCCCCCCCCCATAGAGGAGAGTTGGTTCATTCCTGGCGTGCGCCGCGTGACGTCACGCCGGAGGCGAGAGCGTGGTGAGAGAAGGAGGAGGACTCGTGCAGGGAGCTGTGTCGGCGGCAAGAAAAGAAGCCCAAGCCACGAGGAGCCTCAGCTCAGCCTGCGCCTACAGTTAAAGTGTATACAAAGTAAGAAAACAATGAATTTACTGTATTGGATGGGGGGTGGGGTTGGAGAAGGCAAGCTCAAAATAACACCAAAACATTTTTTTCTGCCTTTTTTTTATTAAAAAACTGATGGTCACCTCAGTCTAATTGGACTGAGGTGACCATTCGTTTTTTAATTAAAAAATGGCAGCAAAAATGTTTTGTTGTTATTTTGAGCTTGCCTTCTCTAACTAAAAAAACCCCCCATTAATTGCAGCCCCACTGTGCCACCACTCGCAGCCACTGTGCCACCACTCGCAGCCACTGTGCCACCACTCGCAGCCACTGTGCCACCACCCGCAGCCACTGTGCCACCACTCGCAGCCACTGTGCCACCACTCGCAGCCACTGTGCCACCACTCGCAGCAACTGTGCCACCACTCGCAGCAACTGTGCCAACACACGCAGCAACTGTGCCATCAATTGTCGCCACTGTGCCCATCACTCGCAGCCACTGTGCCATCAATTGTCGCCACTGTGCCATCAATTGTCGCCACTGTGCCATCAATTGTCGCCACTGTGCCCATCACACGCAGCCACTGTGCCACCAAACGCAGCCACTGTGCCATCACATAAAGCCACTGTGCCATCAATTGTCACCACTGTACCCATCACACGCAGCCACTGTGCCCATCAAACGCAGCCACTGTGCCATCAATTGTCGCCACTGTGCCCATCACACGCAGCCACTGTGCCCATCACACGCAGCCACTGTGCCCATCACACGCAGCCACTGTGCCCATCACACGCAGCCACTGTGCCATCAATTGTCACCACTGTGCCCATCACACGCAGCCACTGTGCCATCACACGCAGCCACTGTGCCATCAATTGTCACCACTGTGCCCATCACACGCAGCCACTGTGCCCATCAATTGTCGCCACTGTGCCCATCAATTGTCGCCACTGTGCCCATCAATTGTCGCCACTGTGCCCATCACACGCAGCCACTGTGCCCATCACACGCAGCCACTGTGCCACCAAACGCAGCCACTGTGCCATCACATAAAGCCACTGTGCCATCAATTGTCACCACTGTACCCATCACACGCAGCCACTGTGCCCATCAAACGCAGCCACTGTGCCATCAATTGTCGCCACTGTGCCCATCACACGCAGCCACTGTGCTCATCACACGCAGCCACTGTGCCCATCACACGCAGCCACTGTGCCCATCACACGCAGCCACTGTGCCATCAATTGTCACCACTGTGCCATCAATTGTCACCACTGTGCCCATCACACGCAGCCACTGTGCCCATCACACGCAGCCACTGTGCCCATCACACGCAGCCACTGTGCCCATCAATTGTCGCCACTGTGCCCATCAATTGTCGCCACTGTGCCCATCACACGCAGCCACTGTGCCCATCACACGCAGCCACTGTGCCCATCACACGCAGCCACTGTGCCCATCACACGCAGCCACTGTGCCCATCAATTGTTGCTACTGTGCCCATCACACGCAGCCACTGTGCCATCAATTGTCGCCACTGTGCCCGTCAAACGGGGAGGGGCTCAGTTTGCCATCTTCGCCCTGGGCACCAAATGGCCTTGTCCCAGCACTGGCACTTACGCTACATACATGGGGCGTACACATACTTGGCCAGGGGAAGGGAGTGATTGATGCCCGCATTAAATGGCCGGTGATTGGCCAGACCGGGTGCATGTCATACCAGAGGCGGAGGCTCCGCCTCTGGTACGACATGCACCCGGTCTGGCCAGTCACCGGCCGTTTAATGCGGGCGTCAGAGAAGGAGGGGTGGGGTATGCACACTCCACCCTCGCACCTGCAGCATCTCCCGAAGCCCACACCGGCAGCCTGACATGGGGTAAGGTAAGGTACAGTACTTCTACTGTGTACTAGACAGGGAAAAAAAAAAGGTTGGGAAAAGAGAGAGAGAGAGGGCCCCTCTCTCTCTCTCTTTTCCCAACCTTTTTTTGGGGACAGAGCTTGGTACAGGGAAGTTATAAACTGGCCTGTGATTTATGCACACCTCCACGCTGTACATAAGCAAACCTGAACCCTTCACTCTGCATGTAAGGCAATCCTGAACCACGCACTCTGTACGTAACGCACTCCTGAACCACACACTCTGTACGTAACGCACTCCTGAACCACGCACTCTGTACGTAACGCACTCCTGAACCACGCACTCTGTACAAAACGCACTCCTGAACCTCGCACTCTGTACAAAACGCACTCCTAAATGTAATGTCATGAACTAAAGTGGGCTGGTCTAAGGCATGAAACTCCAGGGCTGAAAATGAGTCCCACTCCGGCCCTGGACGGCGGTGAGTTGGGTCCTTAGGATCCAGGGTAGTTTTCTTCAAGATGGGCTTGATTGTGTCCTCTTTCAGCAGGGAGGGCACTATGCCTTCCTTAAATGACTGGTTTAGAAGCTGCGTGATAGGTGGTGCCAGGATGTCGGCACATTCTTTCAGCAGTTTAGTGGGGAAAATATCATTAGGTGCTGTGCTGTTTCGCTGTTTCGCGGGAGACTGGAAGTTGTAGAAAAACAGTTCAATCACCAACGTGAAGTCCACAGCACACTGCACTCTTAGATGAAGACCCGCCACCAACTTATCAAGCAGCTTACCAGAACGACTTATACAGATAGCGGTCGGCTATAGCCCAGCTGCGGCCTTTGGGGGAAACCTCTAATCCCCTCTTGTGGATCAGCACCCTGGTTCCTCAGTAATGAGAGAACTCCACCACAGGATCATACGGAAAAATATATAACAAATGTAGCGTAATTCCGCAAGGAAACTATTTTATTTAAAACGATAGAAAAATACTCACAATATTCCAATAAAATCAAACGTGTGTAAAAGTTATTGCCGGCCAGCAAACAAATCGATCAGAGCCCTTACTCCCGAACGCGGTGACTTCACTGCACGTCCTCCCAGATGCGTTTCGTCATTGGACGTTGTCAATGGGATGAGGCATTGCATAGCTGGAAAGTGCGGCAAGCAATGACGGCCATGGCTGCGGCCCGCCGCTGCTTTTTTTACCCACAGCCAGGCAAAAGCCGCCCCAGGGCACTGAGTACAGGTGGCCAGTCCGGCCCTGAAGACATTGCAATGGCGTCCGCAGCTGCTTCCCCCCCCCCCCGCTGCTCTTTTAACTGACAGCCAGGCAAAAGCGGCCCCAGGGCACTGAGTACAGGCAGCCAGTCCGGCCCTGAAGACATTGCAATGGCGTCCGTGGCTGCGGCCCCCACGCTGCTCTTTTAACTGACTGCCAGGCAAAGGCGGCCCCAGGGCACTGAGTGCAGGCGGCCTACCGGGAATTTTCCCAGTATCCCGGTAGGCCAGTCCGGCCCTGATCAGAAACCCCCATTAGATCAGGGTCCCTATCAGAGTCCCCATCTTGGTCTCAACTTACATCACAGTCCCAATTTAAAAACCCCTTTACATTAGGGTGCCCATCATAGTCCCCCCTTACATCAGAGTCTCCATAAGAGTGCTCTCTTACATAGGGGTCCCCATTAACGTCCCCTCTTACACTAGGGTCCCCCCATGCATCATAGTCCCAATCAAAGTTCCCCTTTACATTCGTGTACTTTCAGAGTCCCCTCTTACATCATAATCCCCATCAAAGTCTCCTTATACATTAGGGTCCAATCTGAATCCCCCCTAACATCAAAGTCACTACCAAAGTCCCCTGAGATCCCAATCAGAGACCCCCTTACATCATGGTCCCTATTAAAGTCCCCTCTTACAATCAGACTCCCCATCAAAGTCCCCCTTTACCTCAGCTTCTCCATCCTCCTACATCAGGGTCCCATCCGAATCCCCCCTAACATCAGAGTCCCTACCAAAGTCCCCTGGGATCCCAATCAGAGACCCCCCTTACATCAGGGTTCCCATTAAAGTCCCCTCTTACATCAGACTCCCCATCAAAGTCCGCCTTTACCTCAGCTTCTCCATCCTCCTACATCAGGGTCCCATCCGAATCCCCCCTAACATCAGAGTCCCTACCAAAGTCCCCCGAGATCCCAATCAGAGACCCCCTTACATCAGGGTCCCCATTAAAGTCCCCTCTTACATCAGACTCCCCATCAAAGTCCCCCTTTACCTCAGCTTCACCATCCTCCTACATCAGGGTCCCCATCAGAGTTCCCATCCAAGTCCCCTTTTACATCAGGGTCCCTATCAGAGACCCTTATTAAACCAGGGTCACCATCAGAGTCCCCCTTACATCAGAGTGCCTATCAAAGTCCCCCTTAAATCAGAGTCTCTCCTGAGGGACCCATCAGAGTCCGCTCTTACATCAGAATCCCCATCAAAGTCCCCCTTTACATCAGGGTCCCATTCGAATTCCCCCTAACATTAGAGTCCCTATCAAAGTCTCCCTTTACATCAGGGTCCCCATCAGAGTCCCTCTTTACAACAGGGTCCCTATCAGAGTTCCTCCTTGCATCAAAAGTGGAGATGACAAGCAGCCTCTGCTGACCTTAATCCTCAATTAGTGCACTATGGCCCAGATTCACAAAGCAGTTACGCCGACGTAAGTGCAAATGTGCGCCGGTAAGTGCAAATTTGCGCCGACGTATCTGTGCGCCGGACCCACAAACCAACATACGCCCAAAAACTGCCCACCCTACGCCAACATAGCTTACATACCCCGGCGTAGCGTGGGCGTACTTTTCGTCTGGATGGATGTTGCTGCTCCCATTGATTAGGCATTCAAACATGCAAATGAGGGAAATACGGCGATTCACGAACGTACGTCCGCCCGACGCATGCTGCTTGAGGTGCGCGTAAATTGTACGTCCGGCGTTAAGTTATTCCCCATAGATGAGGCGCAACCTGGCAACAGACATGCAAAGGTCTGCCCCACAGAACACAGGCCGGCGTATTGGGCGTTACGTTCACGGCGTACGTGTGCCTGCGTGGTTGTGAGCATGAGCATAAGGGTGCAGTTTCATGCATCAGCAACGTCACGGCGCATGCACAGTTCTTGATACGCCGGGCGTAAAACACTGCACCATGCTCGGACTATCATTTGCATGGGGTCACGCACACTTCCACCTACGCTGGCCTGCTCCTTCGAAAAATATGCCACGCCGACGCAGCGTTGGGAGCAATAGCTTGCTAAATACAGTGCATGCCTCTCCGCGCTGCGTCAGCGTGGCGTACAGCGTTTGCGCTACGGCGGCGTAATGTGCGCCCATCTCTCTGTGAATCTGGGCCATTGAGTATACACCACTGGCCCTAACTGGATAAAATCTTGTAGCGTGCCGAATGGGGCCCACAGGCTGTAGTTTGGAGACCCCCTAAATTTAGGCCTTGTTCACAACTATGCATTTTGCGTTTGATACGTTTCTGCAGTGCTTTTTGCATTTTTGAACATGAGTTCTGCGTTTTTTGATGCTAATTTGTTGTTGAGCAGATTAAAACACAAAATGCAAATTGTGGCAAAATCATGGCAAAAAAACGTACTACATGCTTTTCTGCAGCTTCTCCATTGAAGTCTATTGAAACCAAAAACACACACCGTTTTGCTTTTAAAGCGCCGGAGCCGTGAACCGGGAAGATATGAAGCCCCCGTATCGGAGCCGGGTCCACGCCAAGGGCAAGGTGTCAGCTCCCTCGGCGTGGACTGGGCTCCGTTACGGGGGCTTCGTTTAAGGTAAGTATTTCATATCATTATGCCTTTGTCTTGCAGGTTTTTTTTTAACCACTTAAGGAGCCCTTCACGCCGATATACGTCGGCAGAATGGCACGGCTGGGCACAATCACGTACATGTACGTATCTCTTTAACCTCCCTGGCGGTATGATTCTTTCTGATTTTAGGTGCTGAAAGCGGTACCATTATTTGAAAGGAATTTAAAAAAAAAAAAAAAAATGTTAAATTATAATATAATAAATAATTATAAAAAATACTAATACAATTATAATAAAAATGATTCAATAATGTAATCAACTCAAAATCACTGAAATTTGCTCAGTTGCAGAATTGTCGCTGTCATTACTTTTATTTTTTTTATGACGAATTTCCCCACAAATCGCTATCGTTCAATTCTGCAAGTGATTATAATTTATTATCGCTGTTTTCTAGCTGCTCTAAAACCATTTTTGACATAAATGGACACTTTTGGTTGCTATGGACAATCTACAGTTTGCAGGCAGAAAGAACCGTTTTTATTATGAAAAAGTACATGTAGTGCACTGGGCAGACCACTCGGGACAAAGGGGGTGTGTATTTTTTACATACAGTACTGTAATCTATAAGGTTACAGTATTCTGTATGTAATGTGTTTGTTTACTTTTTTGAATTTGGCGCCGTTCTCCGCCCCGTGCGTCGTAACGTCACGGGGACACTGTGTGAATTGAGCGAGCACCCGCTCGCTCACACAATGCGGATGCATCGCTGGATCCAGGAACAAGGTAAGCCAGCGCGCGCTGCAGGCTCTGCATAGCTACCCCGAGCGTGACTCGGGGATACCGATAATGGCACAAAAAAAACACTCAGAGTCACGCTCGGGAATACCGCCAGGGGGTTATGAGCCCAGCCGTGGGGTCGCGACCAGTCCAAAGCTCCGTGACCACGCCCACGGGACCCGATCGTCACCGGTGTCCAGCGATCAGTTTCCGGAGCTGAAGAACGGGGAGAGGTGAGTGTAAACACACCTTCCCCGTTCTTCATTGTGGCAATGTCAGTGATCGTCTGTTCCCTGATATAGGGAACGACAATCACTGACGTCACACGTCCAGCCCCGCCCCCTACAGTTGGAAACACATATGAGGTTACACGTAACCCCTACAGCGCCCCCTAGTGGTTAACTCCTAAACTGCAATTGTAATTTTCACAGTAATCAGTGCATTTTTATAGCACTTTTCGCTGTGAAAATGACAATGGTCCCAAAAATATGTCATAATTGTCCAATGTGTCCGCCATAATTTCGCAGTCATAAAAAAAATCGCTGACAGCCGCCATTAGTAGTAAAAAAAAAATATATATATATTAATAAAAATGCCATAAAACTATCTCCTATTTTGTAAACGCTATAAATTTTGCGCAAACCAGTTGATAAACGCTTATTGCCATTTTTTTTTTACTAAAAATAGGTAGAAGAATACGTATCGGCCTAAACTGAGGAAAAAAATATATTTTTATATATTTTTGGGGGATATTTATTATAGAAAAAAGTAAAAAATGTTGCATTTCTTTCAAAATTGTCGCTCTATTTTTGTTTATAGCGCAAAAAATAAAAACCGCAGAGGTGATCAAATACCACCAAAAGAAAGTTCTATTTGTGGGGAAAAAAGGACGCCAATTTTGTTTGGGAGCCACGTCGCACGACCGCGCAAATGTCAGTTAAAGCGACGCAGTGCCGAATCGCAAAAACTGGCCTGGTCCTTTACCTGCATAATGGTCCGGGGCTTAAGTGGTTAAGTCAGAATTTAGATCTGCTTTATCCTGTGCTGAAAATATTAGGTCATAAAGAATATATAGTTATAGGCATACAAACACAGATTTTTATAAAACCGCTTTCCACTATCCTGACTCAAAAGGCAAATAAATTTGTGACCATAAAACCGCCGGCGTTGTATTCGTCCTCCCAGCTCGTGGAACTTTTGACGTTTCCATGAAAATTCTTCCATTTTTTCTCTTTCCACTGAACACATCTGCAATTATAATGAGCTAAAAATAATCCCGGCAGATGTTATAAAAAGAACCACGGCGCGGCACTTTTCCTTGAGAGCGCGACTTCTGCCCTGCCATGACGACGGGCGCCGCGGCTCGCTTCTTTACGCCCCACAGAGCCCGGCCTATCTATGGAGAGTGTGAAGGAAACTCGGGCTCAGCCCTATTTATATCGCTGGTGATATGGAGACCGCTTGTTGTGAGCAGCAACATGTAAACCCAACGAGTCCCTGAATGTAACCATGGAAACGGAAACAACATGTGATCACTAAAGAGCGGGAAAGCATTGCAGAGATCAGTGACTCAGCATGGCCGACATTTCTTAAAGAGGACCAGTCACTTCTTCTAGAAGAGACACATTTCTCTAAAGAATCGTATTATTTAATAGTTAATATTTATTTGCCAAAATGACTATTTTCAGAGTTACTTTCATGAATATACCATGATGTATTATACCTTCTATGCAGTAGCAGGGTAAAGGGCCAATCACAGCGGGCTCTTTACCACGCAATCAGCTGTCAGCCAATGACAGCTGATCATGAAAGTAAACAGAAGCCGGTTACCGGCTTTTTTTTCTTCTTCACACTGTCAGTGGTAACCGGCTTCTGTTAGGGACATCAGTCCCCTAAATGCCAACTAGTTCTGCTGATCAGTGCCCTCCAGTGCTGCAAATCCGTGTCCACCAATGACATCTATCAGTGCCCACCAGTGCTACCTATAAGTGTCCATCAGTGCCTCATCATCAGTGCCTTCAGGTCAGTGCCCACCAGTGCTACCTATCAGTGTCCATCAGTGCCTCATCATCAGTGCCTCCAGGTCGGTGCCCACCAGTGCCACCTATCAGTGTCCATCAGTGCCTCATCATCAGTGCCTTCAGGTCAGTGCCCACCAGTGCTACCTATCAGTGTCCATCAGTGCCTCATCATCAGTGCCTTCAGGTCAGTGCCCACCAGTGCCACCTATCAGTGTCTATCAGTGTCCATCAGTGCCTCTTAATCAGTGCCTTCAGGTCAGTGCCCACCAGTGCCACCTATCAGTGTCAATCAGTGTCCATCAGTGCCTCATCATCAGTGCCTCCAGGTCAGTGCCCACCAGTGCCACCTATCAGTGCCCATCAGTGCCGCCTATCAGTGCCCATCAGTACCACCTAATAGGGTGCCCTGCAGTGCCCTTCAGGGCACCCTATTAGCGCCCATCAGTAGAGGAAAAAAATTACCTATTTGCAAAATTGTATAACAAAAATATGAAAAACATAATTTTTTTTGTAAATACCGCATTATCCTCATTTTACTTTTGTTTGTTTTGTGAAATGGACTTAAAGGGGTTGTAAACCTTCCTGTTTTTTCATATATAAAAAAGTGATAAGCGCTAAAGTGTAAGTGAAAAGTGTACAAAAATAAATATAGCGTGAAATACTAGAAAAGGTACAATTTCTGGGGAAATTGTGTGACGTGTTCTTGCCTTCACCAATACTCCAGACTGGAGACGGTGCCCCTGGAGATGTAAATGTGATCCAACAGTGTGTCGATCCATTTCGATCCATTGCCCCATCAAAAACTGCTTCATCAAAAACTACCCCATCAAAACTGCGCCATCCTATTTGCCCCATCAAAAACGGGTTGCTATGGATGGGTTGCTATGGAGGGGTTGCTATGGAGGGGTTGCTATGGAGGGGTTGCTATGGTCTGGTTGCTATGGTCTGGTTGCTATGGACTGGTTGCTATGGTCGGGTTGCTATGGTCGGGTTGCTATGGTCGGGTTGCTATGGATGGGTTGCTATGGACGGGTTGCTATGGGCGGGTTGCTATGGACAGTTGCTATTGACTGGTTGCTATGGACAGTTGCTATAGTCTGGTTGCTATGGTCTGGTTGCTATGGAGTGGTTACTATGGACTGGTTGCTATGGACTGGTTGCTATGGACGGTTGCTATGGAGTGGTTGCTATGGACGGGTTGCTATGGAGTGGTTGCTATGGAGTGGTTGCTATGGAGTGGTTGCTATGGAGGGTTGCTATGGTCTGGTTGCTATGGATGGTTTCTATGGACTGGATGCTATGGATGGTTTCTATATGCAGAGTATGCAGAAGTTACACAGAGCCAAATACAGGCATACCCCGCTTTTAAGTACACACTAGGGTTTATTTACTAATGCTGGAAATCGCAATATCAGGCTCACTTCTGCAGAAAAAACAATAAGCTTCTAACCCCAGCTTGTTCAGTTAAGCCTGGTAATAAAACCTGGAAGTTCATTGGTTTGTGTGCAGAAGTGAGCCTTATATTGCGCTTTCCAGCTTTAGTAAATAAACCCCATTGTTTACTTAAAAGTGGGATATGCCTGAAAAACAGAGCCATATCACCTCACAGCTGTGTGGGAGGAGCTATAGAAAGCCCCTCAGCTGTGTGTGAGGAGACATCGTCTCCTAGGAAACCAATGTAAACACATGCAGGCAGCCACTCTAAACAGCCACTCAGATTCTGGCTTGTTTTTTACTGTGCTTCTTCAAATGATTGTATTTTAAAAACTATAAATCGCACAGCGAATATCTTTATATTTTACGAATCACAAGACCCAGACCTTCAACCTGATGTATAGTATGTCTCTAAAATATTAAATTTGAAGGCACAGTCGCAGTTTACAAATTGCCTTGCAATATTCAGTTTTCAATTTTCTTTCCTCCATTGACTTTCATTGAAATGATGGATGGCGTGTGTTGCAAACAAATGTCTGTATCTTGAAAACCGTTTGACCGATCGCTTAGTCGTCAACACGTGTAGTGTCAGCAGGGACAGCTGAACATTTTGATATAAGATTTGTGTAGGTCGGCTTGAAAATGAGGGAGTGGTCGCAGTTTACAAATCATGTAATGATTTTTCCGTTTTTGCCATTCTGTGCTCTAGCTCTCACCATTCATTCCTATGGGAAAATTTGGCCGCAAATATGACGATATTTCGCGAACGATTTGGCGAAACGTTCCACAAAGTAATAGCCCACTATTCGGGAACAAGCCGCTCGATTTGATATATTACTCGTCTATGTAGCGTAAAAACTGTGGGAGGAGTTAGGGTGGTAAATTTGGCTATAAAAATAATAATAATATATATGTGAGAGAATAGTAAGTGCTCTTGCTATGCAAGACCACTTAATAAATCAAAATCAAACAAAATCAAACAAAGTGCTAAGCTGATGGGTGGTAAGACAGACTAACACAATGGATGTTAGTGACTATACCCTAAATGCTTGGTGAGCAATATATAACACAGGTGAAAGTCTATGGTGAAGAGACACGATGGGTTAAAGTTGACTGGTGGGTCTTCTGTAAGGGGTGAACTCATCCAGAAAACAATCTCATATTGCCCTTACCTTAAGGTGATGGTAACAGTGCAGTAGGTAGGCAATGATGGTTCCTTCTCTTGTAATCTCTATGGGGCTTCCTGGCGCTGTGTTAAAGGTGGTCGTCCGTGGTATAAGGTCCAGAATCTAGCAGCTCATGATACCAGGTCAGAGCGTGGGATAAAGGATACCAAAAAATAGTGAAGCCCGTTTAACAAGAGGGGGGTTTAATAAAAAATAAGCCTCTTACATTAAAATAGTAAAAACACGCCAAACAAACAAATGGATACAGAGCACGGCGAATACAAACGCCGTCTTGCGTCTGTTAGCCTCCGGTTGGCTGTGAGTGTCACGTGGTCGCACTTCCTACGTCGTTACGTCACGGTCTCGTGACTTCTTCAGGGATTAATTTACCACATGCGATAATTTATGCAAATGAGTCACGTGACTGTGTCACCCATCAGTGCAGCCTCATCAGTGTCTCCTGATCAGTGCCCACCAGTGCCACCAGTGTCCATCAGTGCCTCATCATCAGTGCCTCCAGGTCAGTGCCCACCAGTGCCACCTATCAGTGCCCATCAGTGCCGCCTATCAGTGCCCATCAGTACCACCTAATAGGGTGCCCTTCAGGGCACCCTATTAGCGCCCATCAGTAGAAGAAAAAAATTACCTATTTGCAAAATCAGTGCCTTCAGGTCAGTGCCCACCAGTGCCACCTATCAGTGTCCATCAGTGCCCATCAGTACCTCATCATCAGTGCCTTCAGGTCAGTGTCCACCAGTGCCACCTATCAGTGTCCATCAGTGCCACCTATCAGTGGCCATAAGTACCACCTATCAGTGGCACCTATCAGTCCAGCCTCCCCAGTGCCTCCTGATCAGTGCCCATCAGTGCCTCCAGGTCAGTGCCCACCAGTGCCACCTATCAGTGACCATCAGTGCCCATCAGTGCCTCATCATCAGTGCCTTCAGGTCACTGCTCACCAGTGCCACCTATCAGTGCCCATCAGTACCACCTATCAGTGTCAATCAGTGCCACCCATCAGTCCAGCCTCACCAGTGCCTCCTGATCAGTGCCCACCAGTGTCGCCTATCAGTGACCATCAGTGCCGCACCTTCAGTGCACCCTATTAGCGCCCATCAATAGAGGACAAAAATTACCTATTTGCAAAATTGTATAACAAGAAAAACATTATTTTTTTGGTAAATAGCGCATAATCATGATTTTTTGTTTGTTTTATGAAATGGACTCAAAGGGGTTGTAAACCTTCCTGTTTTTTCACCTTAATGCATTAATTTACCACATGCGATAATTTATGCAAATGAGTGACGTGACTGTGTTAACACATGCAGTAAACATTAGTGAATTGACCCCTTTGTCTCTTCTAAGCTCATCTTCTTTCAGCTGCCAGTTTGTAAAAAAATTTGGGCCAACCAAGGTATGGTATCTATGTATAGTAGTGATGGACATCGCCATCTAGCGGCCGACATGCACACTACTTAGTTCAATGGTATACCACTAGAGGGCGTGCGAGAGAAACCTCCAGAAACCTGCAAGGGGGGGGGCCCCAAGCTTCTGACTGCCTAGGGACCGCCACAGAGCTTAATCTTGCACTGAATGGGAACACATGGACCTGCGACAATTGTCTTGGGTGGAAATTCCCTTCACTTTGGAGATATTTCCTCCTATTTTGTGTAGCATCTGCAGGGCAGAAAGTGAAGGGAAACCTTTCCAACTGGGAAAAAAAATTACTTATTGGGTAATTTAACCCTTGCCCACTCTACATAAAGAAAAAATAAAAGTTTGTCATTTACATACACTTTAAAATCATGTGGTATGGCTATAAAGATGGGACTTTCAAGGAGTCGGGAGTTTAGCTTTAATGACCAAAATAAATAAATAAATAATATATATGTACAGTAAAACCTTGGTTTGCGAGCATAATTCGTTCCAGAAACATGCTTGTAATCCAAAGCACTTGTATATCAAAGCTTTTTTTCATAGGGTATAAAAGAGAAGAGAGGCGCCTCTAAGTGTAGCAATATGTTGCTAAATGTTGTACCTTCATTAACCACTTGAGGACCGCCGCACGACGATATACCTCGACAGAAGGGCACGGCTGGGCACAAGGGCGTACATGTACGTCCCCTTTAAGAACCCAGCTGTGGGTCGTGAGCGCGCCGCCGGCGGCGAGCTTGCGACCCCCTTCCGAAGCTTCGTGACCGTGCCCGTGGGACCCACAGACCCGATCGCACACCGGTGTCCCGTGATCGGTCACAGGCGCTGAAGAACGGGGAGAGGTGAGTGTAAACACACCTTCCCCGTTTTTCTCTGTGGCAGTGTCATTGATCGTCTGTTCCATCTTACAGGGAATGCCAATCAGTGACGTCACGAGTCCAGCCACACCCCCCTACAGTAAGAAACACATATGAGGTCACACTTAACCCCTACAGTGCCCCCTAGTGGTTAACCCCTTCACTGCCACTGCAATTTTCACAGTAACCAGTGCATTTTTATAGCACTTTTTGCTGTGAAAATGACAATGGTCCCAAAAATGTGTCAAAAGTGTCCGAAGTGTCCGCCATAATGTCGCCGTCACAAAAAAAAAAAAAACACTGATCACCGCCATTAGTAAAAAAAAAACAAATATTAATAAAAATGCCATAAAACTATCCCCTATTTTGTAAACGCTATACATTTTGCGAAAACGAACCGATAAATGTTTATTGTGATTTTTTTTTTACCAAAAATATGTAGAAGAATACGTATCGACCTAAACTGAGGGAAAAATGTTTTTTTTATATATTTTTGGTGATATTTATTATAGCAAAATGTAAAAAATATTGCATTTTTTTCAAAATTGACGCTCTATTTTTGTTTATAGCGCAAAAAATAAAAACCGCAGAGGTGATCAAATACCACCAAAAGAAAGCTCTATTTGTGGGGAAAGAAAGACGCCAATTTTGTTTGGCAGCCACGTCGCACGACCGCGCAATTGTCAGTTAAAATAATGGTCCGGGGCTGAAGTGGTTAATGACAAAAATAAATAAACAATTATGATATAAAAAAATAAAAACATTTTGATTGATGAAGCTCTCCATTGTTTTAAAAATAGTTTCACATCTTTTCAGAAGAAAATAAATGATTCTGAACGCTTCACCAATTTCATAATTTTTCAAATGCTCTCTGACATGTTTGAATGAGTGAAAAAATACGGGAAAATCTATTTATGGATAGACTTCTGAAATTACTAAAGATGTCGGTTTATTTTTTATTTTTTATTGTCAAAGGTTTGATGATGAATTACATTTCTAAACTGTCAGAATTCATCATTTTTGTATTTGATGCATTTTTTTTTTTCCGATTATAATTATTTTTTATTTTAAAACAAATCAAAACAACACATATGTATATATATAAAAAAATAAATAAAATAATAATACATAACAGACCATTATTACAAAACAACACAACAGTCACGCTCCATCTTATTATTAAACATCCCCTTTTACCTTGTTGTCAAAATCAATTTGCTGAGCCTTTTTACAGACTTTAGGGGGGAAGACCATGGTCAGTAGGTGCAAGCAATGTCCCATCATTGGTATCATTTGAAGGAATAGTGTCCCATATTTTGTGTCAGTGGGAGAAATAGTGTCCCATCATTGGTATCATTGGGAGGAATCGTGTCCCATCGTTGGTGTCAGTGGGAGGAATAGTTTCCCATGTTTGGTGTCAGTGGGAGGAACAATGTCCCATCATTGGTATCATTTGAAGGAATAGTGTCCCATCGTTGGTGTTAGTGGGAGAAATAGTGTCCCATCATTGGTGTGATTGGGAGTAATAGTGTCCCATCGTTGGTGTCAGTGGGAGGAATAGTGTCCCATCATTGGTGTCAGTGGGAGGAATAGTGTCCCATTAGCTATGACTAAGCATCGGTTGTCGATGTGAAACGCGTCAGCTTTTGTTACCCCACTGTTTGCTGTTTTTGCTGTTTTAGTTTTTTGACTGGAATAAACAGGCACTATTTTTAAGTCTTTTCATCCATTGGAGTGCGGCTGTCCATTTTTCTTTCCTTATATTGCACCACGCATTGCCTGCACCCATTCGGGTTTTTGAACTTTACTCACCACTGAAGAGTGTCGTCTGGAGCGGCGGTTTTTCCTTTATCTAATAGTGTCCCATCATTGGGAGGAATAGTGTCCCATCGTTGGTGTCAGTGGGAGGAATAGTCTTCCATCATTGGTATCATTGGGAGAAATAATGTCCCATATTTGGTGTCAGTGGAAGGAATAGTGCTCAATCGTTGGTATCAGTGGGAGGAATAGTGCTCCATTGTTAGTGTCAATGAAGGAATTATGCCCCATCCTTGGTGTCAGTGGGAGGAATAGTGTCAAATTATTGGCATCACTGGGATGGAATAGTGCCCCATAATAGGGGTCAGTGGAAGGAATAGTGTCCCATCAATTCCGTGATTGGACATGGTTGATCACGTGGTAAAGAGTCTCCGTCGGAGACTCTTTACCTAGATCGGTGTTGCGGGGTGTCAGACTGACACCCTGCAACAACGATCGTCGGAATGCGCACCCCCAGGGGGCGCGAATCGGCTCAATATCCTGAGGACACCATATGACATCCACTCAGGATATTGAAACCACTTTGCTGATGTCTTTTTGCATTAGGCGGGCGACAAGACCCGGACCAAAATGCAGCTAAAGGACCTTGCCCCTTTTTGCGATTCGGCACTGCGTTGCTTTAACTGACAATCGCGCGGTCGTGCGACATGCCTCCCAAACAAAATTGGCGTCCTTTTTCCCCCTCAAATAGAGCTTTCTTTTGGTGGTATTTGATCACCTCTGCGGTTTTTATTTTTTGCGCTATAAACAAAAATACAGCAACAATTTTGAAAAAAATGCAATATTTTTTACTTTTTGCTATAATAAATATCCCCCAAAAAAATATATATATATAAAAAAAAATGTTATCCTCAGTTTAGGCCGATACGTATTCTTCTACCTATTTTTGGTAAAAAAAAATCGCAATAAGCGTTTATCGGTTGGTTTGCGCTAAACTTATAGCGTTTACAAAATAGGGGATAGTTTAATTGCATTTTTATATTTTTTACTACTAATGGCGGCGATCAGCGATTTTTTTCATGACTGTGACATTATGGCGGACACTTCGGACAATTTTGACACATTTTTAGGACAATTGTCATTTTCACAGCAAAAAATGCATTGTTTACTGTGAAAATGACAGTTGCAATTTGGGAGTTAACCACAGGGGGCGCTGAAGGGGTTATGTGTGACCTAATGTGTATTTACAACTGTAGGGGTGTGTGGCTGTAGGTGTGATGTCATCGATTGTGTATCCCTATAAAAGAGATAACACGATCGATGCTGCCGCCACAGTGAAGGACGGGGGAGGTGTGTTTACACACGGCTCTCCCCGTTCTTCAGCTCCGGGGACCGACCGCTGCACTCCAACGGCGATCGGGGCCGCGAGTCCCGCGGTCCCGGAGCTTTGGACCGGGTCACGGGAGCGCGCCACGGGCGCGCGCCCGTGACCCATGGCTGGGTACTAGCACAGGATGTATCTGTACGTGCATGTGCCCAGCCGTGCCATTCTGCCAATGTATATGTGCAGGAGGCGGTTCTTAAGTGGTTAAGGGAACATCTGCAGGGTTTGCGGTTCCATACGTACTGACTGAAGCGTTTTTGGATGGAGGAAAAGGAAAGTCCATGGTAAGGGTAGTATTCGGGTGTGGAATAGATAAAGAAGTTTGAGGAGGAGCAACATTTTCAAGCTAGCTATATGCAATAATCGTTTTCGTAGCATCTGTGCTTCTCTTTTAAAATCTACAGTTGCGACATAGTCGTATGTTACTGTGCATACGGAATACTGCGTATTAATGCAACAGGGTGTGCGCTGTTGGCGTGCAACATAGTGTTGCCTGCCGTCTCCTTATGGATCCTTAACCACTTAAGCCCCAGACCAATATGCTGCTAAATGCCCAAAGGTGTTTTTACAATTCGGCACTGCGTTGCTTTAACAGACAATTGCGCGGTCGTGCGACGTGGCTCCCAAACAAAATGTGCATCCTTTTCTTCCCACAAGTAGAGCTTTCTTTTGATAGTATTTGATTGTCTCTGGGATTTTTTTTTTTATCGATATAAACGGAAAAAGACCGAAATGTTTGAAAAAAATATATATTTTCTACTTTTTGTTATAAGAAAAATTAAATAAACTACATTTTAGTCAAACATTTAGGCCAAAATGCATTCAGCCACATGTCTTTAGTAAAAAAAAATTGCAATAAAAAAAATGTAGCTACCTAGCAGCAACAGTGACACTAATACAGCGATCAGAAAAATGATCGCTTAGTGACACTGGTAATGGGGGGGGGGTGAAAGGGTTAACTAGGGCGGTGATCAAGGGGTTAAACCTTTATTAGGGGGGGTACGGGGCTACCCTGGAGCTAACACTAACTGACAGTCACACTAACACTAAATGCAGTGATCAGTACATGTATGATCACTGCTATTAGTGACACTGTGACAGGGGGCTGGGGGGGGGGGGTGATCGGAAGGGGTTAATGTGCCTATGTGTGTGGTGTCAGTGTAGTGTTGGTGCGACTTACTATGTGATGTCTTCTCTCCTCTCGCTGGATTGAAAATACCGCCGGGAGGAGAGGTGACATCACTTCCTCTGCCTGTGTTTACATTACACAGGCAGAGGGCAGGCAGTGCGGGAGGACGCGGATTCGCTGGGAGCGATCAGGAGGGGGCGGACAAAAACGAACAGCCACCCCCTCATCTCGGATCGCTCCCACAGAATTACCGACCACCGCATGTACCGAGGGGGGGGGGGGTTCCGATCGGACCCCCAACCCACGTCTAGGCAGGGACGTACAGGTAAGTCCAACTACATGTACGTGCCATTCTGCTGACGTATATGTACATGGTTAAAGATCGTTAGATCTAAGAAGGTAATTTTAAAGGTATAAAGATTGAGTGTGAATTTGAGATTGAAGGAATTGTGGTTCAATGAATCAATGACGGCCCTAAGAGAGTCCTGAGTGCCAGTCCACACCAAGAAGATGTCGTCGATGTAGTGCATCCAACATAACACCTGCTGAGTATAGAGCGGACAGTCCCTCATCAGAAAAAATGTGGCATTCCCAACCCCCCAGGTACAAGTTAGCGTAGTCCAGTGAATACAGACATGATCCTTGGGAGTGGGCACTGAGAAGCTCATCATGCGAGATCGGGAAGGAGGGCAGCCACACACAGCTTTGACATAAGCTTCCACAGCACTCGTTCTTCTTCTCTTTCCTTCCCCGCTCTCCATCTAGATTCTTCGCGATAGCAGACCGGATGGAGAGCGGGGGAAGGAAAGAGTAAGAGAATGAGTGCCAAGGAAGTTTATGTCACAGCTGTGTGTGGCTGCCCTCCTTCTGGATCTCATATGATTAGCTTCTTAGTGCCCACCCCCGAGGATCATGTCTGTATTCAGTCACGCTGCATAACTAGACAGGAAGAGGAGGTGAGCGCTGCGGTGAGGACCAGAGAAGCACAAATGTACAGATGAGCAGGGGGGACCAGATGAGCATGGGGGGACGAAAGAAGAGCAGGAGAGGAATTTAGAAGCTTGTGGGGGAACAGAGAAGCATGTGGGGGACCAGAGAAGCGGGGGGGTACCAGAGGAGCATGAGGGTACAGATGAGCATGGGGGGATCAGATGAGTATGGGGGGAACAGGGGTGCAGGAGAGGAACGCATAAGCATGTGGGGGAACAGAGAAGCATGTGGGGGGAACAGAGGAGCAGGGGGAGGACCAGGGGGAGCACGGGGGGAACAGAGTAGCACAGGGGGGCCACAAGGAGCATGGGGGAGGGGACAGACAGCTGACTCAACAGCTATGGCCTGAGAGTTTCTCACTTCTGCCTAATCTTGTCCCATTACCGGGGGGGAGGCGGCACCAAACTGATTCTTTACCCCGGTAGAAATTATGTCTAGCTTCCCCACTGGTACTGCCTGGTACCAGCCGTTTGACTCTAATAAAGTAGAATGGTTAATGGCTAGTGAAGGGGGGAGGGCTTGGGAGGCCATCGGGTTGGCCAGCCAGGGGGGGCGGGGTTTGTCTGGCTGGCATGGGAGAGAACTGTCAAAGTGGGCCAGTCTGGATAAAGTCCAAGGCCAAATTTGTGTCCCAGTCCAGCCCTGTCAGTTGTCAGTTGAATTCCTAGAAATATCAAGGAGTGAGGGGACCAAACAAAGGGAAATTGTTTTGTTAACCACTTAAGGACCGCCTCCTGCACATATACGTCGGCAGAATGGCACGGCTGGGCACATGCACGTGCAAGTACGTCCTGTACTACTACCCAGCCGTGGGTCCCCGGTCCCCGGGGCTGAAGAACGGGGAGAGCCGTGTGTAAACACGGCTTCCCCGTGCTTCACTGTGGCGGCAGGGTCGATCGCATCATCCCTTTTATAGGGGGACCCGATCGATGATGTCACAGCCACACCCCCCTACAGTTGTAAACACACACAGGGAACACATAACCCATACCCTTGTGATTAACTCCCAAACTGCAACTGCATTAAATGCATTTTTTGCAGTGAAAATAACAATTGTCACAAAAATGTGTCAAAATTGTTCGAAGTGTCCGCCATAATGTCGCAGTCATGAAAAAAATCGCTGATCGCCGCCATTCGTAGTAAAAAATAAATAAATAATAAAAATGCAATAAAACTATCCCCTATTTTGTAAACGCTATAAATTTTGCGCAAACCAACCGATAAACGCTTATTGCGATTTTTTTTACCAAAAATATGTAGAAGAATACGTATCGGCCTAAACTGAGGGAAAAAAAAATGTTTTATATATTTTTGGGGGATATTCATTATAGCAAAAAGTAAAAAATATTGAATTTTTTTCAAAATTGTTGCTCTATTTTTGTTTATAGCGCAATTTTCGAATTTTTGGATTTCCAAAATTTTAGATTTTCGAATTTTAGATTTTCAAATCTTGAATTTTTTTGAAAATTTCAAATTTTTTACATTTAAATTTTTTTAATGTTTTAAATTTCGGAAATTCGGAAATTTGAAAATTCGCAATTTTGAAAACTTGAGATTCTAAAATTCGAAATTTCGAAAATGTAAGAATCGAAAATTCAAAATTTCGAAAATTTGAGATTCGAAAATTCAAAATTTCGAAAATTTGAGATTCGAAAATTCGAAATTGCAAAATGCGAAAATTGCAAAATTCGAAAATCTAAAATTTCAAATTTTCGAATTCCGAATTTTCTGAATTTCCGAAAATCCTTATTTTTTGTTTTATTTGTTTTTTTGGAAATTCGGAAATTCAGAAAAAAAAAGCAAAAAAAGAATAAAACAAAAAAAAATTTTTTTTAGAATTTCCGAAAAAAGCAAAAAAACAAATGAAACAAACAAATTTTTTTTTTTCGAATTTCCCAAATTTCCAAAAAAAGAAAAAAAACGAATGAAACGACGACGAAAAAAAAACAATTTTTCGGCAGTGTACATGTCTAATAAGAAGCGTAAAAATAATGGGCCAGATTCTCAAAAAATTTACGCTACGCCTACGCAGTTTTTACGGGCAAGTGCTGTATTCTCAAAGCACTTGCTCCGTAATTTGCGTCTGCTTAGCATAAAGAGGATGGCGTAAGGCCGCGTAATTCAAATAGAGAAGGAGGGGGGCGTGCTGTATTTAAATTAAGCGGCCCCCGTGCCGAACGAACTGCGCATGTGCCGGCCTTAAACGTAGGCCACTGCGCATGCTCCTTTGTACGCCGCAAATACAGCGATTACGACGGCAACGTAATTAACGTATAGGCCTATTCGCGACTCGTTACGCAAACGACGTAAACACACGACGCTGTCCCTAAGTCCATACTTAAAGGGGTTGTAAAGGTACAAGTTTTTTTTACCTTAATGCATCCTATGCATTAAGGTAAAAAAACATCTCACAGCACCGCCCCCCCCGAGCCCCCGTTGTACTTACCTGACCGTTCGAATCTCCCGGGCGCGTCCACGTCGTCCTCTTCGGTTCCCAGCCTGGCCGTTGATTGGCTAGGCTGGGCGGATTGATAGCAGCGCAGCCATTGGCTAGCGCTGCTGTCAATCAGAGCGGATGACGCGGCGCGCTGGGGGGCGGAGCCGAGTGATACAGTCGGCGGCTATGGCGTCCTCGCATGAAGAGTCTGTATCACTGTATCACTCATGTCTGTATTCAGTCACGCTGCATAACTAGACAGGAAGAGGAGGTGAGCGCTGCGGTGAGGACCAGAGAAGCACAAATGTACAGATGAGCAGGGGGGACCAGATGAGCATGGGGGGACGAAAGAAGAGCAGGAGAGGAATTTAGAAGCTTGTGGGGGAACAGAGAAGCACGTGGGGGACCAGAGAAGCGGGGGGGTACCAGAGGAGCATGAGGGTACAGATGAGCATGGGGGGATCAGATGAGTATGGGGGGAACAGGGGTGCAGGAGAGGAACGCATAAGCATGTGGGGGAACAGAGAAGCATGTGGGGGGAACAGAGGAGCAGGGGGAGGAATATTCGTGAGCAACACTATAAACCAATTCAAAGAACAGAAATCATCTGGTGTCACAGATCTTCTGTCCACCAATGAAATGCTCTCATTACCATCGGTGTCTAATTAAACAGCTCAGCTTGGCAACAGTACAAGTCTGATGGTTGGAAATGAAATACATTTTAAAGAATTTTATAGAATTCTGTGATCTGGGCCAAGGATGTGCAACATCATCATAATAAAGTGTGAAAAGTGTGTGGTGTACATTTTTATGGCGCCCCCCGGAGTCAATACTTTGTAGAACCTCCTCTCTCTGCAATTACAGCGACAAGTCTTTTTAGGGGTGTCTCTACCAGCTTTACACATCTAGAGAGTGACATTTCTGCCCATTCTTCTTTGTAAAATATCTCAGGTTCTGTCAGATTGGATGGAGAGCGTCTGTGATCAGCAATTTTCAGGTCTTGCCACAGATTCTCAATGTGATTTAGGTCTGGACTGTGACTGGGCCATTCTAACACATTTTTTTTTACAAATAAATTAGGGCTGTGGAAATTAACTATTAATTAATCGATTAATCTTAAATGTTTTTTGATTAGTTACAATTTTTTGGATTGATCTACATTTTTTGGATCGATCAAAATTCTTTTGATTGGTACTCACCTCTCAGCCAGCTTCCGAACCTTCAGGGAGTTCCGTAACGGACAACGGCAGGGCTTGTCGTGTCCATCTGAAAGGCTCCTTTGCTGTGCCTTCATATCTGCATGCCGGCGGGTTCTTACTATCTGCTATACACAAGGGCTGTTACACTTCCCTCTATCACTTCCCTCTATCAACCTGGTATTCTACAACCATCCACTGGGAGTTGTGATAGTTCCCTTCACGGGACATCTACATGCCGACGGACTGATGTTATCCCCTCCTCACCTGGATTCAGCAGTGATATAGTTTTTATACCAGTATCATACTTAGTTACATGTTTTTATGCTTGTGCTACCGTTTGGTATTACTCGCACCATTTTTACAGTTTATGTAGCTACATCGATTTTATCTCCAGTGCAATATTTATTTTGTTACCTACTTGAAGACTATAAGGGCTCATTTCCACTGGCGTATTTACAGCCACTTTTCTGAGCGTTTTTTGCAGCTTAAAAACGCCTGTCCATGTTAGTCTATGGCCTCATGCCCACCATGACGTTTTTAAACTGTAGATGGCTAAGCTGCAAAAAAAACGTGGGACCAGTGCGTTCTGAAGCTCCAGCAATAGAGCTGTAAAAACGCCAGACATTAAAAAACGCTCAAAAACGTGCATAAACGCGCAAAAGCACGCACAAACACTCAAGAACGCTTAAAAACGCGGCCGCAGCGTTTTGAGAAAAAAATAGTTGCTAAATAGTTCAGGTTTGAAGAAAAGGTGGCAACCCTGAGGGTTCCCAACCGGTAGGACTTTCCTCTGGACCCGGAGACCTATGGAAGGTTCAGCTCACATCTACGTATGTGTTAATGAATGCGGGTCACAAGGTCACTCATAGCTTTCGGATGGCGCTGTGATTTTGTGGAACACGGGTTTGTAACACACCGGTAAATCCTTCAGCACTCCATGTGATAAAACATCAGATCATTTTCCAAATGAAACAAAAATCCGTCTCCTTTAAAATCCAATTGACAGTTATGACAGAGTTTGACCTTTCCCTCCACCCAGCGCGACCTCCAGCAGTTGTGTTTCCTTCCATTTTTTTTAGAGATACATCTATATTACCCCCTACAACTCCCCCACCTGTTTATGAAGGAAAACATTTATCACCTGAGCTGCATCACATTTTTGGGTTTATTATCGCTTTTTAAACCCAAAACCAAAAATGTCATATAGTCCAGATTATCAGTCATTATCAATCATTGGCTGCATTAGCTTTCTTTTCTTAGGCTTTTTCTTAGGCCTGATAACATGCACACAAGTTGACGCAAAGGGGTTTGGATGGCTATTAAAGGTAACCATCCTCATCTGTGATCTGTTTGCTTGTAATTAGTGTGTGTATATAAAAGGTCAATGAGTTTCTGGACTCCTGACAGACCCTTGCATCTTTCATCCAGTGCTGCACTAACACTTCTGCATTCTGAGCAGGGCTGTCTTAATAGGAGGGCACACCTGGGCACTGCCCAGGGGCCCCAGTTGCATGGGGGCCCCTGCACTTTGCCCAAAGCAACTGGTCCTTGAGCCCACGCTGCCCCAAAATTGGGGGGCCCATGATGGCACTGAGTGGGATGGATACACAGGGGAGGCAGGCTGGCAGCGGTGCGCTGTGCTGTGTAGAATGATACCTATTATTTCACAGCCAGCAGGGAGGGGCACAGCTGGAGCACCAGTGAAGCTCTGATCCCACCCCATGCAGCTTGAATGCTCAGGACTTAAGACTGTGGGGTAGGAGCTTTAGTGGGAGATACTGAGTCAGCAGCACTGAGAGCCCACCTGCGGAAGTAGCATTGTGGATGGTGTGATAGTGATCCCAGTTGTCCAGCACTGTTTGCACCGAATGGGCTTGGAATGCCAGGAGGGATGCTTCCTTCTCCGCCCCTGCTTCTGCCTGCTTGAATGAATGAATGAATGAAAACTTGTATAGCGCGGCACATGCGAACTGAATCGCCTCTGCTTGATTGGTATAGGTGAGTGCAGCGCTGGAGGTGGGCACAGAGCCAAAAGATTACATGCACTCTCTCTCCATTGGAAAAGGGGGTAACACATAAATGGAATGATGGTGCTGGGGAATATCAGGGGTGTATGGGGGAAAACAATGCTGGGGGGGGATCTGGAGTGTGTAAGGGGTAGCAATGCTTGGAGAAGCTTGGGTGGATATAGTGCTAGAGGTATCAGAGATGTAGAGAGGCCACAGTGTAGGGGTAATAGGGATGTAGTGGGGTCACAATACAAGGAGTATCTTATGGTATATGGTTACAGTGCTTGGGAGAATAGCTAGGGTGTAGAGGGCTCAGAGTGCTGGGGGGATATCTGGGGTGTAGATTTGAGGGCAACCAGCTGGCGCCATTCCCGCTGGTCCTTAACCCTCCTATTTTAATATTTGGTAGGTTTTATTGATTTATCACCTGTGTTGGGGATGCGCAAATAGACCACTGCTTTACATACGTAATTAGCTTACCTGAATGCCTTTTAGAATGTGATTGAAGCCCCCCCATGGTGTGAAAGGGGGTGGAGATTGTATTGTCCTGTGATTACTGCCACATGCTTGTAAACTGTATAAGAAGCTGAGAAAATACCATTAAAGGGGCCATAGATTTTGAAACCAGAGAGAACGTAGCTGCGTCTCGTCTTTACTCTGGGGAATGGAATGGGTCATGTCTGCCGGAATGTGGAGTGTCGCAAGCTGTCGTGGGTGGATGGAAGGTCGTAAACGGTGTTGACCGTTACATTGGTGGCTAGCAGTGGGATGATTCCATGTTCAGAAAAACAGCTACAAGGGCACAGGACAATGCAGACACCAGTCTCCATGGAAGAGGAATTCCAAAGAAGGTTACAGGAAATGCGGATACAGCACAGAGGACCAGAATCAGAGGAGGTCCTGCTGGGATGGTCGGATGTAATTTGTTGCCAACTCTGGAAGGAAGCGCTAGCTCTTGAGCAGCAACACCAGGGAAAGGTCCTCCCCTCCTTCTATGAAAGGTACTGGCCGCAGTATGACGTATGAATGCCGTTGTTGGGGCAACAACCGAAGCAGGAGTGGATAGCGGAGTTAAGCAGGCTGATCCGGGCAGAGATGCAGCTGGACGAGAGCTAAAGAGCCCTCCGGTGGTATGTAGCCCAAGAGTGCCCGTGGTCAGCGGATGACAGCCCCACAGAAGGCTATGACTATGATGGCCTGGGATTGTTGTATTGGAGGATGTTCAGTGATCCAGACTTCGGGGATGATCGGGAGTGGGGCTTGGAGGACATAATAGAGCACAGAGAGGGAAAATTGAATATCCCGGAAGGGCACTGGTTACAGGAAGATGTGGAATTTCTGGCCATTCAAGAATGGGAGCTGGAGATCGCCTACATACAGCTGCTAGACTCGGCTCAGCAGCAGGGTAGGGCTCCCACTGCCTGCGACTATGAGGAAAGGTCAGATGACAACTGTGAAATCCTGGCTGATGAATCAGCAGTGGAAAATATGGAGATTGCCATCCCTAAAGCCGAAGCGGATGGTGTGGAGTTCCCGGGAGCCGGGGCTGTTGGCCCCTCTCTCCAGCAACAAGCTGAGGTTGGAAAGCTGTTACTCCCAGCTAAATCACTGACAGCGGGACAGGATGCTGCTGACCACTGCACACCGCTGCAGCTTGAGCTGACATCGGGGGATGGGACTGTGGTCTCCCCTCACAGCAACCCAGCGGAAGAGCTGGCAACAGAGCAGACTGCCCCAGGCCTCTGCTCCCCACTAACAGAAGAGGGGGTCCCTGTTGTAGGGGATGGGACTGTGGTCTCCCCTCACAGCAACCCAGCGGAAGAGCTGGCAACAGAGCAGAGGCCCCTAGGCCTCTGCTCCCAACTAGCAGGAGAGGGAGTTCCTGTGGTAGTGGATGGGACTGTGGTCTCCACTCGCAGCAACCCAGCGGAAGAGCTGGCAACAGAGCAGAGTGCCCCAGGTCTCTGCTCCCAACTAACAGAAGAGGGGGTCCCTGTGGTAGTAATTGGGACTGTAGTCTCCACTGACACAACCCCAGAAAATGGTGCGGCCCTGAAACAGGAAGATGTCGGCTTTGCTTTGCAAGCACCGGGGGGTTTTCACCTAGCACCAGTGGATGGGACTTCAGTCTCCACTGGTATACCCCAGAAAGGGGGGGCCGTTGGCCCAGACCCCCAACAGCATGATGGACTGAGACCAGCCACACTGCCTTCTCCCCAGCGGCAGGCGTGTTCACTGAGAGAGGCAGAGGTTGGCGGGGTGAGTAATGCTCTGTTTGGAGCCATTTATTTGGGGTACAGTATGGATACCTGTCATGTCCCGGGGTGTATTCGAACCTGGGTCTTCCTGGTCTTAAACCATAGCCTTACCTGATGTGCCACAGAAGAGATCTAGGCCTTGGGAATATCCTTATTGTGTTCAACACACACCTCGGACTCACTAGCTCCACCTGCTGCCAGCTGTGGACAATTCTCATTCTGGACAGCCTTTAAATAGGAAGTGAGGTCATCACTCAGCGCCCGTTTATTTGGATTACTTCCTGGGTGTTTTGTCTTCAGTGATCTGCATTGTATTGAACTCCTGCCTGATATCCCGACTATTCTACAGCCTGCTGATTTTGTACTTTACCGCCAGATCGTGTATGACCTTTGCCTGCCTGACCCTTCTCCGGAATCCGATTGTGAACTATTTGCCTGATCCGTTGCCAACCGTTTCTGCCTGACGACGCTTTGCCTGGATCTCCAGCATACCTGTTCCACTTCGGACACTACCTTTTACAGGTACCTAACATAATAAACGGGCCACAATGGCAGTGGACCCTGCTGAGATTGTTAAGGCGATTACACGTCAGGGACAACTGATCGGAGCGCATGAACAGCATCTTTCTTCCCTGGACGCCAAGTTAGATGAACTTTGCACTATGCTTAAATCTTGTTTGCCTGGTTCCTCTGCAACGGTCCAGATGCCGGATCCTACTTCTGCTACGGTCCAACCCGCCTCTTCTGTACCACCAAAACTTCCCTTGCCTGACAAGTTTGGTGGTGATACTGAGGACTGCAGAGGCTTTTTAAATGTTTGCCGTTTGCATTTCCGCAACAACCCTGTGACTTTTAGCACTTCATCTGCCAAAGTGACTTTTGTAATTTCCTTGTTAAAGGGGAAGGCCCTGGCCTGGGTCTCTCCTTATTTGGAACGAAACGATCCTATACTTCAAGATGCTGAGAAATTTCTGGCTTCTCTCCAGACTGTATTTGACAAGCCAGATAGAGCATCTGCAGCTGAGTACTCCCTCTTGGACATACAACAAGGCACCAGATCTGTGGCACAGTATGCTATTGAGTTCCGTACCCTTGCTGCTGAGACTAATTGGGACTCAAGGGCATTACGTGCAGCCTTCCGAAAAGGTCTCACAGATCGCATCAAGGATGAATTAGTCTATAAGGATCTCCCAGAAGACCTTGAGAAATTCATAGAGCTGTGTGTTCGTCTGGATGTTCGGTACCATGAAAGGTGCCAAGAGAGACTTAGAACCCGCAAGTTTCCTAAGCCAGTTTACCGTTTGGCCCCTAACTTCCAAGCACCACCTCAGCCAGAACCTGAAACCTCTGTTGAACCCCAGGCACCTGTGGAACCCATGGATGTGAGCCGTCTCCACCTAACTGAGTCAGAGAAACAAAGGAGGCGTTCATTGGGCCTATGCCTGTACTGTGGACTTAAAGGACATTTAGTATCTGTCTGCCCTTCCCGTCCAGTAAAAGGCAGGGTCTAACCAGTGTTGGAGGAGCTGGCTTAGACCTTACAGGTAGATCCTCCAAGACCAAGATTACTGTTCCGGCTACTATCCATTTACCTTCTAAGCTTGTTTTCTGCGAGGCTTTTGTGGATTCTGGAGCTGCTGGCATATTCTTGGACTACAATTTTGCAAGAAAGAACAACATCCCGTTTGTTCCAAAGTCTAGACCCCTGAATATTACCACCCTGAATGGACAGCCCTTGGGAGATGGCATTGTGAAATTCGAGACTACGACAATCACCCTTCAGGTAGGCCTCCTCCACAAAGAGGAAGTTGTCTTGTCTCTCATTGATTCTCCGCTTCTGCCTATCATCCTTGGTTACCCATGGTTGCAACTTCACAACCCTTCTTTTGATTGGGAAAAGGGAGAACTAACCTCCTGGGGATCGTGCTGTCGCCCTAATTGTTTGTCTCAACCCAAAAGACTTTCTGCTTGCATGTTGGCTCCTGTGACTATTCCACCTACCTTGCCTCGTGAATACCATGACTTTGCAGATGTATTTTGCAAGCAAAAGGCAGAGGTGTTACCTCCACATCGTCCTTTTGACTGTACAATTAAATTGATTCCCGGAGCACCTCTTCCCAAAGGAAAGACCTACCCCTTGTCTCTGCCTGAACAAAAGTCTATGGAGGAATACGTAAGAGACAACTTGGAAAGAGGTTTTATGCGACCCTCTTCTTCTCCAGTAGGAGCAGGTTTTTTCTTCGTTGAAAAGAAAGATGGGGGCCTTCGACCATGCATAGACTATCGGGGGTTAAATCAAATCACCGTAAAGGACTCCTACCCTTTGCCTCTCATTCTTGAACTGTTTGATGTACTTAAGGGGGCTGTCATCTTCTCCAAGCTAGACCTACGAGGGGCATATAACCTGATTCGAATTAAAGAGGGGGACGAGTGGAAGACAGCATTCAACACTCGTAATGGACACTTTGAATATTTGGTCATGCCATTTGGGTTGTGTAACGCACCTGCTGTCTTTCAACGTTTCATGAATGAAATTTTCCATGATTTCAGCAACCGCTTTGTGATCATCTACTTGGACGACATTTTAATCTTTTCCAAGACTCATCTAGAGCACATCTCGCATGTGAAACAGGTATTACAACGACTTAGAGAAAACCATCTTTATGCAAAAATCGAAAAATGCAGTTTTCATCAAAGCTGTATTCCTTTCCTTGGGTACATCATAAGTGCTGACGGTTTCCAAATGGACCCTCAAAAACTTTCCGCTGTCTTGCAATGGCCCCAACCGACCACTTTAAGAGGACTCCAAAGCTTTTTAGGGTTTGCAAATTACTACAGACGCTTCATTAAAAGTTTTGCCTCCATTGCGGCACCCCTTACTGCCATGACTAAGAAGGGTACAAATTGTAAGGTGTGGTCTTCAGAAGCAAGATCGGCTTTCCAGCGATTAAAGGACACGTTCAGTAAAGCTCCAATTCTTCAGCATCCAAATCCTGATCTCCAGTACATTGTTGAGGTTGATGCCTCTGAGGTTGGAGCAGGTGCCGTACTCTCCCAGAGACAGCCAAAATCTGGTAGAATCCATCCAGTAGCTTTTTTCTCTAGAAAGTTTTCTCCTGCAGAGATGAATTATGATGTTGGGAATCGAGAACTACTGGCCATCAAATTGGCATTGTCTGAATGGCGACACCTTCTGGAAGGGGCTCCCAAGCCTTTTACTATCCTCACTGACCATAAAAACCTACTGTATCTTCAGACTGCTAGACGTCTGAACTCACGTCAGGCTCGATGGGCTCTGTTTTTCTCCCGTTTTAATTTTGTCCTTTCTTATGTTCCAGGGCATAGAAACAAAAAAGCCGATGCTCTTTCCAGACAGTTCGCTACCTCTGAAGAAGATCAACCAGGCGAGCAGTATATAATCCCACCTCACAAAATTGTTGCGCAGATCTCCACGGCTCTTTCCCAACAGCTACAAGAATCCCAGAATCGTGTTCCCCAGGGCTTGAAGATACCACCAGGTCGCCTGTACGTAGCCCCTAGTCTCAAAAAACCTGTACTCCTCTGGGCACATAATGGCGTGTTATCCGGTCACCCTGGTGTCACCATCACTCTTAAGACCTTGCAACGTCATGTATGGTGGCCTCATATGAAAAAGGATGTTACTGACTATGTGGCTGCCTGCCCAACTTGTGCTGCTAATAAAGTACCCCGCACATTGCCTGCTGGACTGTTACATCCACTTCCGGCACCTCGCCAGCCTTGGACCCATTTGACCATGGACTTCATTGTAGACTTACCCAAGTCCGAGGGTATGACTGCTATATGGGTCACAGTGGATCGCTTTTCCAAAATGTCTCATTTTGTGCCGCTCCCGGGATTACCTACAGCGAAAGCACTGTCCACTCTTTTTCTTTCCCATATTGTAAAACATCATGGCATACCTACCAATGTCGTCTCAGACCGCGGATCCCAGTTCGTTTCCCGATTCTGGAGAGCGTTCTGCAAGAAACTGGGAGTAACGCTCTCGCTCTCTACTTCACATCACCCGCAAACTGATGGTCAAACCGAACGCATGAACCAGACCCTAGAAACCTATCTTCGACATTATGTCAATGCCTTACACTCCAACTGGTCTGAGTACTTGCCTTTAGCTGAGTTCGCCCTAAATTCCCGTTGGCACAGTGCTCTTCATACCACACCATTCTACGCAGCCCTAGGCTATCACCCTCAGACTTTTCCTCTACTTCAGCCTTCTTCTGGTGTACCAGCAGCAGATCAGCGGGTAAAGAATATTCTACTACATTGGAAGAAGATTCATTCATTACTACAAAAGTCAGCAGGCAAGTACAGACTTTTTTCCAACAGACGAAGACGCCATATACCTCCATATGTGGTGGGGGACAGAGTTTGGCTATCAACCAAGTATGTGAGACTGAAACAACCTTCTACCAAATTGGGCCCTCGATTCATTGGTCCTTACAGGATCATTGCTCGAGTTGGGCCAGTTTCCTATCGCTTAAAATTACCTTCCTCTCTCCGGATACATCCTGTGTTTCACGTTTCCCTCCTCAAAAAAGCTATTTTCAACCGCTACTCCAGATCACAACAGCTACCTCCTCCTGTTCTTGTTGATGGACAAAGTGAGTTTGAAGTCTCCAAGATTCTTGATTCCAGAAGACATGGCCGTGGCCTTCGGTATCTGGTTCATTGGAAGGGATATCCTGTCACAGACCGCTCCTGGGTTCCAGCCAAAGATCTGCATGCCCCTTCTCTTATACGAGACTTCCATGCCTCGTTCCCCACTAAACCCCGCTAGGCCCCCGGAGGGGTCCATTGGGGAGGGGGCCCTGTCATGTCCCGGGGTGTATTCGAACCTGGGTCTTCCTGGTCTTAAACCATAGCCTTACCTGATGTGCCACAGAAGAGATCTAGGCCTTGGGAATATCCTTATTGTGTTCAACACACACCTCGGACTCACTAGCTCCACCTGCTGCCAGCTGTGGACAATTCTCATTCTGGACAGCCTTTAAATAGGAAGTGAGGTCATCACTCAGCGCCCGTTTATTTGGATTACTTCCTGGGTGTTTTGTCTTCAGTGATCTGCATTGTATTGAACTCCTGCCTGATATCCCGACTATTCTACAGCCTGCTGATTTTGTACTTTACCGCCAGATCGTGTATGACCTTTGCCTGCCTGACCCTTCTCCGGAATCCGATTGTGAACTATTTGCCTGATCCGTTGCCAACCGTTTCTGCCTGACGACGCTTTGCCTGGATCTCCAGCATACCTGTTCCACTTCGGACACTACCTTTTACAGGTACCTAACAATACCAGCATTGGAGGACTGGAACTACTGACGGACTTCGGAGTCAACCCGTTTGGGGTTCCCACCGGTGTCCGTCTCCCACCGAAAGGGGAGAGATGTTACAGAATGACCCGGGACAGACTGAGATTTTCCTATGTCTAGGGTCACCTTATGTCCACTAGGGCCATAGGGTGACAAAGAATCATAATTCATGTATTACATGAGATGGGACATTAATAATAATTCATATTGCAGGACTGGAATATTAAGGTGTGCCTACTAGACATCTGCTTTTAAAACGCTAAGTGACCCGGCTGTGAAAGACATTGTATAAAGCAGGGGTCTTCAAACTATGGCCCTCCAGGTGTTCAGGAACTACAATTCCCATCATGCCTAGTCATGTCTGTGAATGTCAGAGTTTTGCAATGCCTCATGGGATTTGTAGTTCTGTAACAGCTGGAGGGCCGTAGTTTGAGGATCCCTGGTATAAAAGCTATTGAAATGTCTTGAGCTGTGGCTATTCAATCTGGGCACACATGCTTTTGAAAAGTGTTAATTGCAGCAGGGCATGAAATACCTTTCCATTGTGGTCTGCAGGTGAATAGATGTGTCAGAGACGTACTGTCTGTCTAGAATGTGATTGAGGTTCCTTATATGGGTGTGAAGATTATCTGTGATTGTGTATTATTCAAAAGGGAAAATCATTGTGTGATAGTATTTGGTTTTGATGTCATTGTCTCAAGGAATGTGTCTCCCCAGTGTCGGTGCCGACATGTCTACGTAATTAGCTTACCTGAATGTCTTTTAGAATGTGATTGAAGCCCCCCCCCCCATGGTGTGAAAGGGGGTGGAGATTGTATTGTCCTGTGATTACTGCCACATGCTTGTAAACTGTGTAAGAAGCTGAGAAAATACCATTAAAGGGGTCATAGATTTTGAAACCAGAGAGAATGTAGCTGCGTCTCGTCTTTACTCTGGGGAATGGAATGGGTCGTGTCTGCCGGAATGTGGAGTGTCGCAAGCTGTCGTGGGTGGATGGAAGGTCGTAAATGGTGTTGACCGTTACATAGACCAACTAAAATTTGAGCCACAACTGCCAGGAAAATGATTCGGGATGCAAAGAAAAATCCACAAATAACTTCAGGTGAAATACAGGACTCTCTGAAATCATGTGGTGTGGCTGTTTCAAGATGCACAATAAGGAGGCACTTGAAGAAAGACGGGCTACATGGTCGAGTCTCCAGAACAAAGTCATTACTAAGCAAATGTCACAAAGTATCCCTCTTACAATACACTAAACAGCACAGAGACAAGTCTCGAACCTTCTGCCACAAAGTCATTTAGAGTGATGAGACCAAAACTGAGCTTTTTGGCCACCAGTGTTGCTCATCTCCCTTTAAAAAAGTAATTAGTTACAGTTACAAATTACTTGTCCGAAAAAGTAATTTAGTTAGTGACTCAGTTACTACATTGGCAAAGTAATTAGTTACTCAGCAAAGTAACTGACTTTTTTTTGCCGGCGTATGACGACCCCCTAATTTTTCAGCTAAAATTTTGGTTTTGGGATATACTCACTGTATAAGACGACCCCTCACTGTGCCATCTGTAACATGCCTCACTGTGCCATCTGTAACATGCCTCACTGTGCCATCTGTAAACATGCCTTACTGTGCCATCTGTAAACATGCCTCACTGTGCCATCTGTAAACATGCCTCACTGTGCCATCTGTAAACATGCCTCACTGTGCCATCTTTAAACATGCCTCACTGTGCCATCTGTAACATGCCTCACTGTGCCATCTGTAAGCATGCCTCACTGTGCCATCTGTAACATGCCTCACTGTGCCATCTGTAAACATGCCTCACTGTGCCATCTGTAAACATGCCTCACTGTGCCATCTGTAACATGCCTCACTGTGCCATCTGTAAACATGCCTCACTGACTGTGCCATCTGTAACATGCCTGAACGATCTCCCTACCTTCTCTTGTTTGCAGGGATGTCAGATGGCAGCCATCCATTATTCAAAAGCCGCTCCTCCTCCTCAGGCTGTTCCGTGATAGGCAGAACAGTAATTTTCCCAGCAGAGCCTCTTTTCAGTGTTCAGCCTATCACGGATGTCCTCTCATCCGAGGCCAAGGCTGAGGATGAGAAGGCATCCTTGATAGGCTGAACACTAAACAGAGGCACTGCTGGGAAAATTTGTGTTCCGCCTATCACGGAACAGTCAGGCGGCGTACACACGAGGGGATATGTCCGCTGAAAACGGTCCGATGGACCGTTTCAGCAGACATCTCCGCTCGTGTGTATGGGCTAGCGGACAGATTTCTCCACCCGACAGATTTCAAAGCAAGCTTTGAAATCTATCCGGTGGGAATCTGTCCGCCCGACATGTCTGCTGGTTAGTACACTTACCAGCAGACATGTCGGCCCCCACCGCCGCCGCGCCGCTGCCGAATGGATTCGGCGCATGCGCGGAAGTGTTTTACTTCCTGGTGCGGTGACGCGGCGGCGTCAACGTCACCGCCGCGTCACCGCGCCGTCCGGCGGCGGGGAATTTGATCCGATGGTGTGTACACGCCATCGGATCAAACTCCCGATCGGACATATCCGATGGAAATGGTCCGCGGACCGTTTTCATCGGATATGTCCGATCGTGTGTACGCCGCCTCAGAGGAGGAGGCGCGCTTTTTTAATAATGGATGGCCGCCGTCTGAGTCCAGGTTCATGCAGGCCCGGACTGGGACAAAAAATAGGCCCGGGCATTTTAGACTGAGCAGCCAACTTTTCGAGAGGGACTGCGGGGGGGGGGGGGGGTCGTCGGTAGACATTCGCGGGGGTGGCTGGTATCGGTCCTCCGCCTGTAATGTGCAGTGACACTGTGATATAAAGGGGACTGCACTGCAAAGTGGCGCTGCAATGATTACAGTGCAGCCCCCTTTATATTACGATGTCCCAATCCTATTGTGGCCATACAATGCTAGTACTCTCTGTCTCTAATTGTGTCCACACTGCCCAGTGACACTTACCTGCTCTCTCTCCGGTGAAGCTGGACAGCATGGCACGCTCTCTCTCTCCAGTGGTTCGAGTACAGCGTGGCTCTCTCCGATGGTGCGGGTACAGCGTGGCTCTCTCCGATGGTGCGGGTACAGCGTGGCTCTCTCCGATGGTGCGGGTACAGCGTGGCTCTCTCCGGTGGTGCGGGTACAGCGTGGCTCTCTCCGGTGGTGCGGGTACAGCGTAGCTCTCTATGGTGGTGCGGGTACAGCGTGGCACTCTCTGGTGGTGCGGGTACAGCGTGGCACTCTCTGGTGGCGTAGGTACAGCGTGGAACTCTCTGGTGGCGCAGGTACAGCGTGGCACTCTCTCTGGTGGTGCGGGTACAGCATGGCACTCTCTCTGGTGGTGCGGGTACAGCGTGGCGCTCACTCTGGTGGTGTGGGTACAGCGTGGCGCTCACTCTGGTGGTGTGGATACAGCGTGGCGCTCACTCTGGTGGTGTGGGTACAGCGTGGCACTCACTCTGGTGGGGTGGGCACAGCGTGGTGCTCATTCTGGTGGTGCAGGTACAGCATGGCTCTCTCTTCCTGGGTTCCAGGCTCTCACCCTTTCCCCCAGCAGAGTGCATGCTGGCGGCTGAAGTCTGCTGCCTGTGGATGACAATGGGGCCTACAATCCTCCAGTAGTGTACTATATGTCCCATGATGCACAGGCACAGCTAGCCTCTTCCGATTGGCCCTGCACTGAGGCTAATGGGGGGTTGGCAATTTGGCAACAAGCTGAGCAGCCAGAAGATGAGAGCCGCTCTCTGCTGACAGGAGAAGGGGGGCAAGCGGGGGAGATATGCTGACATCCAGCAGCTCGTCTTCCCCTTGTCACAGCGCAGCCGCTAGTGTTTACTGGCGAGCGGCACCAACTCCTCATAGCGACCTCTTCCTCGGCTCCTCTCCTGGCTCTCCTCCCTCCTCCTCTCCTGACGTCCTGGTTGCCAGGTGCCCGTCGGCTGCGGGGTGCATGCGCGAAGCGGCCATGGCTCTTAGAAGGTGGAGAATGCCTCCTCCTCCCACCACCACTAGCGGCCGTCCCTGCATGTCGGAACCCACGCCGGCAGCGGCGGCCGACCCTGCATGTCGGAACCCGCGGCGGCCGGTCCTGCTTGTCAGTGGGCCTGGGTACATGTAATTGTGGTAACGCCACCCAAGTAATGGGTGCGGCGTTACCATGAGGGGAAGAGTAATCAGGTAGATTACTCGTTCCCCTCAAAAGGGGCTGCGTTAGTTAACAGCGTTTATTTTAACGCCGTTACTTACAACACTGTTGGCTACAACTATAAACACTACATTTGGAGAGGAGTCAACAAGGCCTATGATGAAAGGTCCACCATCCCTACTGTGAAACACGGAGGTGGATCGCTGATGTTTTGGGGATGTGTGAGCTACAAAGGCACAGGAAATTTGGTCAATAATGTTGGCACGATCAATGCAGTATGTTATCAAAAAATACTGGAGGAACGTTTGCATTCTCCAGCCAGGAAGCTGCTCATGGGACGTACTTGGACATTCCAACATGACAATGATCCAAAACAAATTCCACAAATACTCCAGATAGATTTTTTATTTTATTAATTTTGTATGGGAGGCCATAGTTCTACTTTTATTGTGCATTTCCGCAGAATTTCTTCACCCCCCCCCCCCATACCTGTGAGGGCTGCCAATGAAAAATAATCCTTGCTGACCAGACAAGAAGTGTGTTTTGTAACAGTCCGCTACAAGCGATGACATCACAGGGCGTAAGAAAAATAACGCAGAGCAGTTGAGAAATGTTCCAAGTGATGTTTGTGCAGCTGAATTGGGGTCAGCTTGTTTGCAGAGGGGACAAAATCCCATCAAAGGAGAGAACATCGCGTTGGATGATAATAGGTGTTACAATGCGACAGCTCCTGTGTGAGAACCTCACGCGGATTCCTATCACTTCCTCATCTGTCATGAAGGCTTTACCGCTTTCATATCAATACGGAAAGATCGACATACAGAGAACAGAACGTTCTATTGTGATACAGAGAGCGCGCTCCGGGCCTCACTTAGTCTATATGCGCTGTAATGATTACCGTCATTTCTACAGTTGTGCTCATAAGTTTACATACCCTGGCAGAATTTATGATTTCTTGCCCATTTTTCAGAGAATATGAATGATAACACAATTTTTTTTTCTGTCTCTCATGGTTAGTGTTTGGCTGACGCCATTCTTAATCAATTAGTTGTGTTTACTAAAAAGATTTTCATAATTAATAACATAGGATCTTTGATCCAGTATTCAATGCTGAACCCAGCGCTCTAATGGAACTTATTACGCCTGTTAACCACTTCCATACTGGGCATGTAAACCCCCTTCCTGACCAGGTGAAATTTCAGCTTGCGGCACTGCGTCGCTTTAACTGACAATTGCGCGGTCGTGCCATATGGCTCCCAAACAAAATTGGCGTCCTTTTTTCCCCACAAATAGAGCTTTCTTTTGGTGGTATTTGGTCACCTCTGCGGTTTTTATTTTTTGCGCTATAAACAAAAAACGACGACAATTTTGAAAAAAAATACAATATTTTTTACTTGTTGCTATAAAAAAATAGCCCAATTTAAAAAAAAATATTCAGTTTAGGGCGATACGTATTCTTCTACATATTTTTGGTGAAAAAAAAAAAAAAAATCGCAGTAAGCGACTGGTTTGCGCAAAAGTTATAGCGCCTACAAAATAAGGGACAGAATTATTATTTTTTATTATTTTATTTTTTTACTAGTAATGGCGGCGATCTGCGATTTTTATTGCGACTGCGACATCATGGCGGACACATCGGACACTTTTGACACATTTTTGGCACCATTCACATTTATACTGCGATCAGTGCTATAAATATGCACTAATTACAGTATAAATGTGACTGGCATTGAAGGGGTTAACACTAGGGGGTGAGGAAGGGGTTAATGTGTATCCTGCATTGTGTTCTAACTGTGGGGGGAGGGGGGGTGACCGATCTGTGTCCCTATGTATAAGGAACACAGATCGGTCTGCTCTCTCCAGTGACATGACGCTGTCATTGTGAGAGCCGTCAATGAGAAATGATCTCATATGTTTACATATGAGATCATCTCTCATTGGCCCATCAGATCGCATCGCAAACGGCCACTCTGATTGGCCGTTCGCTCTGGAGCGCGCGCTGGGAACGAGGAAAGGGGCTGCCGTGAAAACACGGCAGCCCAGAGATTTAGAACCACCCTGCGGCCGCATATAGTCGTACGGCCGTAGGGAAGTGGTTAAAGCAGTTAAAGCAGCTATTATATATGGTGATGATTGTAGAAGCAAATACTTGTCTAAACTAATAATGATACGGATGTACCAAAAGGTTAGTTGTGTTTACTCCTTTTTTAAATCATAATGGCAACAGAAATTACCCAAATGACCCTGATCAAAAGTTTACATACCCCAGTTCTAAAAGTGGAGTTCCACCCAAAAGTGGAACTTCCGCTTAATCCACTCCTCGCCCCCTTACATGCCACATTTGGCATGTCATTTTTTTTTTGGGGGGGGGGAGTGGGGGCTTCCGAGAGGCTGCTAAGGCGTTACGTCATATCGCCTTTTGGCAGCCCCTCCCTGTAGGTGATTGCCTGGGACACGTGACAGGTCCCAGGCGATCGCCTGTCCAATCAGATGGCGCAGCGCCACTCGCGCGTGCACAGTGGGTGCCCGGCCATGATCGTTTTTCGGCATGAAAAAAACATTGTTTTTAAAAAATTTCATTTAAAACGATCGTGTGTGGGCTTCACATAATTTTTCGGGTTCTGAAATACGACAACATTTTTTTTTGAACATGCTGCATTTTTTAACGTCGTTTTTCGGGTTGTAAAAAATTATTGCGTGTGGGCTAAAACGACGTTAAAAACCCGTGCATGCTCAGAAGCAAGTTATGAGCTTGTTCTGGTAAAACTACCATTCATAATGGAGATAGCACATTCATCACGCTGTAACAGACAGAAAAGCGCCAATCGTCTTTTACCAACACGGAATCAGCTAAAGCAACCCAAGGGTGGCGCCATCCGCATGGAACTTCCCCTTTAGAGTGCCGTCGTACGTGTTGTACGTCACCGCGCTTTGCTAGATAATTTTTTTAAAGCGATGGTGTGTGGGCAATGTCGTTTTAATGATGAAGTTGGAAAAACGTTGTTTTTTCTACATGCCAAAAAACTTTGTTTTTTTTTCATGCCGAAAAATGATCGTGTGTACGCGGCATTGGAATGAAGACGCCGGCCGGCGCGTCACTGGAATGTGGAGCAGGTGAGTGTATGTTTATTAAAAGCCAGCAGCTACACTTTTTGTAGCTGCTGACTTTTAATAAACATTAAAAATGACTGGAACTCCCCTTTAATACCGTGCATTTTGCCTTCTATAACATCAATGACAGCTTGAAGTCTTTTGAGGTATTTGTGGATGAGGCTATTTGTGGCCGTGAACTTGTCTTGCATACAAACAGCAAATAATTGTCGGCCAACAACCACCAAACAACGTGTTTTTTTAGCTCTTTAGCGCCACCCTTTGGGCAACTTCTGCTAATGTTGTGCTATTAACCATAGCTAATGCTTCTGAGCATGCGAGTTTGTAATAGAAAAGTTTTGTGGGGGGGGGGGGGGGGGGCGTGGCCGGACGTTGCCCTGAATGGAAGTGTGAGCCTATAGCTCCTCCACAGCCCGCAGCATTTTGGCCTGTTTCGGGGGTACTTACCGCACAAAGATGGATGGATCGCGACGTACCCGCTCCTCCAAGGTCCGGGGGTCCTCCCAGCCGCCTCCCGGATCCTCTGCTACCCTCAGGGGATACTTTTCGCCGCCGCCGCCGCATCTGACGAGGGGAGGGGAGACCAAGATGGCGCCGGACTCCTCCATGCGGCCGTCGCCATCCCGGAGCATCCACCTGCCTGCTGGTCCAGACGTTCCATCCGCATCCGCCTGGAGACCCTCAGTTCCTCGCCACCAAGACCCGGGAGCGGTGAGTTCGTCCCCGCTACAGCCACTCCAGGCGGCGCCGCCATCGCACAGCTCCGGGCAGGCCCCACTGGGCCTCACTGGGACCCCGCCGACGCAGTGCTCGGAGGCCGCCCCGCGGCTGTTCCGGACGGCCTCGGATCCGGGCTTGATCTTCGGGAGTCCTGTCTCCCCTGCCACCCCCACCACTTCGGAGGACTTCCCCCCCTAAATGTGCCCAGCCAGACCTGGATCCCGGGAGGCCTGCAGCTGGACCATCCTTGCCTGCATAGGCCTCAGGCTGTTTTGAGCCCAGCTTCTCCCCCCTGCCAGTGCACAATCAAGCCTGGACCCTGGGAGGCCCACACCTAGAGCACCCTTGTCTGCATGAGCCCCAGCCTGTCCCTTTTTTAGCAACTGCCCCCCTGGGGAATGGACACAGCAGCCTCCTATGCCTCCTCCTATGCCCAGACAGTCGGATCCCCTGCCGTGACTTCCGTGGATGGCCGGGCGTCCCCTCCTCTTCCTCCGCGTACCTCAGAACAATCAGATACACAGGGCCCCCAGCTGCCTCCCTGGGCGCATCCTGGGCCTGTGGCCCCTCAGGTGTCACGACGGGACCCTCCCTTACCTTCACTGTCCCCCCAGCTCATCCCGGGGCCTGACTCCCGTTCCCAAGCTATTCCTCCCTGGCAGATGTATCTTCAGGCCATGCCGACCGAAGATGACTTTAAGCTGCTTATTGAGGAGGTCAAGTCGGCCTGCCGAGCTGAGATTCAAGTTCTACATGCCAACTTTAAACACTTGTCTGATAGGGTGGAAATGGCGGAGGAGGAAATTCAAGAAACCAAAATCGCAGTTCATCGCACGCAGCTGCAGAGTGCGGATCATCGCCTAATGCTCAGAGATATGCAGCGCCAGTTGGAAGATCTGGACAACAGGGGGCGCAGGAACAACATCCGTGTCAGGGGCCTGCCTGAATCGGAGGGCCCTGAGGACCTCCGCAACACCCTGCAAACCCTCTTTAATGACCTTTTGGGAGACCTCCCAGACAAGCCTATAGAGATGGACCGGGCGCACCGTGCCTTACGCCCCAAGGGACCTGTCTCCAAACCCCGCGACATCATCTGTAAAGTCAATTCCTTTCCCTTGAAAGAGGACATTATGTGTAAAGCCCGCACTGCTAGAAAGGTGGTCTTCGGCAACGTCCAACTACAACTCTACCCGGACCTGTCCTGGATAACCCTGCAAAAGCGCAGACTCTTGCAACCCCTTCTGCTCCTGCTGCAGGAACGCGACATAGTCTACCGCTGGGGTTTCCCTTTCAGCCTCACAGCCCGCCGGGAAGGTCAGTCAGCGGTGCTCCGCTATCCGGAAGACTTGGACACTTTTTGCGAGACTATGGACATACCTGTCCCCCGCCTTCAAGAATGGGATTTGGTGGCAACCCCCCGCCACCTCCCACGGTCTGGCAAAAGGTCCCCCCGACCAAGCGACCCCGGGGCCGGGGCCCCCTACGTGGTTCCCCCCAATCTGGTCACGGCTGATGACTGATGCCATCCGACCCCCCCCCCCTTTTTTTTTTTTTACCTGATCCCTCCCCCCCTGACCCACCCATCAGCTTCATTTGCAACCCCCTTTCCCCCCCCCTAGGCCCACCGCCTGACACCTGCTTTATCCACCGGGCACATATAGTTGGAGACCTGAGAGCGGCGACTTTTCTGGTCACTCACCCCCCCGTAGGTCCAACCTACCAGAGTTCCCTTGGTACCCTATTGTACTTTGTGGTTGCTGTTTATTGCAGTTCTGTCCCCCCGGCCTGGACCCTCCCCATTTTGGGGGGCCCTGCTCGGGAGGACTTATTGGAACTTTTTGGGCCCCGAGTGGCGTGGTGCACTCGGGCCTTGTTTTTCTCAATGTACTTTTGATCGCGTTGCATTTAATGTTGTTTCTTTTCTCTTTTTTTTTTCTTGTTCTTTCTCTTCCCCCTTCCCCTCCCTAGCTCCCATGGCTCTTCCTGTGCTCCTGGCGGTTGTCCGGACTGTTCCCGCGGCCTGGCGTCTTCCCCAAGCGGGCTCTGTTGTTCCCTCATGGCTGGATCAGGTAAGTACTCTTTTGTTTGCACATACCCATGACCATGGCTAAGATTATGTCCCTTAATGTCCACGGCCTAAACTCAAATAGGAAGAGACATCTCGCACTGAGGGAGCTCAGGCATTCTGGGGCGGACATTGTCTTTCTCCAGGAGACTCACTTTAACAAGGGGGACTCCTTTGGGTTTGCGTCCAGACAGTATCCCCAGATCTTTCAGGCGTTCAACACCAGGAAGCGGGCGGGAGTGGCCATACTTTTTAGGAGCGGTTCTCCCTTCACGTGCTCGGAGTCATTTATTCACCCTAGAGGGCACTACATCATCCTGAGAGGCCTCTGGCAGCTGCAACCAGTTACGCTATGCACTTTATACGCACCTAACACCCACCAGATTCACTTTCTCTCTAGAGTACTTGCGCGGTTGTTCCGGTCACCTAACGAATACTTGCTAATTGGCGGCGACTTTAACCTATGCCAGTCAGTGGCCCTTGACCGCCTCGTTCTGAACCCCTCGGACCCACAGACCCGAGCCCACAGGGACTCTAAACTTTTTCGCCAGCTTACCAGACGTTATGCATTGTTTGATTCCTGGCGCGCCCTTCACCCAGGGGACAGGCAGTTTACGTATTACTCTGGCCCGCACCGCATGCACTCCCGTATAGACTACCTTTTTGTTAATAACGCTACTCTCCGTGTTGCTGGGGAGGGCCGGATATTACCGATATCCTGGTCTGATCACGCCCCGGTGGTCCTGTCTCTGGACCTGGGTGCCCCTAACCACAGGCCCTGTCACTGGCAGTTGAACAACTTCTTACTTCAGTACGACCCCTCCAGGTCGGAACTGGAGAAGACATTGCAAAACTATTTTTTCGAAAACGACACCCCAGATGTCTCCCTGGCCACTCTCTGGGAGGCCCACAAGGCAGTCCTTCGGGGTCGATGTATAGCACTCTCCTCGGCCATGAAAAGGGATGCGAGAGCATCCAAAATGCAGGTAGAGAGGGACCTAAGGACGCTAGAGAGCCAACTTCAAACCTCTCCATCTGTACCCCTTCTTAAAAAGATAGTATGCCTGCGCACGACACTTCGGGACTTGGCCTTAGGCCAGGTGGAGAAGGCCCTGCTCCGGCTAAAACAAAGGTACTATGACAAGGGAAATAAGGCCCACACCCTACTGGCGCGCAAGCTATCGGAACGCTCCCACTTCACTACCCCTCACCAGATCAAGGATGCTACAGGCAACCTCCTGACCCACCCTCGGGACATAGCTCATGCTTTTGAGGAATTTTACACGGCCCTGTATAATCACCCTGACATCCCACATGACCCTCCACCCCCTGACCTCGCTGACCGTCTCCATGACTACTTGGAACGCAGTGGGATTCCCAAGATCCAGCCTGCAGACCTTCTCTCCCTCAACGCCTCTGTGACAGAGGAGGAACTTACGGCCACCATTAAGTCATTGCCTGCGCATAAATCCCCCGGCCCGGACGGTCTCCCCCATGAGTACTATAAGGCGTTTCTCCCCATCCTCCTCCTGCGCATGTGCAAGTTGTTTAATGCCTTTCTTCAATCGACCCCCATCCCGTCAGATATGCAACGGTCGTTTTTAACTCTGATCCCCAAACCCGACAAGGATCCCTCGCTATGCGCTAGCTACAGGCCGATCGCGCTACTCAATTCAGATCTAAAAATTTTCACCAAGCTCCTCTCGCTGCGTCTAAACGTGCTGCTCCCCTCATTGGTTCATAAGGACCAGGTGGGTTTTGTCCCTCTCCGCCAAGTGGGGGACAACACCAGACGGGTTATCGACTTGATAGATGTGGTGAACAGGAAGGGCCGAGAGTCACTGGCCCTTAGTCTAGATGCGGAAAAGGCATTTGACCGCCTCAGCTGGCCTTTCCTGTTTGCCACATTAAAACACATAGGCCTCTGCGGCCCCTTCCTGCGGTCCATACAGCACCTTTATACGAATCCCACGTCTCAGGTTAAGACCCCCTTTGCCCACTCACGCTCTTTCCCGATAGCTAATGGGACGCGCCAGGGATGCCCACTCTTGCCACTTTTGTTCGCGCTCTGCGTGGAGCCCCTGGCAGCGTCTATTCGTAGGAACCCGGACGTCCGGGGAGTCTCAGTGCGAGGTAGAGAATTCAAGCTGGCACTTTTTGCGGACGACGTTATTCTGACCCTGACCCAACTCAGAATCTCCCTGCCTAACCTGCATGCTGAACTTGATCTATACAGGTCCCTGTCGGGTTATAAGATAAATGCGGCCAAGTCGGTAGCTCTTCCCATTAACATCCCAGACGAGGAAATTCATCATCTAAAACAGTGCTTCCCCTACCATTGGGCCACAGCGGGGCTGAAATATCTGGGGGTGCAGTTCACCCCGTCCTTTGACTCTCTGTATAAGGCTAACTTCCCCCCCCTCTACTGTTCCATAAGAGGACTTTTGCAGAAGTGGAAGGCCCACCACATCTCCCTTTTGGGTAGAGTGGCCTCTGTTAAGATGGTCATCCTTCCCAAACTCCTCTACCTATTCCAGACGTTGCCCATACCAGTCCCATATGCGGACCTACGTAAGCTCCAAGCGGACCTGATCCGCTTCGTCTGGAACTATGGGCGGCACAGGGTCCCCCGAACGGTCTTGACAGCATCCCGCACCGACGGGGGATTGGGGTTCCCTGACCTGCTTAAACATTATCAGGCAGCTCAACTACGCGCCGTTACCTCATGGTTCCCTCAGCGCTCTTATAATAAATGGACAGAAATCGAGAAAATATGGCTGGCACCCGTGCACCCGAACAGCCTGTTGTGGAACGCAGGCGCTGAGGTGGATCCGGGCCGACTTTTGGGGCCCATGCTTCACCTCAGGACGCTTTGGCGCAGACTGTGCCGGACGCACGGCTTGAGCTCGGAGCGGTCTCTTTTGACCTCTTTCCTGTTCGACCCGAGTGCCTGATAGTTTGACCCATCAGATGTCGTCGCCCTGGGCGTCGCGTGGCCTTTTCCACTTTGGCCACTTGGTGGACCCCATAACGCGAAAACTCCTATCGTTTTCTATCGTTGCAAAAGAAATTTGACCTCCCCCGCCATGTGTTCTATGGGTATTTGCACAATCATTTGCCCCCGGGCTCCAATTCTCAGCGCCAACCCCCTTCGAAAAATTGGTACTGGAGGGATCGGCTCGCCGCGGGTTGATATCTGATATGTATCGGGTGTTGAACTCTCGCTCTTTCCCCACCCAGGGTAAGCATGCATACATGTTGCGATGGGAGAGAGAGCTCGGGGAGGAGATCTCGGAGATGGAGTGGCAGACAATCTGGTCTCAGGCGGCTAAAAGCTCTCTTTGTACGTTGTATAAGGAGAATGCCTATAAAATATTGTACTTTTGGTACATGACACCAGCTGTTCTCCACGCCATCTATCCATCCAGCTCGGACAGGTGCTGGCGCTGTCAGGGAGCCAGGGGAACCTTATTCCATATATTCTGGACCTGCCCTAAGATAGCGACGTTCTGGACGGAGACCCAGCAGTTGCTGTCTCGCCTCCTGGGAGTGGCGGTTCCCTGGTCCCCGAAATTTTTCTTACTAGGGGTGTCGGCCCTGCGGATCCCTAAGTCCTCCAAGAAATTGTTGAGGCATGTATTGACGGCAGCGAGGTGCCTGGTTGCCCTCCATTGGAAGCGCCTGTCCCCCCCTCTCAGTCTGAACTATATGCCAGGGTCAAGGATATTGAACTAATGGAGAAGATGACGGCCAGGCTGCGGGATAGCTTGGACACGCATGATGCAGTCTGGGCGGAGTGGCATCGTCGGGAGGACCCGCCTTGAGTCGTGAGTGGAGCTTCCCCCTTACCCCCCCCCTCCTCTTTTCTTCCTGTCTACCTGCTCCCCCTTTTTTTTTTCTCTTCCTCTCTTTTCTCTGACCCACCTTTCAATTTTTTGTTTTCTGTTTTGTTACATCTTCTGCCTCTGCTGCTTAGAGGCTTGTTTTACATGTGCTTACTTTTGTCCTCTGGCAGACTGTGTTTTTAGGTTGACTGCCTCTAAGTGGAGTCGTTGAACTCCCCCTGATATCTGCCTTGTGTTGTGCTGTTATATGCTATGCACTGACATCACTGTATTGTTCCTTTTGTGGCACGGGGGTTACCTCGTGTCTAATAAAAACTGTTATTTGAAAAAAAAAAAAAGAAAATTTTTGTGACTGCTAAAAAACAGTAACAGGGCGGACTATAAAGGCAAGGACGGGAAAGAGATTTATATATAGAAATATATATATATACTTTAATACAAAAAACAGTAAGATACATTAAAACCATACAGTTAACACATTGAATTTCAAAATATCCTTTTGTCTACGCGTTTCGCCTGTTGGCTTCCTTAGGACGAGGTAGGAACATTTTAAGAGTAGGATATAAAATATTTAATTTGTCTGAAATGAAAATAATCAATTATAACATTTAACAAACAATAGTTTTAATAAATGAAAACAGTAATGGCAAGCACATAAGCGGAGTCTCTACCAATATCCAGATGGCCATCCAATATCCAGTACATCAAGGACACTAATACTCATAGGTATATCAGGGATAATTTGTACGTGGTTAATAGGAGGAAAGATTTATACAGCTGAAAAAGAAAAAAAAGAAGATCCGTTGTATAGGTAAGGATCTAATATACAAACAATATATACAATAAAAAGAGAAAAAAATGGAAAATGAGCCTACCCAAGCATCGAGAGATACCTCTACATAGCACCAAGATATATATTTTTTTCTAAAAAATCTCTTTCCCGTCCACTCTACCTCTACAAGTGTGCAAAGTTTGTTGGCCAGGGAGCACCGATTTTTCAAAGCCGGGCACCCCTTCCATAGACTCCCATGTTAAACGGTACTTTCTCCAGTAACTTTGGGGACCCCCGTACCGGCCGGTCGTAGGTCCCCTGGACGCGGAACTTGGCACACATGTAGCCCGTCTTCCTCTATAAGTGTGCAAAGTTTGTTTTTTGGAGGACCTATGGCTAGGGAGTAGAGATGGCCTGCCGGTTCGCCCGGCGGTCGTTTCGCGCAGAACGTGTCCGTGGTCCGCCAAACCGGCGGACGTCTGGCGATGTTTGCGGTGGTCCGCAATGTTACATGGGTAAGAACTTTGACCTATGACACATCCATCAGGTGGTGCAGGACAGCCAATTGAGACATTTCAGCACATGGACATACCCCCTACCTTATAAATAGACCTGATCTGGCGGCCATCTTACATTCTGCTTTTTGTCAGTGTAGGGAGCGGGTGCTGTTTGGAGCAGAGACAGGCTGTATTCAATCAAATAGCTATATAAAAGGTCCAAAAAAGTCCTTTCAAGCACTGGTATAGGTGTGCTCAGGGGCGTCGTTAGGGCATGGCTTTGGGGGCTGGAGCCCCGAATGGGTCCCCCGAAAAGCCCCGAGTCTATGCCGCATCCGATCACATTGTTAGCCCCGAGCGTCTGGGAGTCAGGACCTGATGCCGAGTGCGGCCGAGTTTCGTCAGCGCCGAGTGTCGCCGAGTACGGCCGAGTGCCGTACTCGGCTACACTAAGCACTGACGGGACTCAGCCACTTTGGGCCACTTTGGTCTTTTTGGCTCCTAGCAACATCCCTGGGTGTGCTACTTGCTGTGCAGTAAATAGGTGTTGTAGCGCTCACCCCTGAAGGAGCCGCTGGTTGATTTTGGTCGGCGTATTAA